>JAQFVV010000004.1:9548173-10748173 GCA_028023455.1 Epiperipatus broadwayi
ATATATACTTTACGAATATATAGTAAATATAAAATACAATACAAATTCAAATTAACCCAATGTATTTTTAATGCAGAATATTATAATCACGACTATTATGGCCTATTTAAAAACTACCTTTAAAATGTTAATATTTGTGCTATTTTTTTAACAAAACGTTAATTATTCCAATAATAAATAATTGGAGAAAGTCAATTACATCTTTATAACATTATCCTAGCGAACAATGTAACGAGCTTTTTAAGTTTTCATTTACGATCATGAAAATCTAATATTAACTAAACTAATAACTACTACAAAAAATAAAATTAATTTTAAGCGCTAGGAGCGCTAATTAAAAAAAGTTTCAAATGTAGACGTATCTTAAAACTTGAGCTAAGCGCTTTCGATATCTTAGTTATCATATCATATCCATAGCAATGGTTGGTTCACAGAAGGGTGGACTACTTTTTACAGAGGGGGAAGCAGGATTCGTTTTTATTTATGGAGTTGATAAAGCATAATTGCATATGCTGTTTAATGCAAAGGTCCGGGTATTCTGCTGTATATTACATACCCCAAATTAATGTAAACAATGACAATTAGGCAACAAGTAGAATTAAGAAAATTTAGCACATTTTTGCATCATGAAAAAAATCATAGACACATTTTTGATTCACAAAGAACAAATTTGTATGTGTAAGACAAGATGACAGAAGTAAAAAATAAAAGAGGCGTAGTTCATTGGTAACTTTGATTTTATAAACAATAAAATCGAAGTGTTCAATTATGTAATTATTGGAATATTTAAGATGATTTTTTAAGAAGATTGTATTAACTTGAACATTTTTAAAGCCCACTTTGAGTTCTGGTCATAATAGTCATGTACCGGAAATGCATTAGGTTAAATTGAATTTATATTGTATTTTATATTTATTGTATTTTTTATTAAACATATATAGATACGTCTACATATGTTTTGTATAATATATATTCGAATTCTTCTTTTTATCTGCGCTTCTGTTATACCCCAAATTACCCATCAGCACATACATATATTTATACAGAATGATTTACATTTTCGTATAGTATTATTAATTTTATTTTTAAAGTCATAATAAATTTATTTTTATTAATTTGAGATGTCTTTCGATTACTTTTATTTCTAGAGAATTCTCCTTCCTCATCAATCACATAAAAACTTAACAGGGTTTTGGTTTGTCTATTATCTGTGATTACAGCAATTAATTTCTCATACTATAAATCCTGCTTCAGAAAACATAAAATCTAAAATGTAATTATGAATAGAAGTAGTAGTCTATGCAAATTTAAAAATATTTTCAAATATTTAGCTCTGTCGCTTCATTTATATAATCGTAATAAGACTAATAATAAACACACGAAAAGAGTATTGAATTTTAAACTTGCTGAAAATAAGCAAAGCAATTTACTTATAAATATTTTTTACCCATATTTAATTAAATAAAACTACTTTGCATCAAAAAAAGATGGCTTTTATTTAAATATTGATCAAATCCTTTTAAATCATCTCGTCTACAATTAATTGAACGACAACAAGAAAAATATTTAAACATGTTTATAGAATTACTTGTTAAAAGCGCAAAGATTTTTTTTCTCTATAAAAATGTTCAGCGTTAATAAAATGTAAAATATTCATTAAAATTTGATTTTAACTAATATTATAACAAAAAGAATAAAAATGAAAATTATGAATATTAATACATGTGACTAAAAACTACAAATAAGAAAAAAATTAGAAGAAAAAATATTAAAATTTGATTTTAACTAATATTATAACAAAAAGAATAAAAATGAAAATTATGAATATTAATACATGTGACTAAAAACTACAAATAAGAAAAAAATTAGAAGAAAAAATATATATGGGGGGGGGGGAAACTACGTAAAAACTCAAAAGCTTTTAATTGTCTAGAAGCCAATATTGGTTATA
The DNA here is from genome assembly GCA_028023455.1 of Epiperipatus broadwayi. NCBI lineage: Eukaryota > Metazoa > Onychophora > Udeonychophora > Euonychophora > Peripatidae > Epiperipatus > Epiperipatus broadwayi. Next base: position 9,550,125 of record JAQFVV010000004.1, read on the forward strand.
AATGAACACAACTCAAAAAAAAAAAAAATCCGACAAAATCACATAAAAGTAAAGTTTAATAATATTGTAGAAACAATTGTGTACATTTTTATATCTACATCTAAAAGCTCTTTTATCCATTCTTGAAAACTTTTACAGGATAAATTTTGAATTAGAAAAAGAGACAAAAAACATAGAGTATTGTATAACTATATACTGATATATACGTTTAGCTACATTTAACATGGATATATATATATAGTGCGCTAGTATTGATGTGCTTTGACAAAATTAATAATTCCTATTGTAGGCAATTTTGATTTTAGTCATTTGAAGTCAGAAGTCATAATTAAACTCCATCAAATATGAATTTGACTTGAAATGTTAAAATAAAAATACAATAAAGAATAGTTAGGACTATGCTAATGGCTATTTTTATTAAGGATGCTTGATTACAGAAGTGCCAAATTAGTGGTCTGCTGCCATGCATTTTGAAGGATTTACATTAAATATCACATGATTCTTACTGATAATGGCTACAAACTAAAAGTTAATCTGGAAAATTGGATGAGTAGACGCTACCCAGGGGTTTTAATGCACAAACCGTCTAGCAATCCATCGATTATTATAGCTTGCACGGAGTGGCACTCGTGTATGAAGATACTATTTTGGGATTTACATTGTATATTCTAAAAGTATATATTCACTAATAATATTATTGAGTAGAAAATAAACATTTAGACTTGATTTTGGTAAATGATTTAAATCACTCTTTTTGGGTTGTCGCAATTATTGTATTCAACTACGGTATTCATGAGTTCAGTCCCAGTTCTCTGATTATGATTTTTTTTTGTTTTTATTGTTTGATGTAGAAAATATTTTTGGCAAAAATTAAGTAATTGAAGTTTAATTATTAAATAATTACTTAAATTTGTAATCAATATTATTTTTATTCAGAAAATATGGTTTTTAAAATCAACAAAAATTAGATAAAAATAGAAAGATCAGTGAATTGGGGAGAAAGTTTGAATACAGGAATTGAATTACTTCTGTGTACTTCCATTTGATTGTTTATTAGCTATGTATTTTAATTTTATTTAATTATAATTTCTCAATAATGAAACAAACAAATTGATTTTATGTTTTAATGCTGTTATTAATCTTATATTTCTTGAAATAATTTTTTTAAAAAACGGTGAAATTTGAAAAACAAAATTTAGTAAGAATATAAATATATATCATGTAGTTTCATGAATTTGCTTTGTTAGAAAAATGGTCCGTGACTAAAACGAGATTGACACTTTGGATCAATTACACATAAGATACATGAAGTATTATTCATTATTACAATAAATTTAAGATATTAGTAGTATTACATGCATTTGATGAGTGGGAATCTTTTTCTATTTTGTAGAACATAATTTTGACTTTTTACAGACTAGGTCAAAACAAATTAAATGCCTGTTACCTTTTCGGATGGTGACTTATCAAAGGTTGGATAGTTTCGATTGAAGTTATTGTTTATATTCTCTTTTGCTTCTTCTCTACCATTTTTTTTCTTTTTTCTTTTACAGTTATGGTCATTATGTATTTTCCATATCATCAGTCAACTTTTTGGATTAATTGTGGTAATGGAATTGATATTTATATAACCATATTTCTATCCTTAACTTATATCCATACTGATTTTAGCCTAATCTTACGTATAAGATACAATCATAAATGAGAATATAATAATAATAAAAGGCTTGGCATGGAGAAAACATAACACAGTAGAATCAATAATGAGGAACTTTGATTTGTACATAGATTTACTTTAAAATGAATGTATTCTTGGGAAAATGTATTTAAATAACTTCTAGCACAAAAGGGTGGAAGATTCTGAAAAATGGTCACACATATCATGTGTCACAAAATCTAACGACATCATTATAAAACATCACATAATCACCATGTCTCTGTTATATATCATCATATCTGAAAAATCTGCCATATAAATAGTAGGAATAATTGTAAAATCAGTTATGATAATAGAGATTATGTAAAAAATATTGAAGATTAATAAAGTTTTTTTTTTGCAAATATATAAAAATAAAAATATTTTAATATGATTTTTATATATATTATAGGACCATTTTGCTGTTTATTTCCAAAAGAAAACAATATTGTTGAATAAATGTATATTGTTTTATAAAATGAATCCAAAAAGTGATGCGCTACACAATATTAGAATTCCTAAAAGTACCAATAGAATGATAATGATAAAAATTGGTTTGATAATAATACCTGGACTAATTTTATTAGTGTTCATGTCCAAATGTTAGATTGAAAAAAATTAAGGATTTTTAAGGGGTTTATTACTTGTGCTAGTAATAGGGCAGCAGTGTTCAAGAAAAATCTAATTATTATTTTAGTTTAAAAAGTTAAAGAAAGAATACACTATGACACAAAGTTACTGTGAAAAAATTCATTGGTTCTGCAGGTTTAAATGATTTATTATTATCGATTTTTTTGCTCAATATATGAGTTTAATATCATGAATACCTTATTTTGATAGAAAAAATGCAACAAACGTTTTTATGCATTCACATTAAAATTAATAGCATTTTGGGTGCTATTTATAATAAGGAATCAGGATACAGAAGAATATATTATTACATAAACATGCTATCATAAACATTTGGATAAGCATTAGATTAGAATGCTCCAAGATTAAAATTATAGTAATAATAAAAAGTCAGATGTCACATGACTTATATATAGCTTGTAATTACCAATATGTAAACTTAAGAGCATGCTAATGCTCTAAACAAGCTTTTTTTTATTATGATAAATGATACTACAAGAGAAGGCATTCAAATTATCTTTATCTTAGATTGTCCCCATCCCCAGACCGGTTTCGACCTATGGGTCTCTTCAGTGAGGAGTTGAGACATTAGATTCAAAAAACCAACTCAAGCTAAGCATTTATCTAAAAGATAATTCTCAAGAAGATCTAAACCTTTAAACATCTGCATGTCTTTAAAATTATAAAGGAATTAAAAATAATTTTTATGCTACACATATTATTAATGAATTCCAAAAATTGCAAAGAACAATTCATACTTCACCATCAGACACTTTTCACTTGATAAATTTTCTCTTTCAAAAATGATGTAATCAACTACCTATTTTCGTAGACTTTTTTCATCTAGAAATTGACTTTTATTAATAATGATATCAATTAAACACTTTGGCAACTTCATACATTTGTTATGGTTAGATCTTGAAGAGTTCGTATCTAATACATTTCACACATTCATTATCATGAGAAAATTTAATAATTGCCTTAATAATTATCACTATCTTTTAGCATAACTGTCATTATAATATTATAGCCATTTCTTCCACTTTAATAAGAAATTGATAAGGCACAATCATCCATCCAAATTTTGTGAATAAAGTGAGTTGTAAATCATCTTTTCTATGTCCTTACATTTTCATAATAAGCAAGTGATTACTAATGGGGCTACTCAATCAAACAAATTTTTAATGAAACCTCTATCCAAAATTCAATTCAAATTTTTTTATATAATTTCACAATTAAGAACTATAAGTTTTCCAAAATTGTCATCATCTTTATTTCTTCAATTTTGATAGCTTTTGCCTGTGGAAAGACAATAAGATAAAGAAGAGACTGGAATCAAAATTTCTATGTGGCTAATTAAAACATGTCTGTAATTGTGCAATAATATAATTCTCTTGACACCTTATACATAGAAAGAGTATTGTGATGTCTATGCTATATTCTAATCTCAAAGACTGATAATATCAAGAAGTATAAATGTACCCCATACAATATTAAATTGGCCAAGCACTTTACTACTGTTACACAATGCTTTATTTATCACCCTTTCTTGCAATTTACAGTTTTGATTGCCCCAGCAATCTTCTTCAGAACTTTATATATTCTAACCTCAACTATTCTTTCCAGTATTTTTTTATCTTCTTCAAGAAGTACAATAACTACTCTTTCTTATTGCATTGCCAAATGTATACCATTTAATATTAAATTGTCCAAGCACTTTACTACTGTTACACAATGCTTTATGTACCACCCTTTCTTACTGTAAACTGTAAGAAAGAGTGGTAACTAAAACTGTAAGAAATGGTGGTCAATAAAGCTTTGTGTAACAGTAGTAAAGTGCTTGGACAATTTAATATTATATGGTATACATTTGGCAATGCAATAAGAAAGAATAGTTATTCTTCTTCTTGAACTATACATGTAAATATCTATTGTTTTCATTATTTACTGAATAACATAATTTGGTTGTACATTCTAAGACAATAAAGCCAATTACTCAAGGCTTCAATAGGTTATAAATGAAGATGTTAACAATCAACCCTTACGGGTTGATTGTTTTCATTTGTACATTCAACATATTTTTAAGTGGAAATATTGTTTATCAACTTATAATTTAATAATATCTTTAAATAAAAAAAGAAGTAAAGAATTATCAGATCTCTAAAATATATAAAAATTTAATTCTTTTTTTTAAAAATAAAATACTCCAAAACTAATAATAATCTGAGATAATTGTGCTTTATTTTAATAAACTGAATATTCTTATGCATATTTCATCATCCACAACCTGCAAAACATTTTTATTTTCAGTACTGTTCATATATAAAATGAAAAGTAGTTCACCATAGGACAGTATTTTTAAAAAAGGTCAGGAAATGTCACTTATGACTACCCGTGAAAGTAACTCGGACATCATTTTGGATAAAGAGGCGCTGTGATAATGATAATCATTACTTCAAACATTTAATAATAAATAACACAAAATGTTTTATTTTATTGCTTTAATTTAATTTTATTTACTATTTTAACAATTTATATTTGTTTAATAATTATACAGCATATAAACAATTTATTTCTTTGAAAATAGGAATAAAACTGGAGGGAAAAAAATTAACAGGTACTAATCCAATAGAAATCCATTTTTAGTTTAGTTTCATTATGCATAAGTAATATCTTTTATAATTCTTTAAAAATAAAATTCATTTTAATCAGGCTATTTATCAGCAAAGACTTATTAAAATTTGATCAATTATTACATTTAATAACAATTTTAATCTTCTCTATTCTATTACAGCACTTTATTTTCTCATTAAACAATTTGTTGTGACCTTTTCTATACATTCTACATATTTTATTTCACCATTTTTAAAATCACTAAATGCCATCTATATCTGTGTAACCACCAAATCTTTTGAAACTTATTTCACTGACAATTTATCATTTATAGGAATGTTTTTTTGTCTTTTTTACTATTTTAATTTTTGATCTAAAACAATTCTTGTTTAATTATGACTACTTCTCATTCTAGAATAACAAACTCTTATTCAAATATATTAATTTCTGAAGTGCAAGCAGATGATATAATAATAACATGAAAGGCTGAAACCTTTGACAGATGTGCCTTAAAAATGCTTATATAACAGACAATCAAATGCAATAATGACTGTACAGGGAACTCTCAATTCAAAACACAAGACAGAGATTTTATAAGAAAAAGAAGAACCCACCTTCTTCTCTACTTAAATTTATATATAAATAAGCCAGACTCAAGTAATTTAAACTAAGAACATGAAGCTTTAAACACCTTCATATTAAACTCTTATTTAATTTTTTTTTAATTACAAACAATCTATTTTGATATGTACAATATTAAACTATTTTATTTTCATCTTATAATAAATTCACTATTTTTTCTGATTTATTTATACTTTTAAAACTCTCACTTTTTATTGTTACAACATCTTAATTTAATATCTTCGAAAATGTGGTAATATTAATAAAATGTTCAGTTCTGAAAAATATAGAATGGATTACAATTTTTTTTTTCCTAACTTCAATCATAGTTTGAAGATCATATCCATTAAAAAATATAAGCATTTTTAGCATAATTCAGATAAATATGAAATAATTTCTATTTATATTATAATAAAAATGAATAAAAAAATAAAAAAATATTAATGAAATAAAATATTGTACCTAATAAAAATTCTGAATATTTTAATAGAACAAAAAGAAAATAGCAATTTTTTTTATAAAATAAAATTGTTTGTTTCCTTTGCTAATTTAATCAATTTTATTCATATAAAAACAAATGTAATACATAGTTAATTACTACCACTACATTTTAAAAAGCCTCAAAGTTTAAAATTTAAAACAATAAAAAAAAATAGACAAATATTAAAATTTAATATTATGTTGAATACAGAGGAAAAAATATACTTTGGCAAACAAACAAATTTAATGCCTCAATTTTGTTTATTTTACTTCACTTTATAGTTAAATAATTCTGTAATTTAATAATTTTAAAAGGTTTTCTTTTTAAAAAAAAATGAAAGTCAATACGTGAATATAAAAATAATACATTATTTTTAAATAATCAGGTGTTATCAAGCCTAGTCATATGAAGTAAATTGTTTGAAAAAAAAAATCTAAGTTCCATATTTGTATAATTCATTAACAGTCTAACCAAAAATCATAAAACATTCTTTTGCATTTAAAACTCTATATTATTGTGTAATGACAAACAATAAATTCTAAAGCGATAGTAAAATAATATTTTAAAATTTCAAAAACATTTGTAACAATATTTATAAATTAATATAATGTGTATTTATTATTATAAATTTATAGATAGTTAATGAATAAACCATTATGTAGAGGGTAATAATATTTGGCAATGATTTATTATATATAGTTTTATTAAATAAATTGTCATATTATTTAACTTTCATTTTGTTAAAATAGAGTAAATCAGAAAAGTGTAAAATAAGGCAATTAAGATTGTTAGATTAGGAGAAAAAAAATGTACACGTGTGAAAGAATGAATACATCTGTACAAACACAAAGATGCTTTTACACGTATTCCTGATGGCTATAGATTCCAGGTTTATTGTTATCTGTGTCTTAAGATTATTTTTACAAAAGAGGTGCTTTGATGTAGATAACGATAGCGATCAATTTTAAGTCTTTATTGATTGTGACCGACGTCAAACTTGTGAAGCTTTGATTTTTTTTTTAAGATAAAGATTTCCAGATGTTTTTTTTTTCTTTGGTTGAAATTCGTGATATAAATGATTGAAACAATTTTTTTAAGGGGAGTTAGTCTTAAATTTTTTAGAGAGATGAAGGAGTTAGTCTTAAATTTTTTTAGAGAGATGATGAGTTAGTCATTAATTTTTTTAGAGAGAGAGTCACTCAGATTATTATTATTATTTTGAGACTCAACTCAGTCGGTCCTTCCTTGTTATTATTCTTAAGCAGAAATGTAAGCTCTGATTTTTTTTTTTTAAAAGAGAGTGAACGCTTTAATTTTTTTTTTCTCACTCTTTGAAAGTTGAAAAAAAGAGCAAATGAAATGTGCGTTTATATAAAGCAATTTCCAGCAATATTAAAGAAGAGGAGAGAAATGGAACAAGATTGAATTTATTAGAAGTTAGTAATAATTATATAAAAATGATATTAACATATTTGGTTATGCACAATACTATGCCTCTGCATTGCTAAACCATTTTTTTCTGCTTCCTGGTTAATACAGAATGAGTCAAAATCGCTGATCTGTCTATGAAGTCATGTATCCAGTAATAACCAACAAAATGATAGATTTTGAAGCCAACCACACAAGCTATATGGAATGCTTTGTTTCTAGTTCCTGGCTTATTAAAAGCTCATTACCTTCGAATGAATGGAGAAGAGGAAATAGGAGGAAAAGAAAATTTATAACAGCCATGTAGAACCAAGTTTGAAGCCATAAATCAAATTTTTGTTGATTTACCTCAATCATCTAAAGTGTCAACAGCAATTATTTTTTTTAAAGGAGAGAGACAAGCAAATCCACCGGTACCTACTTATTCAAAGTACTTATAATAACTTTTTTTTAAATGGTAGAAGGAAGCCAATCAACAGTGAATAATAATGGAATTGAAGAAACAAGCAAGTCAATTGATTCAGCATTATCTTAAAAGTATCTGCAATAACTTTCTTTTTTTTGTTGTTGTTATTGTTGGTAAGCAAAGAAAAGCAGTCTGAAAATTCAAACTCAGGACATTAATAAGAAGTAAAAAGTAGATGGGTAAATATGAACTTTCTTTAACCGATTTTATTCTTTTACTTATTAAAAGTAAACCTTAATTTACTGGTCAAAGCAATTTTCTTTTTTGATACAGAAACATTAAAGACTTGTTTATCTATAGTTATTTGCAATATCTCACAACATAGCACAAACATAGTTTAAATCTTTAAACTTAAATTTTTCATTATTTTTTTTTTGTTTTTTTTTATTATATATTGTAATGTTGAAATGTTTTTTTTTAATTGTTCTTCAGTTGTTAATGATAATGAGCAACCTATAGATATATGCATTTATAATGTTTTTTTATTTTTATTTTATCTTGTTGCATATTAAAATTAATATATGTATTTTATTTTCTTTCGCTATAAGGTTGCAAAAGAAAAAGATATTTTTATATATGTAATTTATGGGTATACATTTTAAACATATATGTTAACATTACCGAATGCGTGAATGTGTAACTGCTTATCCAAAACATCAAAGAATAGGTTATATATGATTAGTTTAAAATGGTAAATTGAAAAGTAGGGCATTACATTTGAATGGAAATGAAATAACATATACAAGTTTCACCTGAAATTTATTTTATGATATGATGAGTAAGAAAAGTCTTAAATAAGCATTTATAGAATATGTATTTTTATTTTCTGATGTTGATTTAAGTCAGCTTATTTTGAGATATCAGAAAAAATGACAAACCTATATATTAAGTTTATTTGCTTATACTTATATAAATTTTTATATTAATTTTTGTATTGAATTAATATGGTAATAAGCCATTTATTTAATTGTCGATTTGACTTTAAAGAAGGAAAGAAAGAGTAGTAGTGTTAATAAAATATAATTATATATCTTAATTGGTTTCCGAGTTATTATTAAGAATATTGTGTTTTGTTTTTTTTTGTCTTAATTCTATCATTTTAATTCATCATCATTGCTCGCAGTTATTAAGTATTACCATTCGTATATATTGAGCAATCACTTGCAAATATTAAGCGTCCGCAAAATAATAGGTAAACTAGAATGTTGATATTTAAGTATTTAAGGATTATGCTTGAGAATAACCAAATTTTGATAATTATAGTTCAACATAGAAAGCTAAAATTGTGTTGTGTCCATGAATTTAGATCATCCTCATCAAAGATGGATATCATGTTATTAGTTAAAAATGTTTCAAATAATACTATATAAAAGTTATGATCGCCATCAATCATCATTAATAAATTATAATCATTAAATTTAATGTTTAGCGTAATGAATATATTTTAGTAAATAGGGGTTTATAGAAAATTGAATATTATGCAAAGAGATTCATGATGATCAATCATCACCATTAGTATTATTAAATCCCAGTATGAAATAGGATAATTTTAATAGATGCCTATAAGTTTATAAAGATGAATTTATTGTTGTGAGTTTATTGATAAGCCATGGCTGGTATCATCATCACTATTATAATCATTATTATGATATCACTATTATTATCATTATTATGATATTATTATCATCATCATCATTATTACCTTTATTGTGATAAATAATCTAGTTAAATGGCCATCAATATCAATAATGGTCTTCACATGCTTGTTTGGAAGCCATTAATAGGATTATACATGTCTGTTCATCAATATACGCTAATGAGCTAGCAATGTCTATAAGAATCTTTGATCTATAGTATAAACTTTGGTAATATTGGGATCTTGTAATTTTATCAATATAGATAAAATGTAAGAATGTCATTTTTGTTCAATAGTCATCCAAGTCATGTGTAATAAATATGTACTGAATGAGTTTGAACTCAAGTACACTATAAATAGATACTTATCTAGATTGAAAACAATCTAGTGGCGCTCATGGGAAAACACATGTACTTAGCTAAACTGAATAAAGAGTGATATCATCCCTTTCCAACTTCATAATATTAGTTTTATAAAATATATTTTTTTATAAGTTGTCATGAATAGCACCCGTGTGTGCATATGACCATGAATGGTCTTATATATTTGGAAAGAAGAATAGGAAGGATTCTTTGTTAGAAGAACCTAGTATTGGAGATAAGCATAAGGCACTCCAGGAATCTCACAGTGGGTACTTTTATTCAGTTGCTATATTTAATATTATTTTTATTAGATGACAATGGCCAGTATGTTTTATTGTTCAAATGACCCCAATATATAAATAAATACCAAGAATCTTTAATGCTGATATTTTCAAGTGGCACAGTGATTCTATAATTTCTTTATCTATGCTATGATGAATTAATATAGTTACAAATGGTACAGATTGGATAGGCATATATCTAATAATTAATAATTTCCCCTATCTAAATATTTATTATGGTTACAAATGTGACATATTAAAATAGTTACAAATTATAGTTACAAATACATATCTTTTATATTAATTTAATAATTACAAATACATATTATATTAATTTATAAATATTGTTACAATATGTATTTTGGTAATATGTAAACTTTACCATATACATGCGATTTTAATATAAAATAACAAATTGGCTCATTTAACAATTTATAATTTAAAAGATTTGATTTTAAATAAAATTCACATGCTGTAATATATATATAAACCTATGATAGTACAGCTGCTTATTCACATATATTTGTGTGATGATACATATATAACTGTGTTTATGCTTATATACATTTACTCATAGAGGGTTTAAATCTGACACAGATGGAGCTATGGGGGGAAATAAAAGAAACGTATATGAGGTCATGAATATACCGTTTCACTGGAGATAAATTAGCTTCAGGAAAACAGCAAAATTTATTTACGATAATTTTTTCAAAAGCAGAGTACTTAAATTGAAATCAAATTATTATTTTGGGAGAGGTGGAATTTTTTGTGTAATTAAAATATATATATAGCTAATTTGGGCCTATTTATGCTATACTAGTTTCATCCCCCCCCCCCCGATGTCCAGTTGAAAATTAGAATTCTGCCAAAATTCTAATAAATTCCCTTCAAAAACTTAAATAATACCGCATTACAGGAGGGTTGATTGTATACAGAAAAACTTCATTTTCCTTCAATCCTAATGAAAAGACATTTTAAGACCTCAGGGCCCCTTAGCATTCCGTGGGGCCCTATGTGGCCGCTTAGCAGCTTACCGCTTAATCCGCCTCTGATTTTAGGGAGTACGAATCATTGATATATATCATTTGTATTTTATTAAGATATTTTAAAATAAACAAAATAGTATTCTATAAATCATGAAACAACTATTTAAGCTTTTATTTAAATAATTGTTCACTGTTGGACTTAATAATCTAAATAATTTCTGTCTTTTATAATTTTGATTAATGACATTTTACTAGATTATATCTAAACATTTTAATAATAATTTAAATTTTAAAATAAAAAAGAATTGATAAATTAGGCATTTAGGAGGCAATATTTGACATATTTAATAAAGCTAATAATGGTTAAATAAAACACATTTAAGACACTTATATAAATTGTAGTTATGAATAAATATATATATTTTTATGCTGTCAAAATACTTTCTTTTATTTACAAATACATTTAAAAAAAAAAAAAAGTTTTCACACTTTTTTTTTTGGGAAATAATAACAGATGTCTATGCTATATGAAGTTTATCATGTTAAAAGATAATCAAACACACTTTTCCTTTCTGCTTTTTATTTCTTTTCTATTGTTTCAACTGGATAATAATTTTTTCAAGAATATGTAAGTAACTTTATAAAATAAAGATAAAAACTCAATAAGAGAGAGAAAGAATAGTAAAATAATTATAATTGAATTCATATAAAATAAAGATAAAAACTCAGTAAGAGAGAGAAAGAATAGTAAAATAATTATAATTGAATTCATATAAAATAAAGATAAAAACTCAATAAGAGAGAGAAAGAATAGTAAAATAATTATAATTGAATTCAATTACAGTTTTTCAGCTTTTAATCTCAAGAGCAGTCTTTTTGTACAAAGCCTACTATCTCTGCTTAATTCTAAATGAGCTGATGAGATATTATGAAAGCAGCTATCATATTTTTGTATCATTTTTCAAAAGCTCCTTCTAACAGTTTTAATATCATTATCATGTAAAAGAATACGATCCATTTAGTAAATGAGATTAAAAATTATCAATTTTTAAATACATAGGTATTTTTAAAGCATAAGTAAGAATCAAAATGTCTAGAATTAGCAAATAATTATATTTTCTTTGCAATTTCCACTTATTAATCATGCCATATTACCAATTGTTGCCTTGCATTATTTTAGTGCAATAGAAAAGTATCAGACTTTAGAGCATAATGTCCTTGGATCAACTTCCTATGCTCAAACCATTTATGAATTCTCAAGCAATAAAGCTATCAATTATTATTATCATTAAACAAGGCAAAACTCTCTCCATACAGTAGTGCCACCCTGTGCCAACCAGAGTAATCAATGGATGCCAGAAGGCTTGTGCATAAAATCCCTATCTAGTGTCTACTCATCCAATATCCCCGGAGTAGTTTCTGGATTGTGGCCTTCGTCAGTGAGGAGCCTTGGATCTGAGATCACTGCACGTAGATCTTAGGATCTAATGCAACCCTCTAGCAGCCACCTTTTATCTCTACTTAACTACAAAACTATGAGAATGAAATTGAAAACACAATAATATTTTCAATTTACTGTATGGAGAGAGTTTTGCCTTGTTTAATAACAATTATATGCTAGTATAAGAGATGGTGATCATGTGATGTTTAGTGGTTTATTATTATCATTATTAGCAATTGTTGGAATTCTGTCTACATATCTCTATATTATATAAGAAAGTTTTACATTCATTTTATTATAAAAAATGCCACCTATTTTTTTTAATTAATATACTAATAATACAATTACTATCAAAAACAATAAGTTTAGTTAGATCAAGAAATAATTTATTTCCCCAAAACATTTCTTAAAAGATTTCATTTGTTAGTAAGGTTTAATCTGAGCAAACTAATTTATATAATTAATCTTTTGATTATATATCTAGGAGAATAGAAAGATGCACCAAATCATATGTTACGGTAAATCCAACACCAAGCTACTTCTTTTACTTACTAATTTGTTCATTCTAAAACATTCAGGGCTAATTATTCTTTGCAATAAAATTTATTCTGGGTGATAAATTTTATTAAAAACAGTTACTACAATCTTAAAGCATGTAAACGTCTAAATTTTCAAAATAAAATAGTAAATATATTTTTTCGAGGAACTAAAATATTTTAAAATAATACTTTTAAGTTTTCAGTTTGAATTTTATTATTTAAGTTCTTCATATTTTATTAACTTCTAAACTCATTTGCATAATAAAACATTATATATATATATATGATCAATAGATGGCGTTTTACCAAAAACACCGACCAAGCATTTGTTTACACAACAATCAAAACACCGACCAAGCATTTGTTTACACAACAATCAAAGAGTCAGAATTAACTATCTCTTTCATTTTAGCCCACCTTCAGATCAGCTGATTTCAAGCTGATTTACTATCATCAGTGAATGACAGAGCAAAGAAACTAGATCTAAACACTAAGTATTTATGCACAAAGTTTCTATCAGCTTGCAAGCATGAAATTTTTCAGACCGATAAAGTCTTCAAACTCAGCCAAACAAGCTAGATAGCTATATGGGTCTGATCTCAGTTTAGTTTCTCCACATAGTCAAAGCCTCTGCAATCTATATCATTGCAGAAACCTTTAAAGGTACATTTATGAAAAACAAAAACAAGTTTTAATCACATTAAAACCTGCTGTCGCTTGTATATATGGTCAATAGATGGTGTTTTACCAAAAACACCGACCAAGCATTTGTTTACATAAACAATCAAAGAGTCAGAATTAACTATCTCTTTCATTTTAGACCACCTTCAGATCAGCTGATTTCAAGCTGATTTACTATCATCAGTGAAGGACAGAACAAAAAAACTAGATCTAAACACTGACTCCAAGTGTTTATGCACAAAGTTTCTATCAGCTTGCAAGCATAAATTTTTCAGACCAATAAAGTCTTCAAACTCAGCCAAACAAGCTAGATAGCTATATGGGTCTGATCTCAGTTCAGTTTCTCCACATAGTCAAAGCCTCTGCAATCTATATCATTGCAGAAACCTTTAAAGGTACATTTATGAAAAACAAGTTTTAATCACATTAAAACCTGCTGTCACTTGTATATATGATCAATAGATGGCATTTTACCAAAAACACCGACCAAGCGTTAGTTTATATAAACGATCAAAGAGTCAGAATTAACTATTTCTTTCATTTTAGCCCACCTTCAGATCAACTGATTTCAAGCTGATTTGCTATGATCAGTGAAGAACAGAGCAAAGAAACTAGATCTAATCACTGACTCCAAGTGTTTATGCACAAAGTTTCTATCAGTTTGCAAGCATGAAATTTTTCAGACCGATAAAGCCTTCAAACTCAGCAAAACAAGCTAGATAGCTATATGGGTGTAATCTCAGTTCAGTTTCTCCACATAGTCAAAGCCTCTGTAATCTATATCATTGCAGAAACCATCTATTGATCATATATACAAGCGATAGCAGGTTTTAGCGTGATTAAAACTTGTTTTGTTTTTCATAAATGTACCTTTAAAGGTTTCTGCAATGATATAGATTGCAGAGGCTTTGACTATGTAGAGAAACTGAACTGAGATCAGACCCATATAGCTATCTAGCTTGTTTGGCTGAGTTTGAAGACTTTATCAGTCTGAAAAATTTCATGCTTGCCAGCTGATAGAAACTTTGTGCATAAACACTTGGAGTCAGTGTTTAGATCTAGTTTCTTTGCTCTGTCCTTCACTGATGATAGCAAATCAGCTTGAAATCAGCTGATCTGAAGGTGGGCTAAAATGAAAGAGATAGTTAATTCTGAGTCTTTGATCATTTATGTAAACAAATGCTTGGTTGGTGTTTTTGGTAAAACACCATCTATTGATCATATATACAAGCGACAGCAGGTTTTAACACGATTAAAACTTGTTTTTGTTATATATATATACAATTTAAAGCTTTTCACACAATTATATATAAAGACATTGAAATATAATGAGGATTTTTTTATCAACAATCTAGCAAAAATGTTAACTGTTAAACAACCAGTTAAAATTAACAATTCAAATTGAAATTACATAATTTAATAACAGAAATAGTATTTGTATGACTCTTATTTTATAATATCCATATTTGGTCAGAAAAATAGTATTACTATTACTAGATCATGTGATTTTAGTTTGCATTGGCAGTGTTTTTAGTTATTTTCTGGGTACAACATAGCAAAATTTTTTATCTAAGTTGTTGCAAAGGAAAATATCCAGGTATACTTATTTCCATTTGTTTGTATGCACATATACACACACAGGTTTATTCTGGGCAGTGAGTTCAATTGATTTTTCAAATGGCCTGATAAATCAAAAAATTTTCATAGGAATCTGATAATCATAAGGATTTACTATGACTATACGAATATAAAAATAGCAATTAAAAAAGAAAGCATGAAATTGAAAAAATGATAGTAAACAAGCATATTCTTAAATGTTTATTAAAAAAAGTATTAAACTATGGAAAATATATTATATTATAAAAACATTTCCATTGCTATAAGGTTTTTTAAATAATAATTTCTCAATTTATTGTCAGCCATTTTGAATTTTACCTAGATCAGAAATGATATTAACTGAGTCATGATTTGTTAAACTAAAATAAAACATATAGAAAAAACTAAGTTAACACTATGTACATCTTACAACTTGATTTTAGTGCATTTCATTGTCTATCATCAAAGTTTTATTACTTTTGTAATTTTCTATCCAATAAAACATTGAATTTCTATTTGCATTGTATTAATTTTTATTTGAAACGATGGCTTATGAAAATTTATTTCACATAAATACAGTCAAACTTAAATAAAAATTAAATAAAAAAAGTGTAATGTATACTTTATTGCTATAGTTTTGTAAGTGGTTATTTTTTTTTTGAGGATTCTGAATTTTTTACATTTGTAATAAAATCTGCCATAGTTTTCAATATATTAGTAATAAATAATGATATTACTGATTCAAACTTGAGAATATAAATATTTTCAACTTATGTTGAGTAACTTTTGATAATATAAAGTTGATTATTGACTGCATAATTCATGAAATAATTTTTTCCCCTTTGTTTTACCAAAAATAATTACATTTATACAAACAGCATTTAATAGTTTACACATTTTAATATTTATTATAATTATGCATTATTATAGTAGGTGATCAAATGCTATTTTTGATAATATATTGTATTTAATGAAATTTGTATTTTTTATTTTATTTATGCAGCCTTTAGAAGCTCCAAATTTTATTTTTATTTTGGATATCTCATAAATGAAAGAACTTAGTAACTTATAAGGATATTGATAACAGTTAGGTAAGTATAATGATCATATTTTTAACTCTATAATATTTATTTGGATTACACTGTCTTATGGTTGTGAGACATGGTAATTAAAAAAACAAGAAATAATAAGATTAGACAGAATAAAAGTATGGCTGTGGAGAAGATTAACCAGAATAGTTGGCATAAAAAAGACTAATTATCAAATTTTAATAGAACTTAAAATAAAAATAGAACCAGTGGATATAATATAAATAAAAAACATTAAGTTTTTGAGACATATTTTTACACATGGTATTTGAAAGACAAAATTTTAGAAAGAAGACTGAAATGTAGATCAAGAATATTGTATATTTAAAACATGATTTGTGAAATTGAATGTTTTTGTATGTGGGTGTGAAATGAATTACTGAAGATAGGAAGATGTGGCAGTAATGACAAGGCATTGCCGCTAGAATCTGATGATGATAACCAAACATAATTATTATTTATTCATCAATCAATAAACTCTATAGTATTTGGTACTTTTTTGGCATGGATGCCATTATTTTATTCTAAAATGGTATAGTTTTCATTAAGTCATTATTTTATGAAATCATCATCAATCTTACATAATAGGTACCATTTTATAAAAATTGCTGTTTTTTTTTTTTTTTTAAATTTCAAATTTTTTTAAAAGCTTTTTTAATGGATAGTTGATTGTAAATCAAAATAATGTATTTAAGTTGTTAACAATCACTATGGCAAATCCTCATACAAAGATTTATTGTGTATAGATAATATATATATATTGTGCCATCTGGCAATCTGAACCAAATATAATCATATGTATAATTATAATATATATATATACTAAATGCTAGCTCAATGTTTTACTCTGAGATTGTTATCCACGAAGATTGTCAATGAAAGTTTCCCTAATCTCATTATATATACACATTATCTGTGAATAGATTTAGAGTTTATGTTCTATATATTATATTTAAAAGATTTGCAATCAATATTTTAGAATAGGCAAAATTTACGATCTATTCTTTCTATCTTTAAAATCACACAAGATCAACTACTTCAAAAATTACAACTATTTAAATTTCAAAGTGAGATGATATCTACATTTTGTTTAACAACACAGAAGTATTTAAATATGTGTATTTTGATAAGTACATTAATGAACATATAACAAACTATATCTTGTGTGCATGAAAATGTTTATATGAACGCATATGATTGATATGATTGATTAATTTCAAAAGGCAACCATGAGAGAATTAAATTGCAATACTGTTAATGATGTTGATTTCTTTTTTTTTTTAGAAGAGCCCACATCTTAATAACAAGAAATCGGTATTTTTTTTTTTTTTTGTAAAGTACTTTTATTTTTAAAAATGATAATCCTAACAAATATTGCTTTCATTATGGAGATAAAGATGTATACTTTTATGAAGTGTTATAAAAAGAATCGTATCACATGGCTGGCTAGAGAGGTCTGACGATTCCTTTTCAGACAAACAAAATCTAAATCAATGGCTTGATACTGATCAAAATGTTATCAATAGCATGCTCAAGAAAATCTATACTTTATTTCAATGGAAATGTTAAAAAATTATCGTTTAACCCTAAATAATATATATATGGGTGTATGTTCCTAGGACAATATGGGTATTCAGAAATAAAATCAAATAACAATATTAAATAAATTAAGGAATAAAGCTAATACATATAGACAGGATGATTATTTATGAAGGAGCATCAATTTCTTGATTTTTATTATTCATTCTTGTTATCATATTGCAACACCATCTGTTGTATTATTTGCTTTATAGCCATTGTCAAGACCTATCATAAATTCATATTGTGCTTGCATGTGTAGTGTTATATCTAAGGATAATAGTATTTAGTAATAGTTGTTATAGCAGGCAAAACTCTCTATACATATTGCCATACACAGCAAGATAGAGTAATCAATGGATGCCAGAAGGCTTGTGCATAAAATCTCCATATGCACAAGCCTTCTGGCATCCATTGATTATTCTAGCTTGCTGTGTGTGGCAATACGTATAGTGAGTTTTGCCTGTTTTAACAACAGTTATACACAAGCATAAGAAGTGGTGGTCATGTGATGTTTATTTAGTAATAGATAGAATAATGGTTACTCCCTTAAAGGAATTATGACAACAAAACTGAATGGACATCTTAAAAAATTAAAATTTAGGTGCACCTAATGTACCTTCTGTGATAATTATCTGGATAGATTATTATTGCCAAATATTCTGAATATGAAATTGTATTATATTATGAGAATAAGTTTCTTCTAATACTTTCAGATCATTATTGTTTTATGGATATTATATAATTCTCATGGATTGTAAAAATTAAAAGATAACTAGATTATAGTTATGGAATAATCTCACCCACTGAAAATATTTACATGCTAGGTTGGAATCTATTATTTGAAAAGTTGTTTAATATTTCTTAGTATTTCTTGAGATAAATAAATGAATATAAACACAACTAGGGGAAGATAATAATTAGTCCAAATTATAATTAATTATCAATTAGATGTTATGCAAATAATTTATTTAGCGGTTCTTGTATGGTAATACAATTGTTACCAATTTTCTTTTTTTCTGAGCCAACGTAATATCTGTAAAATGAAAATACACACAGAAAATATAGTTTTTTAAAAATAATATTTAGTTTTATTACTGCCTAGTAGAAATATATTGAAAGCATGCTAGGAAATAATAAAACTAAATACTAAAAAACTTCCTTTTCTGTGTGTATTTTCATTTTAGCAGATATTGTATTATAAGAATAAATCGTAATAAGTTAAAGAATTAAACCACTAAACATCACATGATCACTATTTACAGCGCCGGCGCTGGGTACTAGGCGCCCGCATGCAAATTTGATTTTGGTGCCCCTGTCAATATGTATGTTTACTAAGGTGACCCGACCGTGTCCCGTGGCGTTTTAAAAAAGTCATGATTTTTAGAAAGAATGCACGATGTAATGCTATTTTTGATATCAAAAATAGCATAAAATTGATTGTTAAATTATATATTATTTCATACAAACGGTTTGTATGAAATAATATATAATTTAACACGGCAAATTTAGATTTTTTTTTTTTTTTAAATTTCATATTTATTATTTGCGTCACTGTCTGTTTTTAACAAACATGATCTAATATATATATACGCATATACATACATAAGTTCTAATTTATAATACTTTTAGTGTGTGTTTATTTATATATTTGCTAGCAGAAAGTTACTTATAGTTTACTATAAGCAGTACTATATATATATAAACATTACAATATGAAATTTGTAATATAATAAACTTTATGTTTAGTTTATTGTTCATGATAAATAATAGATTTGATTGTTTTATATTTTTAGTATTAAGCAGAGCTTGTGTGCAGGCCTGCTTGTGTGTGTCATTTAATAAGATATAATATGACTTCATATGATTTTCAATAATCTACTCTCAATAATTTTTGCAAATAAACATTTGAGAATAATATTCTTCAAATGTGAGTATTTTTGTTAGTAGAGTTTTAATTTCTCAGGGATGACGCCTTCTTTTTCAGATGCTAATCTCTCAGTGATGGCGCCTCCTTCTGCCAGCGCCCGCATGCCTAGCATGCGTTGCATGCCCGCTTCCGCCGGCCCTGACTATTTCTTATACTAGCACAAAACAGGCAAAAACTCTCCATACAGTAGTGCCACTCAGTGCCAACCAGAGTAATCAATGGATGCCAGAAGGCTTGTGCATAAAAAACCCCATCTACTGAGTGGCGCTACTGTATGGAGAGTTCTTGCCAGTTTTAATATAATTTAAAGAGTTCTTAGTATTTTATACTTTTTTGATGAACGCTAAATTGTAGCTATAAATATTTTCTCCTGGTTATGAAAGATAAGTCTGTTGTCCTAACATCATCATAGGTCAAATCGTTTCCTTATTATATCATTGATCTGATACTTATTTATTGTTACTTATTATAAATAAATTATTATTGATTATTATATTGAATTATCAGTCTTGAATATTATTTACTTCATCTTAATATCTCACATCTATATAAATCAGTCTCGGTATTTAAATTGTTATTCCAGGTCTACATTACTTTAATAAGAGTTAGCATTTCTTACTAACAGATTTATCATGAAAACGTATTTGCATAATTTAGGGCTATAAGACCTCAAGCATATAAACTTTGTTTCATTTTATGTATATTAATTTTCTTTATTATCGAATCTGATTTTAGCTAAATAGAGTCTCTGTCTCGGGGGCAATCCATAATAATCGTCTTATTTATACCGGCACAATATAAATCCACATTGTAATGAATTCTCTTATAACATCAATTTAAAATGGGAATCTTATTTCCTTGGAAATAGTAACAATATAATATAATTGGAACTGTAACACAAGAAAGCAGATGTGTCATCGCATATACATTTATTAGTTTGCTAATTAAATGTAAAATTAATAAAAAGGCTTAAATTTATAATATAAATTTTGCAGATGTTAATGGATAAATTAAAAAAATATAACAGTTGCATTAAATCAAGCAAAAGGCAACAAATTAAAAATTGCCAAAAATTAAAAAAAAATAAAAATGTTTAGACCAATACAGTGAAATCCTTATATTTAAGTGGAAAATAAAGAGTTAATATTAAAAGTTGTAAGAGGGAAAAATTATTCAAAATTTCAATGTTCCTTCATGTTACACTTAAAACTATATATATAACTTTAAAAAATATAATCATTGCATTATATTAGAAGATAAAGGCTTAATATTAAAAAAAATTTTTAAATATGCTGCTAATGGATTTTATTTTTTGCTCACTTAAAGCTCAATTATATTCTCACAAATTTTAATTTTATATACTTAGGAGATCAAATGATAGTGGTGTGCCATGAACCATGGATATGAGCTTGAGTGTCGGAAATTCTATCATTACAACAAATTATGCATGGCTTCAAATTCAGCAATAATACATTTTATGTTTTTTACTATGCTTTTCAATAAAGAAAATTGCAATAATTTTGTTAAAACATTGTTTAATCGATAATAATATGATTGTTGATATATAATTTAAACAAACATTTTATCTTATCTATTTTAGAATTTATTTTTAATTACACTAAATTCCATGTTCAACTTATAGATCTAGTTGGACTATTAAGAAAATATGTCTTAGCAGGACCTGTCTGAAAAAAGTGGGGCCTAGTACAGTATTTTTATGTAGGACATTTTTACATAGATAAAAAACTCTTAGATATTAAAAATAAAATTACCTCCTTTGTAGTTTTTTTTTTTTTATATGTCAAATGCATTGACCAGGAAGCAAACCTGGACCAGCTGCTTGGAAGGCAGCTATGCTAACCACTAGGCCACCAATGCTTGACTACCTCCTTTGTAGTTGTAGATATATTGCTTTACAATTAGTATAAATTAAATCAAGAATGATTCTCTTTATATAAATTTTATTTATTTTGAGTTAGTTATTTTTGTTTGCTCAAATATTGTTTCATTAAAATTGTGAAATTGATTCTTATAATGTATAAATTTGTTTAAAAATTATAATTATAAATTTGTGTCTACAATTGTATCATATTGTATGTGATAATCATTGTAGAGTCTACAAATTACAGTTTTGGCAAAAAGAAATAAGAAAAATGTAGTTACATTTAATAAGAAGTAATGAAATGTTTTGATTTCTATAAAAGAAGTAGATCTTGCAAGCTTCATGCTATTACACCATTCACCTTCCTTTCTATCTGGCTCTGTACCTTGGTTTTGAAACAAAGATGAAATGTGGTATGTGAAGGACTTTTTTATTCTTATCGGGTTATAAATATTGTTCTTAAAAATTTCAGAGTTTGATTATTGAAATTTTATTGTATATACAAATATATAAATAAGCTCTTCAGAATTAATATAAAATTAAACAAGAGATGATAGACAAGGTTCATATAAACTTCCAATTTTAGATTCAATCATGGACATAGTGGTGATCAGTAGTTGAATATTTAAATTATATGAACAGAAATAAAAGCTTGTTTAATTTTTTTCTCAAATTCAGTATCTATATAGAGTATTTAATTTATTAAAAATATGTATAATATATATATATATCTAAAATCATTACAAAACCAGCTAAAGCTAGAGCAGTCCCATAATCATATGATACAGGCAACATATTTATAGATAGATTGTTTGTTTATTTTTTTTGTAAACAAAAATATCAGTATAATTTATAATATATTTTTATCAATCAAAGAGGTGTTTGATTTTTTCCTAATCTTCAATGCATTCCATTTATATATCATCAAGTGTCACACCCTCAATACAATCTATTCTTATTCTCATATAGTTGAAAAGTGTGAAACCATGCAATATATTTATTTTTATAAATTTTTTCAATGGTTATTTTTTAATTACAATAACCTGAAAGTTAATATCATTAAGTCTAAACATAAGCTTGTGGTTAAGACCTGTAGAGGGCCCTACTATCACATTTTTACTGCACACATTCTTGAGGTTACAGCCTTAGTAAATATTACTTATGTAATGTGCATTTAAATAAATTTATAATTATAATTTTTTATACAAATTTAAATAGAAATATCTTATATTTTATAAAAGATGTACATACGTTTATTTTATGATATTTAATAGTAATAAAATGATATTGTTGTGTTTTGTTTTATGATTACATAAATAATATAAAATTTCCAGTGGAATAATAAATAGTATTAACATTATAAATATTCAAATTAATAAAATAGTCATTTTGAAAAAATAAAAATAAAAATATTGATGCTTATAAATAAAAAAATCACTATGGGATATTTCAAACTGGTGTTCAGACATACATAAAATAAATTAAAGAAATGTAATTTCATATTTTATAATTAGAGCAATTAAAATTTGTTCAAGCAATAAAATATTGCAAAAAGAAAATGAAATAATAAATAAAAGCAGATATTAATGATTATCCTGCTGATATAAAAAATAAGTTTACAAAAATTAGTAGAATAAATAAAATATAAAATAAAATTAAGAAATTAATAAAAAGAAAGCAATGAAAACAATTTATGCCAGTTTTATGGTTAATAAAAATTATTATTAAAAAAAATCAAAAAAATCAGATGTATAAATAAAAAATATAAAATTCATACTAAAATACATCCAGTATATGAAAAGAAAAATAAACTAAATATCACATGTTCATCATTTTTTATGCTTACACAAGCTGTTTACACAAAGGCAAAACTCTCCATACAGTAGTGCCATTTAGTGCAAGCCAGAGTAATCAATGGATGCAGGATGATTTGTGCATAAAACTCCTATTTGGTGCATATTCATCCAATATCCCCAGACCAGTTTCTAGCTTATGACTTTCATCGGTGAGGGGCCTTGGATCTAGGTGTAGTACTCTCAGATTCAAGGCTCCTCACTGATGAAAGTCATAAGCTAAAAACTAGTCTGGGGATATTGGATAAATAGGCACTAGATATGGATTTTATGCACAAATCTTCCTGCATTCAGTAATTACTATAGCTTGCACAGAGTGGTGCTACTGTATGGAGAGTTTTCCTTCTGTATAAAAGAAATTAACATGGACAATTTATTCTTTGTGATAATAAAATAAAGAAGAAAGTTTTAAATAATGTAAAATTACATATAATGACTGTATTTGTGATAACAAGAAAACTATATATTTGCATAACCAAAAATAAAAACGACATAGGTAACATATATATGATAAAATTTTGCCATATTTTTACATTCTAAAAACAATGAATGTAATAATTGAGAATGTAAAAAAATATACAGATAGAATGATTAAATAATAGAAATTAATTAATATTTGTGTTTTCCAAAAAGTTTGTGATGATGGTGTTTTAGTTGTATTTATATGTTGGACTATTTCCATCATATAATATGAGTATTGAATGTCTTTAGAAAAATTTAACTTTATTTAAATATTCCAAATACATTCAACTGATAGTAATTTGGAATATTTAAATAAAGTTAAATTATTCTAAAGACATTCAATACTCATATTAGATAATGAAAATAGTCCAACATACAAATATAACTAATATTTGGTTGAAATTAAAATAGTACTATATTAGGATAGAAATTAGATATAATAAATTTATATGAAATTAATTAAGAGCAGATTTAAAGAAAATAGAAGGACAATAATATAAAAATATAAAAGTTTTGTTTTGTAATTTTAAATATATATATTGTACAGGATAAAAAATCCATCCTTACTTTTTGAAGCTCTAGTATGGTTTTAAAAAAATGTCTTTGATATAGTTTTACTTAAGGATTTGTAAATAAGTTGTTATTGTTATTAATTGTTTTATTGTTATTTAGTTCAGGTTTATTTATTTATTATGATATATGCTTTGTTTTGAAATAGATCATTGTAATGGCAATATATGTATATAATTATGAGTGTGTGTATAAAGAAATAATCGTTAGCAGTAGTATTTAAATTGCTAAATATAACTATATTGTACTTTCATTTATTTATTTTTTTAAAAAAAAATTATAAAAGATATAGTACTATTATTATGGTTGTTTAAATATTCAATTGGTTTGTAAATTATAAGTAAATTTTTCAATGTAATATATATGTATATTTTTTTATTGACATTATTTTTTTTTCTTTTCTTTTGTTATTTAAAAAAATATTTTAAAACTACTAAACAATGGTGTTGAAGATTTTTATTAAATTACCACGTGAATATTTACAACAATAGGAGAGAGTTGGCTATGGAATGCAGAATATCATTCTTGCTGGTGAATAAAAAAAAGAAGATATTACTTTCAGTTCATTTCTCCAAATTTTTCTTATAAATTTTTTTACAAAAATTATTGGATTAAGGATTAACACTAAAGATGATGTGCTAAGTACAACTTTTGTCATTTGGGGCATTTGCCTCTCTACTTGCCCATCAAACAACATTGGAAACTTCAGTAAAGCATAAAACCTCAAAAGTAAACCTGCGTTCTTAAATGAATTTAAAAAAATAGCTGTCATAATTGTATTGATACATTTTATTATAACTTCCAAATTTCTTAATAATCCAAAAATAATATTCAACTTAATCACTTATAAAATTGAATATCCAGGAAATGACTGAAATTAATGGTTTTAACAACAAGAAGCAAATCTCTTAATTTACTTGTAATATGTACATATTTTACATCACTTCAAGCCATTTTAGGATGAATAAAATAAGTGAAAGTGCTGGAAATAACTATCTGATTTACAATGACTGGACACTAGTGTAGATAGATGGTAACAAAAATTTATCTTATTTTTATTTTATTTTTATTTTTATATAACATTTAATATATTTTTATGAAAGAATATACAACTGAAATCTTTAGAAACTAACTTACAAATTTCTTTTGAATGTTAAAATTTTAAGAATGATGAAAGTCGATTTTAGTATATATGTTTGTTTATTTATTTTAAAGACATTTTATAGATTAAACTATGCGAATATGTTGTAATTATAAATATATATAATATTTATTTATTTATTTATTTGCTTTTTATTTGATTCACATTTGCATACAGGTGTACTAAATAATAAAAGTCATTTGTCAATTTAAATTGGAAAGCAATAAATTATATTTCATTGCATAGGAATTGTATAAATGAACAAATTTATAGAACTGTACTTATAAATAATATCATTGTTTAATTATTATCTTAGTTCTTCAATTATTATTCACACAATCTGGTTGCATTTATTCATATCCATTAAGTCTTATAAGTTAAAATATTTAATATTTCATACTTGTGTGCATTATATATATTAGTGCCAATATTTCATATGCTAGTCATTATCTTTATTTATCTTTAAGTCAGTTGACTTTTAAATTTATTTGTTGGTGCAGACATTACTTATTGTTTATTGAGGTTAAAATTATAGTTATAACTTTAGTCCACTATTGTGAAGTTTTTATCTTGGTATTGTTAGTTGTAGAATAGCCTTAGTATGTCAGGCCTTATTTATTGTAGTTATTATTATTACTGGATGGAATGGATAAATTCCCCATCTGTATTGTAGTATCCATGAGTTGATAGTACTTATATTTCCAGTGATTGTAATCACATATTTTCAGTGAGCCTATCCATATATTTTCCTGATGCACTGAGACAAGAGGTCCAGGCATCCTATTGTCTCAAATGTAGGTGTTACTTTGGAAGCCACCATGCTTTTGATATATTTATTCTAGTTGCATTATAGAGTCCTTTTTTTGGGTCTATCACTCATGAGATCTAATTAAAACTAAATTTTCCACCATAGTAGGTGAGGTTGCTTGTATTTTATTATGTAATGTCAAGATGTTTGTTTAAAGGATGTGATTCCTTTAGGATGCACTCAATTATGCTAGTGCTTTAAAGTATAAGAATGTCTGTGTTTTGTGCTATCATGATTTGTAATCATTCACAAACCAACCAACAATATTTTGTAATTGTGTTGGAATTTATAAGCATATGGCCAGTTAGTATAATCCACACATGTTATGTATATGCTATAATCATCCAGAATTTTTTCAATGTAGATGTAAATCACTTAGTTATATCTAAATGTTTATTTAGATGATTTACATTATGTGGACATTGAATTTATAACTTATGTGTGTATAAATGACTTCTAATAAATGGTTCATTCATTGAATCCATTTAATATTTACTTAACTCAGTCATTTAGTTATTTTCTACTTTAAAGTAGTATTTTAAAAATATATTAAAGAAATCAATCTATGATCTAAGTTACTGGTTTAATGAAATATCTACAATTTGTTTATCTATTTGTATATTTATTTAACTTCATAACAGCTTATACAGTTCCTATGTGAATATAAATTGCAAATTATAAGTGTTAGTGTTAAACCTTATACTTAATTTACATATAGAAAAATTGAGTATTTGCAAAACAAAACTATTATTATGTTTTCCAAATATGTATATATGTATATGTATGCTATTATAAATCTAAAGTCGCAATATTGAAATAAAGCTGTATCATTTATTTTATATAACAGAATGATTTTGAGTTTTATTTGACATTTATTTATTTCTTTTTCTCTATTTTTATTACATCAGTTCTATAAGCTAACAGATATGCAAGTATTAAATTATTGGTAATTTCAATTGAATAAATATATTTTGGATTCAATAAAATTTCTTTTGTTCCGAATTATATTTGATATATAATTAATTGTAAGTTAAATTAACCCTGAGAACTAATTCGTAACATACTCAGGTCAAAGCTCTATATTATTAAGTTTGTCTTATATAGTTAGCCATGGTAATAGTATATTTTAGTATATTCATTTTGAAGCAGTTTATTTTATCTTAATATATGTATAACATGCTATTAAATAAGTATTCACTTCTTATCTGTATTATATTTATATTGAGTTGAATGATGGAAGATATTTTTTTTCTTTTTGCATGGCACATGCATTTTATTATAGTTGACAAGTTACTATGAAACCTGATTAATTTATGGGTGCCTCATAGGTATATCTTATCCAAATCTTTTCTTTATTTCTAATATAGTCTATCTATTATAAATGGTGCAATTTATAGATTGAATTTATAGATCAAATAATTTAAGAGATAACGTATTCCATTATAAATGTTGTGTCATCATGAGTCTTAGTCAATTAATGATTGTTGATTACATATAGAGTTTCAAATTATTTTTTCCATTATAAATGCTGCTCAATAATTTGGGCCACATCATTTTTTTTACTTATGGCTTATATGACATGCTACATTGATTATACACTGTTTATTCATCTTTCTTCATTTATATTGATTTACATATTTACCATTACAATTGGCCTACCAACATTTAGGGATTTCTTATCTTAGTATAGGTGTGGGATATGCTTGATTTATTACGATTCATTTACGAGGATGGAGAAGGTTATATTTACGAACCATTACAATTGGCTTTCCCAACAATTGGGGCCAATTCATCTTTCTTCATATGTGTATTTTCATTTGAGATCATTTAAGATTATTTAGAATATTTATGTTCCATTACCATCAACATGCAGGCTTGATTAATTAAGGACTGTTGATAGTTTTCCATTGCAATTGACATGATATCATAAGGGCTCGGTTGGTTGGGAATTGTTAGCGATAGGTATTCCATTACAATATATATTCATCTCTTTGCTTACACATACATTGAGCAATGTTTAATTTAAAGTTTATATATATATATATTAATTACATATGTGCTGTACTATTATATTAAATCAATGTTGTTTTTGTTGAATGTGAGGAAACTCTCAATCCAAATCACAAGATAGAGACTTTGAAAGATAAGAATGGCCATTTTATTTTGTACCTAAATTCAATCATATAGGTTAATCATAAGTATCTTGGAATTTATTTCCATTTTGTTTATTATCCATAATAGCACACATGAAATTTTCTTTAATACTTACTGCACATTAATAATCAGAAATGTTAAAATTAATGTAATTGATTAATTGATTTACTGGCACAGTTTCAAACTGCAATTTCAAACAGAAGATAAGCAATATTTTACACATGTGCTAAACTATTCTATTAAATCAATGTTATTTTTGTTAAGTGGAACAAAACTCTCAATCCAATGCACAAAATAGTGTCTTTGAAAAGAGAAGAGTGGTCATCTTATCTTTGTACCTAAATTCAATTATATAGGCCAATCTTAAATATCATAAAATGAGAGCATGGAGATTTTATATTTTTTACTTAACCTCTATTTTACAACCACTCTTATCTTTTTAAAGGCTCTATCTTCTGTCTTCAATCAAGAGTTTATTCATATTCAACAAAAACAATCTTGTTATAATATAATAAGGCAGAACATGTGTAAAAGTTTGATTACCTATTGTTTACAATTGCAGTTTGAAACTGTGGTAGTAAATCTATTAGCCAATCACATTAATTCTAACATCTCTGAATATTATCATGCAGTAAATATTAAAAAAATTATTTCACAAGTGTGAATACATGTCATAAAAAATGGAAGTAAAGTGAAGAATATAAAATCTTCATGCTCTCATTCCAAGATACTTAAGATTGGCTTATATAAATGAATTTATGTACAAAGATAAGATGATCACTTTTATTTTTTCAAAGACTATCTTTTGCCTTGAATTGAGAGTTTCCTCACATTCAACAAAAAGAAGGTTGATTAAATATAACGTTACATTGATTATCTTCTGTTTAAAATTACAGTTTGAAACTTTGCTAGTAAATCTATTAATAAATTACACACAGACACACACACACATATATATATATATATTGCTTTTATGTTTGAAAATTTTTTGAAATATCATTGTAATTTGTGCCTCGACAAAGATTATAGTGAGTTACCAAAGCATTAGTAAGTGGATATAATATGTGCAAAAATTTGTTCAGTAATAAGCAAGTTAAAAAAATGGAGTAATTCAATTTATATAGTAATCCGAGTATGCTATTACAATGTGAAAGAAATTAGTACATCTACATCTGTTGCTATTATGTTTAATTTATTAAAACTCATATAGAAAAGGTATTATAAAGACAAGTAAAAATATTATATCAAGAATTTTGATTCAGACTATGATGAATGTTTTATTAATGAAGAACTTAATTTGTTTGAATGCTGAATAAATAGACATAAATTACTTGGACATACATGGAATTTGAAACGATTTGAGTAAATATGTTCATTTTAATGCTCCATTATCAGATTTTCAAGGAAATGGATGGCTGAAGAGTTGTAGGTTGGAGTAGTTTGAAGCCTGTCCATTAAAGTATGAAGATTGGCTATCTTAATATAAAGCTGAGCACTGATTGTATATGTGTGGAGATGGTAATCTGGACCAACTGATGAGTGCTGGTTTAGCACAAAATACATATATTGGTAATTATTTATCTTTTCAACATGTGTGTGATCAGGTGGGTCAGCAATATGAGATAGCATGAAGTGTTGAGGCTCGTGTGAAAGTCCGAGTTCGAATCCTGCATACGTTATATATATATATATATGCATGTTTAAGCCTATATAGTGTATTAATTTACCATCTATGATAAATCAGTTTTTATTTGTATGTATGTGCAGTAATTACAATATACCATGATTTGTTTGAGTAAAATTAGATACTTTGAGGTTTGGGTTTAATCTTATTAAATTGAAATTGTTTGATCTGTTCAGATTTTAAATATATGTTATTTATTATCTTTTATGAGATTTTTATTTGGCAGATAAATATTTTTGTAGTTCTTTGATGTTATGTTTTTTGTCACTTTTAGATTCTTATGCTTCAAATTATATAATTTTACTTTGATAGATTACTGTACTAACTGATATATATATATAATTTTATTTGTATTGTGTTAGTTGTAAAATATTTGATTATTTTATTTTTCAAAATTCTGAATGTAGTTGACTCTATTTTGCTTGATTATTGTCACATTTTTATTCGGTTTCATGTAGTTTATTCTTAAGAAATAAGCTGGTATTTTAATGTTAAAGAAAAAGCTTTCCTAATAAATCATTAAGTCTTAGTTATATGAAATTAAAAACAATAAAGTAAAAAAAAAAATCAAGATCAAGGGTTGGTGGTCAGAACAGCCGCATTACAAGCAGTTGTGCCGGGTTTGCGTGTTCGTTTCGTGTCCGATGCTTTGACACATGAAAAAATAGACCTTTAATTTAATTGATATATATACAATGTTTTTTTCTCCTCATGTGTCATAGCATCTACCGGGACGCGAACCCACACCCGTCTGCAATCAACTACTTGCTTGCAAGGCGGGTGCGATGACCTCTCGGCTAACAAAGCCTTACGAATAGCATCAATTAAAAAATATTTTAAAAATAATAATGATTAAAAAGTAAAACTATTGAGTGAATTCTAGAAAAAGTTTACATTTGAAAAAAAAGAAGAAATAAAAAAAATAAAACTATTCCAGGAGAGATAAGAGAATGAAAAAAGCTTCTTCAGAATCTTTTTTTTTTCAAGAAAAAAAGATTGTGTTACAACTTTATTAAGAAATATTGGGGAAAAAAAATCCAGTGAAAGAGATTATCTATATTTAGCACGAGACAAACGTTTCTAACACATTTTAAAAAAATATTTCTTTTTGAATATATATGACAGAAAAAGTATATTAACAAATTTTATTGCTGCTATTCAAAAAAAAAAAAAAAAGATTTAAAAAATATGTTTTTTTAATATCATAATTTTCAGATTTTTAAAACTATTTTTTAGAATGCGTCTTATTTTTTTTTTTAAGCTGTCATAGCATCGGCCGGGACGCAAACCCGCAACCCGGGCAACTGCCTGCATGTGCAAGGCAGTCGCGCTGACCTCTCGACCACCAACGCAAGACAGAATGCGTCCTATTTGTAAGACAAATAATTAAAAAAATTATTATGACACATCGTGCACTAGTTATCTGCATTGAGAAATTCTTTTGTCCAATAGTCAAAAATTTGTCAACCACCAGGTTTGACATCTTAATTTCATCTTTTAATTGTGAAAATCTTTGTTATAATATATATTCCAAGAAAGATTAGGACAAACTAGTTTTTAAAATATGCGAAAAATCTTTGTTATAAAGTGGAGTATTAATGCATTAACTGAAGGGATTAGCTTTAAATATTACTAATTGATGAAACTTTTGTAGAATTATATATAAAGTAGATAAGTATGCAAACCATTGAACCGAAAAATGAATTGTGTTTTCCAATCACCTCCACAAAATCAATACTAGGGATTTGAATTAAGCTATACCACGTAGAAGATATTTGTTTTAATTGAATGACATGTGTATTCAGTCTTTATTAGAGTGTCATCTTTTCATTTGTGAAAAGAAAAAAGCATGCTAAATAACGCAATTTCAACTTCTATATGTTTCTAATTCTTGATAACATTTGGCATTTGCTTAGTGATTAAGTATTCTCTCTAATTTAATTTTTTTTATTTTAAGAAATATGGAATTGGTAAGTGCTAATGTAAACATTTAAAATTAAATATGTAAAATGGCATCGACAACTTCAATTTTATAAATTAATAGCCATTTATTTACAAAATGCACCTAACTCAATCACACAAAACAAAAATAGTTATTTTAGAATAAATTCATATAGTGACTCGTTTATATAGTGACTCGTTTATAAATACACATTTAATTTTAAAATATTTTGTCGTTTTTCTTTTTTCTTAATTAAAATACCCTTACAATTAAATTATTTACTAATATCTATTTTGATAAAGATTTATAAATTTTAATTATGTCTTTATTTATCTATTTAATTCAAGTAATAACTGAAATATAGGCTTATTATATACCTGTATCAATATATGTAATATGTAGAGTATATGAACCCAGACTTTCACATGACCCACTCACTATTCACTACTCTATGTCATATCACTGATACACTGAACATATATATGTCGAAAAGATAAATAATCACTAATATACGTATTTCATGTTAAACCAGCAATCATCAGTTGGTCCAGATTATCATCACACATATATGCAATAAGTGCTCTGATATATATTAAGATAGCCAATCTTCATACATTAACGGACAGGCTTCAATCCACTTCACACTACAACTCTTTAACTAACCATCCAATTGAAAATGTGATGATGGAATGCTCAAAAGCCATCCTGAAGCTGAGATTTTTGTCACACCCATATTGACCTAAAGTCAACCTGACCCCTCATGTACAGGACATTCCTTGTATATCGATTATGTCCTGTACATAAGGAGTCTGATTGACTTTAGGTCAACATGGGTGTGTTATGAATCTCGGCCTCAGAATGGCTTTATATCCTGTACATGATAAGTCGGATTGACTTTAGGTCAACATGGGTGTGACAAGAATCTCGGCTTCTGAGTGGCCTTTGATCATTCCATCATCAAATTTTCAATTGGATCGATGGTTGAAGAGTTGGAGTGTGGATTGAAGCCTGTCCACTAATGTATGAAGATTGGTTATCTTAATATATATCTGAGCACTTATTGAATATTTGTGTGAAAATGATAATCTGGACCAACTGATGGATTGCTGGTTTAACATGAAATATGTATATTGGTGATTATTAATCTTTTTGACATATATGTGTTCAGGTATATCAGTGATATGAGATAGAGTGGTGAGTAGGGTCATGTTAATTCAAGTACATTATTTTTATATATCTCACCTACATACACACATTCAAAAGAAAAAGTACTATTAAATCATTGCATTCCCCTTTAACCAATTATTATTAGTAATTTTAAAACAATTTTGAATAATCCTACAGTCTACTGTACTACTGACTAACTTTTTAAATTATTATGTCCAGCACTGCCATATATATACAGTAGGTTTTTGGATTAAACTCCATTATTTTTTATTACTTGTCAATGTTTCAATGAAATAGCATCCACCATTGTCAAGGTTAACTTTTAAAAAATGTAGGATACTAAACATTGGGAA
This sequence comes from Epiperipatus broadwayi, assembly GCA_028023455.1. Taxonomy (NCBI): domain Eukaryota; kingdom Metazoa; phylum Onychophora; class Udeonychophora; order Euonychophora; family Peripatidae; genus Epiperipatus; species Epiperipatus broadwayi. The sequence continues at coordinate 9,584,194 of JAQFVV010000004.1, forward strand.
GTAATCAAAACTAGCACATAGTTTAACCCAAAAATTACTTTATTTACATCATATAACCATGAAAACATTATATATATATATTATTTGTAAACGGATTTATGTGCCTTACTGTAATATATATGGATTTCACACAATAGGTTAAATAGTATGATTAATCAAGCTAGGCACCTGTGATATAAACATTCTAATTAATCAACATGATCAGACTGCTTTTTTTTCTTTATATTTACTTTTAACATGAACGTCAGCCATATTTCCTGACCATCATTTTCATAAAATTAGCTTAAGCAAAAAGAGAGTTGATCTTCACTCACAATACACATGTATAATTATAATAGATCTGCTACTGTGGCAAAACATGGATATGCCATTTCTATAATGAGGAATATTCATAGGTCAGATTCAAAGCTCTTTTTGATGCCAAATCCTATCTGTTTAGTCACAGCTGGCTCACATAAACATAATAATAACTGCAAAGTCATTAATTTTATTTATGCAATAAAACTATATGCACCATTACCCCACTTAATAAAGACAATTTGTTCTCCAAATTTTATCATAAGACAAAAAAAATATAAAAAGCAGGGGTTGTAATGGGTTTTTATGTGGGAAAATTCAGTTTGTCCCTGCAAATAAAAATTATATCTTATATGCATAAAACAACTATCACCTATTATACCTAGTAATTAAAAAACCATCATACAATATATGCATGTGTAAACTTATTATTTATCAACAATATAATGGTAGAAAGTTTATAGAATTGTTAACAGCTACAACCTAATCATGCTGTTAATTTTGAAAAAAATAAAAATTCTGACATAGCAAAAAAGAAAAAATGTATCTAATATTTGCATATTGTAATAAAAAAAAGTTACTATATATACTATGCAGATGTAAATAAACATTTTATACATAACTATGTTATATATGGTCTTTTATTTATGACATAAGATGTCACATTTTAATATACATGGTAGTTATTTCCTTGAAATGACATCACAAGTTTTTGAATAATATAGTACATTGTAGTGACAGAAATATGAATCATTTAAATAAAAATTAAAAGCATGAAATTAAAATTTATTTGTATTGCATTTTTATCATATAAAATTTGTTATTAAATGTATAATGAAATCTGGCTTCCTTCCTTTTTAATTACTGAAAATATGTTTGTGATAAAAAATGTTTTGATTTGCCTGAAATAAGTGTTCACAAATGTTTTAATTTAAATTTGCTCACCTGAATATTTTAGCTAATACATAATAGGACACAATTTAAAATTAATTATTAATAATACATGACTAAAATTTATTTTTAGTTTTATGCTGAATGAAATTTCTATTTTTTTTATACTATTATTTCATAAATTTACTCTAATGTTACCATTATTTTGCATGCGTCTCAAACAAATTTTTAGCAGATAAATACTATTTTTAAGTTAAATTTAATAATTGAATATTTTAACTAATATGGTACTATATATAATTTAAAATTAATTATTAATAGTATAATTAGTATATGACCAAAACTTACTTTTAGTTTTACATTAATGAAAATTGTATATTTTTTGGTACTGTATTTTTTTTACATTTTCAATAATGCCTTTGTTGTCTTAAATATTTTTGAAATAGAAATTAAGCAAATACAGTACAGCAAATGGTATTGTGCAGGTATATTTAGTGACTTTGAGAATTAATTTTTTTTCTCAAAATAAAATATAATTACAGTAACTAAATTTTACAATTACTGCGTGATGATCATAATTTTTGCTGCAAGCAAAATATCTTTGATAAGAATTTTTAATCTATAATAAAGAGTGAATCTATAGTTTTAAGCTAATGTGTACATTTAAATATGTTATATTAATACATTTGGTTGTTGTAATCAAAATAGGCTTTTTATTAATTACTGTAATGAAAGAAACACTTTTTTATTTTATTTTTGTAGTTGTTAAACTTTACTTTAAATATCATTAATTAATGTGTAGATTCTATTGTGGACACTAACAATTTTAGTGCTATGAATTTGACAAATTAAGCTCAAAACATAGTCCTAAGTATTGAAAGTTAAAAACGAAATCATATTTTCTTTACAAGCAGGTAAAATGCTCCATGATCGAATTACAATTTAAAAACAGAAAGGAAGTAAATAATTGTAGAATTAATATATTAATTGTCTTGCAAGGATGCTGGTGAAAATTAATATGCTTGACATTGATCATATTTTAATTTTATAATCAAAATAATGTATACTATCATATACTGTACTATGTATATTGAATAAACTCTATATTGTACATTTTTAGCATGAATGTTGCCATTTTCTTTTGGATTGTATAAAAGTCCCTATCCTATAATACCAGATGGCCATCATTTTCAAAAAGCCCACCAAAAATTCAATTTTTTATGGTCATTATAGTGAATGATTGGTTGTAAATCAAAATAGAGAGTACAATTTAATCATGATCACTATGGTGAATTCTTGCATAAGTGTCCCACACTTAGTGAAGTATAGTAATATTAGTGATTAAGCCAATGCACATGCACTTTAAAGATAAATTATGAATGAATACTCTCAATTTTTCCAGATACGAAATATAGTATTACATAAAAAACATAGCGCTATATAAAATAATAGCTCATTATATAAATGAAGTTATATATAGAGTAAGTTAAAAAACAAACTCTTATGAAGCTTCAAAAATACCCTCAACCTCAGACCACGGTTTCTGCCTCTAGCGTCATCAGTGAGGTGCTAGGGAATAAAAATACTAGAACTAGTCCAGCATTTTATCAATGCCTAACTATTGAGAAGAAAATCTGAAACTTTCAGACATTTAAATGTCCAAAAATCCAGCTATCTAACTCAAATAGCCATATGGGACTGAACTAAGTTCAGATAAAATGCTGGACTAGTTCTAGTATTTTTATTCCCTAGCACCTCACTGATGATGCTAGAGGCAGAAACCGCGGTCTGAGGTTGAGGGTATTTTTGAAGCTTCATAAGAGTTTGTTTTTTAACTTACTCTATATATAACATTTGTAAATAGGAGCTTTATTAAAATTAGGTCATATGACTTGATTTTTTATCAATAAATGAAGTATAGAAAAAGTTGCTTATCTTTAATAAAATTAAAATAAACTACTTCAGTATTGCCAGCGGATGTATTTTTGCTCCTAGTGTGGTAACTGCATTATTATTTATTGATTCCAAAATCTTCATTAAATCCGATTGATATTATGGATAACATAATCCTTTATTTGATTATGAGTTCAATTTGGCCATATGACTACACTTATTCAATTTGTTGTTTAGATCAGAGGTATTTATTGTAGGGGATAATCTCCATATAGTATTCATTCAGTACTGGGTAAATAGAAAAAGCTGAAGGAAATACTACCTCATTTGAGCTTTAATTAAGTAATGACAGACTAATTCCAATATGATTTAAATTGATTTCCTGAATAGGGTCAAGATTACGTTATCTAACATTAAAACAGAGATACAATTAAACTATCTGCAATTGGAATAAGGATGTAATTAAACTATTTGTTGATATTACCGGAAAATTTTCCATTAAATTATTTCCCTTTAAAACAGAAATTTGATTACATTTGAAATAAGGACATGAGTAAACTATCTGGTGTATTATAAAATTATTTGCTTTTAAAATAAAGCCAATCAAATTATGCCTATAAAATCAAAATAAACCAATTTAGATATTGCAATACTATTAATTTTAGAATAAAGCAAATTATTAACCAAATATTTCAATTATTAAGCATAAAAACACTCCAAACTAAACAGCACACATTCAAGAAAATAAATTAAACTTATTTACATTATAAAAAAGTGTAAAGGAGGTCAATGCAATACAATAAGGAACTGTTTAAACAGATAATTTTGAAATGGAAGGTAGTCTTTGATGTATCTTATTAGTGAAAATTTGAATACACAAAGTTTAGATTAATATTTTTTTTCTTTTCTTATTATAACGTATTAAAAAGGGTTAATTTTTAGAAATTTAACAAGTCTACTTGTGAATTATTGAAAAGGTTGAAGGATTTTATAAAAAAAAAATCAAATGAAATTGGAAATTATGAAGAAAAGTAATTGGGTTTAAGAGAAATTATGGAGCAGAGTGATGTATGGAAAATATATTGAAAAAGACATTTAAAAAAATATATCAAGTCTAATGAATAATCAAAAGAAGTTTGAAAGTATTAAAACAAAATAGAAAAGATATTCAAAAATTTGAAAAAGACTTGTGAGTAGAACAAAATAATCTAGAAATGAAATTAAAAAGAAGACAAAAGTATTATGGAGAACAAAATATGAAGTTTGAATGTGAAATTAGAAAAAAATGAAAGATCCAAATCTCGAAAATTATATAATCTTAAAGTTAATGAATGTTCAGGAATATATACAAATGTTAGAGGGAAAGATAGTAATAATTAAGAATGGTAATCAATTTGAATGCCATAAGAAAAAAAAAGTGTTTCAAAATCTAAAGAGAATCATAATAATATGAAAAAAAACATTGGACAGTTAGAGTAAATCATATCAAAAATAAACAAATGGAGATGGAGGATTAGTATCATCAAAGAGTAATTAACATCAATAAACAAACATGAAAATTAGAGAAGATAGGGTCCTTAATGATGAATAATACAATACATTAAGACAAGACTTTTTTACTTTAAGAATCTCAGCCTCAGGGTGGCCTTTGAGCATTCCATCATCAGATTTTCTATTGAGTGGATGGTTGAAGAGTTGAGTGTGGAGTGGATTGAAGCCTGTCCATTAAAGTATAAAGATTGGCTATCTTAATATATACCTGAGCACTTATAGCATATATGTGTAGAGATGATAATCTGGACCAGCTGATGATTGCTGGTTTAGCATGAAATATGTTTACTGGTAATTATTTATCTTTTCAACATATATGTGTTCAAGTGTATCAGTGTTATGAGATAGGGTGGAGAGTGGTGGGTTGTGTGAAAGTCTGTGCTCATATATCCTATATATTTAAATTTGAATGGAATCATACAGAAGAAAGAATTGAAAAGCTAAAGGAAAACCTGGCACACCTCCAGTCATCTGTTGTTAAAAAAAGAAAGCACCCTTGAAATAGTATCAGAGAATATAATTGACAAAATTTGAGAAAAAAAATATTACTTAAGTACAGAAGAAAATGAAAAATTATATTTCAAATGACTTTCATAAAATTGCAAATAATCATGGTCATGGTAACAGCATGAGATGTAATTGTCCCAAGTTCATAGAATTTATTTTTTGTATAAGTTAGGAGAAATATCTACCCCAAAAGAGACCAGTGAAGTTATGCTCAAAAATAAAAACTGAGTTTATCTGGAGGGAATTAACTTGTAGATACTTGTAGGGGAAAGTGTAATGTTAACTAATAATTTTTATTAGGATTATAAAATCCCATGTTCTGACGAGGGGGAATATCTATTTAATGTCTGGGGAAATTATAAGTTTCTCTCTTGAGGGAATACCTATTTAATGTCTTGGAAAAATTAGACGTTTCTCTCTCTAAATATGGTAGGACATAAAAGAAAATTGCAAAACTTATAACTATATCCACCTTTATTAAGATACCAAGGACTGGTGATTATTCAACAGGCTCAGTGCATATAAAAAAAATATTATCTGTTCTTGAAAAGTTTAGTGAGAGTGGAGAAACAAAATGCAATATGATACATATGTTCCAACAAAGATTCCACATACATTATCATTAAAGCTTCACAGAGTTTTTCCACTGCCAGGTACTGAAACTTAGAATTTGTAATTATGTTTTCTTTATCTGAAAAGAGATCATTCACATAGTTAATTCAAAAATATAGAATTGTGCTTGCAGTTAACAAGTGCGCAATAGGCACATTTCTAACCTTTAATTATATGCATACAAACCTGAATCTAATCTCTTTTTTTAATTTGTTTGTTTATCAAGTTTTATTGGTTTTGTCTTTACTTTTTATCACTGTACGTTACTAATAATAAAGTCTGAATAAAAGAATCTTCAAATATCAAGAGAATTTTTTTACCAACATTCAATTAGTAAAACTACAAAATCAATCATTGAATTTTTTTTTCAAGACTGCAAAATACAAAAATTTAAAATTGATTTTATTCAATCAGTTTTGTTAAATGAAAAATAAAATGTTTAAATATTAGTTTATATATATATATAAACCAATTTAAAATTGTATTTAATTACTAATTTGGATTAAATTAGCTATATTTATGATTTGTCCATGTTTTTATATTTTATTCCATGATGTATGTTGTTTTTAGTTTCAACTATACTCTTTTTGTATATATACAATTTATATTAGTGATATAAACACAGACTTTCAAACTATTTCTTGCGATCGATACACATGACCACACATATGAAAAAAGACAAATGATCTCCAATATTTATATATCATACTGAACAGCAATGATCAGTTGGTCCAAATTATCATCTCCCATACAATATATATATAATTAGTGCTCAGTTTATGTTAAGATAGCTTTAAACTTCAATGGACAGACTTCAATCTATTCCACCTGACAATTCTTCAGCCATCCATACCTTTAAAAATCTAATGATGAAATGCCCAAATCCCTTTTGATGTCAATATTATTGTCATGCCCATGTTGACTTGAAATCAATCTGACCCCTTATGTAAAAGATCTTATCCATTTAAATACAATAATATAAGCATCAACAAAGGATAGAGCATTACATTATCAGATTTTCAATGGTATTGATAGCTGAGTAGTTGGGGGGGGGGGGTCAAGTAGATTGAAGCCGGTCCACCAACTGATGGGTTCTGGCTCACCACAAGATACATATATCAGAGATCATTTATCTTTTTCACATTTGCATGATCACGTGAATCAGTTGTATGAGATATAGAGGATATCTGAAGAATGTTTGTGCTTAAATCCTTTATATACCTACATCTAAACCTACTAGTATTTAAATTATACTTGTATTCAATCAAATATTATATATATATAATTTGTAAAAGAACAAAATAATTGATATATTTTATATTATATATGAATTTGATGTGAAATGCTAGAACTAATTGCATTAAGGTGGTAAATAATCGCAAAGTATTATTGATAATGACCTAATAGTCTACTGCTCAGATCTCCTAATTGCCTTTGGGCTGCTGCATACATGTATAAGCTTTTAGCTGAAAGAAGTCTTGCGTTGTTAGCCGAGAGGTATCGCAGCTGCCATGCAAGCAAGTAGTTGATTGCAGATGGGTGTGGGTTCGCGTCCCGGAAGATGCTATGACATATGAAAAAAAAAAAAAAAAAAGAAGTCGGTAAATAATATAACAAATCTTTTATTCAAGACAAATCACTTTAGCTGCTGCTTAATTTGATTATTCATTATTTAAAAAATAAGTAAAAAAATCACTTTTTTTTAATAAGATACCATTTCATTTAAGTAGAGAAAATAAAATTCGTTTTTTTTTTTTAAATTTAAAAATCGAAACATAATTTTGTTTTGTTTTTTTTAATTGAAAAATTTTTAAGATAAGCAGACAATGTGATTTCTATTGAATAAAGTACTTCTTTTATAAGCTACCGAGCTTGTTCCCCTTAAAATGCTTATAAAAGTATATATTATATTCAGTTGTTGATAGCAAGTAGATGTCAAAGCTATTATTATAATATATTGATATTACTTGTTACCTTCTTAACACAATTAATTTTAGTATATCACAATAAATTATTTTTAATATATATAAGTATATTTATAATATATACAAGTATATTGTCAATACTGAACTTAATGTGATTAGAAGGGATTAGAACTCAGACTTTCATGCTCCCTACAGCTGTTCATTCAATCTTATACAACCGATATGCATGACCACATACATGTGAAAAAGATAAATGGTCTCCAATTTACGTATTTTGTGCTGAACCGGTACTTTTCAGTTGGTCCAGATCATCATCTCCCTCACACATATATTCAGTGCATAATGTATATTAAAATATCATGTCTTTAAACTTTAATAGACAGGCTTCAATTTTCTCCAGGCTCAAATTCTTTAGCCATCCATATTACTAAAAATGTGATGATAAAATACTCATCAACAAGGGCTTTGACTGTTCCATCATCAGATTTTCAATGATATAGATAGCTGATAAGTGAAGGGTGGAGAAGACTGAAGCCTGTCCATTATTTGCTATCTTAATATAAACTTAGCACTGATTATATATGTGTGTGGTAGATGATGATCCGAACCAAGTTATGAGTGCTGTTTTAGCGTGAAATACATACGTTGGAGATAATTTATCTTTTTACATATGATGTGGTCATATGTATCAGTTGGATAAGGTGAAAAGGATAGCTGTAAGGAGCTTGAAAGTCTGAATTCAAATCCCTTCAAATAAAACAATTTAATTTATAGTTTTAAAAATTATAATAACACACACACAATAAATAAAAAAACATCATTAATCAGTAAATAAATAAGCACAGACAAATGATAAATGTAACTAACTAACCTAAATTAAAATTAGCTTGTCATAAAAAGTTTAGGTATTGATTTACGTGATGCCATGGTGCATGCTGTATCAATCACACTATTTCAATTATATACTATATATATATAAACAAACAAAACATTAAAATTTATAAATGTAACTCTATTGACATTTTTTTATTTTTAATCCTGATTGCAATTTGTGTCAGCATTGAACATTTGATTTTAACCTTTTTGGAGTTTTCATTAGATATTTGCATTGTTGCACCACTTAGCTTCTTTTGTTGAAAATGCACCCTTAGGTTTAATATTACATTGACTTTATTCAGTAGTATTCAGTGTAATCTTGTATTTTTTGATTTCAGTTCCATAGAATATTGAGATATCAGTTTGTCAAATTTAATGTAAGCGTCCATTTTAATTAATGAGATATCTGACTTTTTTCTGGACTCTCTCTGGCTTTCATTGTACATATTAGAAGAGAATATATGTGAAAATATAGTTATTATTGATTTTTGTAGGTATTTTTTTATTCATCATGATAAGTAAGTTATTAAAACAGGCAAAACTCTCCGTACAATATTGCCACTCAGTGCAAGCCAGAGTAATCAATGGATGCCAGAAAGCTTGTTCATAAAATCCCCATCTAGTGCACACTATGTGCAGTGCTCTCAAATCCAAGTCTCCTCACTGATGAAGACCACAAACCAGAAACTAGTCTGGGGATATTGGATGAGTAGGCACTAGATGGGGATTTTATGCACAAGCCTTCTGGAATCCATTGATTACTCTGGCTTGCACTGAGTGGCAATACTGTATGGAGAGTTTTGCCTGTTTAATGACAGTTCTAAGTAAGCATAAGAAATGGTGATCATGTGATGGTTATAAGTAAGTTATATAATAATTATTTATGATTAAATCAAATATTTTGATGAAAATAAGCTTTTCTTTATATTATAGAGTTTGAAAAAAAAAAGCCAGACATTTTCTATTGTAGATTTTGAAATATATATGATTATTAACTTACTGGAAGAAGAATGTTCGAATTCAAAAGTTTTGTTCTTATATCTTGTTATACTCATCTTGCATTCCAATGATGTACTAGTTCAAATTCCATCTTATCTTGATTGGATTTAGCATTCATCATCATTTCCCAATGTATATACAAATAGATAATATAGAAAACATTCTTGGGTAACATTCAAATTTATTTATTAAGTGAATAAGACATGTATAATTAAAGAAAAGGATTTCCCCATTTCACATATTCTCCTTAGTAATTTTTATAATAGCTCAACAATGTCAGGTTGAGTACAGGGGAAACTCAAACACAAACACAAGATAGAAACTTTATAAAGATAAGAGTAGCTGTCTTATCTTTAACCTAAATTCTTAATTATATTGGCCAATCTGATGCATTTTGGTTTAAGAGCCTAAAAATGTTAATCTGTTTTCTTTTACATCCATTACTATCTTTGATAATTAACATATGAAAAATCTCTTGATTTATTATGAGTCAATATTAAGAATTAATAGAAACTATGTAATTGTCAAATTTATTTATTAAGTACATAGGATGCATGTAATTAAAGTGAAAATGTTTGAGAGTTTCCCTGTACTCAATATGTGTACTCACCATAACATTGTTGGGCTATTATGTAAATTAACATGGTGCATATATTAAAATGTGAAATTCTTTCTCTTTAATTACATGTATCCTATGCACTTAATAAATAAATTTGAATGTTATATACATTCTATTAATTCTTAATATTGATTCATTAGTAAATTGAAAGATTTTGTGTATATTAATGTATGAAAGAAAATAATGGATGTAAAAGTGAACAGAGTAATATCTTCATGTTCTCAAACCAAGACACTTCAGATTGGCCTATATAATTAGGAATTTAAGTTAAAGATAAGATGGCCATTCTTATTTTTATAAAGTCTCTATCTTTTGTTTGGATTTGAGAGCTTCCTCTGAACTTATGCCATTGTTGAGCTATTATATAAATTATTAAAGTGAATTTGTGAAAAGGCAAAACTGTTTCTCTTTAATAACATACTTATATGCCAAATGGTAAAAATGGTCCAATAGGTAATGATGCTCTCTGCAATCTGATTGTTCTTATCATGGTTGGAGATCTGGCCGTAAATAATCAATCCATTTGGAAGTAAGGTCAGAGAACAGCTCTCAAAGTGGAATGTTTGTACACTGGTTGCCCAATATACTGTTAACACAGAGAAGCAAGTCTCATTCAAGACTGGAATCTACTAGAACTTAAATCAAAGATGAGACAATCTATCACAGTATAGCCAGAAGTGCTATCAAATCTATTCATAAGCAGGTTGTCTCAGTGGGGGTGGAAGTGGTAGATAAACTTATAAGAGAATGTAAAGTCCCATATTCTTTCCATCATGGCAAAACAACTAGAAGCTATACCTTACTAATGGTAGCAGGTGGAGGTATATATTGTAACTATGCCATTTTATATTTGTTTTAATAACAACTATTATATACATATTTTTGTCAGTTTGTGCTTATATACATATCCTATAATAAACGCAATAGTTGGCACAGTCATGATGAGATATCCATAGCTAACAATAATGCATCAATAAAAAATTTTTAAATGAAATGCAAGTGGGTACTCATTTATTATTAAAGAACAGTTGAAATATTGTTCTCTCTCATGATAGAAAAAAATAAAAATGGCTAAAATTGACTTATTAGAAGAGTTTGATCAGGCATATCCTGAAAATTGGGAATCTACAAAAATTGAGTGTTTTTCTATATGCAAACTAACTAAATCATAAAGCCTAATTTGAAATTATCCACACTGGTTTTGATCATCAGATCTCAGCCATAAAATTCCCCATGCTTACATTTGATTTTAATTTGGGCATAGTGCTGTCTCTATTGACAAATTTTTCTGCCTAAAATTCTAACATTAATATAGAGATATCACTTCAATCTCTGTACATGAGGAGAGGGGAAGCAAGCAAAAGATTTTGCTGTTAACCTCAGGAAGCTAGCCTTAAAATGTGATTTTAAAGCCTTCCTCAACAAAGTTTTGAGAGATTGTTTTATTTGTGAAATAAAAGACCATATTCTTAGAGTTGAACTTTAAATGGAAGCTGATATCACTTTTAATTCAGCTGTCTCCCGAGCAACTTTAGCAGAATCAACAGGAGATAAACAAGTCCATTGAAGAAAGAGGACTACAACATTAATATTGTTGATCAGAAAACTGAGTCAAACAACTATTCAGTTGTTAATAAAAACACTTAATAAATTGGAATCAATAAGAAAAAATGTTATAGATACAATGAATCACAGTATGCACATGCTAGTATACAGTATGTAAATATTGCAAGTGTGTAAGTCACACAAAAACTGCTTGTTTTTAAAGAAAACAGGTTGCTAATAAAAAATGGGAAGAGTTTATTTCAGCAAAAGTCAGATAGGCAAATAAAAACAAATCATAAAAAAGCATGTATAAATAATGTAAAAGGCATTGATTCTGTTTTTAAACACACAATTATTATTAATGATATGTCAGTAACAATAGAACTGGACACTAGGTCTGCATTATTCATTGGACCAAAAAAATAAATATCATCTGTATGCTAGCAGCAAAACAATCATTGACAATTAAGACAATGAAATATTACTCTTGGGCCAAACAAAAGTTAAAGTTACAATGTCTAATAAAACTATATAGTTGCCTCTGGTTATGTTGGTATGTGAATATAGAAAATTATTAGACCATAACTGGTTCAATAATTTTGACTTTGCAGTGAATAATGTGAACCAACTCACAAAAATAAATTCAAAAACAGTCTACCAAAAACTAGCTGTTAATAAATTGGATTTAAACCCTAAAATAAGTCATGAAAGTAAAAATACAAAAAAATTGATAACTGCTCAATGTTCAAAGATACTACTACCCTATGGATTCCAAAAGTTGTGATCAAAGTGAAAATATCACAAACAGAAATGGTTAAACAGAAGATGCATAGAAATCAGCTGAGGTTGTATTATGCATCACCAGCTATCAGTGAAGAGTTATCAGTTATCAGTGAAAAGTCATCAACATGTATATTGAGTCAGCATCCAATAATGATGAATCACTATTCAGACATAATAAATCTACAAATTAAAAGTTTCCAGATCTACAAAGGAAGATACTGAACTTTCTGATGAAGTCATTCAACCTGATGAAGCTTGAAAGTGACAAAGGTGTATATTAAAGCATTTCAATGACTATATTCTCCAGAGATAATTTTACTTAGATAGAGTATTATATCTCACCTTGCCTTCAAATAATGAACTACTTCAGATTTCATTCATCACTATGGACTAATTTACATACAAATGGATATTGTACTTTCAACAAAAAAAATGGTTCTATAGATGATGATGCTATTAGAATGTGAATGCTCTAATAATAGATGGAGATCTGACCATAAATAATCAATTATTGGAGATAAAATATGGCAATAACTGTCAAAGCTGAACAACAATATACTGGTTGACCACTAAATAATTAATGCAATAAGACAAGTCTATGTTCAGGACTGGAATCTCCTAGAACCTACACCAGTCATCCAGCAAGCTGTCACAATTTGACATTCCAGTATGATACTTCCTACTCATGAGACAGGCTGACATGATAATTCTAGAAGTGGCAGGTAAACTAATAAAGACATATGAAGTCTCTTCCTTTTTATAGTTGGATGCCAACTAAAAGCTATACCTCACCAATGATAGTAGTCACAGAATATAACAGTATATATTTGTAAATATGGTTTATATTAATTAATATATATTAATCATATTTATATATTTATAAGAATTTGTGTTTGTATACATATTCTGTAATATCTATTATAATTTTTATATAATATTTTAGAAATTGTATATATATATATATATATATTGTACCAACATCGAACTGGTACACAATAATTTTATCTAAAAAATTATTAAATAAAAATCTTTCATAAAAAACAAAAACGTAAAATTAAAAGTTTAAGAGTTTTACTGCAGTTTGCTTAGTAAATGCAAAAGTCAAAGAGTTTTAAAATAAAAGTTACAATTAATTAATTAAAAGGGGAGAGGAGAAGTTTGCATCAGAAAAGTCAAACTAAAAGCTTTATAAAAGAAGTAAAGAGTTTATTATCATTAGTCGAAAGTTGATTTTAAGTTTAAAAAATATAAATCTCTTTTCATTCGAATTAAAGAAAAAGTAATCTTAAAACTAGTTATATATGTGCGTATATATGTGCAATTGTAAATAATAATAAAAAAAATGTATGCGTAATAAATATTAAAATGAAATAAAAGAAGATTATCATTAAAAAACCCAGTGATGGCTATTAATTAAAATATAAAACAACAGGATTAAAAAGCCTCTCTCCAAAGGATTAGCTACTAATTAAAATATAAAACAACATGTTTGCATGGCTATTATTAATTAAACGATCTTCAAAAACATGAGATTATCAATGAATTTCAACAACAGATATTGCCGGCAGATATCAAAACAAAAACACTTCGCAGATATAAATAGTAAAATTTTATCGGACAGTGGAGTTCAGAAAAACGTTCAGTCTAGTCTAGAGATAACAGTGCAGTTTATTATGTATCCAGAAACAGAAATGCAGTGCTGAGCAGCTTTTGGGAACATACACTCTTACTTCAGCCCTTAGTCAAATAAGATCAGCAAGATCTGCCATTGAAATAATGTCTGCATAACAGCATGAAAATCCTCTGTCAAATGTTTAATTGTCTCCAATAATAATAAAATGAATAATAATGAAACTCCTCAAGGAAACGTCCCAGCCAGCTGGAAATATTCATAATGAAAGCAGCAACCAAGAAGAAAACAAAGTCTAAATCTATGTTCAAAATCCTAGGTGAACCTTTTCTTATTCTCATTTATAAAGTAGCCAATGCATTAATTCATAAAGCCTCCAGAGACAAGTAATTTGAACTCTATAAGCATGCATAAAATGAACTATTGATGTGTGTGTTTGTGAATGCTATATGATTTTATAAACATCAAATATTATTTATGCTTTTTCATAAGATATATATTATAGGGTGTTAATTTAAAATGTGTGTGTGTTATATTAGATTTATAAAATGTTTAAAATTAGTAAATGTTAATTAAAATAAATGGTCTTTGAACTTAAACTTTATTTGTCGGTCAATTCTTTTTATCAATTCTTTTTGCCAATTCTTTTATGAATTCTTTTCACCACTAATTTTGTATAATCTGTTAGTGATTACAAAGAGCTGAGCTAGTCTATGGATATAACATAGGCATTGAGTTAGTGGCCATTGTTCAAAGTGTGTTGTTTATTTTTTCTGAATAAATAGCTGGCACCCATGTTTACACAAAACAAAAAAGTGCTTTGAACTTGGTGTTGAACTCAACAGTCGAGAAGAAGTTATGTCCTGGAAATGTAATGCTAGTTATATACTTTATAGCTATCGTTTGGACATACATATTCTCTGAGTATGTTCTTCTCTGCCTAAGAGACCGGTGTTTCGATTGACCCATATTCGAACCCGGTACAATATATATATATTCTGACTCTCAGCTTTTGCAGTAGAGCTGAATGTCAAATTTTGTGATGACATATTATTAAGAAAAAAAATCAATAGTTTAATTTTTTAATAAATAAGTTTTGTTGTTTGATAACGATTAGGTGTTTATATAACAGATACTCCATAATTGAACAACTATTATGATATTCATAGCTTAAAAATGAACTTAAAGTGTAATTTTATGACTAAAAATCATATGTAACTCTTCTATAATTTAAAATATTCAGTTTATAGAGTTGTTATTGACTTAAAATATAAATGAGTTAATTTTCAAAATAGCAAAGCTAAACTAATATTAGATTAATTGTCATATCTTTTATTAAAATAGTTTAAATTCAAATTAGTTCTTAAATATTTGAGATAATTGCAGATAAAGTATGTTATTTAATTTTTAATTATATAAAAATCTCGATTAATTAAATAATCTTTAAATTTACACATTAAAGAAAAGGAATAATTAGTGTCTCTATTTAAGTTAGCATTTTATATAAAGAATTTAGTAATAAGGTATATGAGTTTGCATGCATGTAAATTTTATTAATTATTAAAATGCTTTCTAATAAAATTAATACTCAAAATTATTCTAAATATCTTTATTTCTAAAAAATAGTCTGAGATCTTAAAAAAATATTTAAAATGATGTAATTGTTTATAGATTTTTAAGACATAGACACCAGAAAGTTCTGGAATTGTTAATTAAATTTATTTTTAGAAAATTTTCACTGTATACTGAAAAGTTATTGACCTTTTGATTAGTAAGGTTAATTGGGATGTATCTTAGTTAGCAATTACATTGAGCAAAATCAATCATGTCTTGTCTTATGTAAGCCAGAGAAGTGAAGAGAGGCACATATCACACACTTGTATAATTCACACCCTATCTTTTCTTATCAATTTTAATTATATTAACTCATTTATTTTGATTATTTAAAAAAAATATGCGTTGTTAAAAAGTGATATTTTTTCAAAGCTATTTTTAATTGTTTGCATTCAATGCTTTAACATTTTAACAGGGTATTGCATTATGGAAAATTCAATCATGAACATTTCAAGGATTGAATCTTTTTCTTCTAAATCTGGTCCATTAAGAGAGCATAACAAAAAGTATTATTCCTGTCATGTAAAGACTTTATTAATTAAATTTTTTATTCTATAATTAAATCACTATTTAGAAAAAATAATTTTAGGATATCTGAAAAGACTTTTAAAATATTTGATTTTAATATAAGATTTTATTTATTCTGTTTATGAGCTTTATGCAAATTTTATAGTTAAATTAAATTGAATATTTTATCATATTTTAGATACATTCTCCTCCAAGTATAATTTCATTTTGACATGAGATAAAGACTTTTAACCAGGAATTGTAGGAATGTTGAATGATCAGTAATTTCATGAATGAATTTTGAAATTATGTTTATTGACAAGGAAATAATTGAACAATAAAAGGCTTTATTATGCCATAGTGTTATTTATAAAACATATATTTGCTGAACACTATGATATATCTGCTCCTTATAAGAAATTATATTTAGGTTAGAAAATATAAATTATTTTTAACTTTATGAATATTAGTCACCATATTTTTTAAAAAATATTTAATTTGTTTAATATGTCTGATTGTAGTAAATGCTATATTTAAAAAATATATAAAATCCATTTGCTAATTAATAATATTTACTAGAAATGTATTCTCTTCATTGATTGAATATGATAAATGACAATGTTGTTAAAAATAATTTTATTGTGTCTGCAGTAAAATTTAAAAAGAAAATATAATTTTTAATTTATTGACTCAAACTTTTTAAATATATTCAAATTTTAAGAATTTTATTATATAATTTATTGCTATGCTCCAGAAATCACATGATCACATCTCCTATACTAGCACATTAATTGTTGATAAACAGAGCAAAACTCTCCATACAGTATTGCCACCTGTGCTAAACAGAGTAATCAATGGATGCCAGAAGGCTTGTGCATAAAATCCCTATCTAATGCCTACTCATCCAATATCCCCAGACTAGTTTCTGTCTTGTGGCTTTCATCAGTGAGGAGCTTTGGATCTGAGAGCACTGCATCTAGATCTTAGGATCTAATGCAACCCTCTAGCAAACACCTTTTATCTCTACTTAACTACAAAACTATGAGAATGAAATTGAAAACACAAAAAATATTTTAAATCTAAGCTCAATAGCTTATATAGTCATATGGGTCAGAACTCAGTTCAGCACCCATACATTTTGGTGTCTTTGGCTCTTTTACAACCCCTAGCCACCACTATCCTATTAGGCAGGATTGGTGTTAAACCACTAAGCATCACGTGATCACATCTCCTATACTAGCACATTAATTGTGATAAACAGAGCAAAACTCTCCATACAGTATTGCCACCTGATTGAAAATATTTTTTGTGTTTTCCAATTTCATTCTCATAGTTTTGTAGTTAAGTAGAGATAAAAGGTGTTTGCTAGAGGGTTGCATTAGATCCTAAGATCTAGATGCAGTGCTCTCAGATCCAAAGCTCCTCACTGACGAAAGCCACAAGCCAGAAACTAGTCTGGGGATATTGGATGAGTAGGCATTAGATAGGGATTTTATGCACAAGCCTTCTGGCATCCATTGATTACTCTGTTTAGCACAGGTGGCAATACTGTATGGAGAGTTTTGCTCTGTTTATCAACAATTAATGTGCTAGTATAGGAGATGTGATCATGTGATGCTTAGTGGTTTAACACCAATCCTGCCTAATAAGATAGTGGTGGCTATGGTTGTAAAAGAGCCAAAGACACCAAAATGCATGGGTGCTGAACTGAGTTCAGACCCATATGACTATATAAGCTATTGAGCTTAGATTTAAAATATTTTTTGTGTTTTCAATTTCATTCTCATAGTTTTGTAGTTAAGTAGAGATAAAAGGTGTTTGCTAGAGGGTTGCATTAGATCCTAAGATCTAGATGCAGTGCTCTCAGATCCAAAGCTCCTCACTGACGAAAGCCACAAGCCAGAAACTAGTCTGGGGATATTGGATGAGTAGGCATTAGATAGGGATTTTATGCACAAGCCTTCTGGCATCCATTGATTACTCTGTTTAGCACAGGTGGCAATACTGTATGGAGAGTTTTGCTCTGTTTATGCTCCAGAAATATTAAAATTTTCTCAACTTATGTTGTTTTTCCACAATTGTTAATAAATAATAAAATGTGTGATTTTGAAATTAATACACAGTCATTTATACTATGTCTTATATAATTAATACCTGCCATATTTATTATACTTACACAGTCTGAATGGCTATATTTATTCATGTTAGGGTTTTCAAATATTTGTTTTTTTTATACTTTTGTAAACTACTATGTGTGCAAACTTAATATATAATATTATTATATTTCAGGAAACCTGCAAGCAACTCCAGATATAATTGTTGCTTGATGTTGGATGCCATTATTGTAACTTATTGTGGTAATGTGTGGTAAGATGAATTCTGACAATTTATAATTTGACACTTTGGCTCCACATTGGGTGCCAAATTGTAAATAGTTGGAATTTGTCTTAGAACACATTTTCACAATTATTTACATTATATAATAAAAAAAATTGAAAGTTATTATATTTTTTATATTTAAACAAATACAATATGATCTGATTCACTATTCTAATATAAAATTAGATAATAGACCAAAATAGACTCCCATATTTTAAGTATTTCAGCAAAGTACATTTACTAGATTATGTAATTTTAGAGAGCAATGCCGGTTTTTGTTATTTTGCTTCATTACATCATAATTGAAAAAATATTTAAAATTAATATAGATTTTTCTTTAGCTTTCTATCATTTAAATCTATAAAACCTATAAAAAAATCTTTATGTATTATATATATAAAGAAACAGAGGGGGGGGGGACTAGCTGGAGAACAAGAGAGAGAGCTCATTTGTCTTATTTAAATAAATAGAAAAAATTTTTAAATAAAGGAAGTATCTTAGTTACTTCAAAATGTTTATATTATTAAAATAACTCTTTCAAATTTTTGATATGAATTAAATTAGTTAACATTAGATTATAATGAATCATAGTATATATTTATTTGTGTATATTTAAATGTAATTCCTGTTTTTATCAGAAATTTAAGTAAAGCTCAATGAAGACATGCACACATATTGTATACAATTGCATATATATAATGGAAAATCAGAAATTTATAACCTACTTTAAATTTGTAATTATTATTATTATTATTATTTTTAATAAATATAAACATTATAGATATAAACATAAAAATATAACCAATATAGTAATACTTTTTATTTAGTATACAAACTGTTGTTTAGAAATTTTCTTTTATAAATAAAAATACTATCAAAAAAAAATAGCATAACTCATCTACTTTGAATTTTATGCAGCATATTTAAAATGATCATAATAGAAAGATAAGTGTTTGATTTTTTTCAGTCTTTCTTGAGATTTGATTTTAAATAAACAAGCAGGACTATTTGAGAAATATCATTATTGTTAAAAAAAACAATAATATTACTATTAAGTATATAAATATTTAATATTTGTAAATAATAGATCATAATGAGGGTATACATAATAACAGTTAATGTTAATTATATGTTGGACTATTTCCATTACCTAATATTAAATATTGAATGTCTTTAAAAAAATTTAAATCTCATTTAAGTTTTCTATTTACATTCAATTTTAATGTTAGATGATGGAAATGGCCAAACATATAGAAACTCTTAAAATACTATCATCACAAATCTTCATGAAAATGGTTAATATTAATAATTTTATTACTTTTTTGATTAATGATAAACAGAATTACTTGAGACTTCAAAGTTTAGAGTATGTTAATTACCTCCAATTTTAAAAATGAATAATGAAATAAAAACTTTATATACCATAAAATACAAAGTTATATCAATAATATTTTTTATTCATATAGTAAGATGTAACTTGTTCATAGTATTATGAATTTTAGACAATTATATGTAGTTAATTAATAGTATTTTTGAAAATATAAAATATACTAAAATTGTAATCAAAAACAATATATAATTTTAATATAAAAAAGAATCAGCAATGAAATAAAAGCTGATGAAATCATATACTGAAACGATAACTTTCCAAGCCCCTATCGTTTCACCATCAAACCTAATGACACTCTCATCTGTGCTAAGTTCGAACCTATTTAATTGTAAATAAATATATAATTAGTTTAATGTATTTCGCTCTCTGTCTCGTTATTGATCTAATTCAATCCAATTCTCATTACTATTTATAGTCTATATATGTGAAAACTATGCATTAAGTTAAATTAGTAGATTAGTGATCTATTTTAGTCAATTAAGAACCTCTCTTTTAATTATCAAAGTCTTATTGCTTCTCCGTGACCTATGTCAGCCGTGTGGAAAGAGGTATACTACGTGTAATTTCAAGGTGGTCATTCGTAGGGTCTTGAGTCTTGGAATCCTGGCTTACGAGTTGAAGTGTGGTCAGACTCGGGATGTCACAGTCCTAGTCTGGTCAGCTTCGGTCTCTTTTGCTTGGATTCTGAATTCTGTTACACGAATGTACAAACTTGACCGTTACAATACTAAACTTAATATTTTACTCATTCAGACTAACTACTTCATGATAGCTTTCTTACCTTTAAAAATAGACTGATCTCTGAAAAAGATGATAATCAAGAAAATTACAAAATTTAAAAATATTTTTAGAGTATATGATATATGAAGCTCTCATATTCAAGGTTTAATGTTAATTTAAAATTTTGACAATTTTATTTATATTTATGAAAAACAAAATTTGGTAAAATTAAAAATGATGCACTAAAATTGAAATTGATATTTATTTAATATTTTTAGTAAAATATCTACTATGGTGAAATTTCCATTAGTTTCAATAAGTTGATTTTCAGTCTTAATAGTGATATGAAATTTAAGGCAAATTGCTTTTTGATCATGGGACCTATCAATCAAATAATTCAGTGAAATGACTTTTCAGCCATATTACTTTTGGGTCAAATAACCATTATTTAGTCAGTGTACTGAATATGAACAAAACATTTAATAAAAAGTAAGTTAATTCATCTACTATCAGAAAATTAGAGAAATAATTGGAAAAAACAATTCAACTTTTGCAAATTTTTAATTTTTTAAATATATCTTTTTAATATATAAATATAATAATACATAATTAAAAATATTGTTTAAAATATAGTTATGAATATTGTGTACCACATGGCAATAAAATAAGCTATGAGTGTTTTACTAATTTAAACTTAACTTAATCCTTACTTTATTGCTTTTGTAATGCTTTGATTCCACTTACAAGAGAAAGCATTAACTATGATATTTTTCCAATTAATCATGTTAATTATTAAAAAAAAAAGTATTCAATTTATTTTCATGCATACATAAACACACGGATATATTTAAAAACATATTTTTTTTTGCAAAAAAATATCAATGAGATTATGGGAAATTATAAATTATATCCTTTTAATGAACTATCAGACAGACTCTTTTCCTGCAATAAGTTATTTAAAGTAATTTTTTCATTTACTTATTATATTTTTTGTTACACCTAATAGAAGAGTGAAATATCTTGACTATATGGATTAAGATCTATATATTGACTGATTCCAAACATGGTCTGGAAAATTCACTGACTTATAGTCATATTTCCTTGTAATAGTGGATACCATAGTGGATACCACATATGTTTTCTTTTTTTAAAAAAAAAGTGTTTATATTATAGAATTGCATTTCATTGATGAAAAATTAAATAAATCATCTACTTTGAATAAATAATATTTAATATCATATAAACTAAAATAAAGAGTTTGATAAATTTTTATTTATGTTTGGCAGTGAAATTAAAAATTATGAATTTGAAAAATTTATATATATTTCAGCAGAAAATAGTATCTCCAACCCCTATTGGATGGATAGTTTTATTCCTTATTTCATCATAAATATGGTTTAATAAATAATAGTAATTTCATTTAAAAAGGATTGTTAAAACAGAATCGAAAATAGGCTTAACAATTATATGAAATACTGTTTTTTTGTGTATAGTTAATGCTATGCTCTCAATATGGATAATATATATTAATTGGCTATTTGGAAGTTTTATAAATCATAACTAATTCTAAACACATATTTTTTATGGTCTAAGAAAGGAGTGATACAATTCTTTGCCATCTGAAATTGAGAAAAATAAATACAAATAAAAATATTTGAAAATAAAAAATATCATTTCAATAGTAAATAAAGTGTTATGTGATATAAAATTAAGATATCTTGGAATATCAGAGTGTGAGTGAAGAATTTGGAATATAATGATGTAAACTAATTTATCTATTTACAATAGTTATTGTTTATAGATGTTTTCATTTACTAAATATTATATTTAATGAAAACAACTATTAGTAAAGTTTAGTAATGACAATCAAATGTATTATTAACTTGATTATAATGTCATGATAAGTAGAGTTTGATTTTTTAACTCGATATTACAGAAAGATTTTAGCTTACAGCCATATTCACTTAAATGTTGCAAAATGACACATTTCTATCAATATTATCAGCATAATTTTTAAATATTATCAATTTGCTGTAGTTTCTCTTCTTAACATCACACCAGAAAACTTTCTTCTTCCAACTATTCATGTTATGTATGGTGTGTTATTAGACCTTTTAAAATCTTCTGAGATGTGATTTAAAATTTCAACTTTTCATCTATTATCATCTCTTTTATTAATATGTTTATCCTGGCTGTATTTTAATTTCTTCACTATTTTAATAATGACAGTGATACCTGTTTGTTCTTTTATCCTTGCATTTGTTTTTAATCACTTTTTGTTACTCCTAACATGTATCTCTCCAATATATTTTCGAATCACCTGAAGTATCTCTATAGCCAATATCCATGTCTTACATCCATAAGTAAGAAATCATATAACATTTATTAAAGTCTTTTCATTTCAAACACATAGGTATCTTTTCTTTTAATAGTAACTTATTTCTACCAAAAGCATTTTATTCTAGTTTAATTCTATGATTATCATCAATTACTCCAACTGTATTAGTATGACCAAAATATTTTAGTTATCTTTTTCTAATTCGTGATTATCAATTCTTTATTTTTGTCCACTAAGAAAATCCATAGAATATTATTTTAACCTTTTTAGAAATTTATCTTTAATCCTACATTGTAACTTTGATCTGATAGCTCTTGTTTTATTTGTTGAAGCTATGAAACATTATTTGCAAAAAAAAAAATCACGTTTTACGCAAAATCTAAATAATGTAAAAAAATCCCTATTTATCTTTAGTCATTTTGCTTCTTATTCTTCACAAAATATTTTTTGTAAAATTTCAACGAAAAGTTTTGGAGATATGAAATCAATCTGTTGCAAGCCCTTACTAAAGTTATTCTTTTTACTATTACCATTTAATGTAATCACTACTGTTAACTTTTAATAAATATTCTTCAGAATTTGACAGCATCCTGATTTTATATCCTGATAATTGTGGCAATGCTTATTAAATCAAATGCCTTTTTATAATCTATAAATTATAGCAGGATTGCAATTCATATTCAGTGGTTCTTTAAAATTATAACGTCTCTCAATACTTGGATATAATACACTGAGACAAAAGTATTTTAAATTCAGTTTTTTCTTTTGGTTGGTTGACTAACATCATTTTTAAAAATGTCATAATAATTCTATCATTTTTTAAAAACAATTTTATAGATTTCATTGTACATCTCTCCTCTTCATTTAAGATAAGAGGTAATATGAAAATCTAACAATTATAAATGATGTTTTGTTTCTTGCTCATTTTTACTATATAATTCTTTAAACTCTTCTACACATTTCTGGATGTTATCCTTCTTGTAGTAATTATCCCCTTTTTTCTTCTTATTACTGAAACAACTTTTTTTCCAATATCAAGATGATGTGTTACACTTTTAGATGGTTATAATATTTGATAGTTTTTTTTTGTTAGTTCAGATATATATATATATTACAGAGAAATCAAATCTAATATCACATGAACTAATTTAACAAGCATATATTACAAATGTTATATATGGAGATCACAAATAAGCTCTTAACAAGCTTTCTGCAAAGCTTGTTAAGAGCTTATTTGTGAGCTTTATATATAACATTTCTAATTCAAGCTTATTAAATTAGGTCATGTGACATATGACTTGATTTTTTTGTAATTTTATTTTTGCTATTAAGGCTTTGGTGATTTTATATTGCTAGGGTTATTAATATATGATGTATCTGAACTTGGTTCAATCCCATATGGCTATTTAAGTTAGATAGCTGGATTGGAAGACATATGAATGTCTAAAAATTTTAGATTTTCTAAGTGCTGGTCTTTTCCTGGCATTTTTTATCTAATGCTTGAATATCCTAGCACCTCACTGTGGAAGCCACTAGCAGAAAGTGGTCTGGAGTTGTGGATATTCTGGAAAGCTTGTTAAGAGCTTATTTGCAAACTCTATACATAACATAAATGTATATATCATTATCTGATTTTATACCATTTTACAAACCTTTTGATATTCAATTTTTATTAATAGATCATGTTAAAAAATTTTCATATTGTTTCTTTTTTCATACATTCTCTGGAAAATTTTAGTAGAAAATTTGATTAATAAATTATTGTTTAATATCAACTATTATTCTCGAAATATATAATAGTCTATCAGTTATCTTCTTATTGATTTTGGTTAAGACTGAAACATTTTCAGTTATTTTAATATTTTAAAATGATTTGCAAGTTCTAATTGAAATTCATTGGAATGCTTTTAAAGTTTAGAATATCAATTGTTAGTACTGCATTTCCTAATAATTGGTGATTTCTTTCAGTCATGAATCTATTATAAATATTACATCTTGAAATATATGTTGTTAGTGTAATCCAATTTTACTGCATCTTCATTTGAATGCTTCCATGTCTATTTCCATTTAGCACTTCTATTTTTTTTTTCAAAAAAAAAATTCATAATATTCAGTTTTTTTTCCTGAAAATTCCATAAGTCTATGTCCTCTCTCATTTCTGTCACCATAACCAAATTTACCAACAGAATTTTCATATTTCAATTATTTTCTAATTCTAATATTGAAGTCCCATGACATTTTAGAAGGTTGTTTTCTAGTCAAAGCATTCCATACATTCCTAATTTGTTTTTAAATTTTTTTATCACATTTGTTAGTACATAAGCCTAAATTATCTGCATTTGATATTTTTCATTAATCTGGATAATTATTTTTTTCTATTCTATAATATCCATTTCCGCAATATTGTTTCTTTACCTTTTATTTATAATAAACCCCTACACTGTTCATGCTTTTATAGTAATACACACCACGACTTTTTAAATCACTTGTCTATTTCATCTTTTTTTTTAATTTAATAATATCTTATTCAATATTAGACAACTTTTCGTCCAATTTATGCAATAATTTTTTATTTGTAGGTATCAAATAACACACTGCCTTAACACATTAGTGTAATCATTGATTTTATTTATATTTATTGATTTATGTTTCTTGAATACTTGCATTAATTTGTCTATCATAATTTTCTTATGCAGCTCTTGAGACTATGTTATTGATCTAATACAACTTTTGATTTCTTTATATACATGGTTTGCATACCATATTTATATGTATTCATTGAAACTTTCTTATTGACATAATTTTGTGCCATCAATGATTTCTCCCGTATCTACTCTAAGGTGTAAATAAAGTTTTAATTTTGAAAGTAAATTCAAATAATGGCCTTGTTCTCCAATAAATATATTCTTAGCACTTTTTGTCATTGGCCACCAACAACTGTTTTGGCTAGTGACTTTTTAGCCTGCTGGCAATAAGGATCATGATTGTTTTCTCTGTCATGATTGTAAATATCTATAAATAAGCATCCATGCACATTAATCCTGCCTTTAGAAAACATCAACTGATATTTTAGTAAAAAAGATCAGAAAGTTGATAAAAAAATATTGTAATGTTTCTTGATCTTAAACTCAGAGGTAAAATGCCATTAAACTCACCACATTGGCTCTTGCATGTTGGTAAGAAGTTCATCCATGTTCATTTACCATATAAATAATCACAAAGTAATAACATTTGCAAGACAAAAACATGTGAAATGATTTTGCTTAATTTTTTAAGACTGAAAAAGAAATAATAGTATTTTAATGTATTATCAATTTATCATCAATTATCATTGTGATTACACTTACTATGTACTTCTGGCAAAATTTCGAAGAATAAATTATATTCTCATATATATATTACTACATTTAATTTCTTTAATTAAAAATATTGTTTCTACTGGTTGAGTTAGAACATTTTTTTAGTTAAAAATATAAATGTAGAGGGATTTGACACAGACTTTCAAGCAACCTTCAACTAAATACAAACTATCTTATATCACTGATGCACATGACCTCTACATATGGAGAAGAGATAAATAATCACCAATATACATATTTCATACTGAACCAGAACTCATCAGTTGGTCCAGATTATCATATTCTACACATCAGTGCTCAGTTTATATTAAGATAGTAAATATTCATACTTTAATGGACAGGCTTCAATCTACTCTAGCTTCCAACTCTTCAGTCATCTATACCATTGAAAATCCCATGCCCATGTTGACTTCAAATCACTCTGACCCCTCATGTATAGAACCTTGGATTTGAAATACAGACATTCTTCATATACCTGGAGTTTAATTGTAAATATAGAGGATTTGAAAACAGAATCTCAAGCACAATCCACACTATCTCATACCACTGATATACATGACCACACATTTGTAGAAAAGATAAATAATCACCAATATACATATTTCATGCTGAATCAGCATCATCACTTCATCCATATTATCATCTCCCACACATCAGTGCTCAGTTTATATTAAGATAGCAAATCTTCATACTTTAATGGACAGGCTTCAATGTACTCTAACCTCCAACTCTTCAGCCATTCATGCCATTGAAAATCTGATGATGAAAAGCCCAAACCCCCATGCCCATCTTTCTTCTATGTTTTTAAATGGATATGGTCCTATACATGAGGGGTCAGAATGACTTGAGGTCAATGTGGGCATGGCAATAGTGTTGGGATCAGCATGGGATTTGGGATTTTCATTGATTTTCAATAGTATGGATGGCTGGAGAGTTGGAGATTAGGGTAGATTGAAGACTGTCCACAAGTATGAAGATTTGCTATATTAATATAAACTAAGCACTGACTATATATGTGTGTGGGAGATGATAATCTGGACCAAATGATGAGTGCTGGTTCAGTAGATCATCAGAATAGCTTTCCAAAGCCATATCATACTATGAGAAATTCTAACATCTACAAAGTCTAAACTTGAAATGCTAAAAAACTGGATCTATAAAATACCATGTGAATGTGGAAGAACATATAGTGGTGAGACAAATTATCCTATTAAAAAATGCTTGCAAGAACACAAACTGATGATTAGGAGAAAACAGACATGTCTAAAATCGCAGACCAGGTATGTGCTAATGAATAAATGTTCAATTGGGGAAACACAAAAATATTGGATAAAGAAAAGGTACAAAAAAGAAAATTTTAAAAAGCTGTTCAGATGACAATGGCAAAAAATTCCATAAGTCAAACTAGTATGACTATACATAATGTATGGAAACCACCAATCAACTTTGCTCTTAAGAAAAAGTGGAGAAATCAGGAGGAATCTCATAGATAAGTATATGAGATTTCTACTAACTGTTGTCTTTGGCAGAATGAATCAGTTGGATAAGGCATTACTTTAAAATTCAATACTCAAGAATCTAAGGGTCCAAGTTCAAATCCAATGCTAGTAATATCACTGGTTAGGCCAGCAACATATGAAGCAGAGGGGAAATTTCTCTCAAAAATTGTGCATATACTAACCTGTTTGATATGCTATTACTAACAGTTGAATGTATTTGGAATATTTAAATAAAAGTTAAATTTTTCTAAATACATTCAATACTCATATTAGATGATGGAAATAGTCCAATATAAAAATACAAGTAAATCATCATCATCACAAACCTTCAGGAAAACATACTGGTGATTATTTATTATTTCTACGGGTGTGTGGTCATGTGTATCAATGATATGAGATAGTATGAATAGTTAAAGGGTGCGTGAAAGTCTGTTTTCAAATTCCCTATATATTTACAATTAAGCTCCAGGTATATGAAGAATGCCTGTATTTCAAATCTTAGTTAAAAAAATATGCAACTATAAAATTATATTTTTATTTTAGTATTCTTTTATTTAATTATTTTAGGAATGAATTATTTTCATATGTGTTGTAAAATAAACTTTTTATTGAATTAAGTGCTTTTAAATCTTATTCATGCCTATTCTTTATATAATAAGCTTGCCTTAGAGAACAATTTGCATTTCCACTTTTGATGGGCCTCTATATTCTTAACTTTTTTCATATACAAGGCACATAAATCTTATAATTATGACACTACTTTCATTATACCCCAACTGATTACATTTAATTGGACTACTTTTGATAAAAACAAAACTGTCAAATGCTGTTCTATATATGGAAAACATCTTTAGCCACTGTTTTGAAACTTAGTGAACTATAATAAATAAATAAATAAAATTATAAACTAAATTCTAATTCATAATTCAACTATCCTCACTGCAATATGAATGTGTTTAAAATGTATTAATTCAAAATCATCTAGGAATTGTATTTTTTTATATTTCATCTACATATAAAGTTTTAATTGTGTGGATGTCTTAATGTATATAAGTATGTAAAAAAATATTTTATCATATATATTTAAAATTTCTGTATTATATATACCCATAGAAGCATGTATGGTAAAATGTCTTTGTATAATATTCTATTCTTACTGTTAATTATTTTTTTTAATTAAATTGTATTATAAGTATTATATATATAAGAGTTTAAATCTATTTTATATAGCAGTAGTACTGTTTACAAATGTAGAGTAACTATCATAGAGGGGGTATCATGGAATTAAATGATGAGGATATAATAGACTTACTGGATATTCATACATCAATTTATTATTTAGGTCAGTGTTTCTTAAAGGAGGCAGTAGTAGTCATTAACGACTTGGATATCCTTAAATTTTAAACAGAATATAGAGGATGTAATATGAGAAAGAACAGAAACCTGAAACACTTTGAAAATAATAATGTAAATCTCCAAGACAATAAACTGAAATTAAAATTTTGCGTGGGTAATTAAAGTCCTAAAATTATATTTTTACATTTTATTTATAAACGAGCAGTTTTTGTTTATTTAATTACAATATTTCTACTTATTTCCGTTTATTATATATATGCAGACCCTGTCACCCAAACAATGTAAATAAATATCAGATTCAATTGTTAAAGTTTAGTTATCAAGTTATTAAACTGACAATTTATAATAAACATTATTGTTTTACTTCAAACTGTATTTGTATATTTACAAATGTTGGCTGACATTTGCTTTTTGATAATAAATTTTAAAAGCAAATAATATTTTTAAATCTGACTAATGTTTTTACAGCTATTGGTTATACAAAATGTGAAAATACTTTTGAAAATAAATTTATGAGTTTATATGTATAACTTAGAATTGTTTTTTTTATTTATTTATTTAAAAGCTTTTAATTGACGATTATAAAAGAATTTAATTGTTACAATTTCAAAACCTTTTTTATGCAAAAAGGGTAGATCAAAAAACAAAGACAAATTTGTAAATGAGTCTTTTTTTTTTAATATTTTTTTTTAATGAAGTATTTGGCTTCATTCATTTAAAACAGGTAATAGGATTTGACGAAGATGAAATTTTGTTTTAAAAAGTCAGTTATACGTTAACTGAATCTTGACACAAATTTTCGCGCCAAATCATTTGAAGAAAAAACAAAACAAACAAACAAAAAAAAAAAAAAACGGAATTATAACAAACAACGTGAATTTTAAATAAATTCATTAAAGTTGATGATACAATTTTAAAATTGAGTATTAAATAAATTATATTACGAAAGGGACACGAAATTGTTTACTATCACTCATATCAAATTTTATCCATTAATTGCAATAATCGATTTCCTAATAATTTCAAACCGCCTAAAAGCAAAAAAGTTACAATTCTTGCCTTCTGATTTAGGAAACAGAGTTGAAAATAATAATTTAGTACTAACTATTAAAAGTAAATAATATTTAAATATATGTATATTATTTTTGCTAAACTCAACATCATTATAAGGGACATGAACTCAGACTTTCAAGCTCCCTACAAGTATCCAATCCATTTTATATAACCGATACACAAGACCATATAAGTGGGAAAATGATAAAAGATCTCCAATATACGTTTTGGTGATAAACTAGTACTCATCAGCTGTTCCAGATCACCATCTTCCCCAACATATGTACAATCAGCGCTCAGTTTATATTAAGATAGCAAATGCTATCTTAATATAAATTGAGCCCTGATTGTACATATGTGTAGAAAATGTTGATCTGGAACAACTGATCAATATTGGTTTATCACCAAATATGTATATTGGAGATTGCTATCTTAATTTTTAACTGAGCACTGATTGTATATGTGTGTGGAAGATGGTGATCTGGACAGCTGATGAAGGCTGGTTTATTACCAAATATGTTTATTGGAGATCATTTATCAAAGATTTTCTATCTTAATATAAACTGAGCACTGATTGTACATTCATGTGGAAAATGGTGATCTGGAACAGCTGATGAGTATCGGTTTATCACTAAATATGTATATTGGAGATCATTTATCATTTTCACACTTATATGGTCATGTGTATCAGTTATATAAAATGGATTGGATAGTTGTAGGGACCTTGAAAGTTTGAGTTCTGGTCCCTTAAAAGCAAATAAATAAATAAAAAAGAAATATCAAAATCATAAAAATGTTAAAAAATAAAAACAAGAAATACAATAAATATTAAAATAAGTATTTCAAAATTGGTAGTCTTCTCTTAGCATGTTAAAACTGTGAGAGCCATACTCTCTATGCAAACACACAGAAATATGCCACTTACGTGGCCTAATATTTCTGTGCTTTTGCATAGAAAGTTACAGCCTATAGAACCTTCTGTTCATATTGACCATCACAGGCTTAGTATGGTGTTGCACACCAATATTATGGCCCAATGCACACACTTAACAGATTGCTACTGTATATCATGAGGGTGTTTGGAATTCAACTGGCCATAACTGTTGTAATATGCCTTCATAATAGTGATCTTACACCCTAACTGATGTACTAATACATACTAATAATTATAAGGCCATCCCACACTTCCCTAAATATCACAGAATGTGAAAACTATTGCAAAAGGATTGGACCAAGCACCATTTCACACAAGTCATGTGAAAAGACACATTTGTATAAAAACAGCTATGAGCCAAATGAAATGGCTGAGGTTGCATGTTGTTTTGGAAATCATGATACACTGACATGTCTAATGTAATTATTGTATTTTTATAAAATAATGTCAGTTCATAAAATGAGTACTGCATCTTTTGGCCCATTTTTCAGACTGGCAAAATCATCCCACACACACCCCATGCAGCGCTGACTTGTGGAATGTAATTTAAAATATTGTAATTTTTGTATTTTCAAAAATGTTTTTTACAAAATAATGCCATTTCGTAAATTGTTTAAAAATAGTTTTCAAAATGTTGTAAGGTGCTAAAATGTCTAATGTAATTTTAAAATGTAATTATTCCATTTTATAAAATAATGTTAAAGTTGAAAATTTAAAAAAAAGGCCTCTTAACATTATATTTGTGTTTGTTTACCTAAAAAGTATACCCTCTCACAGTTTCAACACGTTAAGAAAAGTCTACCTCCAAATTAAATAGTAGTAGCCAAATACTAATCAAATAAATAAAATATTAGTAATAGCATAAATGAATTATGAAAATCTAGATTTAAAACTTATATAAAATAAAAACAAATTGGGAGGAGGGAAGCAAGACATGTTAAAATGAAATTTTTTTAAAACAATTGACAATCATAGCATATATTTTTATTCTTAATTAGCAACTTTAAAATATTATCCCTTAATTAACTAAGTTGTTTGACTTCATAAAAACATCATTGTCTTTGCAAATCAAACACGAAGTGATTTGAATGATATTCCATTGTTGAATTCTAAGTATAGAAGAATAAAGTTGAACAAAATAATAGGAGCACCATGCCAACATTCACACCAAAAATGCCTCTATTACATGTATGATAAAATTACATATTTGAACAATGCCTGAATAAACATTAAACTTTCCTAATGAAATATATTAAGAGATATTACACTCTCATTTCCCATTTAAACATGGCTCATGAAATCTCAGAAATATTTAAATAGTCTCATTTCTCACTATATGATCTTTGAAATATAACAATATTGATAAATATGAGTATATCTTAAGTATGACTACAATGATTGCTGCAAGAGAGTACCATAATATGGTTGCATAAATTATGAAAGTTGTATCACTATATTACATAAAGGAAAGCCATATAAATGGTAATATTTATAGTTTGTGAGGGTAAGGTAGGGAACCAAGTGTAAATCATTTCAGTGGTTCAAATCTATAAATAATTAGTCTAGTTATATGTCTTTTTCTAATTCAGTTCTTATATTTATGACATTATTGATTCAGTGACATATTACTTCAAAATCATACATAATATAAAATCAGTGGTTTTAAATGTATACATATTCACTTATAAATATTCCACCCATAAAGCTCATAAGTGATTGTTACCAATGGATTCTGCAATATTTAGATATATAAAACTGTCTGTATGATTTATTTTTCTACAATTTTGCATTTCTTATTACACTATTTTGTAAAGCTTCGCAGTTTCTTTTGGAAATAATTAATTTCCAAAAAAAGTTGCTTTTAGATGGTTTTGTTCTTTCATCATTAATTACTATATTTGAAATTATCAATCTTAGTAAATTTAATAATTCAGGAATTTTAAACAATGATGCTTTAGTTAAATGAATCTCTTATTAGTTGAAATATTTTTCTGATGATATTTAAAATACTAAACAGCTTTCTTAGGATTTTATTACTTTAAAACATATTATGGTTTGAAGTATTTATATTTCTGTGTTACATAAATAGAATTTTATTATAATAAGAGTATTTATTATCCTGTCCAATGTTTTCTTATAAGGCCTTTTCAAATTACAATAAGTTATAGCAATTGGAATAATTTCTTAACCATGATTATTAATTTTCCTAAGAGCACTTGAAGGTTTTGTAATGGTCACCATAAAAGTAGAATTTACTAATAGAATTTCAATATATATACAGTTAATAGATATTGTTATTTAGAATATAACATCTATCCTACAAAATAAAACAAAAGATTTTTAAAATAGTATATGAAATTCTTTCTATTGATAAATATTGAGAATGAACATTTTTTTGAAATAAATATCATTGTTCTAATTTCCAAGATTATCACTCTATTACAGGATTTAATTCAGATTTTCCGATTCATAGATTTTCATCTCCTCATCACACCAAAAAGTTACTTATTTTATACAACCACCTTACTCTTTTTTTTCTAGACTTTTTATAATTTTCTTAGTTCCATTTATTTTCAGTATTCTTCACTACAAATAATTAATTATATTAAGTTTTTATCTAATTTAAAAGCATAATATTTAATTTGTTAATAAATATTCAGAAATCTATTATATTTCTATATATAATAAAATAAAATACTGGAATTATCTTTACAATTTTCATCCACCAAAATTTGAAAAACCAAATACTCCTATAATTATTTGGTCATATGACTACCATCTTCGGTAGCATTTACAAAAGAATTAATTCTTCAATTTTTGATACAATAACTGTAACACAGGCTTGTTATATACCTATGTCTATATATGTAATATATAGGGTATATGAGCACAGACTTTCACCCGACCAACCACTCTCCACTCTATCTCATAACACTGATACACCCAAACACATATATGTCGAAAAGATAAATAATCACCAATATACCTATTTCATGCTAAACCAGCAATCATCAGGTGGTCCAGATTATTATCTCTACCCATATATGCCATAAGTGCTTAGATATATATATTAAGATAGCCAATTGTCATACTTTAATGAACAGGTTTCAATCTACTCCACATTCCAACTCTTCAACCATCCATCCAATTGAAAATCTGATGATGGAATGCTCAAAGGCCACCCTAAGGCTGAGATTATTGTCACACCCATGTTAATCTAAGGTCAATCTGACCCCTCACGTATAGGACATAATCCATTTAATGTATACAAGGGATGGACAAACATCTCTACTAATGTAATAACTGGAACACAGGCTTATTATATACCTATGTCTATATATGTAATATATAGGGTATATGAGCACAGACTTTCACCCAACCCACCACTCTCCACCTACCTCATAACACTGATACACCCAAACACATATATATCAAAAACATAAATAATCACCAATATATGTATTTCATGCTAAACCAGCAATCATCAGGTGGTCCAGATTATTATCTCTACACATATATGCCATAAGTGCTCAGATATATATTAAAATAGCCAATCGTCATACTTTAATGAACAGGCTTCAATCTACTCCACATTCCAACTCTTCAACCATCCACCAATTGAAAATCTGTGATGGAATGCTCAAAGGCCACCCTGAGGCTGAGATTCTTGTCACACCCACGTTGATCTAAGGTCAATCTGACCCCTCATGTACAAGACATAATCCATTTAATACATATACAAGGGATGGGCAGACATCTCTATTAATGTAATAACTGGAACACAGGCTTGTTATATACCTATGTCTATATATGTAATATATAGGGTATATGAGCACAGACTTTCACCCAACCCACCACTCTCCACCTATCTCATAACACTGATACACCCAAACACATATATGTTGAAAAGATAAATAATCACCAATATACATATTTCATGCTAAACCAGCAATCATCAGTTGGTCCAGATTATTATCTCTACACATATATGCCATAAGTGCTCAGATATATATTAAAATAGCCAATCTTCATACTTTACTGGACAGGCTTCAATCTACTCCACATTCTAACTTTTCAACCATCCATCCAATTGAAAATCTGATGATGGAATGCTCAAAGGCCACCCTGAGGCTGAGATTCTTGTATATGTATTAAATGGATTATGTCCTATACATGAGGGATCAGATTGACCTTAGATCATCATGGGTGTGACAAGAATCTCAGGCTCAGGATGACCTTTGGTCATTCCATCATCAGATTTTCAATTGAATGGATGGTTGAAGAGTTGGAATGTGAAGTAGATTGAAGCCTGTCCATTAACGTATGAAGATTGGCTATCTTAATATATATCTGAGCACTTATGACATATATGTGAAGAGATAATAATCTGGACCAACTGATGATTGCTGGTTTAGCATGAAATACGTATATTGGTGATTATTTATCTTTTCGACATATATGTATTTGGGTGTCTCAGTGTTATGAAATAGAGTGGAGAGTGATGGGTCAGCTGAAAGTCTGTGCTCATATACCCTATATATAATTTTTGATATACTAAAATATAAATAACAAATGACAGTTATAACTAGTTTGCGGCATATAACTACTACCTACACTAGTATCTACAGTTACTGTAAACTGTTCCATAGACAATAGTTCCATGCTGTAAATTAATTGCATATATTTACAGTTACAATAAATGCTACTGGAAATGATAATGATAATCATATTGCAAGCTGACTATAATGGCTATTTCATATTTATATTTTCGAATATTGAAAATTGAAGTAATTAATTCCAGTATTTTGTGTTTATTGTATATATACAATAAAAATTAATTATGATATAAAAATATATGCAATCAGTCACATATCTTAAATTCCATATTCTACAAAATTATCTTTATTATATATATTAATGTAATATTTATTGCCAATAAGGTGCTATAAAGTAGTTAAAAATTAACCATCACCACATACGACCTTTTTGCTAAAATAGTAATAGATGGTTGCAATAATGATTAATACTCACTTATATATGCATAATTCAGATATTAAATATCCATCATTTTTAAATAATATTATCAAAACATTTATATACATCCATGTATATACGTAAAACAAAATGAACGTCTATAAAGTGACTCAACATTAGAAAATAAAATGCTAGATCGCTAAGAGGAATTAAAAGTGTTTTAAAAATGTATGGAATGAGAACGGAATGTATTTTAATTGGTATTCATCTCTCACTGATATATATATAAATCAGAAAAAAAAACTTCTAATAAATATCTGTATAGATAGATAACATTGTTTGTACATTTTTAAAGAAATGTAAAGGAAAAATTATTAATAATTAATAATAAATACAAGTAAAAATTAAATAATTCATCATCTAGTAAAAAATAAAAAATAAAATGCATTCTTTGGAAATAGAATAAAAAAGTATTTTTAATATTCAAGGCAAAATTTAATATATATAAATATTTCATTCAAAATTTTGTATAATAAACAATTTTTTGTAATATATATAAAATTAAAATATAAAAATCAAAGTTGTTATCATAGATAATTTTTATAATTTTTACGAAAAACAATGCATTTTTTATATACAATGGTCTCATAAATATTATTATCATTACAAGCAGCAGCCATTTACAAATGAGTATGGTCATTACAACATTAAGAAATAATAATAATTATGATGATGATGATAATGATAGCAGTAGTGATGATGGCAGTGATGAAATTTGCAATATAGATCCACACAAAATATACTGATCTATAAATTTTGTTCATATGATATTTTGTAATGCTATGTCAATGTTTTCTGAAAGACATCAATACTTTGTCAATTTATA
The DNA here is from genome assembly GCA_028023455.1 of Epiperipatus broadwayi. Taxonomy (NCBI): domain Eukaryota; kingdom Metazoa; phylum Onychophora; class Udeonychophora; order Euonychophora; family Peripatidae; genus Epiperipatus; species Epiperipatus broadwayi. The sequence continues at coordinate 9,621,331 of JAQFVV010000004.1, forward strand.
GTTCTCTACTATATTTTCTTCTCAGCTGGATCTTCTCAGTAAAAGCAACTATTATTGCAACTTTTTAAAATGTCTTTGTGATACAATATGTAACACAACTGAAAGCTCTCTCTCTCCTCTCATTTTCAGGAAGCGTAAACCACTCATTCATTTCACGTATTCAATTTATAAAAGATGTGATTTTATAATTGTGAACTTATGAGGTCATGTTAACAAAAAAATTAAGTAAATTTATTTCCACAATCTGAAATTCAAACAAAATAAATAGTTAATTAAAATAAAAATATCTAAATATTAATTCTTGTTTTAAATAATTTTTAAAAGGCAAGTAACTGAAGTTTAACGATGAAGGATTTTTATATGGATGTAAAATGCTATTAATCAGGATAAACATTTTGAAATTATCAGGAGAGATTTTAGTGCAAAAATTGATAAACTATTGAAGGAAATTCAAATAGTATCATATTTAGCAAGCTAAAAAACATATAGATTTTTTTCATCTTATATTTTTCTAGTTATATATGATATGTACATATTTAGAAACTAATTTTTACCTTGCATGAGAATGCCATAATGAAATTTTATTTTATCAACATAAATATGGAGATTCAGACATTTGATAACTTTAGTTTATTTATTGAGTAAATGACATTTGTGAAATGCATGTACAGTGAGAAAGAGTGGACTGAGGTTTTGTATTGGTAGATGGTTTTGAGGTGAGGGGTATACTGATAAAAAACATAACATGGACATACACTTATGTGCATACATTCTCACTTGGACACAAATAAATAATAGGATTATTCATGTAATACATATAATGATTATTGCTGGTAGTTGACAATAGCTTCTCCTAAATATGAATTTTTTTATTATGTCACTATTTAAAGCTATATATATATATATAACCATTAGAAAACAGTCAACACTTAGACAATTCCAATATAGATAACAATCAAGAATTTCAAACTGTTGTCAAGGCAATTTCCTTTTAGCAATATACACCTGGGTGTCATTTTAAGTGATAGATAGGTTCCTCAGAAAACACACGCAAATGAAATCGCGCAAAAATAGACGTAACTTACATTGAAAAAGGGGGGTTGCGGTCTGTGATTTTTCAAAATTCGCATAATTTAGTTGATTTAAAAAGAAAAGTAATTTTTAAAAATCAATAATTAATTCCTATAGCTAAAACTCACAATCTTTAAACAAAGAATACAATAGTGTATGTAAAAATTCATGCATGTGAATTTATATTAGGTTCTCTGAGTATTATTAAAGCATTAATATTTTAAATGCTTATGCTTGTTCCTTTTTTTTTGAAGTTATTTTTATGAATGTGTTTTTAAATGCTTGAATAGTTAAAAAGCTGGGATATTCATTATTATTTAATTATTATGGCACAATTTTATATTAATAATTAGCTATGTTTAGCTTTATTTATTATTTTTATCAATTTTATTTATTATTTAGTTTTATTGCTTTGAAGAGATTGAAACTTTAACTCCCCTCTTATTGATATTTTATATAGCCAGTGTATTTTTAAAATGTCATAGCATTAGTCTCTCACTTATAGTTATTCTATTTTGTTAGTGTATTTTAAGAGATTGTTACATTAGTCTCTTTTTGTATACTTTATTATCTTGCCATTTTGAAGAGATTGTAGCTCCGTCACTATTTGATATTTTATCATACTTTATTCATGAATTTATTTTTTGTTTTTTATATTTTAGCATTTAATGTTTTATCACAAACTTCTATTATTATTGTCTCTGTAATGGTTTCTCATTTTCTCTGACTAGTGACAGAATCCTAGCTCATTATTGTCTCATATATAGTCACTTCTTGAGTTCATGCCATCATATTCCTTTATCTTTATCTTATTATCCCTTAGTGTGGATTATATTTGTTATATACTTATTTTAAACCATGTGGAACATATACCCATGACTTTATCCTGGTAATTGATATTTTTGTAAGTACTGAGGAATGTCATCCTTACCTTTAATTACACTTTTATTTTAGATGTATAAATCTTGTAGTTGTGCCCATTTCTGGATTGCAATATGTTAAATCTGATAAAATGTTTAATATTTAAATTTTTTTAATTGTTTAAGTGGCTCAATAATGTTCAGCATTCACCACCAAAAATAAGGACTTTTAAATTTTTATTTTAATTCAGGTGTTAATTATTTTATATATAGAAACAGTATAATTGTTTGAAAAAAAGAATTAAGTATGAGAACTTATAATCATTAAAGCTAGAGAAAGATTTATTCATCTCAATTTTCCCTACTATTATTTTCACATGGGTAAAACATAATTTATTGATGTTACTTATTTTGTTCTGAAGAATTTATTTAATAAATTCTGTACCAAATTAAAAAAAAAACAGCTTGATATTCCTTCCATAAATGTATTATAGCTTGATGTTTGTTACATAAATATTATTAATGTTAATAAATGTTATAAGATTGTTAACTGAACTTTATTTCCTTTGTCATCATCTGCATTCTTACAAAAATCTATTCATAATAATTACCACACAGTTGTATATTCTTTATTATGCATTGAGAGCATATGAATACAAAGATTTTGGCATGAAATTCACTTTATTTAAATCTCATATTTTGATGTTACGAAAGCATTAAAGCGTTGTTAGCCGATATCATCGCAGCTGCCTTGCAAGCAAGTAGTTGGTTGCAGACGGTTGTCGGTTCGCGGCTGATGCTATGACATATAGAAAAAAAAGTATTAAAGGGAAAGGTTATTTTATTTTATTAAAAATAATTTAAATTATTTATCTACTTGGTATAAAATCATTTTAGTTGATTTTATTTATTTAAAAATCCTTATGCTCATTTAAAGGACTATTTTACATCATTTCAAAGATCATTTTACATTATTTAGAAGATAACTTTGTTTATTTAGAAAATCACTTGTCTTTATTCATCATCAATTTAAAATAATAAGATTACTTAGTTTCATTTTAGAAAAGATTAAGAAAAAATTGTTAGTGTGGTATTTTGGCAGCCATAAAAGTCCTTATCTCCTCAGTGTATCATGTATAGTATATTATTTTATTTTAAAATTAAGAGTCTTTCATGTTTAATCTAAATTTTAAATTTATAATTGTAGTTTAATGAGATATAATCTTAAAAGGGTAAAAAAGTATGTCTTATAGCTTTGTTGCTTACTAGGATTACATCTTTATTAGATTTTCAAAATTTGAGAAGAAAAAAATTATAAATTGTAAAAGTATTAATCATATGAACCCTGAGATATATTTTATGCATAAGATTACTTGAATAAAAACTATTTCATTTAAGAACAAATCATGTTAAGAAGTTAACATCACAAAACATAAGACACATGCTTTTATTTAATAAAAATAAATATGATGTTAAATCTGATCATAATAATAAAATATAAATTATAAGATGTAGCTGTATTTTGAAGGTTGTGTTATGAAAAAATATTTAAATAATCTATTTCTTTTAATGCCATATGCTTTATATTTTAAGAGCCATATTATTTTTAAAGAGTGATTATGTAAATTCTCCTCATCTTAATTTATTGTATTATTGTATGTCTTAATAATGCTATTTATTATCATTTGCTCATATTATTGTTTAAGCATATGCATTTGAACCTTGAACTTAGCCAGTATCTTATTAATATTATTGTTGAGCTTATATACTTTGAGCTAGTCATTTGGTGAGCCCATATATTATATTGTATTATTATTAGCCCATATATTGTTTTGATATTTGCAGTTTATATATTTTTGAGATTTTATTTTCATTTGTGCCATATCTATGCCTATTCTCTAAAACCAACATGTTGGTTTTCATTCAGTTCAGGGGTTCTGATTCATATTCCTTGGCTTTTTGTATTCTATTGATACAAACCACTAAACATCACATGATCACTATTTCTTATGCTAACACATTACTGTTATTAAAACAGGCAAAACTCTTCATACAGTAGTGCCATTCAGTGCCAACCAGAGTAATCAATGGATGCCAGAAGGCTTGTGCATAAAATCCCTATCTAGTTCCTACTCATCCAAAACATATGGTATGGAACTGGGTTCAGATCCATATGACTATATAAGCTATTGAGCTAAGATTGAAAATATTATTGTATTTTCAAGTTTATTCTTATAGTTTTGTAGTTAAATAGAGATAAAAGGTGGCTGCTGGAGGGGTGCATTAGATCCTAAGATCTAGGTGCAATGTTCTTAAATACAAAGCTTTTCACTGATGAAGGCTACAAGCCAGAAACTAGTCTGGGAATATTGGATGAGTAGGCACGAGATAGGGATTTTATGCACAAGCCTTATGACATCCATTGATTACTCTGGTTGGCGCTGAGTGGCACTACTGTATGGAGAGCTTTGCCTATTGATACAACTTATAGGTTACAATATATATATATAATTCAATTACATGCCATTTCAACTTTATATTTTTAAAATATTTAATAATATAATCACGTAGTAATCACTCATAAATGATTGTGCCATTCCAACTTCAAAAAGAAAAAAAAAGAAAAATAATTACTTTAAAAATGAAGAACAACAAATATATCCAATATATTAAGCATACTGGTTCATTTTTCTGTTTATTTGATATTTTGCTATGATGTCTTTTAATATTTTGACAAGAAAAAGTTTCCTTCAGAAATAGTTCAACATCTACTTTTAAAAGTGTTATATTAGTCGATATATTTTCTGAATAGCAAGAATCAGTATTACAATGTTTTAGAATGTCTTTGATATAATTCTTAAAACGTAAACAGAGTCCTTTATAAAAACCATGCTCAGGTTCACCATTAGACACTTTGTAAGACAGTCTAGTCATGTTCATTTTACATGTCTAATTCAATAAAAGGTATTTTACAATAGTGCCCTCTATGTATTACATTCAACAAGTTGACAAAAATATTGATTGGTTTTAAAAACTTGCCACTCTATTTTTATAATTTTATGGAGGATTCTTAAATAAAACTTTCCTAATGCATTTATATTGCATCAATAAGGTTGTTCAACAGAAAGGCATCTTATAAATTATTTGAACAGAAACCATCTTATAAATTGTCTTTGTCAAATAATTGTATTTATTTGTTTATATTGGTACAATACTGAGAGATTTTAATGTATGTATATATATATATCTTTAATAATATGTATCTATAAAAAAGAGATGAAATTAAAATAATACTGTACATTATTAAAATTTCTAACAATAGATATAAATTCATTTAAATGAGTTTAAAGTCTATATAAGAGCTAATGATAATATAATAATATCTAGCCAAAGAAGTACACATTAATAACATTAATATATTTATATGAATAACAGTATTTTGTTACTGAAGATGTATTCTTGTAAAATAGATCATAATAATAATAATAGCAAGATGGAAAATAACATGATTAATTAAAATTATACAAACAGAAGAAATATAACATTGGATTTTTTTTTCCAATAGTAATCTCACACTATTCAAAATTTTATAGATTATATTGAATAAATATTTTACTTTTAATAATTACATTATTAAATAGCCTTCCCAAATATTCATAATTGAGAATACTTGATAAAATATTGCAGAATAGAAATGATAATATTCTATATATGAATAAAACACAAACTACTTATTTTCTATGATAAGCATTTATTTGCTCCCAAAGAAAAGATTGTTTGTTCTTAATTTTTATTCATTAAAATGACATGAATCAATAAGTAGAGAATATAAATAACTAAATAAATTTAATATGAAAATCAAAGTATCAAAAATAATAAAAAATAGTACAAAGTTATATATATATTTCATTTAAAATTTTGAAAATTATTTTTAATGGTCTTTAGAAAATAAAGTTTCTCTGATGAAGACTGCCAGTCAATTGAAATTTGTAGAATATAAAAAGGAAACCATATTGTTTGGTAATATTATTGGTAGGTAAAAGTACATCAAGTTGTTTAATTAATTTGAAATGTCAAATTTAATAACATATATAGCAATTTAGAGCATAGAATAAAAAAATCTAAACAACTGAGTTACTTTAATGTATCATCAATATTCTGAAAAAAGAAAACTTGCTCAATTTCTCAAGTGATCTGAAATTCTGCACCCTCAAAATTTGTATTTAAATTTATTTATCTAAAGTAGAATCAATTTGTACACAATCTCAAATACGATAATGATAAAAAATGAAGCACACTGCTAATAATTTTTAATTAAAATTTTTCTACATGAAACACAAGTATGATATTACAAAGGTTCAATATCTTATATAATTTCAGAATAAATTTCTTTTGCCAAAGCATTGACTTAATTACTGAATAGATCTTGTAAATAGTTTTTAGTTAATAAGAAGCAGTGAAAATGTTTCATTTGACAAACAAGTTTTATTTATATAAGACAGTGCAGTTTGTATGTATTTTTACAAATGAAGTCATTAAAAAAAATCTCAAGCTATTAATAAAATTAAAGCATTTGTGTACACATACAATCTAATTTTAATGTCAAACATTTTTTTTTGCCCATAACATAACTATATATTTAGATAAACTTTTCCCAGAAGTTAATATTATGTAGTAACTAGATTAACCCCAACATTGCTTTATTGAGTAAATAAAATACTCTCAATCCAAAGTACAAAAAAAAAATCTTTAAGAGAAAATAATGGTGTCTTATTTCTTTTACCTAATTTCATTTATATAGGAGAATCTGAAACACTTTGGAAAAAAACATGAATATCTTAAATTGATCATATTACCTTTTCAAAGCTATATTTTAAATTGCTTTACATTATTTTAACATAACATTTGCAAAATTTTTCAATTTACATCTTGACAATATCAAATCAAATAACAAAAGATGCAAATATAAACTTTTCCCAGCATTTGTAATAATTAGATTAACACCTTAATACTAGTATATATATATTAATTATAATAAAAATAATAAATTTAACGATAACAAACTATTATAAACAATCTTTAAATATGAAGAAGTACTTTCGGTTAATTATTACAATTTGGTTTTAATTAACAGACATTTTATTTTAATATTGTAGCTTAATAAACTAAACCACAAAAGAATGATCCTAGTTTAATAATGTCCCACAAAATTGCAGCAACATTTGTAACAGAATAAAACTGTAGCCCATCTGTTGATTACTATTTATAACAGATTGGAAATAAAGACAGTGATAAATGAACAATACTATCATATAAATAATAATATGTCTCTGTTGAACAAGCTACTTGTCATAGAATAAAAATGATAACAAAGGATAATGAAGACAAATTTTAATATTCCACATGAATTGATACCATTTATTATGATATAAGTCTATCTTGAACATTAAACAATCTTTATAATTGAATAAAATTATTTATGCACGGCTAAAAATAATGATCTTAATCTACTTCATGAATTTAGAAGCTATTTGTAATGAAATGAAGATTAAAAACAAGAAATCAAAACTTTAGTATAATCTTCAAACTTAAAACATGAATTATAACTAAGCAAAGTATGATCCAATAATTTATCACTAATTATAACTAAATAAAATGAAAATAATGGTAATAAAATGAAAATAAAGACAATACTAACAATATAATAATATCTCAAAACAATAATATGCTCTTCTTAAATAAATCAATTGTAATAAAATGAAATATTTAAGAATAATAAAAGATCTTCTTAACCTATAGATGTATATATATTAATCTATTCTTAGTAAAATACATACAACTTTCTCTTTTAAAACTTTATAAATTCATAACTTTAATTTGTAATAAAAAATAAAATGTCTCATTACTAAACTATAATAAAACACAATATACAAGATCAATGAATCTAACATATTTCACCACTTTTACCAATTTATAGTAATATAAAATCAAATAAACCCTCCACATAAGTTTTAAGTTTACAATATTCAATCATGATGATGTGAATTAAATGAAAAATTCTTATTTTACCCTTATACAAATATTATTAACAAATCACAAAGAATTATCCTTCACATCAATAAAGCTAAGTTGCTAAACTTTAAATCATAATCACCTTAATATGTTTAATATTACTAATAATCTATTATAATCAAATGTCAATATCAAATCTTAGTATCTAAATTAAATGTAGAATTTATACTGATGAGCTTTTAAATTTAATCAAAGTAAATCATTCCATTTAATAGAACCCAAATACCAATATCAATATATGCTATTCCCAATTTTATAATATTACAAGTTATCTTTATAACTAAATAATATTCACACAATAAATAATAGTTTACAAAAATATGCAGGCATTCAATTATAATCACCTTTATTTATTTTAAACAATTAATATATTTGTGCTTCATAATATATCAAACAATCTCAGATATAAATTTTTATCCAAAATAACTATTGCATATAATTATCAAAATAATTATAATAATATTCTAATTATTTATTAAATATCTCACAATACCAAATTAATTGATTTATTACTATGTAAAAGTGTGTGCCTGATTTAAATTATATTAGTATTTGCATAAAGGAAATAATATCTAATTGTATATCCACTTACCAATCCAATTACTTAATCCCTGAACTATCTTATGAATATTTGTTATAAACTATATGGTGTTAGTCAATTACATCATTATTATCTGTCAAATATTATTAGTCAATAGATTTGCATTATAAACTGAATGACAACTAAAGCAAGTTTATTTGTTTTAAATAAAGTAAAAATTTATTAACAATAAATATTAAAAAAAAGACAATCGACAATAAATGTTTGAAACATATACTATAATCAAATATTATGGGATATAATCTCTGTTGAAATTAATATTAATAAAATAGGTGTCTATACATCAAAATTTACCTATATAATATTTAATATATAATATATATTTATATGTTATGGAAAATGTTGTTACACATATACACTCTTTGAAATACAAGAAAGTTAATGACTCTTTTCTCTCATCTTCATAATAAAATAATTAATTGAAATACAATATAATAATCATGAGTTTACTTATTCATTGATGTTACTTTTCAAATAAAATACCAATAAATAATTGTTACAATGTAGTTATTGTAGATTATCGATCCTTATCAGATGCATATTTAAAAATAATTTGCAATTAATGAATAAAAAAATAATATTTTAAATCTAAGCTTTAACTTGTTAAAATTTAATTTTTAAATGTAAATCTAAATTAATTTTTAACTTCCTTTAATTTTACACATATAAAAAGAACACATATAACTTAATACATAGCAATCAATTATATTTAGAGCATTAGAAACTTAAATATATATATATATTAATATATGACCTGATTCTAATCGCGATCCTCCCATATAGTATTCTAAAATAACACAATAGTTCCAATGTTTTTTCTATAAGTTATAATTTAAAAATGCTTATTAGTCGAATTCAAGTAAAAATATCATAAGCTATCATCCAAAATAAAGTGTATTTTGTTAATTCCAATATTTTTCAAGCATTAAATTTTATCCTACATTTTTCAGATATTTAACACTATAATAACATCATGAATGAACAGATGTCAATCTCCATCTATGCTGGTACACTATATAAATAAACTACTTTAAATCCTGAGTTCAAACACTTCATCAATATTGTAAAATCATATCTGCAGATGAAAACAATTCTTATACTCAATATCATGATTTTAACTTTTATATTTAATTATTAAAACATTTTTTTTTCATGTGATATCAATTTTTAGTAATGAAATACTAAGATGATTTTGAATGCTATGAATTTACTTTCTCATTCCTTCAACAAATTTCAGTAATTCTGTCCAGTTTTGCTAAATAAATATTTGGTTAATAAATAAATACTTTTAAAATAAATAAATAAAAATTATATGAAAGGGCTTTAACTGCATATATGAAAGTCAAAATGTCAGAGAGAGAGAGATAGAGAGAGAGATAGAGTTCAAATTGTTCAGTCCCTTTTTATGTCTTGTATAACTGATGTTATTAAATCCAAGATAATATTCTTTTATAACGTTATTACCAAAATCATCCTATGTTTCACATTTGAAATTACTTTTACAATAATAATAAAATGAAATAAATTTTTTTAAAAAATCATAATCAATACATTTAACATAACAGCAAATATAGTTAAGAAATTAAATATCCGTGCATATTGTTTATAATCTGTTTTTATGAATGCAATAATCAAAAACACATAAAATAATTTTATTAAAAATCATAAAGTTTATTATTTATATATGCATCTCAAATAAATAAAATTAATTCACAATTTTATATTGCAATAATAATAATGCATTTCTGGTCTTAATATTTTGTTGTCATAGTAATCTATTTCACTGCTCTTGACCAATACATTGTCTGTTAAAAATCAGTTAAAAATAAAAATAAAATTATACTTGACATTTCATCACACACGGAATTTACAGCCAAATATAAGTTGGCACAATGTATATATATAAGTTCCAACCAGTAACCACCTAAATATATATATGATTATAATTTAAAAATAGATTTTTAGGATTCTATAAAATAATATTTATATAGTAAAACTCAATCTAATAAATGTAATAATTGAACGTACATCAAATGTAACAATAAAAAGCACTAAATCATCTTAGTTATGTTTTTTATTTTGTTTTAGAAGAAATTATAATCATATCAACTCAATATGTCCTCCATTTAATATGCGAAACTACATTCACAAAATTATATTCTTCACAATGAAACACAATTGGTTTATATTAATTTATTTTATATGATATTCCAAGTTTTATGATTTTTACATCAGAAAAATAAATATAATAAATTACAATAACTAAACTCACGGAGATAGAAATAATCAAACAATTTAGACAGACTAAAATAAAAGGAAACTGATCATTGTTGGTTTCAAACTTTTCAGAATGGTTACTGTACTAATAATATATAAAAAATATACTATGTCTGAATAATAGCAACTCAGATAAATTCTTTTCAATAATAAAATTATAAAAAAAATGTATGCATTATGTTTTAATACGTACCATTTTAAAAGCAAGTTGCAGATAAATTTGAAAAAAAATTATTAAAAATATACTGAAACATGATTAATAAATTTAGTAGAATAAAATCACAGTATAATTTTTTCATGATTGAAAAATCTTACGTAATAAACACATGTTAAATTTTTCTTATCCTGAAAGATGCAACTGTAAATGTTAGAGTATTATTATTTAGATTGAAAATGAGACAAATGTATGTGCAAAGATAATATTAAGAATCGTATATCTTTATTTTAAAGAAAAATGTCAGGCAAATAAATATCAATTGGATTTATATATTATTGTTGAGAAATTATTTGGCATGAAATATCATGTAAGAGGCTCCATCTTTTGCCTAGTCTTTTACATATTTATACAAATTATATCCAATTACCTTGAGTTTCTTCTTCACTGCTGGATTCTGGTATGATATCAGTTTCTTGCTCTGTAATAACAATAACAATCTATTACCCTATCACCATTCGAGTTCACTTTAAAATATTTAATATCTTAATATTTTTTCCTAAGAGCTGTACCAATTAGAGAGTTTCCCTCATCATATACTACAGAAGATAAAACACTTAAAGTACTTTATTGATTTAATAATAAAGATTAAATAAGCTTATTTAAAATAAAATATAAAGTTTTAATTCTTGTAAGAAATCACCAATTATTTTACATCTTGTCTGTTTAAATAATAATTTTTAAGTATATTTAATAAATGTGTGGATATTAAATTCACTGAGTGTTATAAAATAGTTTTTATGTCTAAGGCTTTGAACATATTTTTTTGATCGTGTTTAATTTATATAAGTATCATCAAATGATAATAAATACTATAAAGAAACCATTTATTTTGTTTTAATTCATTGTTTTGAGAACTGATTGAAATTATTGTGCTTATCATGTCATCTTAAATTCAAATATATAAAAACTTGATTAAAAAATAAAGGTTGAAATTGAAAAAATTATTAATTAATGAATAAATATTTTATTAAGCAAATTATTATTAAAAAAGTACTAAACCCATTGAAAAATATACTGTATAACCCTAAAATTATAATTTCTTCAATAACAGTTTGCAATTTTGTTTCTTATGTATCAAAAAATATTTTTTGAATCACAGTTTATTAAATTAAAATAAAATATATAGAAAAGAAAATTTAGTGCAAAGTACATTTTAAAATTTATATTTGGTACACTTTATATTTTATTATCAATGTTTTTTTTATTTTTGTAATATGTAATCAATAAATCTTATATTTATTTTTTATGCAGCATTCTTAATTTTTTTTAAAGCAACAGTTCACAAATTTATTTATTTTGCATAAATGTAATTAAAATTAAATAAAAATTACATAAGAGAATATAATAAATATGGTTTTAATTTCTCCTTATATGTAAAAACAAAAAATACTTAATTGTAATTATTAATTAGAGAAAATATAACTTACTATTAAAAATTTATCGGCTGAACGTTTTCGAGGAACCATGCCTCATACTCATAGCCTTCATGAAAAGTGGGCACAACTTCATACCTGCCAACCCCATTATTTTATGTTCAGAGCCAAATGATTACAGGAGAAAAATAAAGGAGGCATTCTATATTAATAGAGACATCCATGCCATTAACAGAAAGGACACATGCTTCGAGATCTCGAAAAAATGGGCTACGTAACAATAGCTTATTTGAATATTTACATTTGCATATATTTATTACACTTTTCATGAAGGCTATGAGTATGAGGCATGGTTCCTCAAAAACGTTCAGCCGATAAATTTTTAATAGTAAGTTATATTTTCTCTAATTAATAATTATAAGAGAATATAATGTATAGTTGATTGCTCTAATTTTAAATTTTAATAAAGTAATTTTTTTTACTGATACTGTATTTTTTATATTTGTGAGAAAAGTTGTTATTATTGGAAGGAAGTCAACTCATATATCATGTGACTTAATTTAATAATCTTAATTTAATGAACATGATAATAGCTCTTAACAAGCTTTTCTGAATATCCCTATCCTCAGACTGGTTTCTAGCTGTTGTGTGTCATCATTGAGGTACTAGAATATTCAGGCATTATATTAAAACTAATGCCTGAATATCTTAGCACCTCACTGATGACAATCAATAGCTAGAAATTGGTCTGAGAATAGGGATATTTGATAAAGCATAAGAGATATTAGCACACTCATTATATAAAATAAGTTGTTATTGGTTTGAATATATCAGAAACAAATTATGAAAGTATTGAGTTAAAATTGAGCAATCAAATGATATTTTTTAACTTATGTGTAGTAACATTTGATGATATAAAGTTGACTTTTAACTGCATAATGCACAAAATTATTATTTTTCTTTTTTTTCTTAAAGTAATTTAGGATTATCATGATCATATTTTACAATTATGATGATCTTATTTTTATGTAAGATAAAATAATGTTAATAAGAATTTTAATCCAAAATTGATTAATTGATCGAATGAATATATTTTACCTAATGTACACATTTCAAAATTTATTATTAATGCACTTTGTTAATGTATGTAATCAAAGTGTATTTTTGATTATGTATAGTACTGAATAAAACTGGCATTTTTTTTGCTTTTGTATTCTATTAGTGATGGAAATTTTTATTTTGTATATATCATAAACGAAATCATTGATTATCTTGCAAAGATACTAAATGAAATTTAGATAAATGGATTAAGTAATAATTTACTAGGGCTGTAACCTTAGAAATAAGCGTCTGAAAAATACGAAGGTAGGGACCTCTATAGGTCTTAAAAACACAAGCTTAACTAAATTTTATTTATATAATCAAAACATAATATTGCATTCTATATAAGGACTGAAGTCTGTAATGTACATTTTAATGTGACTATCATTATATTATTTTCAAATGGTGTAGCTCTTACGAAGTCAGTATCCTATGATGCCATCACTCTTATAAAAAGGCTGCCATTTTAAAAAAAATTGCAGAATATTTTTTTTAAATGTTTCTAAATTTTTTTAAAGATTGTTCATTATAAAAGTATAAGCTTTAACTCAGACTAAAATGTAATCATAAATATATAAAGCTTTCATAAATATATTTTTTAAACATCAGTATGTCCTTAGCGACTTTTGTCTATTATAAGTCATAGATATAGTATAGTAAATAACGGATTGCAAAATCCTCACAATAACGGAGCACTATATTCTAGAGTAAAGATGTATTATGAGCTTTTATTCATATTTAAAAGTCTTTAAAATAAAAATTAAAACTGGAAACTATTAAAGATAAACATGAATATTTATAAAATAAAATGTAACATGTTTGGAAAAAAGTTAATATAAAGCAACAACAATGATAGCAACATAAAGCTTGCAATATAATTGCTTAAAACTTTGTACATATAACTAATATTAACAAAAAAAATTAAGTAATATTTTGAACCATCACTATTTTATGTTTTCAAAATTTGCAATGAGCATTTTTATTGTTAATATGTACTTATGAAGACTTATTCTTGCAAGATATAGGCAAACTTTTACATAAATACATTCAATATTTATCAATACTATTATTATTCTATGATATAAAAATTATAGAAGTTACTATTATGACAAAAAGAAAAATGATAATAAAAAAAATTACTGCAATATAAAATCAAAATATTTTAATACATAAATTCATATCAATTCACCATGTTCTCTTCGTTGATTTTCTTTCTCGGACTGAAGTGAAACAAGTTCAGCAAATGAAATTGTTTTAAAAATAATCACTTGGATTAAGAGTTGTTGTTTTTTTTTTTTTGATATTTAAAATATTTGTATTTTCATCTTAACTTCATTAAAGAATATCTGTTTTATTTTAATATTATAAAAATATCTATCAATATTACAGACAACACTAAATGAAAACTAAATATAAACTTTTACATATTGTTTCTCACATTGTGTTGTAATTATAAAATATACATAAAATGTAAACTGTCTTTTAAATTAAATGTTTAAAAAATAATCAATAAATAATGTCATTAAAAATTAATAATACTTCAACTGTAAATTTGTCAGATTCTCAACTTTCTTAGCTATTAACAGGATAACTTTTTATTTTATATACTGCAATGTCAAGTTACCTGTGGAGACAATAAAAAGATAAAACTAAATATATGTTTTGGTGCAGTGGTAGAGTGACAAATTATGCTTCTCGTGATATCTCTGCTATTTCAGTGTTTGAATTTCCATTTAATTATTATTATTCAAAATATAAGCTGAAAAGTTTGATAAATGAAGGATTGAATTTAAATTTATATTGTGCAAGTTTAAAAATAATATTCACATTAGAAAAATATGTTTTGGAATGATATATGTATACATGCCTAATTTCACTAATATAGTATGTAAAATGTACACAGTGAAAGACATTAACATAATGACATGAGGAATTTAGGAGTAAACTCTTTGCAAATCCAAAAACGAGTTAGCCTTTCTATTGTATCGAAAATGTTTATTTATAATATGTGTTAAATTTCATCATATTTTAACTAAAAAATTAATCAACTAATATGAGTTTATAATTTGAGATAAGAAAATACTTTGTGTACTCATGTAATAAGCATACTAATGAATTTACCTACAAATTAATTAACAAATTGAATTCAATTCCACTTTTTTAATATTAAAAATGACCATAGAATCTGATTAAAAAATAGTGAAATTGTAAGATATATATATTTTCTCTCACTTCATTTGTGCCATCTAGTGTAAGCTTTAGTAAACAATAGATGCCAGAATGTAGTGCTTATCAATTCCTATCCAGTATTGTCCTAGCCAACATTCCTGGACTAGTTTCTTGTTTACGGTCTGTTTTCAATGAGGAGGTTTTTTTATCTGGGAGAAGTGTATTTGAAACTTTTGAATAGCCTAAATTGAAAAATATGTTAATGTTCCAATCCAAGCCAATTTGCTTGTAGGGTTATAATAAGCATTACCATCTGGCATCTATTGGTTGCTGAAGGCTTATATTACGTATCAAAAATTAGGTGAGAGAAAAAGAATTTGTTGCTGAACAGCATAATGAAAGCAAGATCATGTGATAAGATATGATATGTTGGACTATTTCCATCATTGATGAGTGAATGTTGAATGTATAGAAAATTTTAAACTTTATTTAAACTTTCCAAATACAAACAACTTGTTAGTAATAACACACAAATAGACAATACAGGTTAGTAATGACACAACATTTTGAGTAGTAGTATTCTCTATTCTTCTTCAGGTGTTGCTGTCCTATATGCCCAGTGACAATATTTACTTAAAAGTTGAACTCACACCTTTAGATTCTTGAATATCAAATTTAAGGCAAACGCTCTACCAATTCGATATTCAAGAATCTAAAGGTGTGAGTTCAACTTCTAAGCAAATATTGTCACTGTGCATATAGGCCAGAAACACCTGAAGAAGAGTGGATAATAATACTACTCAAAACATTGTGTAATTACTAACATGTGTTGTCTATTTGTGTGCTATTACTAACAAGTTGTTTGTATTTGGAAAGTTTAAATAAAGTTTAAAATTTTCTACACATTCAGCATTCACTCATAACTGATGGAAATAGTCCAACATATCGCATCTTATAATATACCATCATTACAAACCTTCAGACAAGATCATGTGATATCTTATTGGATTTTTTTCCAGTCCTGGTTAAAAGATAATATATTTGATTTATAAAATTAGCCAGATTTGTAAAAAAATAATGATAATAAGTACATGAATGTTTTTTTTATTTATTAAAATTCAAAATTTATTAAAACTAAATTATTATTTTTATTTTACCCTTTATGCAAAGAAAGAGAAATATGAGACATATTTGTCTGAAATAATAATAAGTAATTCGAAGTTGATTTTTTTTCCCAAGAGAAACAGCAAGGTAATAATCAAAAAAATATGACAAAACATACAGAAGTTTATTAGAAAATCAATTTTTTAAAAGGAAACTAATATATCAGTTTTTATTTTTATTTTTAAAAAATTGAAGCATATTATGAGTACAAAAAGAACAATTCTAAAATAAGAAATTGACAAAAATCAACAAGGAAGTATTTTAACCAAAAATAAATTCTCCCACTGGCGTTTTCTTACTTTCAATTTTTATATATATTAAAATTGTTACCTGCTACATTCACTACACGACACTTGTCTGTCACAAATGTATTGAATTGGCGAATATTAATATTTTTACAAATAAAAAGGAAGTTCTAAAATGAAAAAAATAAAAATTTAAAGAAAGTTATCACCTAGAGCTTTTTAAGGAAGAACCTTATATAAAGCTAATATAATTATAGAAAAAAATAACAACTGTTAATTCGTGTAAACATGCAGAATTATAAATATTTTAATTCAATCTATTCGTATTAATAGAAAGACTCTACTTGATGATGTCTTGGATTACAGCTTCATTTTATCATTTCAGGTACTCGAATTATTATTATTTAAAAAACCTAAATATTACGGTAATAAAATAAATTGTGTTAAGAGACAGAATGAAGTGCAAATTATTAGTTTAGATACCACATCATCATTTTGCTTAATTAATTCACTTGCCTATAGAAAAATTATTGAAACATATATTTAACTGCTTTTTTTATCATTAGCTTTTATTTCTATCTGAATAAAACTCGTGATCACATTAAGTAAAATACATTAATTATTCTAATTATGATACCAAAATTATTAATATGGGTCCTTATGAACAATCAAAATATTTAAAATTATATTTTAATGTTTTGACAGTATAATCAATTTAATTTAATAAATAAACAATTGCATATTTATAATGAGATAATATTAATTCCAGAAAATATTAAAACCAAAACGTTAATAGTAAAACAATTTGGACTACATCAAACAATTTCAGATCTGTAGGACAATTACAACATCAAGTCTTTATTTGGTATCTCATTTAAGGATTTGAAATATAATCAATTCTACCAATTGCCAATACATTTATTATGTGTGTTACTCAATCATTGTTAAAATTTTTGTTTAACTTATTATTTATTATATATAGATCTCGCAAAATAAGCTCTTAACAAGCTTTGGGAATATCCTCAACCTCAGACTGGTTTCTGTTTCTGGCATCGTCGGTGAGGTGTCAGGATATTCAAACAGGTCTGGGGTTGTGTTAAAAGCTTATTTTGCAAGCTCTATATATAACATTTGTAAATACAATCATTATTAAATTAAGTCATGACATCTGATTTGATTTTTTATCAACTTATTAGTTGATACAATCCTTACCTAAATCTTCTCATTAATAGATTCAAATTGAATCTGGATCCCACATGTGTCTTGTATAATAAACATCCAGATGATATGATACACATTTTTCATACTTGTACATTCTTCTTACCAGAATGGCACTTTGTATGACAAAGCACATAATTGATTTAAAATTATTGCTTGAGAAAAATACTAAAAATTTTCAATTTTATAATGCCACAGCAATTATTCATACTCTCAGAAACATATAGCTTGCTCACTGTTCTGTAATTTTTGATAACAAAAAATATTTACCTTCTTAAAAAAAATAATAAAGAGTGATATTGTACATATTTATGTGCTCTAAAATACTTGCCTTACTATGAGCAAAATTTTGGCAGAATGATATTTTTCTTAGTTGTACTTTACTTTAGAATGACATGAAGTATATAAATTACATATCTACATAAAATGGCATCATTTTATGTTTTTTTTAAAAATAAATTTATTCTATAAATTATATTTGTTGATAAGATAATGTTGGAATAATTATATTTGTAAAGTGCATACTCATTACGTAAAGTAATATTTATTAAGGCTATAACCTTAAGACTATGCACCTGAAAAAATGACAGTAGAGGTCTCTACTGTCATTTTTTCAGATGCATAGTCTTAAGGTTATAGCCTTAATAAATATTATTTGTTGGTAAGTTACATTATAAATGTTCAGATTGATTTGCAGAATATAGGTGCAGTGTGGACCATGTAGACTCTACAATGTATTTTGGGTTAATTAAATGATCTCTTTTCTTGATTTTGTTTATTGTTTTCATGAATATGTAGCCTTTAGGATCTTTTTCCTGCTCCATTACTATCTTGCACCTGAGACACCAAAGCGCATAATTGAAGAAAGTAGAAAGTCTAATTTGTGCAAGGACACCATGTTCCATACAACTTCTTATGGATAAGATGTTTGCATTTAGGTTCTTTGTCCAATTTGTAATTGATAGTCTGTTAATATTTAATCTGGTGCATCTCATGATGATATGGTTAATTGATTCTTCTTTCTTCCCATATCGTTTTTCATTTGCTTTCAAATACTAATTGTAATAATTATGTTTTCATAAGTTATGCATCATATGCCATGCACTTTTTTTTTCCTGAATATATGGTTATATTTGTATATAATTTGCTATTAATAAAGTCTATTTTATTAAAAAAAAGGAAGTTTTAAAATTTATATATAACAAAAAAAAAATCTTAAGTTATTTAATAAGTGAAGTTTAGGAATAACAGTATTAGGTTTAAAACCAATAACTAATCACTATAAGATAAAAGTTTTAATAAATGACTTCAATTAAAAAATTTGTTACCATTCATTTGCATAAATGTGACCAATAAATAAAGTTGCACTTTTATAGTATATAGTTGAATATTAATTTGCAAGTTGAAGAAAACATCAAATTGACTTATTATCTTGCCATATTTTGAAAATATTACAGCAAAATATCTTTAAAATGAAATATTTTAAGTTTGTTCATGTTACTTTAATATAAAAAGTGGGTCGTATCAGTTTCATGTTATAAATTTTCCAACAGCACTATATATAACTAATTTTTTGTATATACAATGGAATATATTTTTTAACTTGCCAGATATATCAAAAAAATATTGGAGTCTGTATTGAGTTTGGATTAAATCTCAAAGTCCAAATTTATCTTTCTACTTAAAAGATTTCCAAATATTAAAAGTTATTCCCATTTTAAAAAAACAATAAATACATCAAAAATTTGAATAGATCTTTTCTATCACCACTGACATACAAAGATTGTACTTTTTAAAACATTAATTATTTTAAACGAAGTTATTATTAGTTACATTAAAATATTACGAATATTCCGTAGAACATTCTTTGAATTAGCAAGTTAAGTCAAAAGCAGTATATTGAATGTTTAAAATGTTATGATTGCTTACAATTAAAAACATTATAATCAAATTATATCAATCATTGATGCTTGCACAATGAATTACCTATAAATTACTTCAAAAATAAACACAAAGTAGATGGTGACCCATTTTAATTTTAAATATCTCCCTTTTTCAAAAAGAATAGTAATGATGTTTTTATCCTATCACATAGAAACTATATTATATATATATAAAAACATTGGGGAGCAATCGGTAGATTTCAAACAATGTCAAAAATATTTTAATTAACATTTATCACAAACAAAATGATAATAACATAACAAAAACAAACAAAACAACATGCAGATTTTATTTTCATAAAGATAAGTAAAATAAGTAATAAACTTTATCAGGTAAAAAAAATGTAATCTTATATATAATATCTTTTAATGTCCATAACACATACTGTCACATGATATTCAAGTTAAACATTTCTTTGTTAGAGGGCGTATTTTTCAAGAAAAAAAAATATGTGTTCCACCATTAATAAACAGTAAATGATTATATATATAAAATAATAAGTAATGCTGGCCTTTCAGGCCAGGTACATACCACAATGTCAAATTCACATATCAAATATAAGGTATATTTAAAAATTTACATTTTAATTTAGAAGTTTAATTTGATTATGATAATTTTATTCAAAGCAAATAATTCTGTAAAGCAAAAAAAATTGTTAAAGCAACCAAAAATTATGGCCTTTGAAGTCAGCTATATTCATCACATTTATTTATGCAATATTAAAATCATTTGTTTAATTTACATTAAATCTTTAAAAAAATTTATTGAAGCAACCAATTAAAAAAATGATGGCCTTTTCAAAAACCAGGAACAACTGCTTTTCAGGCAGGCTAGGAAGAAATTCCAACATTAATAAACCAATACAAAAAAGATGACCTTTGTACATTTATCACATTTATTTATATATTAAAATGTTTTATTTAATTTGCATTAAATCTTAAAAAAATTGTTCAACTAATCAATTAAAAAACCCATGATCCTTATAAGCCAGATATATCTGGTATATATATAATGTAAGTCACCCTCCCAACACCATGTTTTTACAGCAATAATACCTTGTGAATTTCAATCAGCATGATTACCTTTTAATATATATATATGTGTGTGTGTGTAAAGAACTAAATAAGTTAATTATTTAAATATGTAATAATATTGAATAATGTTAACTTATATGACTTCTTTTAAGTATTAATCTTTGATGGAAATCATCTAATGTAAATTGAACATATATATTCGTCAAAACCAATGTCCCCGACCCCTGGGAATTATTTGACATTCTGTCAAACATAGGAATGCCTAATCTATCTAAACAACATTCGGTTTTGGTATTAAAATTTGAATTTAAGTTTTACTTTTTAACTAAAGATTTTTTAAATTGACTAATGTCTATGGGTTCTGTCTTATCTATTAATATGAAGTTAATATAAAAAAGGTTTTAGTTAAATTATCACTAAAGATTATGTTCAAACTTAATACTAAATTTGTTGAAGTAAAATATGTATTACTGCATTTAATAAATTATCAAGTAGTTTCCAAGTTATTGATGACGTCAGTTATAACAGAAACATATGTCTAGCTGGTTAACTGATTTTATATCAAATATTCCTGCTTAAAACATCATAAATTTTGTAGAAGGTGCAAGTTAACATTATTCAATATTATATATATATATTATCAATTACTAATAATTGACAAACCCTGAGGACAAATCAGTTTTCTCATTCAACCTATAGTAACTCTTTTATTTTAATTTTTTGTTGAAGTAAAAGGATTCCATGGAAATATTTGATTATAAATATATGTAATAAAAGTAAATCAGTTACAAGTGGTTCTATCTTATAACTCTAAAAAAATTTTTATTATCTGAGCACCTTTATTTTAATTTCTTCATTATACTAATTAGGTATAAATATGGTACTTATGTATTAGACCTGCTATGCATTTTCATATCCATATTGTTCTTGCCCATAAATTTTTAACTATCCCATCAAATAAATCTTGCAAGGTCATCAAATAATGTGAACACTGGAACTTCTGATAAACTTAAATAATAAAATTGTAGACAGAAATAATAAAAACACATTACCACACTAAATAAAAATAGGTATTTAAGTTTTTGTTTTAGCATGGCAATTGAGGATAGAATAGTGGCAACTCTGATGAAAGTGATCAAACATAATGTGGAAGAGGGTTCTACAATTTATTCAGATTGCTGAAAATCATATAAAATTGAGGAACTATGATCTGTGGACTGAATAAAAATATTCTTTCTTTTCAATTCTGGGGAAATATTCAAAAATAAGTCCACCTCATTGATTCTGTTTTAATAAAATTTTACTAATTTTTTCCCTTAATAAAGCATATAAAACTGAAGAACTATGATCTTCTGGCTGCACAAAGAAGATGGTGTTGCAATCTGGATGATATTTAAAAAATCAGGACAATTCATTGATTCCATTTTAATAAAGTTTAATTTTTTTTTTAATAAAACAAATGTAATTAGACATTTCTCAATCAAGATCTCATGCAGCTATTATATCACATAAACATGTGCTTTAACTCTCCATTTGTTTAAAAATCTGCGCTAGACATAAGTTTTTTTTTTTGAGCCGTCCATTTTTTACTTTTCTGTCATAGATAATAAACATAATATTTTTTATATTTTTTATTTGCTTTAATGTCCATTTTGTAGTTAATATACTTATTTAAGCAATTGAATAGATATAGTATTTTTTTTTTGCTTACATGGTATTATTTTTTGGTAATTTTGTTTTAGTTTCCATTTTTTAATTTCATGTTAGAGTTAATATAATTCGAATTTTTTTAATTTTAATTAAAATTTAAAAATTTCTGGCTGTGTTCAATGGAAGAATGTCATACCTTGATCAGGGGGAAGAATAGCTTTAATGGCATAAAGTACCATTTTAAAAACCCACAACTACCTGTTTTTATTTAGCATCATCATCATTTATATTATGTTTGTGTATACATTTATATTTTTCACATTGGTAAAAATGTACTTTCTTAGATTTACTCTGGTGTGATTAATGTTACATATTAGAGCTGCTATGTCTTTGGCCATAAATCTTGCAAAATGTCATAAAATAACATGTACACATAGTCTGTTTTGACAAATTTGTAACTTAGGTTTGTCAGAAGTTCCAGTGTACACATTATTTGATGACATCACAAGATTAGAAAGTTATCAACCGACTGATGTGGATGTGAAAAAGCACAGCAGATCTAATACATAAATATCATAAATACTTGCTATGATAAATGTTTCTTACCATATGTATATATGTTATAAATATCCTATGTAGATTTTTCTTTTGTCAAATAAAGGGATACAATATTATATTGTTCTTGGTGATATATATTTGTATAAAGTTGTCAATTAAGCATATGCACAAGTGATCAAGTTGGACTATATTTCCATCTATTATTACAAACAGAAAACATATACTATTTTTATTTACAGTCTATTTATAATCTTTCTTGTATGTTATAATAATAAAGTTAATATAAACACTATTGAAATGACTAAACATGGTTGAAATTATATACTTTATTTATATAAAATAAGAGATGCAAATTAAACATAAAAATGTTGGAATTTTATGTTTTCTATTTTAAAAGAAATAGTCTCACTTTAATTAAAGTCGAATGAATGCTTTAATTAATTAATTAAAAATGTGGAATTGTTATTATCATTTCATCAGTGAAGTTATTGCGTATCAGAGATTTTATGAGTGTTTTTTCTTATGTACTCATAATATTTATGCTTTTTTTTTATTTTTATGCTAGTATAATTGTTGGTGATATTTAATCATTATCTTCTTTACCTATTTTTACATTTATTCAATTGCCATACAACCTTCTCTGCTTTACTAATAATTATTCTTTTACATTTTATATTTCTGATAAAAATATTAATATGATTTTATATATTTGATCTTCAAAAATAAATAAGAAAATTCGTAAATAAATGCATAAACACCACATGATCACCATAGCTGTGTGTGGCAATACGTATAGTGAGTTTTACCTGTTTTAAATGCATAAATCTAATAATAAAACTAAGAAGCTTTAATAGAATTATAAATATGTCTTACAAATATAATAAGAAATCTTTAAAAATTGATACTTAGAATGCTAAATTGAATAATAATACTTTTTTACAGAAAAAAAAAATAATAGTAGTAGTAGTAGTAGTAGTTTTTGAAACATTATCTAAACATAAATAAAACAGTTGTCACTTTAATTTTATATCTGAAGAAATTAAAAAAAGTGTAATAGCTCTTTAATTAGAAATGTTTTCATAAATATAATCATATAATAATACATATCTTATATTAATTGAAAGTAAGACAATATTTGGAGATCAAATCTTTTTTATGATTTATATATGAAGGGTCCACTCTCAAGTTGTCTAAAACAATGCATGTGTTATATAGTGACATAGATTTATCTATTTGCCACTCAAATGTTAAGTCACTAGTATATGACATAAAATATAATATTGTGTTTCATATTTTCATAGACAATCCATAATGAAATAACACATTAACATTAAATTTTGTTTTAAATTAGAAAAACTGCTACTAAAATATTTGAAATGACTCAGACTGAGAATGGAAGTGAAGCCATAAGATGTAAGAAAGTTCTCAAGTGTTTGCAGAATTTTGTAATGACAGAAAGAGAGTTTTAAAGATAATCTATGATCAGCCCAACAAAAACAGAGAAAACAAAAATGTGTAAAACATTGCCAAAATTCTTCTAACTGATTACTGGGTATTTATCAGATTCATTGAAGAGCTAACTAGAATTCTTAAAACTACTGCCTCTTACATTTAAATGGAAGATTTAAGAAAGCAGAAGGTGATGCATGCAATTTGTGCCTTACTTATTGACAAGCAACCTAAAAGATGTCAAAGTGAAACATGCAGAGCATGTAAAGATAAACAACTATGAATGCAGATGCAAAATTTTTACTAAACACTATGACAGGAAATGAGACATTGCATTTCCAACATAAACCATCAATCAAACAATAGAGAAGGAAACCTAATAAATCACAAATGCAAAAGAACAATAAAAACATTACCAATGGTTTTTTTTTTTTTATTTCAAAGACTTTATTCACCACAAATATATTATTGAAGATTAGATAATAAATTCTAATTACCATTTCAGTATTTAAACCCATCTGTGGGTCCAAAAGTTTGGGCAAGCAATCTAAAGACTATAAGTAAGTCAGAATAATTTGCTGGTTTACAGTATCATTTTAACAATTTAATTTTTGACTATGTTAAAAATTAATGTTGGTCATGAAAAAACCACATATGGGATCAATTCAGGACATCCAGAAGCTTGCAGCAAAGTTTCTGCAGATGATTACAATGATTGTGTCAAACAATTTTATAATCATCTCCAGCAGTGCACTTTGAAACAGTAATAAAAACAAAACATAAATGACATCCTGTGTTTTATTTCACATCAGATGTCTTTTTACTGGGACACACTATATGTGCAATGATTAGAAAAATAATAATAAAAGGAACATTTATATATATATGGGGTGTGAATATATAATTATATAAAAACTAAATAATTGTAAGGTCCCTAATATGATAATGATGATAATTATGATGATGCAGAATTATTAATAATATTGTTTATAATATATATTATATTTAATGTTTTCACGGTTATATGATGTAGATAAATTATATATATATATATATAATCATTAGAAAACAGTCAACACTTAGACTATCCCAATATAGGTACCAATCAACAATCTCAAACTGTTTTCAAGGTAATCTATATATGGGATAAAGATATGACTATATAAAAAATAAATAATTGTCAGATATCTAATATGATGATGATGATGGTTGTGATCTGTTAATGGTCACCCAGCAATTGTAATATTACTTTTAATGAGCTCAAAAAGTACACCCTGCACTAACCACAAAATATAATAATGGTAAATATAATCAATTTTTGTTGGCTCTCATTATTAATTAAATATAAAAAGTCATCATCAAAAAGAAAATCAAATATAATATATTATTAAGAGAAAAGAACCACTGTCAGTCAAATTGGTGACTGGTTATAAAAAATGCATTCCACTAAAGGAGAGACTAATCATTATCCAGCCAATGCTATACTTGGAGCATAAAATGATAAAAAAGGCAATCATCAATATTTTTGCTGCATGCACTTAGAGATAAGTATTAAAATAAACTATAACTAATAATATATCAAAAATGAGTAGGATTATTATATTAATGCCAATTACATCAATACTCAGGATTATCGGGTATCTTGTGCATATTGGCCATAAATGAACTATTAATCACGACTGTAAAATCTATAAATAAAGTGAGGGGACTTTAAAGGTAAATTTCAGTATTTTAACTCCAACTAAATAGAATGATATAGATGTTCTCACACACACACACAAATACTGTTATGTCTAAACTGTCTGTTTGGATAGCAATAAAATACGTTAAATACATATAATCAAGAGCCAAGATATACAATATATAATCCAGTGATAAATCAATTTGCTTAACATTTTAATCATTATTAATATATACAAAAACTACAAAAACATATATGCAAACTTGTATCAATAATTTCTGGCATAATGATTATTACTTCTCATGAAACTTATATAAATTCTGTATACCATAACTCACAATAGTGATTTTCACACGCATGAATAATTTATTATTATCTCTCATATGTAATTGTTTTTTCGCATCTCTAAACTATTCATTTCTAAAATGCTTTCATTTACATTTCTATTTTAAATATATCTATAATTTATCTATTTAGAGTGAATTAGTAACTATAATCATCCACTCACCATAATTGAAAGAATTTAATGCTGCATTAGAATGAAATGAGGTATTAAATAAACTTTTTATGTATGTTATAATCTATTAATTAAAAATTATCTTTCCATTTCTAAGAATATTATACAGACACATTTTTAGTATGCATTCTTTACATTATAAAGTATATACACAAAGATATCAATCTATAGCAATCAATAAATCTTCATTTTCACAGCAGTTTACTTAATTTAATTTAATAAATAATTTTATCATCACAATAAATTCTAAAAGTGCAAGTATACAGAACTATAATAATAGTAACCCGAAGAGATCCTTTAATTTAAAAATAAATCACCACTTTTAGAGGAAATTCAGGTTGTTGAGACTTCCTAATATAATTCTCTATTATATTTATAACAATCATATTCAGGCGGCTATATCTGAAGGAAGACACAATTTAACATAAGTATATTTCACATCTGTTCGTAGTATATTTCATATGTTAATTTGCACATTTAGATTTCTTCTCTATCTTAATCACATAGTTTTAATAAATACCACTGCGTGCATTCATTGATATAATTTCTTACTAATAATCTAATGCTTATCTAGTTTGAACCATTTTAATTAAGCTATATTTTCGCTTTTAATTATTTATGCATGTATACATCGCACACATATAGGCATATATATATACATGATATAAATTTTACTTTTTTGTTGATTTATTTTTATTATTAAGCTAAACATTTACACTTAAGGCTTATTAATTAAAGTTTTATTCCCTTTATATTTTTTATAATTCTATGACTAGATCTTGAAAGTGCAATCACTTCTTATTTCTGTCATCTATTTTCTTTTGTAATTTTATTTAAAATCATAAAATAGAAAAAAAAATCAATAAGATGATCCCAGCAGGCTCAAAAGTTTTATATCAGAACAAAAATAGCTCTTCCATATTTCTATAATACTCTTTTATCACTTATTTCTTTATTTCTAAAATTAAATTTAAAAAATAATTCAACTAAATTGTGATCAATCAAACAAATATACTATCAAATTATATTATGCATTTATCTCAGTAATAATTTGTGTGAACTATAATACAGTATTATAAATACAAAATTCACAAAGTATATTTTATTAAGGCTCAATTATTAACATTAAAGAAATGTAACTGACATACAAAAATGTCTTTATTATTATTATTATTATTATTATTATTATTATTATTATTATTATTATTATTATTATTATTATTATTATTATTATTATTATTATTATTATTATTATTATTATTATTATTATTATTATTATTATTATTATTATTATTATTATTATTATTATTATTATTATTATTATTATTATTATTATTATTATTATTATTATTATTATTATTATTATTATTATTATTATTAGTTGATGATGATGATGATGATGATGTTTCAAAAAGCCTTTATTGTCTCAAAAGAATACAACATTAGTGGTTACATAGTAAATTAACTGCTGCAACTTGATTACAAATTTTAACATTTATATTGTCATTTTGATAGAGTTCTTTCTGGATTTACATGAGCTTAAAACATAGTTCTTGTCTACATATAATATCCTGGATTGTCCATTCTGCCAAATGTTATAACACAATTTTCATTTTATTTTATGTCCCAAATGGGTCATATATAATTTATCATTTGAACCCCATTAGCAAATCAACACTTATAACAGAAGGAGAAAATTGTTGCCAAATTGTCCTTGTTGCTAATTTGACATGCACATCCTTCTAAGTTTCTTTATAATGTTTAATTTTCCAACTTACAATGTTCAAACTGGTGTTACAAAGATCTTATTAGATCTAACTCCCAAGTTTTGGTCCCATGTTTCTTTTAAATGTGTCCTATTTCCAAAATTCACTGATGTTGCAAGATTTCAGGTTTTCAAAAAAGAAAACACACTATACTGGTTCCTAAGAGTTTTATCTTTTTGTCACTATAACATTATATTAATCTTAAGTAATGACTAGGTTGCTACATAAATGTCAGGTCTGGCCAGTGTCATATCCCTTTTCTGTATCATTGTAAGTTTATTTGAAAAAGTAGCTGGATGCCTCCTGAAATTATTATCAATTAGGAAGGTGCATCTAGTACACCAGTATGCATATAGCATAAAGGTTGCTTCCCTAAAACTTGGTGCTAATCCCTCTCTAAATGCAGAAATTAATTAATGCATTGTTACATTAGACTTCCTGTAATTGCTAGTTATCAGATTTCTTATCTGCCTAAGTCCCTCACAGTGATATATCAGATGTGATAGGGTTTCCTCAGCTCGAGGGCATAACCTACAAAAAGGATCAATTGATATATACAATCTTTTATGGCAAAGAAAATATGTGGTAGGTAATGCAGATAAGTTAAGTTTTATCAGAAAATTGAAAAACTTTGGTTCTAAGGCCCATCATTTATACCTTTTAACCAGTTGTTTATTATTAATTCCCAGTGTCTGTTCTAAAGCAATTGTGTTATTATCTTTATTTATTAGTTCATAAATTTTCCAGTTATTGTTCTTATTAATAAATTGCTCTGGGATTTTTGATTCTGTTTTACAATGATATATTAATTGTTCAAAATATAATAATTTTTTTGGTGGTGGTTTATCAGTTGGAATGACCTCTATGAGCTGCTTAATTTTTGGAAATTGTTTAACAATATCAATTATATTGTTCCTCATTCTCTGTTTGTCAACAATACCAATATCATGTAACCCCAAACCATTTTTATTCAGTCGTTGACAAAGTTTTGCCATTGATATTGCCACGACTTTCCTTGACCATAGTATCTTTTTGCAAAAGGTCTTAATTTTAGAGATAAAAGCCTTTGAGAAACCAACCACTGGCATAAAGTAAACTATTTTAGTCATCATCAAACTGTTAATTAATTTAATCTTAGCATATACTGACATATAGGTATTGGCTAGAGGGTCTGCTATTTGCTGGATTTCATTTTTCAATTTGTTCTGCAAATGATAACTCATGCCAGTAGTCTCCAGATGGGATGGAAACCCAAGGAATGAGCCTGGCTTTGCCTGGAAAATGGATGTACATGGACTTCCCATGAATATGGTCCATGCTGCTTCTGGATTGAAACCTAGTTTAAATTCCTTTGAGTATTCTTCTAAAATCATCTGTAGTTTTGGTATCTGCTGTAATATCATCCATGTATGCAATGCAGGTCAATTTTTGACCTGTTCCCAGGATCTCCATTTCCTCAAATGCCTGTTGTAGTCAAACAAGAAGGGGATTTATATATTATAATAATAATAATAATAATAATAATAATAATAATAATAATAATAATAATAATAATAATAATAATAATAATAATAATAATAATAATAATAATAATAATAATAATAATAATAATAATAATAATAATAATAATAATAATAATAATAATAATAATAATAATAATAATATATCTACCTCAAATAATGCAAGCAATGCCTGGCACAAAAGGACAACCAGGATGACCACCAAAGAAAAACAAGAAAGTAAAGAAAGTGTAGACAGAATAGTTTAATCCAGGAAAGAATAGTGAACAAACATACTACTCAACTGATAAAACTTAAGAAGAGATGGAACCAAACTATGAAGATGTGCAAGAACAAACAACAACAACAGATCAGACCACAAGTATGGCCACATCTATCTTATACAATCCCTATGAATGTTAAAATAGCAACAATTAATATAAGGGGTTTAAACTCAACCTCAAAAATCAACAAATTGAAACAATGGATAAAAAAACACCCAGCCATACATACTTGGATTACTAAAAACCAAAATCTATGCTGAATCTCAAACAGATCCAGAAAAACTCCTAAACAAAGAAGATTTCTGTGCATGCTTCAGAAACTCCTGAACCCCATCCTGAAAAGATAGCTTTCATCCAGAATTTTCCTACACCAGAAAATAAAAAACAACTTCATTCTTTCTTCAGGGTTTGCAACTTCTGCCATTTATTTTACAAAATTTTTGTAGATTACACAATCCAACTTGCCCAGCTACTGAAAAAAGAAAAGAAATGAAGATGTCAACATGAGAATACACAAGAGATAAAACTAATTAAGGCAAAATTCTTGGATGAATTAGTATTATATTACTCCAACTTCCAAGTTCCCAATTCTATGTTTGAACTGACAGCCATGGCTATGGTTTAGGCAAGGTTCTGCTTTAAAAAACAATAGATATGTATACTATATTTTCTCAGTAGACACTTAAATTGCTGAGTTACACTACTCATCCATCAAAAAGGAAGTCCTCGCTGGCCTTCAATGAACTAAAGCAGATTTTATTAGAGTCACTATTTATCATAATCCCTGATTATTAAAGGTCTTGAATATTTAATTAAGAGGTTTTTGAATAATGAGAGACATTGGATAAAGCCTATTCTTACAAAAATTTGACTACCAAGTGCAATAATATCAAGGCAAAAAATATAGACCCAGACATACTCAGCCGACACCCTATTAAATTAGAGCTCTATAACACTAACATGAATAACTTATATATAATAGCAATTTCACTGTTAGTAGATGATTCAGTTGAGATAGAACTAAAGAATTTAGACAAGCAACAATATCAAGATCATGTATTACAAAGTATAATAATACAATTGGAAAATGAAGCAAAAATCTTAGAAAATCATAATATAAACAATAAAAATAATTTTACTCCACTAAAAAATGCAAAATAAATTATTAACATGCCAGGTTATAGAAAAAGACAAAAAAAATCCTCGAGAGGTGTGATTTAACCGTCCTTAGAGAAAAAATAATATTCTACATGTGCTGCATGTATGAACACTATGCCCAAGGAAAATAGAATGCATATATCAAGATTATTCTATTGGCCCAGAATATATATATATCCATATTAAATATGCTGAAATCTTGCGAGATCAGCTTAAAGACTAAATTCACAAATCAATCATACATGGGCAGGTTTCAATCTATTATACCAGAAAGATCCAATGAAATCCTAGCCATAGACTTTTGTGGGTGCTAAAATCATATTGCTCACAATAAATTCATACTCATAACACATGACTTATTTACAAAGTATGTATTGGCTTACCCAGTGCAAATGCCCAATAGACAGAATGTCATAAGAAATCTGACAAACATTCAAATTGTGGTTAGTAGGAAAGCCTAAGTCAATCCTAATTGACCATGATACATCCTTCTTATTCTCTGAATAGGAATAGTGGATGGAAAAGCAAGGTACAAAACATATATTAATTTGTATTTGCAACCCCCAATCAAACTCATGTGAGAGGATAGTGAGAGAGATAAGTCATCATTGTGGAGTTTATTTGAAAGGTAACAATAAGAGATGGGTAAATAAGCTTCCACAAATTATTAAAACTATAAACTCTACTCTAAATGAATCTAAGGAATTTGCCTCAACTTCATTACACTTCAGTCATGAAGAATCAATCTTGATAAAAACACAAATGCCAACAATCCCAGAAGAAATAAACCATGATATAGACTATGACTGAGCCAAAGCCAATCTTATTAAGGCCAGTCATACAAAATAAAAAACTTACTTTTAGTAAAGTCTCCATATGCCAGTGCCCCCCAAAATAATAAATAAAAAAAATTCTCTATATGAAGGCTCGTATGAAATAATACAACAGAGAGGTGAAAATATGCAATACATCAGACATGCTTAAAATAACATATAATGTTGAAAGCCTAAAGCCTATGCACACCATGAAAGAATAAATGTACAAATTAATGCATAAAAAAAGAAATAATATTAGGATAAGTAATTAAAGAAATGTAGACAATATCCTAGATGATAACTCATAAAGCTATCCAGAAAGTAGAAACTAATTAGAATTGTATTTAGAACAAAAGAAGGGTAAACCTAAAAAATAGAAGACACCAAAAGAAAAATTAAATAGAAAGTCTAAAGCTATAGTAAACAACAAACATTTATTTTCTAAGTGAGGGTATAAAACAATATGTCTATTATTAAGCCTATACATTAATATTAAAAAAATTTTTTTACATTCACTATCTACTTTTCTTTATGCAAAACCATTTATTTGTTAGTTATATATCTATATTTTATTTGTATATGGATTAATTAAGAATTTATATATATATATATTTTACTTCAGAATGTTTGTTTCAAAGCCTCTCAAATTATAATAAGTGTTTAGAAAAGGGAAGCTTTCTATAATTTTTTTCTCATGTGTCATAGCATCAGTCGGGAAGCGAACCCGCTAACCCAGGACAACTGCTTGTAAAGCAGCTGTCACTGACCTCTCAACCACCAATGCTTGACAGCTTTCTATAATTTAGACTTTAATTAATACAAATTATAATAATTGTGTATGTGAATTTGAATGAAATTAATAATTAAGTTGTAATTGCTGAAAGCCCATTATATTTAATTTTATAAAAGATTGAATGATTCATATTTTTAATAATCTCCAAAAATTCTAAAACACTAACTTTAAATGTATATACAGCTATATCAAAATGTATATAAAACATAACTAGATAACATATTCTAGAACTGTTATAACAATGTTATGTAAAATTATGAGCTGAAAATTGATATCAAAAAGGATGATAAAATACCAAAATTACTTACTTGCAGTTTGAATCAACAGCAGTTAGCATCAAATGTAATTCCTTACATTTGACATTTGAATAACAGGATGCATTGCTAAAAGGTAAGTATAAAAGGATCAGATGCCTCAACCCTTTCAATCTCTGTCTGTAAATGTGATGGCTTTATGATTCTACATGCATTTGGAAGTTCAGGTGTAGTTATTTTAAGAGAATCCTATTTATCATCTTATTTCAAAATTTTGACATTGAAATACATTTGTGAAATTCTTTCTTTAAGAAACTGTGAGATAAGAAATTTATCTCATTGTAAAATACATTATTTTATCATTGCTATACCAGAATTCTTTTAGAGAAGTTGTTTACTACTTTGATGGATTAAATGGAAATTTCCAGAAAATTGCATCATCCTAAGAACTATAAAGACAATTGACTTAGCATGAATAAATAACCTCATAAAGTGAATTTATTCACTACTTGCATCAAGTTTCACTTATCACAGAATTTTGAATAAAGAACTCTTTTATGCAAAACACTTAAAAAAAGACATTTTTCAAATCTTAATAAAACTTGATATATAATGTTATTATTTCTATTATACTTGCATATTTTTTGTCATAATTTTTGAAGATATGTTTACTGACCAAGTAAAACAATTCTAATAAAATTAATGTTATTGATATATCTTTGTGCACATACATTATAATGTGTGAATATATGAATGTTTAGATAGTTAGGCATAGTACATTATTTACTTTTCACCTGGTGTGGACCAACTAAACTAAAGGATCTCATCACTGCATATAATTTAAGTACTGGGAAATGATAGATTAAAGATTTTTTGAATTCCATGAAAAGCTTTTATGTAGCAATATTTATTTATAAATATTGTATCTGCTTCATTAGTCCAATGCTATGAAGTAGTCGGAGATGTATAAATTACTAATGACATTTGTTTATTATTGTTTATCAATACCATGAATAAAATTTGGATGCCTTTTCATTTTATGAGATTGTAGCAGTTATTTTATATGGTCACTAATCAATCCCACATTCATTTATAGTCACATTATTATTATTATTATTATTATTATTATTATTATTATTATTATTATTATTATTATTATTGTTGTTGTTGTTGTTGTTGTTGTTGTTGTCGTTAATAATAATAATAATAATAATAATAATAATAATTCCCTGAGATCATTAATGAGTTTCATTTTAAGTATATTTGGAGATACAATTTAATGTGTACTTTTTTTTTTTTTATTAACATTTATAAATAATTTACAGATTTTATAAACAGTATTTTCATTGAACAAAAACTTAAAAAGAATTTTAAGAGAGTTTCAGTATAATAGTCCATACTACTATAAATGTACACCTAAAATTAAAGGACACTCCTTTTACCCATCCATACTCTTACAACTTATATATAAATATTAAATCTCCTCACATGGTTAAGAAATTCAACAGCCAACCTCAAAATGATACCATATTGAAACTATACGCTATTAGATCTTAATTACGTTTTTGTTTAAATTAGTTCACATTTCAGTATTTAAAATCTAATAGCTGTAATTTCAAAGTAGTATCATTTTGAGTTTTGGATATTTTGAAATTCGGACTCTGATATATTAACATATTTGTTTCAAAGCAAACAGTGCTGAATTTTTAACCAGATAATATGATTTAATATTTGGATATTTATTATTGTTTAGCACTAAGCACTGGGATTACATATATATATATTACATTCTATTTACATAAATATTTATCAATTTAATTTTTTTTAAATTTACGTTTCTAATTTTTCATATCTCATTTTACTATCTTATCTATATTTATTAATATCATCATTACAAAATCAATTTTTATATATACATATGTTTAGATATATAGATAAGTAAATAGAACAGAATTATGGGAAGGACATAAATAATTAGAAAATGAAAAGTAGAAAGACAAAAGGGTGATTATAGAAAAAATAAACATAAAAAATAGATTTCTTTTTTCTTTTTTTATCATATATCAGACGCGTTAACCAGGAAGCAAACCCGGGCCAGCTGATTGGAAGGCAACTATGCTAACCGCTAGGACACCAATGCTTGCCAACATAAAAAATAGATTTATCTGACAATTAATAAAGAGATAGATATATTAATCTAAAGATTGATCGATCAATCAGACAAATGAATGGATAGACGAATAGATATATAAATCAATAGATTTACCAGACAATTAATAAATAGATAGATAAATTAATCTATAGATAGATAAATTAATCGGACAAATGAATGGATAGACCAATAGATAGATAAGTCGATAGATAGATTAACAGATAGATAGATGGATATATAGATAAATAAAGCTAGCACAATGTAAAGTTTAATATATAGCGAGAATACAAAAAGATTAAAAACTTTTGAAAAAGTCTAATTTAACATGTTTATCTAAAATTTTATACGTGATAAATATTTATGGAAAACTATAGGTTTGTTCTTAAACATAATGTTTTAATGTAATTAGAACTACTTGACAATAGATTTCTTTACCAAAATTTTTTTAAAAATCAAAAGCCCACTACACATAAAATATATATAAATATCCTGCTTGTATTTATATAAGCATGTACAAAATAATTTAATTTTAAAGCTACAGAGAAAAAAATACTTCAATATCTCTCTTCAGAGAAACAGCAAGGAAATTACAATACTCAAATGTCAAGTGGTGCGGTTTTATGGTATCTTTTTTTTTTTTTTGGTTTATTCGCAAGATAAAAAGTAGATGTATATGTACGCACTTAAAATATATACAAATGTTTTCAATTCCAGCAGAAGGGAAGCAAAAGTTTAAGTGAACAAATACTCCAATTAAAAAGAATTACTTTTATAAATTCTTTACATTGTTTGTTTTCACTTGAATAATCTAATAAAATTTTAAAATGAAATCTGTTTTATGTTTTATATATTTGAATATCATTTTAGCAGTTGTGAGTAGAGGAAGTTTGACAATGGTAAATGAAAATGTAGCTATTTGCTCTAGATAAATAATTTCATATAATAAAAATATTATATGAGAGATAGTGACCTGGGCCAACTGATGAGTGCTAATACAGCACGAAATGCATCTTGGGGGTCATTTGTCTTTTATTATATCTTTATTTAAGTGAATTTAAAAAGAATGGGGAAGTATGGAGGTGTTTATTATATCTATAAGATATTGCACATTGGAAAGAGAAAGGCTAATAACACCGTGTGTGTGTGTGTGTGTGTGTGTGTAAAATTAAAAAGTCAGATATATTAATCTTTAACTGAGGTTTAAAGTTTATATCTGTGCTAGAGATAATCCCTAGTTTCGAAAATGATTAGTAACAATCATTATTGTATTTATCTGAAATGGATGGCGTCAAAGTTGTGAGTGGAGGAAGTTTGACAATGGTAAATGAAATGTAGTAATTTCATATATGTTATACGTAAATATTGACGGTAATGTAATATTATATATGTATGAAAATATAACCACATATATATGTAATATGATTGAACTAAAGCTTTGAGATAAGAGTAAAATTTGAAAATATATACATATAAATGAAAAAAATATTTAAATATTATACTTATATTTAAGATTGAGCTTATAAAAAATTTAAAATTACTTCCACAAAATTCGTTAAAAATGCCGCAATAAAGTTAAAAAATACACAGATGAAGTTAAAAATATAATTTTTTAAAAATTATTTTGTTTATCAAGTATTTTTTATTTGAAATATTATTTTACATTTAATAACTTTGATCAATAATTTTATTACAGCAAAAGAGATAATAATACTTCGTGCTGATTTAAGATAAAAATGTTCAACAAGAATAACTGATACTTCAAAATCTTTAAGAGTAAATCCCCAAACAAAACATTTTGATAAGATTAAAAACATTAATAAAAAATTCGTAAGTTTAAATATTGAAAATCAACAATATAAAAATAAATGTTTTATGTGATTTATAACAACAAGACAGAGATGCATTTAATTTTTTTTTTCATGGGAATATGCATTCATCACATGATTATAATTCCCTATGTTTACATAAGCTGTTATAACAGAGACAAAACTCTCCATTTAGTAGTGGCACCCAATGCAAACCCACAAGCTAGAAACTAGTCTGGGGATGTTGAATGAGTAGGCACTAGATAGGGACTTTATGCACAAAACCTTCTAACATCTATTGATTATTCTGGCTTGCACTGGGTGGCACTATTTAGGAAGAGTTTTGCCTCTGTTAACACACATTCATGTTAGATTATGGTTTTCTACATACATATTCATATCAAAAGAACACTTATAGTATTTATGAACATTCTATTTATAGATAAAAGAAAATAAATTGCCACTAAGTCATCATGCTGAATTGTGGATAATGGTAAATCCACTGCTTTGCATAGTTTTATCATTCAAATTAAAGATTCTAAATGGTTATGAGTATCAAATTTTGGAAAATTAATGATTAAGATAAAAAGAATGTTGTAATATACTCTTTGAAGTATTAAAAGAACAAAATATAGTAAATTTCTAAATATTCATTCCATGTTTTTGTTTTTGCAGCTTTTATTTCTCTGTATTTATTCATATAGAATGAATATGGATAAATTGCTCACCAATATGCATCAGCCATTATCATGAATTTATTGTTATTTATCACTGAGTTTAAATCAATAAATACCGTGACTTTTTTTTATTTGCTTGCTATTTCTTAACTGTAATATCATTGAGGGTTTTTTGAGGGCAAGTTGAAGAAATTTTCAATATTTTGTTTATATCATGGATATTTAAGTTGTATAAACACTGATCAACTTATGCACCAAATTAGAATGCCATATTTAACAAAAAGTGATATTTCCTATATATATATTATGGCTGACTATATGCCTGCCAAATTGATAATTTATATTTTTTATTTTAAAAATGTTTTCAAGAATAGATAGGAATATTCATATTAAAAAAATAGTAATTAATTAACCAAACCTGCTTAATTATTTTCATTAATTTCCTTACTTGTAACTCCTCTTTTTTTAATATTTAGTTGCTTAACAGTATGGATACTTTTTTGTGTGTGTGTTTGGCGTGGGGGGAGTAAGAAAGTTATATTTATACATGCCGACATATATTAGATTTAAATTAGTTACTTAAATCTCCAAAGATTTCTTAATATTACAAAACAATATTATTTTTTCTTAATTTAATACTTTGGAAAAATCACTTTTTTTAAAAATATATTTTATTTTTAATTTGACAAAATTTTCTTTTTTTAAAATACTAAAAAACATAAAGCCCCAATATTTTGCCTATATACGTAACTGAAGTATCAAAAATTATGATTGATTAATTGCTAGGAATATTTTAAAAATTGTGTGGGTATGCGTTTTTTTGTGTGGATGTGTGGGAAGAAGAAAAACATCAGAAAAAGTCACATTTTAAAAATCTTTATTTTGTGAAATATGAAAAGTTATACAATTTTACTAATAGTATCAATAAAGTGCTAAATTAGCAAAAAATCTCAGAAAATAATTCTGCTTTCAAGTAAAAAGGAGCCTATCATTATTATTTTGGTTCACAAAAAGATATGAACATAACAATTATAGGTAGAATGGATATCTTTTTCAAAAGAAAACATACTAAAAAGAAAAACTATAGAAATGGCAAAACAATTGATGATTAAATAATGAACTCAATTATAATTATTTAGAAAAAAGTTCCAATAAAATTTAACTAATTTGCTGTTGGAATTGTTTTTTTAAAAGATGTTAGACTCTCATGAATGAAAATATTTCTTTTCAAATTATCTATATAAACATCTTTATTACTGTGAAAGTGATATATCTAAAAAAATATGTTGTAATATTCTGGAAATAAATACAAATAATGAAAATATAAAGTATTTCTAGTGATAAATTTAAAGAGATGTTCTTCAGTGTTAACATTACAAAAACGTTGCAAAATTAATTTTACTTAAATGAATTTTCCAATGATAATTGTATGTATTTACAATCTTTCATTTGAATTTAAGATAGCACTTAATTAAACAAGAATCCCCCAAACTAGTATTATTTTTAGAAAGATAACATTTATTTTAAATTAATTTAGTAAATGGAATGCATTCATATTTATGTTATAGGAAATAACTAAATAATGTAAAATGAGAAAATATTACTATTATTATTATTTTTTTATATAAAGAAAATCTTAAGTACACAAGATGACTGTTGGAATGTGTGCACATGGGATGCCTAACATTGATTTAATTAATATTAACCTATTAAAGTTTATTTATTTAATTTTTTGTGTCAAGAGAAAAATAAATAATTTCTATCAGATTATGATTATTATTGGTACTAGTTTTTGTTATTTAAATTTGAAATAATATTCTTATTTGAATTTTACCCATGGAAATTACAGATATAAAATTGTTTTCATCAGTATAAATTATTTGCTATTTTGTTAATCAACAGAATTAATTGTCCAGTAAAATATTTGTGTTTGCAAATAGATTATGCCTTAGTTCCATATTTTGATTGTGTGCTTATATTATTAAAAGTCTTTATGAATTACATCATCCAAATATTAAATTTATATTTAAATTTTATCTCATTTATAGAATTAGATGATGGTGTTCACTGATTGATTGCATCCAAGATAATTTGTAATTAAGAAATGTACAGAATCTTCATTATTTATGCAATTTTTCTTGCTGCACCTGACCACAAATAGCATAATTATTTTTATTTATATATCCTAGAGTTAAATAATTTTACAAATAAAATATAAAAGCACAAGTATACTGTAATACATATTTAAATATTAACATTCTTAACTATATTTAGTATTTATTTACTAAAGAAGAAGAAAAGCTTGTTTAGAGCAGTCAGCAGGTTCATCGTTTATTATATTTGTAATACAAGCTTGGAGAATTGAGTCATGAGATATATGACTTGATTTTTATTTTCTTTTAAAATTATATAAGTGAAATTTTATTACTTCTTAAAAAAATTTGTTTTTTAAAAGTTCTTGTATAAAAGTCCTTTATTCTAGATCCCATAATCATTGAAGCTTAACATGCTTAATGGAAAAATTGACTCCAGATGATGATTTCTCCATGCTAAATTAATTGTCTCTATAGCTTGTAAGAAGATGCAATTTTTTAAGGAAAATTTCATTTGGATCTACCAAAGTCATAAACAATTCTCTCAAGGAATTCTGGTATAGACAAAATGGCTTATTTTATAATGGAATATATTTCTTATATCGTTTCTTAAGAATGAATTTCATGAAATATAACTTATTATTAAAATTTTGAAATAATGTTTATAAATAGGATTCACAAAGAAAATGAGAGGAAATTTATAAATGCATGTAAAACGAGAATCATCAAACATATGAGCAGGAATTGGAAGAAATCAAAGGCATTTGACACTTTTCTACTTGGTTGTTAGAAAAGTATTCTGTTATTTGAATAAAGGACATATGTATGTCCGATGTCAACTACAGAATTCTTATTGCAAGTAAGTAAATTTTATTCTTTATTATTCTTTTCTAATATTATTTGTGATCTCATAACTTTCACATAACATTGTTGTAAGGATTCTAGAATAGAATATCTAGTGAAACCTTTATATCAACTTTGGTATATTCGTATATACATTTAAAGGTAGTGTTTTAGAATATCTGGAGATTAATAATATATAAATCATCTACTCTTTATGAAGTAAATACAATAAGTTTTCGATAGTTAGTTTTGTTACTTAATAATCTTACCTAAATTCACTACACGGTTATTATCATTCAACTTTCATTAATTAAAGTCTAAATTATAACAAGTTTTTCTTTGTTAAACATTTATTTATAGTTTGGAATATTTTGCAAATTAAACATTCTGAAAAAAATTATTATAAATCACTTAATTAACACCTACATGAATAACATATAAATAATTAATTAGCGAATATGTTGCCTCACGTAAAGCAAAACAAATAACAAACATAAGCATTTTTAATTTTAATATATATGTATAAGCTTAAGAATAGGCACATTGTTATATTATATATATTAGAACAAAAATAATAGCACTGTATAACTTTTACTGTTTGCTTATTTTGTATTAAGAAACATCTTGACTATGTTATTATGTTAAATCTTTACAGAAATTAAAAGTATACATTTAAGTATATTGTGCGAGTTAGCAAAATATCTTCCAAGTTCTGAAAAAAATGTTTTAAGAATAAAAAAGATGAAGTTTTAAGAAACTATATCAATGAGTGAGTATAAAATTAATTTACTTTCACTTAGATTTGAGAGTAGATGTTAGTAATTAATCACTGGACTATAGATTTCAGTTCTCATAGTAAAGTTGGATGAGTAAATGATTTCAGCAATATTTTCCAGATGTACTCCATAGTAAATTCTAAGTACCAGAGAAGTAAGAAAGACAGCTCTTAGTGAGAAAGCCACTTATTACTATACACTTATTTCTATGATAAAAAGCTATAATTATACTTGTAATTATCTTGACATATCTATCTCTATTTAATGTGTTTATCATCATCATCCATCCATATAAAAATTAATTATGAAGGATGCTGTGCCTGAAAGCGTGGAGTTTAAAAACATAGTCAATTACCTGTCATATAAAAAATATATTGTCCTGCTGGGTTTTTGTCTTACTGCCTAATAAATGCCTATAATATATATATAAAAAAAACATATTTAGAAAATCTATAAATCAGCCACAAGTTAATCAACCATGAAAATGTTCATGTTAGTGGAGTCCATAGTGAACATTCAAAGTCCAGAAAAGGGGTATAACTGAGATATGTCTCCTTTATATTGTGATATATCTATATAAAAAAATAAACATTTAATACCATAAAAAAATTAAATATTTGACTTTTAAAAAGGCTTTTTAATAAAACTATATGTATGTAAGTATTTTATCTAGAAAAGTCTTGTAATTTCATGATGGGATAAAATGCTAAGGGAAAATCTAAAATTATTTTGATGTTATTACTTATAATGTAATGTGGTTGAACCCACGTATCTGTCATATTTAGGTAAAATTACAATATATTAGATAGACATTCTATGTCTATTAGTGAAAAGTAATAAAATTAAATTAACATTTAATGATATGCCAAAAATATATCCAACAAATATAGTAATTCAAATCACTAAAAATATATATATCATTTTGGCCTTTTAATATTGAACCATACATCCCCTAGTGGGAATTTGAATTAATAGTTCAGCATTTTATTTTCATATTAACACGTTTTTCAATGCTATGAATCAATGAAGTATACTTGATTATTAGAAATATAGCTTTACAATGAAAAACATTTAAAAAAATCTTATTTGAACTTTCCAAATACAGAAAAAAGGTTAAATATAATAAAATGAAATACATAATGAAAACAATTACTTTTGACTGGCTGATTATTGAAACAAACAAATTAATAAAATCTTTGTTGAATGAATTTCAGTTTTTAAACATGGATGAATAATTATACAGCCACCATAAGAATATGAAATTCTTTTCATGCACTAGATATCAGAATCATTAAGATATTTATGACCATAGCATTTATATTGACATTCACTATTATTTGTTTTAGTTTAATAAATTAGTTGTTGACTAGCTGATATGGCT
Organism: Epiperipatus broadwayi; assembly: GCA_028023455.1. Classification (NCBI taxonomy): domain Eukaryota; kingdom Metazoa; phylum Onychophora; class Udeonychophora; order Euonychophora; family Peripatidae; genus Epiperipatus; species Epiperipatus broadwayi. Next base: position 9,664,828 of record JAQFVV010000004.1, read on the forward strand.
TATTTTTATTATAATCTTATTCTCATATATATATGAACATATTTTTGTCTCACATGTCTAGTTAAGTAATATTAAATGGTGTGTGTAACATTAGTGTCAGAGTCTATGCTATTTATAAACTAGTATTGTAGAAAGTCCAAATGTGAGTCTGTAGGATAGCCATTTACTAGAAGGTGATGCTCAATATCATGGTCTAAGATCATTACAAAGGAAGACATCCTTCATATATAAGAAAGTTGTTCATATGTTTTAGCATTAAATGGCATATCTAAAAATGCAAACAATACTCTGAACTAAAATTTCAGTGAAGAAGTCTGAATAGTACACAATATATTGATGTTGCAAAAAATAATTAAAAATATGTGTTTTACTCATTTATGTTTAATAAATAAGGATGTTGCAAAGTATATATGAATAAATGTTATTCAACCTGAAAATCTAGGGACTGATAGGCTTGTTGATGTTGAACATAAGCATTAAACACCATTTATCTAAATTTAATTTTATGTTTAATGAATTTAATAGCTATACAAATATCTAAATCATATATCTAGTTATATTTGGAAAACCAATATATTTTTATTTCATAGCTAAATTATTTCTTAATTTATCACCATTGTCATTTGTGCATATTCTCTTTTCCTCTTTTTGAGCTAACACTAAAAAGAGAGTTTATTTAAATTCTTCCATGTGTATCATTTTTTATTTTATTTTATCTTTTCTTTCTTCTGTTATAAAATATAAACTCCTAATTTCAAACTGATCAATTTGATATAGAATTGTTTAGTGTTAAATCTATCAATGTAACAAATAAATTAATTATTTACATTTATTTTCCAAGTAATTCTGTGAACATTTATACTATAAAATCACAATTATGAAATTTAAATAAATGGTGATATCTATGCAACTTCACTAGAATTGGTTTATAATCAAATTCTTTTTACAATCGCAAGAATGAATTGAGAATCATTTAATATCTCATTTCTCTTAGATATTATCATTATGTTCTTAGTAGTATTTATTCTTTACTCCTTCAAAAATTATCTTAAAAGCCATGCTTTGGTATATTGAAAAATAAATTGAATAAAGTAAAATAGCATAGACATGAGTCAAAATAACGTACCTACTTTTTCAAAATTATAAAACAAAATGTTATTACAACGTTATGATGGATTTTGTACAACTTTATGAAAATAAAGTAGGATATTTTTAAAGATGCAATTTTTTATATTCACATATTTGTATGAAATAGTTGGTGGCAAAATAAAAGAACAACTTTACCAGGATATTTCCTCATGGAAAGAGAATATGAGGGGTACATTATTATAGGGTACATTATTGTAGGATAAATAGAAAAACATTGTCAAAGCTGAATAAAACAAAAAAATAATCTCTGCAATTTAATATTAGTATAAATTTTGTACAAACTTCAATACTGCACCACCTTTAATAGTGAAAAAAAAATAACATAGTAAAGTTATCTAATAGTGAATTCATATGTTGTAGTTTATATGACAAAAAATATAACTAATTTATTACATGTTATGTTTTTTTTAAAAAAAAAACTGAAGTTTGGACTCTAAACTGAAAATCTGAAATCGGTATTATTCCTGATGATGATTACAAGAAAGTCAAAATATTGTAAAAAAAAAAAAGACATTGTAAAAGGTAGTAAACTGTTCAATTTACAATATTATAATATTAAAATACTTTATGCAATTATAACATGCAAGTGTTAGTAAAATAATTTTAATAAAATGTTGATTTTTGCTCATATATGTATTTATGATTTGGAATATTTCTTTTTTTATATTTTGTAAAATATCTGACAAAATGCATATTGTGGATTCCAAAAAGAGTTTTTCCTCTTATGAAAAATTAAAATATTACGTCTTACTTTTAATGTTTGCATTCAATGGACATACTTTTGCCTTTTTTAGTATTTTACATTTAAAGTACAAGAACAAAATTGTAGAATTTTTATCACTTTTTCCTTTATGCTTTGTTTTTCAACTATTCTTTAACTATCATTCATAATAGTTAATTAAAGTCATTTTTTACTTCTTTTTTTTCTGAATTTTTCATATAGGGTTTGTGAAAATTGATTGTAATCTTAAAATTAAACATTTTATTATGAACATTATCATTATTTCATATCATCTTCTTCAACTGATATATTTGTTTCTTTTTTAAAAAAAATCTCATGTTTTTCACATTCTTAATGTTAGCTATCTACTTTTATACATCATTTGATGTCACTGGTTAAAAATCAATATGATACTTATCATTTTATATCTCTATAAACATATTTCATGCACTTTTAAATTTTTTTCAATATATATCTTATTTATCATACATATTTTAAAATATTTTTATATATTCAATATTACATAACTTGAAATATAGCTTTAATAAAGTAATTTGGTCAATTTAAGATCTTTTTGGTTTTTTTTTCCAAAGTACTTTAGATTTGACTATATAAGTGAATTTAAGTAAAAAGAATAAGACAGTCCATTCTTAAAAAACCAGTGTTCGATGATTAATCTAGTTATTATATAATATTAGCCACCGGAAAAGGTTTGTACATATATTAGCATTAGAGTAATTTGATCACACACAAACACACATATATATATATAAATTATTATTTTTGGGACTAAACTGTGTGTTATTTTGCATTACAAACCAATATTTCGACAAACTAGTATCCACCATTGTCAAGGTTAACTTTTGAAAGCTATGTAAAAAATCACCAATTTTCTTGCCAGTAGAAAAAAATGTCTTTATATTAAAACTAGATAGTCTTCTACTGATCTTATAAAGACAACTTTTTCTACTGGCAAGAAAATTGGTGATATTTTACATTTAGTTAACCTTGACAATGGCGGATGCTAGTTCATCGAAATATTGGTTTGTAATGCAAAATAACACATGGTATAAAACCATGAAAACATTAAATATAATATATATATATATATATATATATATCTGAATAGAAAGTAATTGAAGCTTTGAATGAGTTATATAGTATAAATAAACTTTTCAAAAGGCAGATGATTCTATGTGTCTCTTAGCATATGTTCTTACATATATTTGTTTAATCACTAAACATCACATGATCACCATCTATCTCTATACTAGCACATAATTGTTGTAAACAAAGGTAAAACTCTCCATACAGTAGTGCCACCCTGTGCCAAACAGAGGAATAAATGGATGCCAGAAGGCTTGTGCATAAAATCCCTATCTAGTGCCTACTCATCCAATATCCCCAGACTAGTTTCTGGTTTGTGGTCATCATCAGTGAGGAGCCTAATAGGATAGTGCTGGCTGTTGTTGTTTAAGAGCCAAAGACACAAAAATGTATGGATGGTAAATTGAGTTCAGACCCATATGACTATATAAGCTATTGAGCTTAGATTGAAAATATTATTGTGTTTTCAATTTCATTCTCATACTTTTGTAGCAAAGTAGAGTTAAAAAGTGGCTGCTGGAGGGTTGCATTAGATCCTAAGATCTTGCAGTGCTCTCAGATCCAAGGCTCCTCACTGATGATGGCCACAAGCCAGAAACTAGTCTGGGATATTGGATGAGTAGGCACTAGATAGGGATTTTATGCACAAGCCTTCTGGCATCCATTGATTACTCTGTTTGGCACAGGATGGCACTACTGTATGGAGAGTTTTGCCTTTGTTTATATATTTGTTTATAAGGATTTATTATTTACACACTCACATAGATATTTCAAGAGATTGTAAAATATCTAGAAAGAGATCATAAGTGAGATGGATGAATGAAATAAGGAAATGTGTTGGGATGATGTGGAGAAGAGAGGATGAACTTGGAGAGACCTCCATCCTGCAGTGGATCGATAATGATTAAAAATGATGAAGAGGGATTGTGGGTAAAAGAATGTAGCTATGCAGTGTTTCAAATATAGTATATATATATGTGCTTAAGTGATCAGTGAACTACTTATACTAATTTTTTTTGGAATTTAGTGAAATAAATGCTCATTGTTTAAAATAAAATATTATTTTAAAAAATTTTTAAGTTCTTAACTACATTTAAAAATGTAGATTGAATATTATATAGATATCCTTAAATATTGCTATAATCTGCGGAACTTTATTTTTACAGTCAACTCTACTATTGTAGTCTTGCATTGGTGGTCGAGAGGTCAGTGCGACTGCCTTGCACTTGCAGGCAGTTGCCCGGGTTGCGGGTTCGCGTCCCGGCCGATGCTATGACACTTTAAAAAAAAAAAAAACTCTGCTATTGTACTTCCGGTGTTTGGATTTCTTATGAACTTGTGAGCAATAAAACATTCGAATATCAATTTATTTTTTTATTAAAAATGTGAATGATAAATAATAAATGTATACGTAATGATCTCTTGTTTCCCGAATCTATTTCAAAACTTTTGATTATTAGAATTCACATAATACAAACAAAATTTGAATTACTTAAGTGTCTTGTTGCGTACACGTTCCGATAATTACTTTTTTGCTAATAAATCAATTATATTTTAATGTGCTTTGTGTATAAAAAATATTAATATTTTTCATATCGAAGAGTACTTAAACTATGTGTACACACATCATAAAGCTTAGCGATAATATTACCTTAAAATAACTATATTATACTCATTTAAAAAAACTCACAGAATTGTAATACTTATTTCAAACAAATTTAGTTCTCAAAAAAAAAAAAAAAAAAAGAATAACTTTTTACGAGCAATTACTAAGTTGGTTACTTAAACATTTATTAATAATAAATTAACAATATAATCTACAATTTAAAACATTTGAGTGTTAATATATATTTAAGTTAGAATTTCAAAATATATTTTACAACAAAAAATAGTCTTGCATTTTAGTAAAAATATTAATAAAACATTTTTATTGTCCTTTGCTTTTATATATGTATATAAGAAACATTATAAAAGTAAAACTTAAGATATCATGATTTTCGATTTAGTTATGTTAAGTTGATAATGATTATGATTATGCAAATGAAACTCTTTCTTTTATATATGTTATTTTTGAAATTATTAATTAATATTTTATTTTCCTTAAATTTATTACATAACATTATTTGTGATACTTTATTATATATAACTAGAGAAATGTTAGCACCAATCACCGGCCATGTTGCATAAAAAAACTGTAAAATTACTGTGTAATAAAATATTTATTCATTTCAAGAAAACCTCTATTATCATACAATTAAAATTTGCTAACAAACTGATTATATTTTCCTACTAATAATCATCATCACTCAATTTTTATGTCTAACCTCTAAAAAAATATTTGGTGAATAGACAATTTTTAGATATTTTGAGTAAATTGAAAATGTTTGAAAAACTTCAGTTTATAAATGATAATATTATTATTAAAATAATTTCCATTTAGTTCAACTGTGAAAAAAAAAATTAAGTGGCTATAAAAGAGGAAGTAACTTTTAGAGTATTTTTAAAAAATCGGGTGAAAGAGTTTAGAATTTGATGAATATAGAATATAAAAAATGGAAAAGTAGAAGAGGAAGAAACAATAAAAGCTAAAAATGACTAAAAATGAAAATCAAAAAACAGTAAAATTTGAACTATAGTTTAAATCACATAAGAATTGATAATGTAAATTCTGCATTATTTATATTTAGAAGAGAAATATTTGATATTATGAAGTATGTGGTATTTAAAGGAATAAAAATGTAATGAATTAAAAAATACTACCTGAAGTAGAATCGCTTACCAAGAATATAAATAAATCAATAAGGAGCCGATAGATATGATTATAAAAATGCTATTTAAATGGGATGGTTGTAATTTTAAATTGAAGGTTATCAAAGATATATTTTGTATTATGACGTTGCTGTTATCGATATATGTAACTTTACGAAAGGAATAGCACTATATAAATTTACATTTTATTTATAAATTACTATTTAAATTCACATCATCGAATTTAGAATGATAAATTAAAATAATGCTTTTATTTATTTATTATTTAAATGATTATTAAAAAAAATCACATTATAATATTCAAATAGTTTTATTATTTTCGCCTCTCAGTTTATTAAAATTTCAGCTCTCTGAAAATAATCCCAAAAAGCAATGAATTTCTAATTAAATTGTTTTGTTTTAATTTTCAACTTCAATTATTACCATGTTTAAAGTAAAAAGTTTCAAAGCATTACTCATTAGCATACAGTAAATCAAATGCATTTGCAAATAGATTATGTAGAAATGAGTTAATTAAAACTAATGTTAATTTATATACAAAAGAAAAAAAACAGTAAATCAAGATATTTCTTGTGGAAATATGAACTTAAAATAAAAATAATTTAAAAATTTGAAAATGATAAGATTCTGATCACCAATGCTGGTTTTCTGGGGTAAGATGGGTTGCCCGACCAAAAATATAAATACAAAGATGTTTCCAGTACTTATTTGATTGCAAACAGACACATATCTATAAATCATTTTTGGAAGAATTTAAAATGCAGCAGTGCATATTTCAATAAGGGAGTAAGATAAAAAAATTATACAACTTATCAGAATAATTTCCAGTAATTTTTTTTTTCTCAAAGTAACCTTTATTAATAAAAAAATTTGGGTACTCTTACCCATTGAGGATTACACAATGATCCAATGTAACAAGGTAAAATGTACATATGTTCAAAAATAATTACATCCATAAAAATTGCTGTAATGTGATTAATGTGTATCTGCACGTGGATCCACATGGCCCGGCTGTCGAGAAGTTAACCATCATCCAATGGTCCCACCCCTGGGGCCCTGAGGTGAAGACTCAAATGCTTCAGCTGAATAGGAAGTCCAGCATTGTGCCAACCAGTACACAGGCAGTGAGGTCCAAAGCCCAAGTTCATCAAGCAATAAACTCTTGAAACACAGCCGAGCCATGTCAAGACCATTTCTGAATACCTCTGCCTCCCAATTAGCAGTCCAAATGAGCAGGGACCACAATCGGTCTACCTGCCCAAAATTGGAAAGCCAACTTGGATAAAAACTCAGAAGTAATAAGTAAAGAGCCAGATGGACACTGTCCAAAACCAGCCTATCAGGGGACACAGCAGCCAACCAGAGCAGGAATAGCACCAACTTTAAACATGTGGCCCCTTGGCAGGTGTTTTGGGCAGTGGCAAAATTAACAGCCCACACCATAAACCAGACACCTAATGTCTACAACCAGCCACCCCTGAAGAAAAAGAGGGGAGTGCATACCCATGCCCACAAAACAGAACTCCATCAATGTTACAAAAAAAAATGGCGGTGGCTCAAAACAGACCAACCGCTTTACAAATACACTAAATTTAAAGTTAACAAATGAAACCTAATGCTAGTGAGTGCAAATCAACTCTGACCTATCACATAATCCATCAAGGGGTGCAGTAGCCCTTCATGGTGAAGCTAATTTCCAGTAAATTTTAATGAATAATAGTCTCATTGATACATATAGAACTATATGTTACATAAGTATGATAATAAAGTATAATTACTGCAGAAGTAATTCAAATGAGATGACTACTTTTTAAATAGCTTTAACTCTTATTGTGGCTCGCCATTACAATACTTAATTATTAAATAATAATCAATAAATTACAAATATGTTGTAAAATTAAATAAAAATAATAATTAAAATTAAAGTAGCATATTTTTTTTCTTTAGTATATTTTGGAAATAAATGTTTTTAAAAAAGCTTATTTTATTATTTGGGATTGAAAATTTACGTATAAACTATTTAATTAAACATATTTTTTTAATCAAGTTACCTCAAATTATATTTTGATTATTTGTGATAGCATATCATTGTTAATATGTAGTTTGAACTCTTGACGCTATATTAATTTTAATTCTAGAAAAATCTAATAAATAATAGCCTCATTTCATCTGTTAATATTGTAGGAAGAGGTTTTTCTCAATTTAGAAAAGTATCTCTTAAAACTGATCACTGTGTACCTACAAAATCAAATTGACAAAATAAAAATACTCACTAAAATTTTATAATGGATATATAGAATGTGTTTACAATAGCGTATATCACAATTTGTGGAAAGAAATAGAAAATAAAGACAAAACATATGTTAATATCTAAGTACTTAAATGTATGTTTGTATGTCTTATTAAGTTGATTTTATTGTATTAGTAAATAAATTATTTCAAATTTTTCCATTCTTAAAATTAAAAAAAAGAATTTTAAAAGCTAAAAAAATTTGTGGTATTTAATCTCTCAATAAACTGATGAAGAAATATATTTATATCTACAATAGACTTCTTGAAGAGTCGTAATTAATTTATTGAGTGCACAGAAAACATATGTAAATACTTTAAACCATCTTTAACCTGTGTTCAATGTGCTTTAAAATTCGTAATAATCAAGCACATTTATGCTGACCGAGGGATTTTCCAAACGACACAAGATAGCGACTTTTATAAAGATAAGAGCGGCCATCTTATCTTTAACCTAAATGTCCACTTATATAAGTGAATCTGAAGCATCTTGATTTGGAAGCATGAAGTAGTTGTTTTCTCCACTATTTAAATCCACTATTTCCTTTACAAATTAACTTATGTGAAATCTTGCGATTTACAGTGAGTTAATAGTACGATCTTAATGTTGGAAATTCTATAAACTATTGAAGAGTAGTAATTAATTTATTGAGTGCACAGAAAGCATATATAAATACTTTAAACAGACTTTAACCTGTATTCAATGCACTTTAAAATTTGTAATAATCAAGTACATTTTGTTGACAGAGACTTCTTCAAAAAATTCTACACTTCAATAACATAAAAGATTAATCCCAATTGAAAATTTTGTATTTAACAGATAGTGAAATTTTGCATAAAGAATCAGATATATTTAAAAAATGATCATCAATTTTTTTTAGCAATATGTTTGATATAAAATCGATTTTAATGCAAATATTTTTAGCTTTGGAATATTTACACTGTAATATCAAATTATAATGTAATCTTTAAGATGAATTTGATTTATGCATAAATACAATCAAATTTTTTTATAACTATTTTTCTAGTTTGAACAAAAATTTGAATAACAGCAGATCATTTGAATTCATAGCAAATAAACAAGTTTTGAAGTGATTTTTGTCTATCAGTTGATTTATTGGTACATGTCTTTCACCATGTAAATAAAATAAGTCTTTTCATTCAAGATCATGTAGTCATTATTATGAATGCAACTGAAGTATTTCAAGATTTATTTGCTAAGTTACTAAAATTGAAAAAAAAATTAAAAACTTTCCAATGTGGAAGGAAATGTTCCAAGATGGAATTGAAATACAAAATTATCTGCTTTTTTTTTTTTGAAAAGTTATATCTACAAACATTTGGGAATATTAAAGAACTTTTATAACTATGTTGGTGGCATAAAGCAGATTCACAAATTTGTAATCTTTTTCTTTCTGATATAAACTGCAGTGAAGATGTTGACAACCAAATATGAACTCATTGATCTTAGAACAACAAATTTAGTGCACTGTATTTTAAGTCAAATATTCTTAAAGAATTTTGGTATTATCTGCATGAATACTATCCTCATTTTGTAAAATGAACTATGACAACTTTATAATAATATATTTTTATGAATTATGATTTTTTCAACATCTGTAATAATGCAAACAAAAGAAAACAATTTTCATCACCTCACTGACATGATATGTATCTTGTCTTATCAAATAGTATATTATAGTTTAATGTATTTATTTAAACTAAATAACAACAGTCTTTAAATTGAAATGTCATTAAAAAGTAAAATTTAACTTTAATTTTTATATATTTTTGATGAATTGGAACATTCTTTAATATGTTGAGAAAAAAGCATATACTTATAGTACTACATCATATGTTGCCTTTTTAATAATTGTATTTTAGTATAAGTAACTGATTTTTTAAAAATATTTTATATATCAAAAAACATTAATTTATTGACGTTGTGTTGTTATGGGTGTGACATATTTATTAAATAACAGTGTGGTGTGCATTTAGTATAATTTTTATTTTGATCTAATAAGGTCTAGGTGCAGTAGATAACTGCCTCCAAAAAGTTTGGTAAGAATGGTGGAGATGATTTTATGATGACCTGAGAAAAAACAATTTTTAAATGTTTGGGCTGAAAATGGCCACTCGAACAGATAATTAACTATATTACATTATCAGATATTAACATTGTAGGAAAGTTGTAATACAAAATTCTGAATAAGCTTAAAATATGTGCAGATGCTGATTATTACAAAATTATTAGCACTATATTCTGATTATCACAAAATTATTAGCCACTATATTCTGATTATCACAAAATTATCAGCCACTATATTCTGAAAATGGTTTTGTGTTTTCCATCTGACTTGCAAAGTGGTCCCTGGAATAAAAATGATGAATAATTTCTAATATAATGTGATCAGATTAATAAAATAAAATTATATATATATGTTGTAATGTAACGGACTTGTCCAACTCTAGTCAAGCTATCTATTATAAGTCTTTAAATGAAGATAAATACTCTTGAATAAAATAAAAATAAAATTTAGGTAATAAAAAGATTCTATCAATATAGTTATACCAATTTGAATATGTATAGTTTGAATTATATTCACATTTATATAAATATAATAAAATATGTATTCATAAAAAAAGATTCATAAAATCTATAAAACTTTACATATCTTAATATATTAAGTTATAAAACTAAAATTATATTTTGTGACCTTGTTTAAAATTTAACTAAAGTTAAAACTTATAAAAGAGAAAGAGAGAAAAGAAAATCAAAAAGCAAGAACTAATTAAAATTAATAATAAAGTTTAATTAAGTTTAAATTCAGTCAAATCCATGAATAGACATGATTAAATAATTAAGAAAAAAACAGATTAGCGATAAATAACTTAAAAAGTGAGAAATTGGGTTTAAAGGCCTTTGGGAAGACTTGCCCTTGAATTGTGCAAAAGTAATAATAGAAAAAGAAGGCGAGAGGAGAAAAAATAGCATCTGTGGAGAGCCAATATAAGTATTATTTGCGTCAATAATTAAAAAAAAAAAATTCCGAGTACATTTCAATATTGACACAAAATTCAGCTAAAATGTCAAAATTATTTGAAAAAAGAAAAACAAACATGTTTGACTAAACTCACCCAAAGCATTTCGGTCTGTGTTTGAATAATGTGCTCTTTCCAATTTCGAGTAATCGCCTTGGAAAGCCCCAACATAGAGTATCATGCTGAAACATAGATTTTGATCATGGAAAAACTGCTCTCAATAATAACCTTCATTTATAAGGCCAGCATATTTAAGCAATTGAATAAACCGTCTCAAGTAAAAAAATCAAACAAGAATAAACGAAAAGAGATTTTATCATAATTCAGACTCGAACTTATCCACTATTGATAGAATTATAATACATTTTCTTAAAATAAAAATATAATATATAAATTTAATAGTTATAAAAAAAATTAAGAGTCATAGATCAATTCATAGATCACATGACTGACTCTATCTCTTAAGCTTGTAAGTTATAAACAGTGAGGATTGCCAATTCCTCTACAAGCTTTATGATAAATGCTTAGCTAGAGCCAGCACTTAAAATATCTCTGTCAGGAACCCCTCCCCAAACCCCTGATCATGGTTTCGTGCTTTGGCACTCCTCAGAGAGGTGTCAGTGTAGGTTCAGACACTAGATCTAAAAATACCAACCCAAAGCTAGGCACTTAGCTAAAAGTTATCTATTGAGTGGAAAATCTGAAATTTTCAGACATCTACATGTCTTCAAACCCAGCTATCCAACTCAAATAGCTATATGGGGCTAATAGATCTTCAGCCATACCATATATTAGATCTATCAGCCCCATATAGCTATTTGAGTTGGATAGCTGGGTTTGAAGACATGTAGATGTCTAAAAATTTCAGATTTTCCACTCAATAGATAACTTTTAGCTAAGTGCTTAGCTTTGGGTTGGTATTTTTAGATCTAGTGTCTGAACCTACCCTGACACCTCTCTGAGGAATGCCAAAGCACGAAACCGTGATCAGGGGTTTAGGGAGGGGTTCCTGACAGAGGTATTTTAAGTGCTGGCTCTGGCTAAGCATTTATCATAAAGCTTGTAGAGGAATTGGCAATCCTCACTGTTTATAATAGTTATAATTTTTTAAAAAAGTGTATACATTATTTAAATTGTTTAAAATTTCCTATTTACGATTGACAAATTTTATTAATGTATATTTATAATTAATCTTTGATATATTTTTAAATGATATTTATAACTATTAATTTCAATAATCAAATAATAATGTCTGTAGATAATTTCTAAAATCAATCGCGTGCGTCATTCTCTCAGTAGTCTCGCTACAATGGAATATATCAATTCTCCACTGATCCTAATCATATGTTCTCAGCTCAGAAAAGCGGGATTGTTATTACAAGAAGTGAATATTCATAAATGATCTTTCTTATAAACAAGTGGTGTCCTGGATGCGGTTTAATGAAGTCCAAATTCAAAACATTCAAATAAACCTTTAGGAATGAATGTTAAATGAAACCCTCTGAGATAGGATTTGACGTATGATGTTCAGGAAATACAATCAAAGTACTTGATATAAATATTTATATAAGGAACAGAAGGTTGATCATCATCATCATCAAAATCAATTTTTAATGAAATGTAAATTAATATCAAAATATCAATTAATCTTTGGATAGACTAGAAATATTGTTTGAAAAATAATTTATATATACACTGGAAGCATTATCAGTATATTTGTATATGTATTGGGATATGAGACAACAATATAAATATCACCATCATTTAAAAGGGATTCATGGGACAATATATATATATATGATTATATATAAATATTAATTAGTTAAAAACTATTATAAATATGTTTTAATTAAATAAATACTACATAAATATATAATCTATTAATGCATTTTTAATCTGAATCAAAAGTAAAAATAAAAACATCCTATTTATAAATTTTAAATTTACAATAAGATGATGATTTTGGTATTTTTTCCAGTTCAAAAATGAATCACAGAATACACTTAATGTTTTGAGTGCAACATATAAAGGTTTTAATAATCATTCACAACTGCAGTTTATTATAGGGCAAGGTTAAAAGAAACATCCCCAGCAAACCAATTTAAGTATTTTGATAGTTTAATAAGTAGAAATGTGGACTTATTTATATGCAGTGTAGATACCAATGTGCTTCTGCTATTTTTACCAATAAAAAAACGTAGGATACTTTATCACAGGAAAATAATTACTGCAACAAAAATAGTTGAATATAAAATTGTTATTTTTACATTAAGTTATTGAATAAATGTGAAACTTGGATACAACATTGATACAATATAGAGAATTTAAAGGTGCTCCATAAAATTTTAAAAATACAATGTTAAAATTGCTGAATATAATTTAATAGAATTCACTAAAATAAAATCACAGCATTAGATTTTGATATATTAAACAAATGAAAAATACAAGACTTTTTTTTCTAAAAAAAAAGTTATATAGTGAACAACATTTACAGAGAAAAAAAGTTCTGCTTACATTATAAGGATTATGTCAAAGAGTTACAATTTGATGTGGAATTGAAATATTTCAGAGAGAAAAGTTTTCTGAAGAATTTAGAAGACAGCAATACAAAATATCTAATAAAAATGGACCTGCATCTACAAAAGAGTTGTTTTTATCTATTTTTTCTTGAGTTGTAATGACCATCTTTATTTATGAAGGACTGCTGCTGATGTGTAAGATTTTTTGAAACATGTAAATGCAAATATTAAAACTATTTAGTACAAATATTATATTTATTTTTTTATATTGAACTCATTTATAATTTAATTAAGCACATAACCAATTAAAAATTGGAGCAGTAACATAAATATATGTTATCATGAAACAATATGTTATTTATTTGATTCAGTAGGACATTAGTCAAATAAAATACAATTGCTGGATGATGTATATTCACATTCCCTCCAGTTTTCAATTAGTTATGACATGATAGCTAAAGTCAAAATTAAAAATGCATGAAATATCACATCAAATACGTTTTTATATAAATTTGATAAAAAATGAAAGAGATTATATATCCATGTAATCAGAGATAACTTTTTGTTTTTGATAATGCTAATAAACTGTCAAATATAATTGAGAATACTGATGCTTAAAATTTTTTTTTCATTAAGCTATAATATCTCTTTTGTTTTGGGTTTATTAAAGTAAAAGGGAGTCCTCTTCAAACACAACTCTTATAAGGATTAAAACACAGAAATCTATTTTTATAGATGTGGGAAATGCAGATGATTAGCATCTTTCTTGACATCTTGCAGATAATTGATTTTCTCCAGAGAGTAGTATTTGTTGAATTATATATTTTTATGGATTTTCATATAAATATTACATAAAAATTTACTGGTACTGTAAATAAGGTAACAAATTGAAGATAAAACAACTTTTTAAAAAATTCATCTGTGTTATGTCCACTGGATTGCAACTTTGACAAAAAATTGATCTTTCATAGCAAAACATATTGTCAAATTGTCAAGCATTGGTGGTTGAAAGGACAGCTGCTTTACAAGCAGTTGTCCTGGGTTAGTGGGTTTGCTTCCCAGCTGATGCTATGACACATGAGAAAAAAAAAGATATTGTCAAATTCAATCATCTTTTGTGTCCAAAATATATATCCTATTAGAATATCATTTTTTGCCTTTAATGTGACAATGGATAAAATATTGAATAATTAATATTATTTCAATTATATATATATATATATATCAGTATTAAAGATAAAATTACCAAATATATATTATTTTGTAATCCATTAAGGGAAGAGAAGAGAGAACTAAACTCATCATCTTTCAACAGGTAGATTAGGTGAATGAAAAAGTTAAGTGGCTTCTAAATATTATAAAAAACATTTTATTTGGAATCTGGTAAAGATTTAGTAGGTTTATATCTGATATTTTACTTTATATAAATTTCTCAGTAATATCTCAATGATGTGTAAAATAATAATGTTAAAAATAATTAAACATATGTATAAAACAAAGGCTTCAAATATCTAAAAATAAAAATTACAGAGCATTTTATATATACAACTATATCGAAATTAAATTGAGAGACGGCGAACCTCTCGCCTCATCACTGGTTTATTGAGTAAATAAAATACTCCCAATCAATCAGTGTTGGGGTGCTAATCTACTTATTACATAATATTAACCGCTGGAAAATGTTTATATATATATATAAAAGTATGAAAAGGCGATCTGTAAATTAATAATTAATGAAGATGATAAAAAATGTAGTTATTGATAATAATAATTTTCAATTTAATACATCTAATAAAAGATTTTTAAAAAATCCAACCGCAATAATGAAGTACATAAATTTGAATTTTTATTTTGTATAAAAAAAAAACTTGATTTTTTTCAACTACAACTGAGAATTTTAAAATGGAAGCCTAACAAGTGTTTTTATAAAACTTCATAAAATTAATGAAACGTCAGAATTTTTTTTACATCTTTTTAAAAAAACACATAACAGGCAATAATAAGAATAATAATCCTTATATAATAATCAATTTCAAATTCAACATTCTTAAATTATATATGACATTTAAAATCAATAAAAAATGCAGACATATTTTTTAAAAAAGCTTTATAATAATAAACACAAGAATGAAGTGAAAAAAAAAAAGCTACAGGCAATCTTCTTTAATTTGCTTTTATCATTTCGTTTCTGTTTTGTTTTTATGTACATAACAGAAATAAAACAAAACTTTATTATATTATATATAAAATAAAAGCGACATGCCTTTAAGTATATATATATATTGTAATAGATAGTAATTAGGACTCCACAATGATATCAACATTGTACATAGTGCAAAAATTAATAAAGATAAATTGGTAATTTATATGTTTTTAAATCGTCTATGACATTTGAGAGAAAAAATATATATATAACACCATGTTATTCAAATACTATATGTGTATATATAATGAGAGTTTATATATATATATATTGAATTACTGACATTTTTTATTTTTTGTATCTGTATATATTATTAGTCGCATGCCATGTCAAACTACCGCTAGTGACAGACAAATCTTATTGCTCGATTACGATCTAATTACGATTATTGACTTTGGGTAAAAAAAACAACAACAACAACTTAAACCAATATATATAATATTTTAAATACAAGTATATTTATATATACCTGATGTCTAAATGTAATATAGGGGATTTGAACATGGACTTTTAGGCTTCCTTCAGCCATCCACTATATCTCATACTATCAATACACATGAAAACATAGTGTGAAAAGATAATGATCTCCAACTGATAAATGCTGATTCAGCATGAAATGCATATATTGGATATCATTTATCTTTTTCACACGTGTGTAGGTTGTGTGAGATAGAGTGTATGATTGTAGGAAGCTTGAAACTCTGTGTTCAAATTCCCTATATCACTTCTAGACTCCAAGATATATAAAATATACTTATATTAAAATAGTACAAATTCTGCTGGTATCCTGCCCATCCCTCTTCTATGTATTCAAATGGACAAGATCCTATACATGAGGAGTCAGAATGCCTTAAAGTCAACATGGTCATGACGATAATATTGGCATTAACAAGGGACTTGAGCATTCTGTTATCAGATTTTCAATGGTATAAATGGCTGAAGAGTTGGAGGGTGTGATGATTTGCTATCTTAACATAAATAGAACATTATATATATATGTGTGTGTGTGTGTGCGTGTGTGTATGTAAGAATATGATTTATACCAATAGATGAGTGCTGGTCCAGCATGAAATATGTATATTGGAGATAATTTATCATTTTCACATGTGTGTGGTCATGTGTATTGATTTATAAGATAGAGTTAATGACAGAAGTAATTTTGAAGTCTGTGTTCAAATCACCTATATATATATATATAATATTTATCGTTTTTTAATAATTAGCAAATATTTTACAGACGTCTATATTGTAATGTTCCATGGCAAGTCTAATGGGTTTTGGCTACAAATTGGTGCACCAAACATAAATGAATGAAGATATGAGATGAATGATCTAACCACTATTATATTGTTTGATAATTATTATGTGCAAAAAATATTGGTATGCACATCAAAAGGTAATAGTACAAAGTAAAATTAAGACAGGTTGTATGTCATATTAATCTATTGTCAAGAATTCAAGAATTGATGTTCTAACCATGAGCTTTACTATATTGTAATATATATAAATAATATAGATTCCATATATATATAGTTTTGAAAATTATATCATAAGATATTTAATGTCATCTAGAAAAATAATATGATAAAAATTTGAATTTATGATTGATAATGATGTCATCAGAGTGTCATCTGCAATCTTGGTTAATATACCATATTTATTTAATAACTCACTTATCCCACTGCAAATACAACCTCATTATATGATTGTAATTTTTTAGATGACCTTTAGAAAGTTGATTTAATGATATAAAAGTTTAGAGTGTATATTTACAGAATAGTATATTTTATTTACTTAAAGTCATATCAAAAGTATGAACTCTTAAATTTATTATGATCATCTTTTGTATAGTCTATAACATTAAATTGTTTCAATGTTGTAGCATATAGGATTGCTTGGTAATAAGAGTATGATACATTTTTGCCTTTTTTGTCATATTATTATATTTCAATTGCTTAGTAAATATATACCATGATGTGTAATAAAAATGGTGATAGTTTTCTATTCTATCGTGTCAGCCACTTGATGGCGCTAATTATATGCAAAAGCACAAATATAACATTTACATGGCATTCTAGGCCTATAGAGCTATACAAAAAGCACAGAAAGATGCTGTTTAATATGTGGCAGCTGGCAGCTAATGATGCTGTTAATTTCTATGCTATAAAGCACAGAAAAGATGCAGTTTAGTGGCAGCTGGCCTGTTTTAGTGTTATGCACTTTATCCCAATGCTCACAATTCAATGTTCACTACAGTATCATATGAGGGTTTGTGGACTTCAGCCTGGCACAATTCTTCAAGTATGCATGTCAACGGAATTAGCTTAGAAGTCATTTGACCTACTATTATTTCCTAACAATTGTCCACCCCCATTGCCATGCTTCCCTACTCAATGTGGAACCTTCAAATCAATTTGTAAAGGATAAGTCCAAGCAAGATTTTGATAAGCTCATGCGAATAGTCACATTTTCATGAGAACACATCCATGACAAATAAAATGGCTGACAGATTGAAATCAGGCCAACTGACATCCACAGATGCCGGCCTGCATGGGAATTTATTAATTCTACTGGAATAGAATCTTTTCAATAAGGTAGGTCAATTGATAAAGTTTTAATTCTTGTGGATGTGAAAAAGGAATGCCCTTCTGGCCTACATTGCAGGACTAAGATTTGACTTTTGGGGGCTACTTGGAGTTCAAGCAGGTTTTGAAATTTGTTGGTAGTGTCAAATTGTTCTTGACTAAATTACAGAAATTGATGAAGAAAACCAGAATGAATTACGTTAAGCCTATAGACAAAAACAAAAAAAAAGGATGTATGAATGTGAAAACGAAAGTGTAATAAAACAAAAAACCAATCGCGTTGGACATTATTAATCATTCTTAATAGGTGTGCCATTAAGATCCATACACATATTATCTTTCAAAGATAGCTATTGTAAGAAATCAATAAATAAATAAATTCATAAGTAATTACTTTTTTTTCCTTTTCAAAAATTACCCGCAAAAGTAAAAGACAGTTCAGTAATTAAAGCATTATCAGCATCATTTTTTGGCCTACATGAAGCAGTTGTAAAGTTTGTGGGGAGGGGGTAGAGTGCCACCTGGGGAATTCTACTACAATAGAATATTTGCAATAATGTATGTTTATGTAAAATTGTTCCAGTAAATGTTATTAAGGAAATTAATGAATTATAACTCATACGATTCTTATTCTTTCACAAAGAATGGGGTGGGCCCAGTAATGTTATATGTATATGTTCTTGCTTAGCATCAATGCCATCAAGTGGCTGACACAATAGAATAGAAAAGTACCAAAATGGCCACTGGTGAGATTATTTAACACAGTTCTCTATTTATTTATATTTGATCCATGAATATGTCATCTGATCTTTTTTTTTACTTCCAACATAGTGGCTCAGCAATATTCCATACAATTAAAATAGTTTGGTAATACTATATATAGTTAAATTTGTTACTTGGTGAATCAATTTATCACCTTTAAAGAAATAGCTAAATTAGTTTAAGAATTAATCAATATTGAAATAACTCCAAAAATAATAGATGTCACATTTAAATAAATACTGAACTAATCCAAGAACTGACCAGTATTAGAATAAAAAAGGTATATGACATTATTGCTCAGAAGTTCATAAGAAGTTTGAGTGCCAGACCTGTGAGTGCCAGAATCAATGCAGGGACCCCCCAATTCCAAGTTGGATGCTTTATCAACTACACCAAGTGCAGGGTACTATTAGAATAATACAATAGATCAGACTTTGTAATGACCCTGAACTATTTAAAGATAAAAGATTTTAAAAATTAGACTGAGACTTAAATATACACTCTTCTTGAATATAAAAGCACAACACATGCAAAGTTATTTTAAACACAAATAAGGATTATATAAAAAAACTTTCTATTCTCCTATTCTTCTCTTTCACTTTCTTTGTATATCTTCATATATTCACATATATATATATATATTGCTTATAACACTTCTTTCATATACACTTCAATGCGAACAATTGTTCTTAAAAACTTATTTTCTTTACAGTTTCGACTGTTCAACAGTCTTCATCAGAGCTCTATGCTTCTTAGCATAGAGCTCTGATGAAAACTGCTGGACAGTTGAAACTGTAAGAAAAATAAAGAAGTTTTTTAAGAAAATTTTTTTGCATTGATGTGTATATGAAAGAAGTGTTATAAGCAATATATATATATATATATAAGAAAAAAACATTTAGTTATAACTCTAGTTTGCCATAGTATAAAAAATTTTGAAAGGATGTTGGAACTAAATTAAATAATCAAATACAGTAAATGAAATAAAAGAGTAAAAATATTTTTAGCTTACAGGAGTGTCCAGAGATGAGGGCTGAATTTAAAGCACATCTCAAAGAAAAAGTCTTGATACAAATATTAAAGTGCAAATAAAAGCACATAGTGAGAAAAGAGTCTCAATTTTTTTTAAAAAAAATAGCAAAGCCTCTAGCAGTATTCAAGGAAGACTTCAGATACTTGATTTTATTTAATCAGGCAAAACTCACTATACATATTGCCACACACAGCAAGCTAGAGTAATCATTGGATGCCAGAAGGCTTGTGCATAAAATCCCCATCTAGTGTTTACTCATCCAATATCCTCAGACTGGTTTCTGGCTTGTGGCCTTTGTCAGTGAAGAGCCTTGGATCTGGGGATATTGGATGATTAGGCACTTGATGGAGATTTTATGCCCAAACCTTCTGGCATCCATTGATTACTCTAGCTTGCTGTGTGTGGCAATACATGTAGTGAGTTTTGTCTGTTTTAACAACAGTTATACACAAGCATAAGAAGTGGTAGCCACATAATTTTTATTTAATCCCAATATCTGGAGAAAAAGTAAACATTGAAGCAAATTATTTTAGAAAAGGTGCCATAATATGCTATTGATTTATGTTCCCATGAAGTACTAAAGTGGCATTAATAGGAATGGATTTTTGTTCAGATATTGACTGAATTTTAAAACCACTTATATGTGACTGGTATGAGAATATATATTAAAAGATGAGAAAATTAATCAGTATGGATTTCAAACTGAAGGTCGATAAAATTGATGTGTGTAAATATTTGGGAAGACTTTTAAAGAGCCTAGAATTGTTGTATGTTAGTAGGCAGTGTAGAGTTTGGGTTCAGATTATTGTGCAATATTTTAGTATTTCTATACCATTTCTGAAGATTTGGGTATTATTGGCTATCACCAACTGAGATCTCCAGTGTTAATATTAATCTACAAAGTATAACAGGTAAAGTAACTATAAAGTTCATCATTTTATTCTGTTAATAAATAATTTCCTGATATATTTTGGAGCTTACTAGTAATATAAAACTTTGGTTTGTGTCCATGATTGCTGTGATTATTCTGTTTTATCTTGCACACACTGTAGAATTATTTCCAAATTACTAGGAAAATATATAATAACATACTTTAGTTGCTGGCAACTAAAGTCATGGTGGTAAAGATATTTTTGTTTTCTGATTCCAATAGCAGATTTCTTTAATTTTTTTTTAAAAAAACTATTCCTATTGATGATATGCAAAGATTAAACCTAACTATTTTATGATATTTAATAAATTTTTGGAAACTGGAAATGACTAAAAATTTATCCAAAGTTATAACAATGGATATGCCATCAACTTAATAAAATACAGTCGTAACATTTAATTCCATTTATTAGTAACAATATAAAAAGAAGGGATTTAAATGATAATTTTTGTTAGTGTGGCAATAATTTTATTTGTTAATTTAATGAAATTGAAAGGTTTGTAATAACCAAAATCTTTTGATTTTAGAAATTTTAAACAATAAACATCACACGACCACCACTGCTTATGCTTGTGTATAACTGTTGTTAAAACAGGCAAAACTCACTGTATGTATTGCCACACACAGCAAGCTAGAAACTAGTCTGGGGATATTGGATATGTAGGAACTAGATGGGGATTTTATGCACAAGCCTTCTGGCATCCAATGATTACTCTAGCTAGATGTGTGTGGCAATATGTATAGTGAGTTTTGCTTGTTTTAAATTTAAAACAAATAATTTCAATATTAATGAATTTATAACTTATTTAAAATAAGTTAACTGATAAATAACACTTCAATAAATAAATCTGAAATAGACAATAGAGCTTATTTATGAATAAAAAAATAGTCAGTTGATTAATTAAGGAAATAATAATTTAAAAATCAATATAAGGTTAAGGAACAAAAAAGTGTTTAAATTTGGCCTTGGCTGATCATAAAATAAGATGTAATATACATAAAGCTGAAGTTTCAACAGAAAATAGTGACCTACTAAATACATGCTAATTATTACATGAAATATTTTAGTAGCAAGCAAAATACCATCAGTAGGCAATCATAAAACAAAGAAATCCTTGTAATCAACATCAAAGCTGAAGTTATTTTACTTTTAACAGGATAAAAAATTTGCAATGCATAACAGTAGATATTAGAATGGGAACTGCTAATCAACCCTATTAAAATATACCTGGTCTTATCTTTGCTGATTTGTGTCCAGATTTTTGAAACACCTTTTGTTCTCTGATGCTATATTCCACCTGAATAGAAGGCACTTACCTGCATAATTTTCATGTGAGTTGGTGAAAATTTGTTAAATAGAATTACAATAACTCAAAACAAAATAATTTGAAATCTACATTAAGAAGAAATCTACAAAAAATGAAATCATCAGTAGAAATGCAATAGAGGGTCAGAATTAATTCTCAAGAACAGTTTCATATGTATATACATTTATTAGAATGTACTGGTGCATTCAAAACTGTATGCAAACTTATACAGTCAAAACAGAAAATTGTAACACCAGAAAGAACACTAATGAAGGGTCTAATGATATTTTCTAATCAGGTTTGAAAAATAATAATAATAACCATCACCACTACTACTACTAATAATAATGATGGTTAACGATTGCATCAAAAAATAATTTCTTAACTGTTTAATAAATTTAATTAACAAGCTCCAATTTGTACTAGTTTAATACAATAATAAAAATAAATACTTATAACTAAAAAAAATAAATGCTTTCATTGAACTGTAAAATAATTAGAAAAAATTCGCACAGTGCCAAATACAATTTATGTTTACTTTAATTCTATTTGGGGGAGGGGGGAATATCTTTTTTGATACGTCTTAGTGTTATACAAAATGAAACAAAAATTATAAAAATATTTGTCGATAAATGATAAACCATGCTCCTATTTATACATTTTTTTTTTTTTAAATCTGCTATTTGTAACGATTTTGCCCATTATTATGCTTTAATTTAGCATCAAAGAAACAACAAATAGAACATAATTATCTAAACATACAAAAATGTTATTAAATAATTTGAATTTTAAGAATGTTTAAACAAAATCACAATTATATTTTGTTTTACTAACGGAAGATTATTCCATTTATTAATATATATATAATTAACTTATTCCGAGTCAAAATATAGTTTTAATTTAAAAATATTAAAAATAATCTTAAATAGCAATTCACAAAATATTTCAAAATGATTGTAAAATACATAATGGATTGTATATATTTATTAGAAATTAAAAGAATATATAACTATTTTTGCACACGAATATATTTATATAGATAATACATGCAAAACTCATTCTATAACTTTTTGTGTAAGATGATTTTTTTTAGGTATAGGATGTGGAATATAAAAATATTTTTTTAAGAAATGAAAATAAACACTACAGTATAATGCAACCGATATTCACAAGGCATAAGAAATACAAGAACTCAAGGCTGATATGTTGTATTGCAATTATATTTTTTTACTGTTTTGCAAAAATTATTTTCATTAGTTCAAAAGTTGAAGTCTTCATGCGTTTATATATATAAGCTTTTAAAAATACTGCATGGAAGATCCATACTTTAACAAAGCTTAACTAAGTTAAAATAATAATAAGATAATGAAATTATATATTAACATAGAGAAGCAGATTTATTCAAAGCCATCTGATAAAAGGAGTTATCCAATACAATCTACAAAGTTAATGGTTGATTTTTTCCGTTATGCATTGATCAAATGAATAATTTAATTGATGTTTTGATTGCCATTTATATCTATTCTGTGCTTAAATATATATATATAATGTTTATATATATATATATCTGTGTGTGTGAAATAAGTTCCCTCTAGCTATGAAAAACTCCATAATTCCATCACATTATCTTAAGTAAGCTATAAAGAAATAGAATGGCCATCAGTTTCTAGTGTTCTGATAATAGTAAGCTTAGAAGCTTAGTTTTCCAATGAGATTAAAATTTTGAAGTGTATATAATATTCGAGCCAGATATTAATATGGTTGAAAAATTACATTTATTATCATGGAAAACACGAGAAATAGATTATCTATTTTATGTTTTATAATATTAAGATTATAGAATTATGCAGTTATTCACAGCCAGAGGGAGTTTAGACAATTCATATTTCTTTCAGATTCATAGTAATATGCTTTATTTAGTATATATACATAATCTCTATTCTAATAAATATGCACCCAACATTTGATATGGAGTATGACTTTAGAAAATTTTAAAAGATTTTGGATAGACTCATCAATAAGTCAAAAAATAAAATAAAATCTAATGCAAAATCAAATCTTGTACAAAGCTGAAGATATGGAAATCCCAGGTGTTACTCAATATAATACAGGAGACAAGAGTAAACTTAAGTACAATAACAAAATAACAGAACTATCAATATAATTGCTCACAAAGTAACTCTAATTGTACTTGTTTGTTTAAGTTATGAAAAGGGCATACACATTAGATCCTAAAAGTGAAGTGAAATGTTTCAAGATCCAAAAACTTGGCACCGATGAAAGCCTTAAGTTTGAAGTTATACTGGTGACATTAGATGGAAAAATATTCAGTCAATAAACCTAGACATCTAAATTGTCTGGATAGGATTGGATTTCAGAGTATTGATCCCATGCCACCCAGAGCATCCCCAGGTTGCAGGTAGGGTAATGGCCTTCAGATATGAAGATTAGCTGTGAAAAAGCAATGTAGATCCTAAAAGTGTTGTGAAATGTTTCAAGATTCAAAACCTTGCCACAGATGAAAGCCATAAGTTTAAATTATACTGATGACATTGGATGGAAAAGTATTCAGTCAACAAAAAGTTAAGATAAACATAGACATCTAAATTATCCCGATTGAATTTCAGGGTATTGGTCCCATGTCATCCACAGCAATTCCAGGTTGCAGGTAGAGTGATGGCCTTCAGATATGAACTTTAGCTGTGAATAAGCAAGATAAATAAGCAGTCAGTGACAAAAAGACAACCTTCATTATCAGTAAGTATTGAACGAGACAGTAGCATTTTGACTTCCATAAAATGCCAAAATTCCTATGACGGTGGGTGGATAATGGCAACAGCACTCTCTTCCAAGTCAGAGGAAAAACACTATATGTGAATGGAGAGGAAAAATTGGTAGAAGAATATTCATTTTATGAGATTCAGTTAGCACAATAAACTGGTTATGGAGGTTATTGCTGAACAAAGAAGACAATGAAAAACACTTTGCCTTATAATTCCTTGGTTTTATTGTGATTATGTTGAAAGGAATCATTGCTTGGTGTTGAGTCCTTAACTAAGAATGGCTTTGGTGTCTTTCCCAGCAGGGGTAGACCTGAGGTACTTAAGTTGTAAATCTGTAAATTCTCATAAACTTTATTCATTGAGAGAAGACACGTTGAAAAATGACATATGAAATGTTAGATCATTGGAAGAGCTGGAAAATTTGAAAAGAGAAAGGAATATAAATAATATTGATGTTATAGAATTAAGTGAGTGAGATGGGCGAGATGTGGGGAAGTAAGTAGCAGAGATGTTAATTTATTCAGGCAATAATAGAACAATTAGTGAAATTGGTGTTATTGTTGGACAGAAATTTGGAATAGTGTAAAGATAGAATGTATTGATCATAGTTTGATGATGAGAGTAACTGCAAGTTCTATGGATTTGGTAATCATGCAATTTTATATACTGACTATTAGTCATAATGATATTGATATCGATGAAAAATATGAGAAGATAGAGGAAATTATCCAATCCGAGAGGAAATGCATGTATAATGCTATTGGGTGGTTAGAATGCTGTTGTGGGGAAAGGTAAAGAAGAAAAAATTGTAGGAAAATTATGGTATTGAAAAAAGAAATGAGAGATTGTAGCCAGCTTGTACAATTTTGTAAAGGATAATGTATTTGTGAGTTCAAACACTTGTTTTAAAAATCATTTAACAAGACTGTATACATGGAAACCTCTATCTGATAGAGAATGTTATCAAATTGATTATATATTGATTCAGGATAGATACAAGAATGCTATTAAAGAATTAAATGCTTTGCCTAGTGCTGATATAGATTCAGATTGTAATTTGGTTATGACTAAATTAAAGTTGAGTTTAAAAAGAGAAAAAAAAGGGGAAATATATTTAAGATGAAACTTAGATACTTTGAGAAAAATGGAAGAAGAAAATTTTGTTTAATATATGAAAACCCAATTGTGTGAAGAAGATGAATATGTTAATAGTTCTGATAAGTATTGGTCAACAATTAAAAAAGGATTATTAAAAACAGTAAAAAATGAAATAGGCACTATTTAGTTAAAGAAATCTAAATGACCTTGGAAAATAGAAGTATGTTGGAAAAGATGAAAATATGGAGAAGTTGGAAGAATATCAATACTGGGAAGGGTAAAGGGCATATAGAAAAAATAGTAGTGAGATAAAAAGAAAAACAGATTTAGCAAAAGAAAAATAGGTGGAATACGAATGTAGAAAAATAGAAATGCTTCAACAGGTGAAAATATATTATCTGGTATTTGATAGAATTAGAAATAATGCTTGAAAGAAAATGACTGGTTATCAAGAAAAATTGTGGATAAAAATGGAAAAGTTAACTAATAGCTATGATATATTGAAAAGATTGAAATAATATATTCAGTGTCAATTTAGAAAAGAAAATCACTCAATTAATTATGAACTTAAAAATAAAGATTTTGAAGTAGATGATAAGATATGGACATATTGTCAGATGAAATAACAAAGTCAACTGCACAAATGAAGAAAGATAAGGCTGTTGGATATGAAGCAATACCTATAGAAGTTTTGAAAGAAATGGGAAAATTTATTTTGAAGAAAATAGTTGGACTTTCCAATTTGATATATATAGTGATGTTTGACCTGAAGATTTTTTAAAGCCTATAAAGATTCCAATTGCTTTTAAAAAAAGCTGTCAAATGTAAAAAATATAATCCAATAACTTTGTCATTTAATACTTCTAAAGGTTTACTAAGAATTTTAACTCAAAGAATTTATGGAAGGTAGAGTATTATATTGGAGAAGAACAGTTTGGTTTTCATAGAGAGAAAAGTACAAGAGATGCTATTGGTGTTGTTAGAACAATATCAGAGAGACATATTCAAAAAAGTAAAGGAATTGTTATATATTTTGTCAACTTGGAAATAGTATTTGATAGAGTAATCTGGAAGAAAGCTTATGATAATCTTAAAAATAAAGGAGTATTTTGGAAAGACTGAAGATTGATTTGGAATATGTATACTGGGCAAAGGATAAGAATTAGACTC
Organism: Epiperipatus broadwayi; assembly: GCA_028023455.1. Taxonomy (NCBI): domain Eukaryota; kingdom Metazoa; phylum Onychophora; class Udeonychophora; order Euonychophora; family Peripatidae; genus Epiperipatus; species Epiperipatus broadwayi. The sequence goes on from JAQFVV010000004.1 coordinate 9,692,296, forward strand.
AAAAGTAATGAGACTGATGAAGTGAATATGGATGTAGTATTTCACCTGTTCTTTTGAATATTTATTTAGAAGACATGTTAAAGAATTATTTGGACTGTGGAAAAGCAAATATTGGATGAATAATAATAAAATATAAAAGATTTTCAGATGATATGGTTCTTACAGTTGAGGATAAAAATGTCTTCAGAACATGTTGAATAAATTTGGATAATTAAGGATGGAAAAAGTGAAGATATTAAAAAAAGATTAGCATTGACAAAGGAGACATTTATTAAGAGAAAAAATATTTTGTGGATCTTTGAAAAGAGAATTTAGAAAACAATTAATTAAATTCTATGTGTCGATTGTACTATTGTATGGCTGTAAAATATGGGCAATGAATAGTAAAATTAAGACCAGATTGGAAGACTTTGAAATGTGGGCATGGAGAAGAATGGAAAAATCAATTTGATGAATAAAATAACAAATGAAAAGTTTTGAAAAAGAGTAAATAAAAAAAGATTCATTGAGGAAATGAGAAAGAGAAACTGGATTGGACATATATTAAGAAAAATATATACTTTAATCGTGATTGGAAACAAAAAGAAAGAGTTAAAAAAATAGTGTTGGATAATATAAGAGATAGAAAGAGTTACATGGAATTAAATAGCTTGGAAATGAAGAGAATAGAATGGAAATATAGATGAATTGATGAAGTGACTACTCTCTGGACCTATTCATGGGACACAGAATACTATTAATGATCTAAAATTATAACTAAACAAATTAAACTTTATTATGTATAGTATATGATGCAAGAAACCCATTACATCAAGTGTATCACGCTTATTCTCAACATATTTATTCAAGTATTCACATCTGATGTTGAACACAAGTAGATATAGTACTACAGCAAAGCATAGCATTTGTATTTTCATTTCAAATTTCTCATTTTAAAATTGAGAATTGAGAAAAATAAGATTATTATTTAATCTCAGAATTATAGTTACATATTCTATTTATTTGCATAAATATCCACTGAGAATGTTGAATTAGATTTACAACTTTTGTTTTCATGTGATTTCTTTGCTCATTCAGATTGTAAGATTATATTTAAAATTATAAATATAATGAAAAAAAACATCAAAAATTACTTTTCTCATCTTTATCACAATATTGCCATTCTATCTGTGATCACCACCACTAGTAATTACAACTAATACTCATTAAATATAAGTTACACTTCCATATCAGCTGTTGTTAAAGATAAATTTCTAATGGAATATATTTTGAATAATGTTCCAAGAAATCTGTACCTTCCTGTTTCTATAATTTTACTGTTGCTATGGAAATGTTCTATGAAAATTGAAAAAGTAAAATAGAATTTAAAAGGGAAAACACAGTGGAAAGTTATCTTAATAGGCTTCTCTAATCCTTTCTCTATTTTAACAGTGTTTGAAAATATTATTACAAACGTTAGTTAGAAATTAAGTCTAAAATTTTCTCTATTAGTGTTAAAATTTAATACTTAGCTCCTGTGCTTTTAAAAATTAATAAATCTGACATAATTATATTTGTGTATCTTATACTTGAACTTTTGTTTATTTTATTAATAAGTGTTTATTTATAAATTATTGATTTCTTTACATGATTTTGTATTATGTTTAGCAAATAATATTTGGTATTGTGTATAAATTATATTGCTAAATTGGCATTTTTAAGTTGTTGTTTGCGTAAGTTAAATTACAATACAATTTTAGAATTAAAATAAATATAGAATTAAGGATTATTATAATATACATTATGAAATTTGTCATGAATAATGTTTAACAATTTTATTTACTAATTAAAGAAATTTCATGTTTAATTTAAATATTTAAACATTAAACTCTCAGCAAAAATCTTGTTGACCACTATATTTATGCAATTTATTTCCACTTACAAATTTATATGTGCTTGGAATAAGCTTATTTATTTTGTTACTTTTAAATTCAATAATTATTAATCGTAAGCATCATACATCATATTCTCTTCTATACCATTATTAGATTTATGTGAACTATAAATTATTAAATCTACCATATTTTGCATTTTTACTATATAATATTTACGTAGCTATTAACTAATAAATGCAGAAGTTGAATGTATTTATATATGATAATCAAAACAAGTTATAAATTTCGTAACTAACAATTTTTTCTTGGTATAATTGATGAGAGATTCTTGACTTCATTTAAGAAGAAGCTACAGTACATCACATCACATCAAGCTTTGTTTACATAAACAATGGAAGAGAAAGAATTCAAAAATCTCTATCGTTTATGTAAACAAAGCTTGTTAGGAGCTATTGGTAAAGCTTCATCTAGTGATCATATATATATATATATTATATTTACATTCATGCCATTTTGCTTCATTAGTAAATTTTAACCATATTATAAATTTTTGACTGATTAAAATGTTCATTGTGTTCTTCAAATTATGTGTTAATAATAACTCTATGTGCAATTCTAAAATTAAACATGCATCTTAAAATATAAATTGTTCAATAAAGTTTTATTTAAATGTTTACACCTGTTTTATTTCTTAACCTCCATTTTATATTTGTTTATCATATTAGTTTTATAATAAAAATATATTATTTTCATTATAAATATGTCCATTTCACTCTGTAATATAGATATCTGATCAACCTCTATAAATCTTGCTAGATATTAAAATTAATTTTTAAAGATGGAATACAAAAACATGATTTCAATAATTTCGACAAAGTTAATATCCCTAAAATTACTCCACATTTATGTTTGCATAATTTACCTTAGCTTCAAAAAGCCATTTCATTAAAGGAGACTATAACTACTTTTTCAGCTTTTGTAGTACTGAGCGGGACAAATTTCTAATGTTCAATCCATACATGCTTATCATTAGATCTGTTATTACTATTGAATATTTGTAATATTAAAGATACGGGGCTGCTCATCAACACCTATTAATTTGTTGATAAATTTATTGGATTTTTATCTATGAGTTTAGACCAAGAAGTACTAGTATTTGCTGAAACTATTTAGTGTTTTTGAAAGCATTATAAATGTGTATGTATATAGATACTTTTATTTAATATTTATAAACATGAGAGACAAAATTAAATTATGATCCCTATACCAGGTGGTTGTAAAATTTCCAGATAAAATAGAAGTGGGCAGTTGAAGGTGAAATGTGCTAAAAATGTTCTGGTTGTTGACCCAGGATGCCATTTGTTGATGGCCTTTGATTGATATATTTATAACTTTGGATTATTTTCAAGTAAAGTTGCATTGAAAGAATTAAAAAAAACTAATATTAAATGGGACATTATTGGATTTTGTGAAGTTAAAAGAAAAGGTAAAAAGACAATTGTTTCAAAAAGTGTGCAAGCACTTTAGTACAAGGAACACAGATAATAAAATCATAATGGGATTCATTTTAAATAAAAGATGATGAGCAATTTTGTGGCGAATGATTTATATAATAGACAGTATGGCAAGATTGATTTATTCAAAATAATAGAGGACACTAAATGCAGATAATTCAGGATGATACCATAATAAGCTTTCTCTGTGATTAAAAAAAGTAAAGAATTTTTATATAAAATATAAGACTTTTGTTCGTGCTAAACAATATTCTAAAATTGTCATGGGAGACTTTAATTCTAGAATTGGAAAATAATTGAAAGATGAAAAGATTGTGTTGTCAGAAATGAACTACAATCCAAATTTCTAGAATTTGAAAAAACAACAACTTATGTTTGAGAGAATTGATTTTACCAACACCAAATAGGTATTTTCAGGATTTTGATTACCAATTAATGAGATGTAAGAAATATCCTAGTGCAAAAATAAAGAAGCAAAAACTATTAACATAAGATTATCAGCAGAGAATGTTCTTAATATTTGGAAACATAATCAATAGCAAAAAAATAAACGAACAAAAATTATTTCATGAAGTCAAGATTTGTAGCTAATTTTAAAAAATAAAAATTCATGATAAAGAGTGAATAATTTATTTAGTCCAAATTTCTTTAAATGAACAATAAATTTAGAATTGATAGCTATTTGGCAGAATAGTTTAGTTGGTTAGAACATAATCTTAAATTCAGTATTCACGAATCTAAAGTTTACTAGTTCAATTCCTGTTCTAACTTTGTTACTGGTTGGACCAGCAGCATCTGAATAAAAAAAGAGACTAATATTAAATCGAAAATGTTGTGTGTTGTCAGTAATTAATGTATTTAAAAAAGCATATTTTTTTGTAAAACATTTAACAATTCTATTCGAAACTAATAAATATTTTTACAGTAGTATAACTTCTGGTACTGTGATAATAAACTATTATATATATATATTATAACAGGATGAGTAAATTGGAGATCATCCCTGGGTGAACATGGGTGATGGAAATCATCATCATAATATGAAAATGGTTCGAATAATGTTAAAGTAAGTACAAGATATTAAAGTAATGTTTAATATCAAATATATATATGTATATATAAATTTTTATATATTAAAGAGAGCATGAGATCATGAGAGCTCTGAGAGATCAACCCAGTTAACAACTTAGAGCAACTATACATCACCAGCATTATCAATAAGTATAAGCAATTATAAGTACTACTCATCTTATGAGTAATTAACAATCAAATAAATCAACAGTTAATCTTGTGACTGAATTCGAGCTGGGTCTCCAGACTAACTATTGAGCCATTGCCATCTTGGGGCATTTATTTAATCATTAATTTGAATGCACCAACTTAAGTAATTATTCTTCGAATATACAGCTATAAAACAATAATTCTGGGATATTAAAACATACTGATTATTATTGCTCTGGCTACTTATTACCGTTAATGAACTGGCCAATAATAAACTTAAGTTTTGATAAAGACTAACCAGGTTAATATCATACTGGAATACCCCTGCATTAAATATACACTCCCTTTTATATATATCAGACCATTATGTTTGAATCTAGCTCAGAGAACATAAGCTCTCTTACTGTTATTGTGATCAAGACATGATGCAAACATACGATATTCTAAACTCTTTTTAGAATTAAGTCACTGGAATAATTTTAACAATGATATATAAGTTTATTTGTAACAATAAAAAACGATATTAAAGTCTTTACAAAATGGCTATAGACATATCAATTAAACCATCTGATTTTGAGTAATATACAATTAAAAAACCAGAAAATTGTCATTTACATGATTAATACAAAATTCAAGTTATTACATTATGATCTACATATATGTTCCAATAGGTTTACTTAAACCACATTCAGAACACAGACATGTGGCTAATAATTTTTGAACATATTTGAATTGTCATAAAATAACACAATTAAAATATGATTAAAATTTAAATATGTGTGGATTAACATAAAACAAAATTCAATTTATTACATTGTGATTTAAAAACCTCTTAATTGGTTTACATACAACATATTGTACCGGTAAAAAAAATCACCATGCTTCTTCACACACAGTAATCCGAATTCAAACCCAGTCCACGTCTAGGAATAGATTCCAAAATGCAAACTAAATTCAAACCCAACCCTGGCATGACCCACCGATGACAATATTACAACGGTACGGGGTCTTCCCTTTACTAGCTCATCGAAAAACACAGACTAAATTACCTACAATCAGCTATTTCATAGATACCTTATAGTCGGGATATTGGTCCGGCTAATAATTTAATGTATATATTTAAGTTGCCAATACAGACAGCAGGTGATTGACTAGATGTCGAGAGTAATAATGCAAGAGAGACAAAATTAGGTTAGATAAATTTTTAATAAATTATTGAAAGCATTGAATAATATTATTTACAGGTACGGTAAAACTCTCATATGTATTTATAATAAATTGCTGCTAGTCATCAATAATCGGTTTGTACTGATTAACAAACTCATGCCAATATTTATATGTTTAAATGGTTGTCCAGGTTGATATGAGAATCAGAGTAATTGGAGCACTTAAAATATTTAACTACTAGTTTATATTAAGTTGTTTTATTTTAATAGATTCAAACCATTGCGTATATGGATAAATGGGAGGCGGTTTTATATAAAAATATAATATATAATATTGATGTACTGATGGTTGCAGGGATTAAGGTATACTACAAATAATAACTTGCGGTGCATTGACGGAATACCGGGCGGCTTGTACTTTGACAAGTCTTAATGCCCCCAAGTAGATCCGGGACACTACAACCAGCCGGGCTCATTTTCGAACCCCGGTGATCCAAGAGATTACCTGGAGAAGAATTTCTTTCTCTCCATGTGGTAGTAAAACGAGACGCCAACTTAGGCGAAGGTAAAGGCATTGCCACAGTAACATCGAGGAAGAGTGATCGGAAGTGGATTTTAAAACGAAATTATATAAAACCTTTTCTCTCCGTAACATTTTCTATGCAACAGTCCGATATAACTATTCAATAAAACATGGCGAAATCAAACGATCGCAAAAGTAATAATTAATTAATTTCACTCTGAAACCCATAACTCCCCAGATTGTTCGGAAGGTAATAATAGCAAAAATATTCACTTATTATTCTTACTCCGTAATAATATATAAAAAAAGTTATAATAAAATTTTAGACTATTTTAAGTATTGAGATTTGGAGTATAGATTAAAATATTATAACGAAGTAAAAGAAACAACAAAATATTTGAATATTTCTCAACTCAACATAAATGAAACAATTTTTAGTTCGATAAAATAAAATTACTTTTAAACTGAGTATAATAAATATTATGAGATAAACTTTACTGACGTTAATTAGAGTTGAGAAATATTATTATTGGCATCGTTTTGTTTGTAAAATAAGTAATAGTAAAATATAAATGTATTCACAAATTGGTTATTAGTAGGCACAAATATTAAGAATTATCATCTAAAGACTAGAGCACAGAAATATTAGAGAAGAAATTTACTGACAGGTTTTTGGGTAACATCTTCAAATGGAAAACAAGAAATTTACATGCAATTAATTAGGTTAACAGATTAAATTTAAAATTATTACTGAGAGGAAAGTTAAAAAGTTCATGTAACAAAAGTTACCATTCTTTCTTCGTCCGGCTTTTCTTCTTGCGGTGATATGTATGAAGAACATAGGCGCGCATTTTGAATTTCTTAGAACGGCATGGTTAATTTAAATGTTGGAATTTGGAAGACTGGAAGCACGGAAAACATTACAGATCAGCGGTACGAAAGATTTAAATTGGCAGAACAGGGATCAGCTTCTTGGACTTAGCCCATCACGATTGCAGTTTACCGGGCAACTTCTTAATAACGGTTGAAGTGATTTCTTTGGAACAACTACTTTGCTGTAGCTTGAGACGATCTAAGCACAGCCAAGTCAAAAGTTAGAGTGTCTATCTTATATCCAAGATGGCTACGGTTGACCTTTCTGCCTAGTTTTTGTTCATGACTCCCCCTTCTTTGATTTTCTGGCCTTCAGCAATATCTAATTTTTGACTATACAATAGCATTTGCCTTTCTTGATAAGAGTTCTACGTTTCTCATTTCCATTGTTCGGTTTTCATTTATTTTTAAATTTAATACATGATTCTAAATTGACAAAACAATTACATCGGAATTCGTGAATACAAAATATAAATTCATTATCTTAATTTATCAAAGTACAAATTAATTATTGTATACATTTTGTACAAATAAGATTTTGATTACAAATACTGATCAAAGGAATGTGACTTTTGATCAGCATTTTTAAATGACTTTGTATAATTTGCAAAATTAAAATTTAAAGAAAATATCCACGCAATTGAAACTTTTAAATTGAGCTAATATAAATCCACAAACCACACACACACAAATATTATTCATCATGATTTGTGACATTTATATTCATACTCTTTACATTAAATTCTTTTTAAACAAACACAAACTAAATAACTTAAAATTTATGTGGCTTGGAATAGAAAAAGTCTCATTGCGGGTAAATAGTGGTTTAGAATTACCGTTCTTAAATGACAACCATGAAACTAAGATCGATTCTTCAATCTGTCTGCTTCAATATATATATAGATGTGTGCACATACACATGTTATATAATATACAATAAATACATTTCAATTGACATTTAATAAAATTAAAAAAGCTGATTAAATTTTACGTATGTGTTGATTAACATAAAAACAAAATTCAATTTATTACATTGTGGTTTATATATATGTTCTATTTGATAAGCTTTGATATATATTTATATATGTACACTGACATGTGGCATAATAATTTCTAAACATATTTTAATTGTCATAAAATAATAAAATATATGATTAAAATTTATATATGCATCTATTTGATACACATTGATATATATGCACACATATACGTGACCTAATAATTACTAAGCATATTATCACACTCATGTGTGTTATAATTTATTATTTAGTATTTGAATTGTTATAAATCTATAAAGGAAATTCAGGGTTATAGATATTTGGTAACATATTTAACATACATGTATGTGTATTGAATTGCAGACACATACTAATATCTATATCATATTTTTAACTTGCCAAAATAATAAAATTATTAAAAATACATTTCATAATTAATTCCATTTGGAAAATATACAAAATTCACATATACATGTGTATATAGGAAAAAAATTAATTTGAATTAGTTATTAAACATAAATCTACTTCTTTCTTTTTCTTTTATCTTTTTTTTTTAAAATATCATCAGTCTTGACAGGATTATTGTTGATTGATCAATTAGAAACATCCCTAAATTTAAAAATATAGATTTTAAATATCATTTTCACTATATTTTCTAATGTAAAAAGATTTTTGAAGTCTTCCTTTTTTTTTTCAAAATAAAATTCAAAAATAATATTGTTCTATATATTAGTATCACAAGTTAATTAATTATAATGTCTTTCTTTAGAATATAGAATTGTCTATTGATCCTTTATTTTTTTATTTTTAATCCAAGAAAAATTACTACTCACACTTTAAATTATATTTTTAAATATTGTTTTAAAGAGCTATTAAAACAACTCACCAGTTATGCTTCATATATATATATGTATACACCTTTTAACTGTGTTTCTCTGCTATAGCTGAATCAGGATGTGTATTAACTAATTCTTCAGCAACTGATGGTTTCTCTTGATGGGGACCAGTCCATTATTGTCTCATCAGAAAAGGTATACCAGGTAGTGTCATTATCAGAACAGGTATAATCAGTTAACTGTTGTCATTTACTTTGTTCCACTTGGACTTCAGGCAAGCAAGCTGTTTTCTATAACATATTTGTAGCATGATAGTGAGCACAGAAAGTGAGTTTTTTCATGTGAATCAAAATTCTTTCATAGTAAACCATAAAGTAGCTGATGGACTTGATGTCCTTTTTGCTTTCCATTATAATTTCATGATAACTATTTGTATAACTCTGGAAACCAACTAATCAACTCTGCCAACTGCTTCTCAAAATATCATTAGCCATCTCTTACTAAAAAAACTGCCAGCCAACTTCTTTTTATCAACTCTTTATATAGTCAGATGAGGTGACAAAAACTCTTATTAAAATTGTTTTTTAATTAAAAATTGTTCTTTTTTTAATCTTTTCAAATGAAATGATTATAATTATCAGTTCTATTTTAACATAAAACATGCTTGTTTTTAATTTCAAAATCTGAATACAATATTAATATTTATTTAGACATTTTAAAACTGTTTAATTTATAATAAAATTCTATTTTAAATTCAAAATTATTAATGTTTTACTCTAATTATTTTATTCCAGGCAATGCAGGAAAATACTACAAAATTTTTGTCTGTGTTTATTTCTCCTTTTCCTTTCAACTATATATATATATATATATATATGCACACACTATGTTATATTATGTAACAGAATTGTTACAATATATATACTTATATAAAAACATCTATTTCATATTTAGAGCAGGTTATTAGCAGGGGATGGGAGATTTATTGAATGTTATGCATTAAAATTAAAAGATAGTACAGCCAGATAAATACTGCAAATAAGATTTTATACAACAGAATTATATTCTGCAAACTTATAAATAAAGACATAGACCTATAATCTAGATATAAAAAATTTACTTTAATTTTGAAAAAATAGTTTTCTTTAATAGAAAAGACATTTTTTTTTTACAATAAAAAAAAATCCTTTGTTAAAAAAGAAAAAAGAAAAAATGTATTTTAAGATTTCAAATTAATGTCAAAACTCAAATTAACAGCTAGTCATGATAATTAACATTTATTCTAATATAATTAAAATTTAGAAATCAGAAATGAGTTTCCATTATATAGACTGTGTTATTAAGAACTAATTATTATAATTGTAATTTGATATGATTATTTTTAATTTTATTTTTCTGTACATATTATTTATTTTGTTATAAATCTTTCATCAGTCCAGATAATAGAAATTTGTTAGGATGACTATTTTCAGGATAATTAAGGTATTAATATTATGAATTAAAATTTAATATAAATTGTCTAGTAATAAAAACAATTTAGTTTTATTCTTATTTTTTGTACTGGTCTTCAAGGTTGTAGTTATCGTAAAGTAACTGTGCAACTAATCAAAACCATACACTAAAAAGGCTTTAAATGAATTGCTAATTTGCTCTTGGAAATTCTTCTCTGGCTGCATAGAGCTGACTCCAATGAGAATTGGCTCTTCAGCATCTAATTAACTATGAGCAAATCAGTGAAAAGATAACAACTATCAATGACAAAAGAATATGCAAAAATCATTCCTTCAAATTTGTGCAAAACTGATTATAAGAAAATAATTAAGATAAGTAAAGAAAACTAAAAGACATTGCATCATGAATTTAAATCACAAACTTCACATAATAAAACAGCTTTAAAATAAAGTGAACATAAAATAAAAGGAATATTTAAACCATAATCTCCAACTATTGTGGAAACCTGCTGAATTGCTACTCATGTAGATTCCTAAGCAATCTTATAAAAGCCATTTTAGATTTATAGACTTTTGAAATTTTATTTAAATCTTAAAATGAACTTTATTTTTATTTCAAATATTATTATTTTATTGTGAGATTAATTCTTTGATTAACACTATTTCATTTGAATTAACAATTATTATGTATATGCTGCAATTAATAATTTGAATTTACTTAACAAAATAATTTTATTCTAATCATATTACTTTAAAAATTTTAAATAACGTAGTATGTTATGGGAATTTAAGATAATAATTATTCATTTTAAATTACTTAAAAATGAAAATTACTAATTTAGTTCATAGAAACTGTTTATCATCATTAGTCAGCTGCAATTTATTATTATTAATTAGGATATAATATAGGCTAAAATATAATAGATAAGTCAAGCATTGTTAGCTGAGAGGTCATTGCAGCTGCTTTGCAAGCAAGTAGTTGGTTGCAGATGGTTGTGGGTTTGCCTTCCGGACGATGCTATGACATATGGAAATATATATATAATAGATAAAGAAAAATTATTATGCTAACATCAATGAGGTTTGTTATAATTAGTATTCAGTAACCCTATCCAATTTACTAAATATTTTGTTAAGACCAAAGATCACAGAAAAGTGAAAACCTTAATAATTATGTAATAATGTGTTACAGCTAATATCTGGGATATACATTCATCTTGTTAATTCAATTAAAATAGACTGAAAACGTATTATTTAAAACTTTTTCAAATGAATTTAAATTCTAGTACAAACATATGTATTGCTTTTATATGTTTATATAGCCAATAATATACTGAAATAGTTAAGCAATGTTTGTAATGTATTTAAGAGATTTAAGTACCTCATTATTATATCGATTTTCAGACATATGCATAGGATGCGCATTACATGTAATGATAATTGACCAGCACTATTCTTGAATATCTATTGTGATGGTGATTAAATAGCTATATTATTCATATGAATAATTAGTATAAGCCTATTTGATTAGAATACACAGTAAGTTCACTTATTATAATATTGAGTTCTGAAATATTTGTGTGCACATACTTGACTTGGTTTTAACATGCATAGCCAACTGATTCAAATAAATAAATTTAAATTTTATTAGTAGCATATTCTTAATATATAGCTCATGATTGATTATGGAAAGAATAAATCATATTAACTTTACAGTTATGTACCTTTGATATATGATTTTATTTTGCTCGATATTTCACAAATTTCAAGTTAGAAAACTTACTTGTAAAATATAACCACAAGAATATTTATGCTAATGTTTCATCATCATCATCAACCATTATCAATCCACTGCAGGATGAAGGTCTCTCCAAGTTCAATCCATCTTTTCATATCTTTAGCTTCTCTTCTCCACATCACCCCTGCACACTTTCTTATTTCATCCATCCATCTCACATGTGGTCTCTTTCTGGGTCTTTTACAATCTCTTGGAATCCCGTTTAAAACTTAAACTCAGAGGTAAAAAGCCAATAAACTCACCATGCTGGCTAATGCATGTTGGTGAGCAGCCCATCCATGTTTGTACACTATATGAATAATCATATAGTAATAACAGCTGCAACGACAAGAACGTATGTTTAAAATATAATAATAATGACTTGTAATAAATTTTTATTTATTTATTTTGACCAAAAGTTTACTTATCTATTTTTATATCAATTGTACAGTCTTATACTATAATCAACAAAATATTCAAAGGAGTCTTGACCTAGCGGTGGCATTAGTAGTGATGGAAGATTCTGCAAGAATTTTTTATTGGAAATCTTCACAAAAGAACACATTTTCTATATATATATATATATAAGCAGGCTAAACATCCAATGAAGAGTGATTTTACTGAGCTGCAATAAAATTCTATCAGTTACAAGCAAAGATAGAAAATTAGAGATTGTAAATCTTGTGGCTATCCCTAATGACTGATGTCAATCATAGCTGAAGATTGTGAACTTCTATTACATATATTGTACCCTTACTTCTTGATATGTAAAATAGTCTAAAATACAACTAGCTCAGTTACATTATTATGCTTAATAATGATTTGCATATCTATCTTTAATATACTTTTATATTATCATATCTTAATTAAATTTATTATCAATCATCAAAATCAATATAGTTCTAGATTATACTAATTAAATAAGTATTTAATAAAATTATGAGACTGCGAAGTAAAGTTACAAAGTAATAAGCAGATTTACACTGAGTCAATATCTCCCAAGATACCGCCTCAATGGCATAAGAATACTACCACTACCTTATCATCTTACCACTACATCTATAGCATCCTTATGACTTTTAAATGAAATAAATTATCTTTAACAATACTAAAATAAATACTAATCTTTTAACTTAAAATATAATTAAATAATCTCAGGTTCTTCCAAGCTGTTTTTAAAATAATAATAACTCATGTAAATAAGTATGATGTGGGATTTTATATCAAACTTAAATACACCTAACTTATTTAAATAATAATAATAAATAATACTAATCTTAGAGTGTAATTTAATCTCATCTATTTCTATGATATAATCAATCATTAAATGAACAAACAATCATATGTATATTTTTATTTCATATGGTATCTTAATTTTGGAATAGATCAAAATCTTATACTTAATAATCCGTGGCAATAAACAATACTGTATTCTTATAATGTGCATTATAATCATCTTATGACCATTGCAATATTTTCTGTTCATGTCAATCAATTCTTATAAAATAATGTTAAGAATATATTGTATTCATTTCTAAATAATAATAACAAATTCATTTTTGTACAAATATTATGTTTATTTCAAATCATCTGATGTCAAAATGCTATGGTGACAAATAATGAAAACTCGACACACTTTTAAAAAAACAAATTAACAAATTTATTTACAATAATTTCAAATAAAATTTATTTACACTATTTACAGTTTTAGAATTTAGGAAAATAAATCAAATAAAATAAGAAATTACAAATACAAGAAGTTTATACTGTTACTAATTCATGTGCTTAACAAGCAATTATACATTCTTCAATTACTATACTAATAATATTATAGTATGTTTTCAAAATTTAGATTTAAAAAATAAATAGTAGTGTACTTTAATTACTACAAATAATAATATATGTCAAGACTATTTATGTAGCATGTGTAAACAATGAAAACTTCACTAACTAAATAGCTACATTAATTAAGTATTACCATTTATAATATATCATCATATATTTACTTTATTATTAGCATTGCTTAATAGCTTTATAAATTAATGTATCTTTGTAATGTAAAACAAATAATTGACTATAATTGTACTTTACTTAATGTAATTCCTGTTATATGTTTTATCAAATATGCATTACATATCTGTACTGTTCAAATACTATTATTTAAATCATTTATCAATTTCAAATTCATAAAGCATTACCTTAGATAAATTCTATGATTCTTTTCTGTGTAAAATCATTACTTTACTTATATATTATTTTAATCCTTTCTAATAATTTCTATCTATAAAACACATTCTAAACTTATCTAAAATTTCCGGAAAATAAATACCAATTTTAAATAAAATATTCATTATCTAAACTACCTATACTACATTGTCTATACCTAATAAACTTCAATCTAAATATAAGCTTCTACCCATAACGTAACTTAACTTATTTAATAAAACAAAATACAAAAAATAGAGTCTTTTCAAATCTATTCTTATCTTGCAAATAATAAAATAATTACCTAAATAAAGAATAAATATAATTCTAATACTATAACATAATAAAATATCAAAATTTATTTATGAAAGAATCATATAATTATTTCTAAGCTTCTTACGTAATGTTGTATCATGTTGATATTATAGATTAAAACTTATGCATATTTTAATAAAGTTCGTTGCCAATATAATGTATGTGTTTTCTTAAAATATCTATACATTCATTCCACAAAACATAATATTTGGTTGATCTAAAAAAAAAACATATTAAATTCATTAAAATCATTATACAATATTTTTACCATAATAATAATAATGTCCAATCTGCTATCCAGCATTCTTCGGAATTTGCAGCTTCATAAAATAAAATCATTCACATTTATACTCATAAACATTCATTAGAATATTTTGTGTTATATTAATTATAAAAATAAATTTATGTAATTAATTATTATATTATTTTTAAATTATTATTTAATAAATGTACCTAACCTACTTTTAATAGTTTAATAATATTTTAAATTTTATGTTAAATAAATAAAATAAAAGATTATATTACGTATTCCAGCGACGACTTTTGTTCTACCATAAAAGTTCTAACAAATATCCTACGTATAAAGTCAATAGAACACTATTCCCTGTTCCGTTGTATCACGTGTTTCTTGAAAGTTTATAAAATAATGGTAACGTTTTTTTTTTTTAAAATAAAAAATAAGTTCCCATAAGAAAACAAAAATAAAAATTAAAAAAAATAGTTTATAAGTTCTTTCTGGATCCAGTTCTTCATAAAATATTATCTTTAAAGTTATTATTTCTAAACTAATTTATAGTTTGTATATTATTTTCATTAAATTATTTTAATCAACTTGGCTTGCTTGGTTTGGACGTCCATGTATTACTTATGCACTTTTCAAACAACATACTTAGGTAAGAATCTATTTCTCCATCTATAACGTCTAGCGTTTTAGATTACTTCAATATAATAATTTTATTATATTACGATTTTAAAATAATCATATTTATAATCTATTTGCCTTTTCAAATCGTCAATATTTAGTCTTTTAAGCACAAAGACTTAACAAGGCATGTATTTATTAAAATTACTACTTCTTATATCTTTACTCAAGATATACATTTTATTTGTTAAAATCTGCAAAAATACTTTCTTTCTATAGAAATATGAATCTTTTAAATATCTATCTATAATAGACAATAGTAATTTAAACTTTTTAACACTATTTATAGTCCAAAATATTACTTTTCTCCATATCATGGTTTTATGTACTAATCCAGCGTCTGTTATTTCTCTACATAAAGTTTCTGATATATTTCTACGATACGTGATGTTTCTATGATTATTCGTACATAAATTGAGTTTCGATATTGAGAAGACCAATAGGGAAATATTAAGTTTCTACTGCATACCTATCATTTAAAAATTATAAAATTATATACAATAACACTCTTATGATTTTAACACTGATTTTAAGAGCGTTTATAAATTTACTTAGCTATTTTCTCAATAGCACAATCGACTTTTAAAATTTATTGTAGAGAGCCCCCTTCAACAATTGAATCCAGCTTTTATACTAGCAGAAACTCCTTATCTGATTGGTACATTTAAACAATCAAACTTTCTAGCTTATTTACATATTTACTAACACACTATTAAAAATAAAATAATGACTTATTTAATATTTAATATTATTACATTTTTTAAAAAATAATCTTTATCGTTTATTCAAATCTATCAAACATTTTTTAAAATATTCTTTCTCACTTGATTTAAATCTTAACTTTTATAAGATCATTTTAAAATAAACTAAATCTTTTAAATATGTTATATTTTTAAGACAATATTTTTTTAAAAAACAGATTTAATATTCTACATTAATATCTTTTATTTTTATCTCGTGATAACTCACGTATTATTTATAAATTTCACAACATAATTTTAAAATAGTTTTTTGCAACTTTATGAGAAAGCTTCCAAGCATATGTGTGTATATCTCTAATTAACATCTGTCTTTACAATACAAGAAACGCTTCCCATAATCTAAAAATAACTTAACAATGGCTTTTTAAAATAAATATTTATTTTTAAAATAAATAAGATATTACATCAGATTTTAAAATAATTATTTGATATGATTAAAATCAAATATTAATCTCAATTTGAGTACTTATAATTTAAAATATTTCTATTTACTTTTAACATATATTTTAAACTAAATAAATATCTTTGTCTAATTTAAACTTGTCTTTTAAATACTTTAGCTTTAAACATTTGTCATTAAATTTATTAATGCAGTATTACATCATAATCATCATCATTTTTAAATATCTTCTCAATATCAACACAATTCACATATCAAATACTCATAGATTGCTTTAATTAAACTTATGGTAACATTACCACAAGCAAAGTCAACATCACATATTTAAAATACTTTTTAAATTTAAAATTTTCTACTAGATTAGCACAAAACTTAAATGGTGATATGTAAAATAGTTTAAAATACAACTAGCTCAGTTACATTATTATGCTTAATAATGATTTGCATATCTATCTTTAATATACTTTTATATTATCATATCTTAATTAAATTTATTATCAATCATCAAAATCAATATAGTTCTAGATTATACTAATTAAATAAGTATTTAATAAAATTATGAGACTGTGAAGTAAAGTTACAAAGTAATAAGCAGATTTACACTGAGTCAATATCTCCCAAGATACTGTCTCAATGGCATAAGAATACTACCACTACCTTATCATCTTACCACTACATCTATAGCATTCTTATGACTTTTAAAATGAAATACATTATCGTTAACAATACTAAAATAAATATTAATCTTTTAACTTAAAATATAATTAAATAATCTCAGGTTCTTCTAAGCTGTTTTAAAATAATAATAACTCATGTAAATAAGTATGATGTGGGATTTTATATCAAACTTAAATACACCTAACTTATTTTAATAATAATAAATAATACTAATCTTAGAGTGTAATTAAATCTCATCTATTTCTATGATATAATCAATCATTAAATGAATAAACAATTATATGTATATCTTTTATTTCATATGGTATCTTAATTTTGGAATAGATCAAAATCTTATACTTAATAATCCGTGGCAATAAACACTACTGTATTCTTATAATGTACATTATAATCATCTTATGACCATTGCAATATCTTCTGTTCATGTCAATCAATTCTTATAAAATAATGTTAAGCAAATATTGTATTCATTTCTAAATAATAATAACAAATTCATTTTTGGTGCAAATATTATGTTTATTTCAAATCATCTGATGTCAAAATGCCGTGGTAAAAATAATGAAAACTCGACACACTTTAAAAACAAATTAACAAATTTATTTACAATAACTTCAAATAAAAATTTATTTACACTATTTACAGTTTTAGAATTTAGGAAAATAAATAAAATAAAATAAAAATTACAAATACAAGAAGTTTATACTGTTACTAATTCATGTGCTTAATAAGCAATTATACATTCTTCAAATACTATACTAATAATATTATAGTATGTTTTCAAAAACTTAGATTTTTAAAAATAAATAGTAATGTACTTTAATTACTACAAATAATAATATATGTCAAGACTATTTATGTAGCATGTGTAAACAATGAAACTTCACTAATTAAATAGCTACACTAATTAAGTATTACCATTTATAATGTATTATCATATATTTACTTTATTATTAGCATTGCTTAATAGCTTTATAAAATTAGTGTATCTTTGTAATGTAAAACAAATAATTGACTATAATTGTACTTTACTTAATGTAATACCTGTTATATGTTTATCAAATATGCATTACATATCTGTACTGTTCAAATACTATTATTTAAATCATTTATCAATTTCAAATTCATAAAGCATTACCTTAGATAAATTCTATGATTCTTTTCTGTGTAAAATCATTACTTTACTTAATATGTTATTTTAATCCTTTCTGATAATTTTATTTATAAACATCCTCTAAATTTATCTAAAACTTCCGATAAAACAAATATCAACTTTAAACAAAGTATTCATCATCCAAATTACCTATACTACATCGTTTATACTTAATAAACTTCAATTCAAATATAAGCTTCTACCCATAACGTAACTTAACTTATTTAATAAAACAAAATACAAAAAAAAAATAGAGTCTTTTCAAATCTATTCCTATCTTGTAAATAATAAAATAATTACCTAAATAAAGAATAAATATAATTCTAATACTATAACATAATAAAATATCAAAATTTATTTATGAAAGAATCATATAATTATTTCTAAGCTTCTTACGTAATGTTGTATCATGTTGATATTATAGACTAAAACTTATGCATATTTTAATAAAGCTCGTTGCCAATATAATGTATGTGTTTTCTTAAAATATCTATACATTCATTCCACAAAACATAATATTTGGTTGATCTAAAAAAAAATATTAAATTCATTAAAATCATTATACAATGTTTTTACCATAATAATAATAATGTCCAATCTGCTATCCAGCATTCTTCGGAATTTGCAGCTTCATAAAATAAAATCATTCACATTTATACTCATAAACATTCATTAGAATATTCCGTGTTATATTAATTATAAAATAAATTTATGTAATTAATTATTATATTATTTTTTAGTTATTATTTAATAAATGTACCTAACCTACTTTTAATAGTTTAATAATATTTTAAATTTTATATTAAATAAATAAAATAAAAGATTATATTACGTATTCCAGCGACGACTTTTGTTCTACCATAAAAGTTCTAACAAATATCCTACGTATAAAGTCAATAGAACACTATTTCCTGTTCCGTTGTATCACGTGTTTCTTGAAAGTTTATATAAAAATGGTAACGTTCTTTTTTTTAAAAAAAATAAGTTCCCACAAGAAAACAACATAAAATTAAAAAAATAGTTTATAAGTTCTGGATCCAGTTCTTCATAGATTATTATTTAAAATTATTATTTCTAAATTAATTTATAGTTTATAAATTATTTTGCATTGAATTATTTTAATTAACTTGGCTTGCTTGACTTAACTTGACTTGATTTGGTTTGGACATCCATGTATTACTTGCGCATTTTTTCAAAACAATATATCTAGGTAAGAATCTATTTTTTCCATCTATAACGTCCAGCATTTTAGATTACTTCAATATAATAATTTTATTATATTACGATTTTAAATAATCATATTTATAATATATTTGCCTTTTCAAATCGTCAATATCTAGTCTTTTAAGCACAAAGACTTAATAAGGCATGTATTTATTAAAATTACTACTTCTTATATCTTTACTTAAGATATACATTTTATTTTTTTAAAATCTGCAAAAATACTTTCTTTCTATAGAAGTATTCATATTTCTTTTAAATATCTATTTATAATATACAATAGTAATTTAAATTTTTTAACACTATTTATAGTCCAACATACTACTTTTCTCCATCTCGTAGTTTTATATACTAATCCAGCGTCTGTTACTTTTCTAACGTAAAGTTTCTGATATATTTCTCTGATACGTGATGTTTCCATGATTATTCGTACGTAAATTGAGTTTCGATATTGAGAAGACCAATAGGGAATTATTAAGTTTCTACTGCATACTTATCATTTAAAATTTCATAAAATTATATACAATAACACTCTTATGATTTTATAACTGATTTTAAGAGCGTTTATAAATTTACTTAGCTATTTTCTCAATAGCACGATTAACTTTTAAAATCTATTGTAGAGAGCCCCCCTCAACAATTGAATCCAGCTTTTATACTAGCAGAAACTCCTTATCTGATTGGTACATTTAAACAATCAAACTTTCTAGCTTATTTACATATTTACTAACACACTATTAAAAATAAAATAATGACTTATTTAATATTTAATATTATTACATTTTAAAAATAATTTTATCGTTTATTCAAATCTGTCAAACATTTTTTAAAATATTCTTTCTCACTTGATTTAAATCTTAACTTTTATAAGATCATTTAAAATAAACTAAATCTTTTTAAATACGTTATATTTTTAAGACAATATTTTTTTAAAATCAAATTTAATATTTTACATTAATATCTTTATTTTTTTATCTCGTGATAACTCACGTATTATTTATAAATTTTACAACATAATTTTTAAAATAGTTTTTGCAACTTTATGAGAAAGCTTCCAAGCATGTATGTGTGTATCTCTAATTAACATCTGTCTTTACAATACAAGAAACGCTTCCCATAATCTAAAAATAACTTAACAATTGCTTTTTTAAAATAAATATTTATTTTTTAAAAATAAATAAGATATTATATCAGATTTTAAAATAATTATTTGATATGATTAAAATCAAATATTAATCTCAATTTAAGTACTTATAATTTAAAATATTTCTATTCACTTTTAACATCTATTTCAAATTAAATAAATATCTTTGTCTAATTTTAACTTGTCTTTTACATACTTTAGCTTCAAACATTTGTTATTAAATTTATTAATGCAGTATTACATCATAATCATCATCATTTTTAAATATCTTCTCAATATCAACACAATTCACATATCAAATACTCATAGATTACTTTAATTAAACTTATGGTAACATTACCACAAGCAAAGTCAACATCACACTTTTAAAATACTTCTTAAATTTAAAATTTTCTACTAGATTAGCACAAAACTTAAATGGTGACCCATTATATATATTACATATATATATATATATTATATATATTACATATATATAATTACAGGGATTTTGAACCCAGACTTTCAAACTCCCTTCAGCTATCCAATCTATCTCATATAACTAATACACATGATCACACACATGAAAAAGATAAATGAGCTCCAATATATGTATTTCATCCTGAACCAGCACTGATCAGTTGGTCCAGATCATCACTTTCCACACACACATATATAGTAAAATCAGCACTTGGTTTGTATTAAGATAGAAAATCTTCAAACTTTAATGGACAGGCTTCAATCTACTCAACCATCCAACTCGTCAGCCTTCCACACCATTGAAAATCTGATGATGGAATGCCCAAACCCCTTAATGATGCCAATATTATTGTCCTGCTCATGTTAACCTTAAGTCATTCTGACTTCTTATGTATAGGAACTTGCCCCAGGGTGGGCAGGATACATGCTGAATCTGTAATATTTAAATGTGAGTATCCTGCCTATCTCTGTTCTGTGTATTTAAATGAACAAGGTCCTATACATGATGGATCAGAATGACTTAAGGTCAATATGGGCATGACAATAATATTGGCATCATCAAAGGGTTTGGGAATTCCATTATCAAATTTTTAGTGATATGAAAGGCTGAAGAGTTTAATGATGGAGTAGATTGAAGCCTTTCCATTAAAATTTGAAGATTTGCTATCTTAAAACAAACTAAGTACTGATTATATATATATATGGAAAATGATGATCTAGATCAACTAATGTCTACTGGTTTAGCATGAAATACATATATTGGAGATCATTATTTTTTTCATGTGTGTTGTAATATGTATCAGTTATATGAGATAGATTGGATAGTTGAAAGAAGCTTGAAAGTCTAAGTTCAAATCGCCCATAATTACATCTAAACTCCAGGGATATAAAGTACCTGTATTTATATATACATATACTAATAATACATTGTTTCGCTTACATTCAAAATTTATGATTTAATTTAAAAAATAATTTACTGGAATGTCTAAGTATAAGATTTATTACTAATTATTTTAATTCAGTCTTGGCTTCAGGTGAAACAGATTAAGAACTTACTAATTAAAACATTACTCTTGATAAAATGCTCTTTGAATTCATAGATACTTGCTTTCCATTATATGTTAAAAAGGCTTTTATTTATATTGTAAAATAATAGGAAATACCTACACCTTTAGATAATAAACAATATTATTTTAATCTATATTTTAAAACAGTCATTTTCTAGTCATTTCAATTATGTAAAACAAAGTGGAAAGTTATTGTTTCTTGTAGTTGCTTTTTAATATGGCTTAAAAGTATGAAATATGGAGAAGTACAACGGAGTGCTTTCCAAGATACCATTGTGTCCTTTGAGGTTTACAGATTGAGATGAGATAATGATATATATACACATACACATAAATGTCAGTAGAAATAAGATAAAAAAAATACTTCAAAAAAATTTAAACTCAAAAAGAATATATATATATTCTGCTAACAATGATTTCTTGTCTTACTAATAATAACAATCTAAAAATAATGGATTTCCAATCTTATAAAGTTTCCTAATTCAACATTTAATTAATACAATTGTTTTTTTTGATAAGAAATTACTATTTCTTGTTAATAAAAATATAGTATAAGGTAGAACATTTTTCAAAAAAGGAACTTTAATGTATTTTTCTTTTCAAAGCACAAGCAAGATAAAATTACATGAGCCTAGTCTATAATTTAAATTTAAACCTTTTAAAAAAAAAAAAACCTAGAAATTCAAAGAATGTTTTATTTTTTATTTCAAAAAAGAAAAATCACAAGAAATAAAATGAAACAGAGGATCGGCTTGTCTTTTTTAATTATATAGACAAATTATGAAATATGATCAAAAGAGCATTTTGAGACATAAAACTACCCCGCATCTAATAGCTAACACTAAATTATCATACACTTAGACACTCTTTAAAAAAAGACAATTCGCAGAAAAATTCAAGAAACGATAGAAAGACAAGTGAAATTCGTTAATTTACAAATACACTTCTTTATTATAGAGACAAATAATTGTTAATATAATATGTATTTACGAATGGTTATACAGGTTAATTGTTCAAAAAAAATTGGCGTACTGGAACATCCAGTAATGAATCGATCATCCAAAGGGTGACCATCCCCCTGTGGAATATAATAAAAGAATTATAAATCATTAATAAGTTAAATCAAATGTTACCTTAACTTAAACTGTCTATTGGCCTAGATTAGTTTCTTCATGTAGAATTATTAATGTATATATGTATTGTACTACTACATAGTAACTCATTGATGAAATGTAGATAAAGGATGATGATGGTACTTGACATTTAAAATATCACAACTACAAGAATTTGGAAGCATTAATTAAATACTAGATTCTGTTACCTATAGGTATCTTCATTCTTGATTGAAAACATTATATATAAATAAAACAAATATATTTTGTATAATTGATAAATGTATAGTTAGATATTCATCAAGTTGAAAATAAATCGAGGATAAGATAGACCATTCACTTCTACCACTTCCATTCATAGTATAGATAAATCCTATCTTTTAAATATCTATAATAAATAAAATTATATATATGATAACCAAAATTAGAATATTACATATGTGCCTATCCTTCATGGTTAGATAATATCATAACTTATAATATCCATGTCTCAAATTTCATTTTTTTTATAAGGAAAGTCTAATCAATATCAATAGATATCTTTATTCTAATATTCTTTACTAGGGCAGTTATTCTGATTTGGGAGAACTTAATTACAGATTTAATATTTTTATACTTAATCTGTTTTTAAAATAATACTTAAACTTTTAAATATTAAAAACAAGTACACCTGGGTCTCGTTTTACATGATAGACAGGTTCCTCAGAAAACACATGCAAGTGAAATCATGCAAAAATACACATAACTTACCTTGAAAAAGGGGGGATATGAACTGTGAATTTTCAAAAATCACGTAAAAGCAAAACACCAACGTAAAATTACTTTAAAATTCGCGCAAAAAAAAAAATAAGCAAATAAAATATGACTAATAAAAAATTTCAAATTTGAAAAAAATTGATACAAGACAAACTTTTTTTAACTATAATATTTAATTTGATTCAAAACAATATATTTTTATGCATAATTTACAGTAATTTACATTTTTTATACACGATTTAATTATTACCACTATTTGCCGATAAACAGGTTCGTTTGCAAACTGGTAAAAAATCAGATTCTTCAAAAGAGAAAATACAACTAGCACCAATGTCACTCTCATATTGTGTTAATGGTTTTCTGGTGACAACGTAATTAGTAATTAATCTAACAACTAAAAATTAAATTCTTACTTTTGTCTTTAATTTTTTAATTTTCAATTTTAATTGTGCCCACTGCTATTACTCACCTTTTAAAAATAAACTTGTGGACATTAAATGATTAATAATGGATTATGTTCTTTTTTAAAAAGCAAAAACAGAATGTGATTTAAAATGCAAAATTAACACACACAATGTTTGAACAAATTTACATTATAATCTTGTAATACCTTGTACAGGCTTAAACCTGCATTATATATGTAATATATGCGGGGTTCGAACTCAGACTTTCACATGACCCACCACTCTCAGTGCCATCTCATATTGCTGACCCACCTGATCACACACATGTTGTTGTAAAATTTAATGTGTGTATACATAAAATGTGGAAATCATGATTTTAATTTCATTATTGCATAAAATCTTACTATTATAAAGCACTGAAAATATTGAAATTACTAAAATGAAAGTCAAATTCCAATAATGTGCTATTACTTTCAATATACGCGAAATTTATTATTTAAAGTAATAGCGCATTATCGGAGTTCGACTTCCGGTGAAACGTGAACCGTGTAACTTCAAAATCATGTTAAATAAGTCCGTGTAAAAAAAGACCCAGATGAAATTTTATTATAACATTAAACTGACAAATAAATTTTAAACTATAATTCAGTAAGCACATTTACTTTTCTATTTTATCAACTCCCTTTTTCTTGACTACATTTTCCCTTATATATTTAAATTATAATTTGACTTATTATTTAAATATAATTAAAACAATATTGGATTATTTGTAAACTAATCTTACTATTAAAAAAGCATATAGGATTTAGAATTAAATATCAAAATAAATTTCAAAAATAATTCAATGTTTAGGAATATTTATTTACTAATCATATTAAATAGCATGCTTAAAATATTCTAATTTTGCCATTAAACTATATGGTATGTATATTTGATTGTATGATGGATTTTATGGGTATGTTAAACAATTATTGATTTTAATAATGATGTTTTTATGACATGATTTAGCAATAATGTATATGGAATAAAATAGTGAAAACATAAAATAAAAATAGCACTTTATAAATACAATTAAATGCTTTATAAACTTGAACAAATTAGTTTATATTTGTAAAAATTCTTATGATAAATAAACTTTATTAATATTATTCTTTATCATACTTCTTACTGTGGAAAAACCTGTTAAAATATATTTGTTGGTTTTTATATCTAAAATACATCAGGATTTAAAATATAAACTTTTTTGTTCATGAGTTTGTAGATCAGTATTTAGTGTCACTCAACCACAATGTTCTATGTGATAAAATATTCTTAAATACAAGAAGATATAAGAGGAGAATTAATCAATATATCAATGTCCATGTTGGTGATCATTATTTGTGTCCATTACTCTCCTTCAAAACAGTGATTAAACCAACAAATAAGATCATGCTTCAAGATATCTCTTTTACCCCAACTTGATAAAATGTTCAATTATATTAAGTTTATTTTTTACTTGAAATAAAAAAAAATCCACATTACACAAATATAATCTGCACTAATACATGAGAATCCAAATTCATTAAAATTCATATCTAAAGAAAATACATTTTATTTTGTCCCTTTCGGACTTATACTAGTGATGATGATGATGATGATGACTAATGATACTGTCACTTTACGTAACCATATATACATAAAATTTACATATTGATTTACAATTAAATTTAACATATTATTTATTAATACATTCATTTTAAATTTTGAATCTTTATTAAGAACAATTAAATCAAATCCCTCCCCCCCCCAAAAAAAAAATCTAAGTCAGATGTCACATGACCTAATTTAACAAGCTTGCATTACAAATATTATATATAGAGCTCACAAAGCTTGTTAAGAGCTTATTTGTGAGCTTTACATATAACAATTAAATCAATGTAAATAGCAAAATATTTTACTTGATATTAGAAATATAGTAGCTTTACAAATATGAAAATAAATATTCATTTATATTTGCTGCAGTTTATATATAATATTTTTAAACAACTGATAAAATGTTATCTTTAGGCAATTTAAAATGATTTTAGATAAAGTATTTTTTAAATTTTAGGATATTAAGATCTGTTTGGATGTAAATCTTACATATATTTAAATAAAATACAGTAAATCAAATTACATAATTATAAACAGATAAATATAATAATAAAATAATATTACAATAAAAGGATACTATCTTTGTTCAGAAACTTTCCTGAAACTCTTATTAGTTCTTTTCTCTTTGTTTTAAGCTTGATAGAAAATAAAATTCATTTACAAACAATAAATGTTTATAACATTACTTTTCTAGAAACAAACATTGAATATATTTATTTATTCTAAAAAATATTTATAAAAATGCAACAGCAACTATTAGAATAGGTAATAATACTAGGAAGATTAGCATTGAGGAGGGTGTATGATGAGTGATTCCATATTTACAAAATGTTTTACAGAAGTTTTGCAAAAAGTATTTTGTGGATTAACATGGGGAGCTAAGGAAATAAAAATAAATGAAGATTGTTTAAGTCATCTAGATTTTGGAGATGATGTAGTTGTTTTTGAAAATAATGGTACAGAGCTTTAGGAAATGTTGTAAGGGTTATTAGATAAAAGTAAAAAAGTAGAACTAAAGATAAAAGCTAAAAAGACTAAAGTAATGTTCAGTAGATTTTCTCAAAGGATGAAAATAAAGATTGATAATGATAAGTTAGAAGAAGTTAAAAACTACAAATATGTTGGTAAAATTATTAATAAAGATGGAAATATAATGGATAATCATAGAATTAAACTTAGTTGGAGTGCTTTTGGCAGAAATAACTAATATTGAAAGAAAATATGCCAATCATTTGAAAAAAAAAATTTAATAAATATGTTTTGCCAGTTCTTACTCATGGATCTGAGACTTGGACACTTAACACAAGAGCAATACAGAGACTTCAGACCACTCAAATTACATGGAAAGATGCATGTTAGGAGGAACAAGAAGAGATTGAAAACAAACTACATGGATGAAAGGACAAACAGATGTTACTGACATCATTGAAAAAGATAAGAGAATGTAGTAAAGTTGGGTTGGACATATTTCCAGAAGAGATGAAAGTAGGTGGACAGTTAAAATATTAAACTGGATTCCAAAAGATTATAAAAGACCTAGGAAAAGACAATATGTGAGATGGATGTAAAAAATAAGAAAGTGTGCTGGGGTGAGGTGAAGAAGAGAAGATAAAAACCAGAAAAAATGTATTTAATTTGGAGATATTTTCATTCTCCAGTGGATTGATAATGGTTGAAATTTCTTATATTTTTCTAGGAAAACAATATCCATCACAGTAATAAAAAAAGTAAAATATTTTTGTGAATGGTTCTCTGCTATTCAAGTTTGCTTCTTATAAAACTGAATAAACATTTTCCAAGTTTTATTAACTGGTGACTTATTTAAATGTTTTCCATTATTATTTGAATAAAAAAATTTCCAATAATAATTAAAACAGATTTCATTTTAAAGTGAAATTGAAATATTTTTTTTTGAGGAATTGAACACTAAGTTATTTCTTTTCTAGGTTTTAAAGAAATAAAGTTTAATGTGCAAAAATAAATATAGAAATTATTTGAAATAAAACTTTTTAAATTTACATTTTGTATTTAAAAAATTGCTTTTTCTTTTAAGTTAATGTCATTTAGAACCATAATACGCCTATTGGAACAATTACTACTTGAAATATATTTAAAAATAATATCTGTTTAAAAATAACTTTGTATACTTGAACAATAACAATCTTTTCCAAATGCTTTAACATTTTAATGTATCCTTTTTATGATGTCTCCCTTTTGATTTAATTATTCTGAGTAGAAATTTTATTATAAAACTTTAATAAATTGTTTATACAATTTTAACTTTTTAATGTCAGTAAATTGAAACATAATAACAACATTTAAAATCATATAAGAAATTGACGTATACATATTCTAATAAAATTTTTGATTTCAAAAAGTCTAACAAAATGAAGACTTTATATGTTAAAATGGCTAAGTTTAAAAGTTAAATATATATAAACTTCTGAAATTTTTCCTGGCTTTTCAATAGAAGATGATAAATTCAAACACTAAAGATGTTTAAAGAAGATTGCTATTACACTCTAATTTTGGTTTTTATATCTAATTCTCCAAATGCTGATTGATTAGGATTGACTTTTTAAAATTAACATTTGTTTAGACAAATTCTCTTATGGTTTCATGTTCCATACATTTTTAGATTATAACTAACTATTTACATTTTAATTAATGAAAATCATTTTATTTTGTAAAATAATATTTATTTAATAATTGTAATGGATATTATGGATTGAAATAAATGTAGACACTCACACATATGTATTTCAGTTATACAAACTAAACTCATTGCAATCAATGTTACATTTAAATTTATCTATTAAGTGCAGCGATCATATGTAATATGATCCTTATGTCTGAGTTTGAGAGTATTCTCAATAGTCAACATGACATCACTAAGCTATTATAAGATCACTACAGTGCGTATATTAAAGGTGGAAATTCTTTCTTTTTAATTAATCAATGTTGTAATAACTAACATTATTTTCATCTAATAAATTTATAATTCGTATATAAATAATATTTTATAAGTATTGTGGACAAATAAAATTACTTGTGCACATAAAATTATGCCATACAGTAATTATTAATCGTATTAAAATGTCTCTTTATGCAGATTGATTATATACTTTAAATCTAGTTGAACTATTTTACAATAATTCTCTTGCTTTATAATTGTTTTTTATAGTTTGCTTTACTATATTTAAACAAAAATTATTATTATTATTATTTTACATATATATTTATTAAATATATAATTTAAACACCACAAATTTAGTGTGATTATCTCAGACATAATGGTATGTATATTATTACAAACAGATATAATGATATGCTGTTAATAAATAATGCCTACAACAAGAATTCAATTGCTAAAATAATTTCAGTTTGTAAATATGGTTCTTGAAATATTAATATCAAACAATTATAGTGAAGTTTAGATATTTACCGCAATTATTTGCAGTTTAATTAAATAGTCGTTTTACATATATCGAAGTGTATGTTTTATAATTAAAAACCACCATAGAATCTAAAATCCATTGGAAATTTTTAAAATTATTATTGTTTATTAATTTATCAAGTCATATAGAATAATCTTTATCATTTTACCACTAATTTAATAGGTTATATTGTTGTTGTAAATAAGCTATAAAATAATCTTCATTTATAAAATAAAAACACTTATTGTATATCTTCATTTATAAATAATAATAAAAAAACCATAAAAATAAAACACTGATTCCTTTTTCTATTTGAATAAAAAGTATTTTTTTACTCATGACAAGAATTAATGGTTCAGTCAAACTTCATTGACAAACTTCACAATTAATTAAACAAAAAAGCTTAAAAATTGAAAATAAAATAGAAAATGAAGATGATAAATAATAATTATATAAATAAATTCAAAACATTGCTAACTATTAATATATTTAAATCCTTTCATTAACCAATTATATATCTATAGACAAATACATATATTTCCATAAATTAACAAAAAACAATACATTTTTAAAAATAATATCTATGTATATAACTAGTCAAATTAAAATCCAAAAACTGTACAACAGTAACTTAAAAATTATAAAATATGTTATACCTTCTGGGGTATATTTATTAATTTTGTGCGATTTTCATTTTTAAGAGCTTTTTTTTTTTTTAAAAAAAAAAATTATATTGTCATGTGCTACCTTTTCTACAACAGCTCTATTTGATAAAATCTTTTACTGTAAATTAAAATCTTACTTTTTACTGCCATCAATTATTTTTTGTGTAATTTATATATATATAATTCTCTACTTGATTGTCAAAATAATAATCATATATAGATTTTTTTCTGACATTTTCGTTTTCGATTCAAGAATACCTTTTCTTATCATCAATGTATTCATTGGCAAATTATTAATCTGTAAGAATTGCATTAATACTTTATCATTAAAAATACTATAGTTGATCGTTTCATCTCGCTAGAATATTATAAATAAGTGCACTTTTTTCCTCTATTCCAATACTATTTATTATATAAGTTGCCATATATAAGCATTTGGGTTGGAAAGAATAAGTGGATTCATTTTATTTTTTCATAAATACTATATCTTGTGTTGGGAATGAAAGTATTCATTTATTATTAACACTCGTAAAAAGCACAGGCACAATAGCTTGAAAGGGCTGATCTTTAATGTATTACAATATATAAGTTTGAGTAATTAATAGTTACCAAATGATAATACAAATTCTTACTGATAAAGGCAAAAAGTAGTCTAGTCTGTGGCAGGGATCACATTAAAAAATCATCTGTTAAATGCTTATTAATAAGATTACAATAAATATTACTGGAATAAATAGGGGAATCTTATTTAAATATGCTATATAAATATAAAATGTTTCTACTTTTCAATTTTTCTTTATTTTGAGTGTTGCATCTTTAATAAAATCACAATTTTTTAATTACTACTTCACATCTTTTACTGAAAATATCAAATACAAATTTCAAATCTAAATTATATTTTTAAATCTCTATGCTGGAATTCTTATTTACTACGCTAGTTAGAAAATAATTTAGATTATACAGGCAATAAATAAAACAGCATTTAAAATGCCCATTCCAAGGAAGAAGATTATTGCAGAAAAAAAAAAAACTCATTACAATTTTTTGTGAGAGTTTGTAATTATTCTCTAGTTAAAAATATCTGACAATCATTTTGTTGCTTAGCAACTTGTCATCAGCTTCTTGGAAAAAAGGCTTAAAGTTAGTTAGACACAAAAGTAAATCCAAGTTTCATATGGCCTGAATTCAAACACCACTCATAAAAGACATAAGAAGATGTGTTAAACATTTTCACATAAAATATATATTTGTAAAATATAATAAATATTAAGTTAAATAAATAAATAATTTAAATAAAATGACAATAATGTGCTATAATCATGATAATTAAACTAAGAAAAGCCTATTTGAGTAAAATCTTACCAACTATTTTACAGAATCACAATTAGTTTCTCAAGAGAAAACAAACTTAAAACTCTATTACGACATTATTATAACTGAAATGACCCTGAAAAATATTAATATCATAAAATAAAATAAAAAAGCTATTATATTAGATGATTAAATCATTAAGTGATATGTTAGTTCTGTAAGACAAAACTATTAACATCAATTAGAAAATAATATTTAATATATGATATGTGTATTTTATTATAAAATGTTAATATATACAAGAAAAATTGGAAATTCATTTTTTTGATATAGTAAAAGCTGATAATGCAAACCATTTTAAAATAAAAAATAATAAGAGGTCAAAGAAATTGCCCTCTGGTTGAATCTTTTATATAACTGTCAACCTATAATAAATAAATTATTAAAGATAGATTCTAATCTTTAAATCAGTGTTTATTTATTTTTCTTAATTTGCAATCATTTCTATTTTATAAAAGTCACATGAGAATATCACACACACGTCTATATAATCATTAAAATCAACACTTAAACAATCCCAATATTAATAACAATCAACAATCTCAACCTGTTGTCAAGACAACATCTTTTTAACAACAAAGGTTATTGTTAAAAGGAGGTTGCCTTGACAACAGGTTGATATTTTTGATTGTTATTGGTATTGTGATTGTTTAAATGTTGATTGATTTTAATAATTACTTATAAACTCATTTAGTCATGAACATTATTATACTTATATATAATATAAAAGACAATACAACAGAGTCTAAAATTTAGCATTTACTTTAGTAAACATAGGATTCTTTTAATCCATTAGCATCCTCATCACAAATTATGAAAATATTATGATAATTTAATTGTAAATAACATTTTAACAAGTTTGTGGTATTTAAGGTTATAAAAATTGAACTGGTTTCAATTCTTTATGACTATACAGACAAGTTGATTTAGATTGAAAACATTTATATGTTTTTCAAATTGGAATGGCTTGATAATGAATCAGAAAAAAAAAAGATGGTCAACAGAGAAAATGTGCATTAGATCCTGAAGGTTGTGATACTGGTACAAAATCTAAAGTTACTCAGTGATGAAATACATAATCTTAAAACTACTTTAGGGATACTGAAGACAACAGTGCTATAAAGGGTTTTAATAAGCAATGATCTCATCTATCAATTATTTAAAGCTTACAGTAAGTGACATAGCTGTGATGAAAGAAAAAAATCATACTGCTGAAACAAAATTGAGTAAGCTGAAATCATGTGATAGAGTCATGCAATATTTTCTTGGTTTTAAAATAAAACGTGTATGATTATTTTTTCAAAATTTACAGTAAAGTGTAATCATTTCATTAAATTTACTTTTTTTGGACTTTTATTTTATAAAATCATTAATTATATCAATGTAATTTAAATTTTCATATTATTTAAGTTCAGTGGAAAGTAATTTCAACATTTACAGTCTTTTTTTTTCTTCTCATATGTCAAAGCGTTAATCGGGAAGTGAACCCTGGCTAGCTGCTTGGAAGGCAGCTATGGCCACCAATGCTTGACAAATTTACAGTGTTTCATGAGTCATAGACGTTTTTAAACATTTTTTTAAATTTAATTTTAGCATTTAAAAAATAAACAAATAATTTATATTATATATGTAAATATTTAACATGTGAATTTGATAAGTTTATCCATTATAAAACAATGTTAAAATTTCAAAATTCATAACCATTAACTCTACAATAAATTTCCTATAAGAGTAATATAGTTTTAAAACTACCTTGACATTTAATACCTTGAATAGTATTCATTTAATTTACATTAAATGCATAAGAATCTACACACGGGGGGGGGGGATCTAAGACAAGTGCCTATCTGCTAATGCTAAGATTGATACTTCAACAATAAATAGAAGTAATGATTTTACCTTATTTCAAGCTATACTATAAATATCAATAAATGTTCAATTTGTGGGATTAAAAAATTATAATAAATGAATTCTGACTATAAGAAATAAAAGAAACCTATTTATTAAAATTTTTAAAATGATTTTGCTCTTTATGACAAATGTTCTGAAAAGGTTTATAAATAAGATTGAAACTTGGTACAATTATCATCAATTTTATTGGCAACTAAGAAATTATTTTTGGTTGATAATCATTTACTGGAAAATAATTGTTCTTAGATAATAAAAAAATCCCTTCAATATTAGTTTTGAAAATTAAATGTAGAAATTACGTAGTAGTAGCAAATGAACACCGACTGTTTTTTTATTTTTAAGAAGTTATTTTCTTAACAAATCCAACATTTAAAACTTCTGGAAACAGTTTTATAAATAATATTTTGTATGTAAAAATATCACAGCAGATATATTTTGTAAAAAAAAAAAATTCCCCATCATTGATTTTAACCATTATCAATATATTTCATGGTATTGATTATACCAAATCTAATCCAGATTCTTTAAGTCACAAATTATCTTTCTAATATCATATCAGCAAACCTATTATGAAATATGGTCTCTTACAACTTTGAGATCTTATTTATATCTTCGCATATCAAAGTTTGCTATTCTTTTTATTTAAAATTTTAGATCAATTTCGTTTTACTATTTTACTTTTTTCAAAGATGTTTTTAAAATTTATTTCATTTTTGAACCTTCGTTGTTAATACCAACATATTTTTTTCAACATCATTATATGACCTACAATATGTATATTATTTTTCTATTAACTGTCTTAAAGATCCATAAGTGAACAGTAATAAATTACACTTATTAAAAAATAGTTTTTTTTTTTTACCAAAAATGAACATGTTAATAATAATAGTAATTGTTAAAATTTAAGTTCCATGATGATTATACAATAATAATTTTTCAAAAAATTAATTTAAAAACAAATGCTATTTATTGATAATAATTTGCATACACTATTTTAATTTACGTTTTTTTTTTAAAAAAAAAAAATAGAATAAAAAATCAAATAATAGTAAACGTAATTTCTAAATGTCATTCAAAAATGACAGAACAATTTATATTTTAGACCATTCAATAAAATTTTACACTGCTAAAACTTCATCATTTAATTCTGATTTTTTTTTTAAATATGTCATTTAATTAAAAACATTCTCAATGAAAAATTATGAGGTTAAAAGATTACATCATTCAAAAATGGAAAAAATCTATAATAGCAAAGTTATAAATAGAATGCGATCGATACAAAATCTCACAGACAATGTTCTTATACAGCAAGTGCATTGAAAATAAATGTATGAAAGTTAACATTAATTAAATATAGCAAGTAGTTTTTCATCCACATTCATTTAATTTTACTGAGTTTTTTTTTTATTCTGTATTGTAGTGTATACAGATCTATATAAATAAGTAAAAATGGGGGGGGGGGCGGAATATAATCATTTTTTAAACTATCAATAGATGGATGTCTATTATTCTTGACCAGCAACTGTTAAACATTCTTTCACTTTACCCTTTTTTTAAAAAAGAGCTATTGGGTAGGATTTTGCTCTGTGATAGACTATAATATATTTACTTAAAATTTGACTTTATATATGGAAGTATGTCATAGAGATGACAAAGTATCAAATCTGTTAAATCTAGTTATTATTTATATACCAATTATCAATATGAAAATATATCTCTCAGAATAAACAGAATATTGCTTCTATTACATAAACTTTAGCCCTTTTTTTCAATTTACTGTTAATGAATATTACTTTTAATACTTATTAGTACAAGCAATATAATATTGGTTTATCAAATCACAGTGGATTAATCTCTATTTGCACTCATTTTAATGAATATTTATTTAAGCTTCCTAAATGTTATATTATTTATACAGAAGCTAAACTCTTCATGTGGTAGCATGTGATGTTTAGTGGGTTAATGTTATACTGTTACTGTTTTAAAAATTAATATTTTTATTATTAAATGTTATAACATGATTTTATTTATTAATGACCTTATATATTTTATTTTATTATTGATATATGAATTGTTCACTTTAATACTAAAAATTACATTTGACATACCATACATTTGACAAACCATTTCATAATACTAAGATATTATTTTTATTCTCTTGGATAATAATTTTTAGCGAAATATAATTTTTTAAAATTAATAGACTATTTTCTGTTAATTAAATGTAGTTTAATTAATGAATTATAAATGAGAAATTAACAAAATGGATTAATAATAATAATAATAATAATAATTCTTCAATTCAATTCAATTTATTCTATGAAATAAAACAAAGTACATCACAATTATTTAAAAACTCCAAACAATAATAATAATAATAATAATAATAATAATAATAATAATAATAATAATAATAATAATGATGATGATGATGATGATGATGGTGGTGGTGATAATATTGCTTAGAATTTCTACATTATTTATTGCTTATAGAAATCCATTAAAAAAGAGAAAACCTTAATGCATTCTAAATTGATAGTAATGTTAATATTATATTATTATATTATTTTTAATGTAACACACAATGAATTACAATCCAATATTTTGTAAATAAAAAATATCAAAATAGGTTATATAATAGCAAATATTGTATTATTTTAGCACGTGTATGTTTCTTTTATTAATATTTTATTAATGTCTTCATTATGGATTTATTTATGGAAAAATATTTTAAAAAAGACAAAAAATAACTTATGAGTTTGTATAAAAACTTCCCACCATAATAAAAATTAGATTCAAACCCAAATATCATATAAAAGAACTTAATAATCTTAACAAAAACTAGATGAATAGATAACAAGAAAATATATTCATAGGGAAATAAATTGAGATGCTGCAAAATCTCTAGCACTCGTTATAATACTTATCTGACAGTCAATCAGATGTCATGATAGCTGCCCAAATGAAATACAAACCTAAACATACAACAAAGGTTTGGATTTCATTTGGACAGCTATCATGACATCTGATTGGCTGTCAGACAAGTATTATGACAAGTGCTAGAGATTTTAAAGTAACTCAATTTATTTCAGTTTTGGAATTATCTGCGCTTCACAAATTAAAATATTATTCATAGGGAATGTAATTCTCAGAAAGATAAAAGCAAAAAACAAAATGCATGTACAGACTAATGCAAAACAAATCATATCAAAAACATTACTGAATCATTATAGTTAATTATATATATATATATATTATTAGTATGATGATTCAAACTGGGTAGAAGAAATAGAAAGGTAAATAAAATATAATAGTTAATAGTAATGACACCTCATTAAAACTACTGATGGCTAGATTAATCAAATAATGTTAAATTCTTTATGGGTCAAGAATAAAATTATGGTCATTTAAAGTTAATAAAGAGCCAATCCAAGTTTTAATTTTAATAAATTATGTTTATTAACAAGAATTGAAATTAATACAGAGCATTAAAACAATTAATACTTGCAAAATGTATAGATCATTTTGTAGTAAAATTATAAATTCAATACTAAAAGCACTACATTATGAAGTCTTTTTTAATGTATCTCAAATCTAATTCATACTTAGTAATAATAATAAATATTGTTATACTATTAATACTTTTTATTTAATACATTATAATTAAAAAAACAAATTAAATAATTAATTAAAACAACTTTATTGTATGTAAACGTTGGAATGATTATCATGGCAAACAGTTCTAGAGAGGTCAGTACACCATCTTTCTTTACCTATCTGTCAAAACAATTTCATTTTCTTATAATTATAAAAGTCTGAGAAGTGATATTATTTAGGCTAAAGTCTAATACAAGGTCTTATTCAATGCTTTCAAGCATTCAAATTCACAAGGCAGAGATAATTTTTAATCCATTGTGAAATAAGAACCTATAGGCAAATATAAAATAATATTTCTCAGATTTTTTTCTTTATGAAGATTCGAGTTAATATATGTAAATGACTGATTTACATTGCTTTGATTGTTTATTTAGAAAGAGTTGGTATATTGGCATAATTGTGTTTGGAAAGGGGATCATTCAAATGTTTGAAACCGAATAGGTAGATTAATTTTCATTCTGTCACTTTTATAATGAAAATGATATTAATTAAATATATATACAGAACTGTAAAAAATACAGATGTCTATGATAAGAATTAAATGACAAATTTGTAACATTTTTCTTCTTTTAATATTAATACAGGCATTCACATTCATCTTACATATTATTAATGGTTATCCATTCAAACACTCTATGTTATCTTTAACTTATATTTATCATTAGATATTTATTCATATTTTCTTTTTTCCCTTCTCATATATATCAAATACTATCCCGGAATATTTTTTAAGTGCATAATTTAGTAAAAATTCAAAATAATAAGATTGTTTTTTTTTCTTTAAAAATTAATAAATTTATAAGTTAGTATAGATAACTGGATTTTTTTTTTTAAAAAAACCTATAAAACTATTCACAGCACTCTCACAAAATGAAAGCATACCAATATAATATGGATATGAATGCCTAAAATAAACAAACCTTTTTAAAGAAATTTAAATATTTCCATATTTTATATGAATAGCCTTTTAACTGGTAAGGTTTTTGTCAATATGGAGGCAATATACAAAAACTTTTGTTCCAAAAAAAATTCACAGAACTCTATATTTACTTCCTAGGAATAAGCTATTGATTACCATTTAGTTTTTTTACTTTAATTCTTAAAACCAAAATAAATTACATTGTTCTTTTACATAATGTAATATTTACTAAGGCTTTAACCTTGATAATATGCGTCTGAAAATGCGAAGGTAGGGACCTCTACAGGTTTTAACCACAAGCTTATGCTGTGAAGAAAAGCTTGTGGTTAAGACCTGTAGAGGTCCCTACCTTCGCATTTTCAGATGCATATTATCGAGGTTAAAGCCTTAGTAAATATTACTTAATATATTAATGTGCATTTAAATAAATTTATAATTGTTCTTTTATATCATAAAAAAGGTTATTTTCCAATTTTAAAATGTATTAATATTAAAATTCAAATGTTAACTTCAGAGATGATATAAAAAAAATGCTTCCACACTAAATTTATATAAAAGCATTGACAATTTAGATAAGACACTGAAGGATATGTTCATTTTATTAAAAAAATTTGATTGATAATATTTGGACAAATATATTTAGTTTAGTGAAGTCAAAACAGTTGTTTGTAATCTTAAAAATGAAAAGACTGCAGATTATTTTGCAACATGTGGAAATGTTTTAAAATACAGTGGTGATGTGTTAGCTTAAAAAATATTCGAATTATTTAAAAATGTATTGGTCCACGAATTTGGGTCACCTAATGTTAAGGATGCTTCTATTGTTCCAATTTTTTTAAAATAAAGGGAATAGACAAGATTTCAGTAATTTTTATGAAGTAGTATTATTATTTACTGTAGATAAAGTACATTCAAGGATTTTGTTAAATGTTTTACTTTCAGTTATAGATTAATTAGTAACCAGAAATTCAATAGACATGATTTGGTTATCAGATAAATGGAAAAATAGAATTAGAAACAGAACATTTGCATATGAATTTGCATAAAATTTGCATTAATATTATAGTTATTAATCAAATACAAGTCACCATGAATATGGGACTATAAACTGTCCCAAAAGTGCTTGGCAGAAAATTTTGATAATTTTATATGCTTTTAATAGCTTCATTATCTGTGCGCAGAGCACATAATATATATATATTAATTTATTTCAAATGCTAATGAAGTAAAGCCTTAACTATTTCAACAAAGATTTATATATTATTTTTATTAATTTAGTCAAGGCATTTGATTTAGTTCATCAAGCAGGTATATGCCATTGTCTGAAAGTAGTTGATTGTTCATAAAAATTTGTGTTATACAAATTCTATATGATGAAATAAGAGAAAATGTTATTTCTGTAGGCAAAAAATCAGAGGGATTTGATTAAAAAATGGTGTTAATCAAAAATGTGTACGTGTTTCAACATTATTTCAAATTTTACAATAGCAGTCTTTAAAATTATTTATAAATGACTTAATAAAACAGGGATCAAGTTGGAATACAGGTCTAATGATATAATTTTTAATTTATATCAATTAAAAATAAAATTAAAAACTTCATTTGGTTGGATTCTGGATTTACAGAATATGGATGTCTGTGCTATGTATTCCAATTCAAATGATGAAAGGCAGATATAAAAATTTCAATTTAATAATTAATCTTTAAAAAATTCAAGTTCTTTATTAGTCAGGAATAGAAGAAAAAATCTTCAGCAACTTTTAGTATCAATAATTATCAACTTGAGAATGCAAAGCAATTTAAATACTTTAGTAGCTTTATAGATAGAAAGGTGGATTTAGGTGTTAAAACATAGACTCCAATGTGCGGATGATTTTTAGCAGGTTAAAAATTAACCTAATTCATCACAGGCATATAACTACTGTAACTAAGAATTGTTATTTTTCTTACTTTATTGTATGAAAATGAGACTTGGCCACCCATTATAACAACACTATATAAAAGCCCCAGAAGTATTTTATTTAATGATGCTTTATAAAATTTCAAAATTACAATGGAAAGAATACCAGTGTGTTTTCCAGCATACTGGATGAGATACAAACTGTAAGAACACACCATGAGCGCCACAAGACTTCCAAAAAAGTACTTTATAATGAACTTGAGTACTGTTTTTACAAGTGAGATAGACCTTATTTACTTTAAAAGAATTATCTCAAAGCCATTTTAAAAAGATACAATGTTGATTATTTTTATAGAAAAATGACGACTGAGAATACAATATAATACAGAGCAACAATTATACATGATGCTGAAGTATTTAAGAAAAAAAGTCTTTCTGCAGAAGACAAAAGTGGATAAGTATATTTTATATGAGGACATA
The DNA here is from genome assembly GCA_028023455.1 of Epiperipatus broadwayi. Taxonomy (NCBI): domain Eukaryota; kingdom Metazoa; phylum Onychophora; class Udeonychophora; order Euonychophora; family Peripatidae; genus Epiperipatus; species Epiperipatus broadwayi. The sequence goes on from JAQFVV010000004.1 coordinate 9,733,095, forward strand.
AATGTGATTCACAGATTAGTTCTATCATCACCAAACTCATTTTGAGAGCAATTTTTCCTCTTGGAATTGGAATGTCTATACTTTGGCTACTGTATGTATGTATTAACTGAATGATTCTTTTTAAATAAATAATTTACTATACATCAAAGTTATTTGAATAAATCATATAAATATTTGATATCTTTTAAATTTTTACTATAAAATAATGTTGTCAAGCATTGGTGGTCGAGAGGTCAGCGACAGCTACTTTACAAGCAATTGTCCTGGATTAGCAGGTTCGCTTCCTGGCTAATGTTATGACACATGAGAAAAAATAATAATAAAGTCATTCAGATAATCACTTCAATTTTCTACAATATTATTTCCCTCTATGCTTAATTTACTGAATAAATTTTTACTAAATCATAAGCATAAATTCAATGATATGGATGCCTGAAGTGTTGGAGAGTGGAGAAGATTGATTCCTATCCATCAAAGTTTGAAGATTTGCTATCTTAATATAAACAGAGCACTGATTATATATGTGTGTGGAAGATGATGATCCAGACCAATGATAAGTGCTGTTTGAGCATGAAATATGTATGTTGGAGATCATTTATCTTTTTCACATGTGTGTGATCATGTGTATCAGTTTTATAAGATGGAGTGGGTTACTAAAAGGAGCTTAAAAATCTGGATTTAAATCCCCTTTAATTACATCTAGCTTAATTATATATACTATATTTGTATTTAAATACTATAAAGTAATATTATAGAAATGTAATTCCATTTCAATTAGTGATGGACTTTTATGCAAGGACTTGTCATAGCAACTATCAATTTATATCCACAACTTTGATTTATAATTGATTAGTCATTATTACAATATTTTAAAAAAAATCAAAACTTTTTTTAAAAAATAACTATTATCCTTATCAAAAAATGTCCATCATTTTATAAGATTGTTGACGTAAAATAGTGACTTCATTAAAACAAAGTTTTCTGAAAATAAAATAGCAACATTCAGACTAAAAATTATCCAATAAAGTCAAGCATTGGTGGTCGAGAGGTCAGCAATAGTTGCTTTACAAGCAGTTGTCCCGGGTTAGCGGGTCTACTTCCTGGCTGATGCTATGACACGTGAGAGAAAAAAAATTATCCAGTGAAGTTTGTTCATCATACATTATACAATATTATGTTATAACTATGAAATTAAAATATAATTAAGGAATTTTCATCCAGTAACTTGCCAAAAAAAATCAATGCTTTCATTTAGGATATATCCAAAGTAAAGAACATTTTTATCTTTAACTACTTCAAAATATAAAAAAGCACCAGTTTCATTTAGCACAATAAATAAATACATATTTCGATCATATTCAACTAACAAGGTGTGTTAATATTTAATTGCAAAAATGTGTATATTAGTAAACTATATTCATTCAATTTTAAAATTCTTATGAGTATTATTTTTTCAGCAGCAAAAATATAATGATTGTGATTGTAAATACAGTTGTCATAATTACAAGCTATTTTTTTTAAAAAAAAAAATAATATATTATGCTATTGATAGCCAACTTTAAAAAAAATGATAATAGCCAACTTTATTTGATCAAAGATTACCAAGTATAAGTTAAAATTCTTCAATTTTAAATCAATAATCATGTGATTTGTTTGTGACTTATTCAAAATAATAGCCAGTATTATAGTAAATATAGATTACCTTAAAAAAGATTTAATCATTTACATATATTATTAAAACTAAAGCAATCAACTGTACATTACATTTTTTTTATCTATATTTTATTTAATTTCAATGCATTCATGCAAAATAAAAATTATATGCAATTGAAAAAAATAACGAAGCAGCAAAAAAAAAAAAAAAATCAATGACTTATTCGTTATAAATTACAAAAATAAAACACTTTACTAATTAAACATAAAGTACATTAAAAATAAATTTTAAAATGTACATTGACTTAATTTTTTTTTTTATAATTTTTAAAATGTGTATTATTATTAGTTTTTTTCTTCATGCCTTATTTTAATTCAACAAATTGTGATTCAGGAAATATTATTATGCGGCTAAGTAAAATTCAAAATGGTGGTATCAATGAAAAAATTATATACAGAAGGTCCTTAACTTTCATACATTCTACTTTCATACAATTCACTATTTTGTATGAGGGTAATAGAAAAAGATGCAGCATGTTACAGAACTTTTATCAAGAAAAGAAAAAGAAGAATACAATTCAACTATCTCTTGATAAATTATTAAAGAAATAGCAGATACTAATAAATAAAGTGCTATTTATATCTTATTAAAAATAAATATTTTAAAAATGCTTTTTGATATTTTTTTAAATATTGCACTACTTTCATACATTTTAACTTTCATATATGTATTTTCTTTTAAAGTTATGTCTAACGATGTTTTTGTATAGCATATTTACCTACCAGTTAACATTTTTTTAAATATGCTTAGCAAAGTGTTTATTCATTGATTAACACTTTTTTCAATGTAATCTTTATTATCTTAATCAGTTTTTTTATATTTTGGATTTAAAGTAACACATTTTTTTCTATAGGATCTCATTATAATTGCTTGTTTTTTATATGAGATTTTATTTTACAAGACATTTTGAACAACCAATTGACCTCAGGTTATTAATGTGGGTAAAACTGAATTATTATTGATCATTTTATTAATAAAATTTTATTAGTTGTATTAAGTATTTCTACAATTAAATCCTTATTTATTATTATATTTTTTCTCAAAGTAAATAATGACTACAAAAAAAAAATGAATATTTCTTAGCATATGTGCATATTATTTAATATCTATTTAGTAAATCAGAAAATATATTAAAATTGCTTAGAAAAAATAAAACAAATTTTAAACTAATAACATTCTATTTTTATCATATATTGGTCTATTTCCATCATGTAACAAGTATTGAATGTCTTTAAAAAAATAACTTTATTTAAATATTCCAAATACATTTAACTGTTAATAATAGCACACAGGTTAGTAATTGCACAACATTTTGAGAGGTGTTGTTCTTCCCTCTTTTTCAGGTGTTGCTGGCATGACCAGTGACAATACTAGCATGAGAATTGAGCTGAACCCTTAGATTCTTGAGTATTTTATTTTAAGGTAATCCTGTAACCAACTGAGCCATCCTGCCAAAGGTCATGCCAGCAACACCTGAAAAAGAGGGGGAAATAATACCTCTTGACACGTGCATATACTAAACTGTGTGCTATTACTTACAGTTGAATGTGTTTGGAATATTTAAATAAAGTTGATTTTTTAAAAAAAAAACTCTACTTATATTAGATGATGGAAATAGTCCAATATATAAGTACAACCATTTACATTACTATCTAAACTTATTCTTATCATAGTTTCCACTGAAATCAATATAATTGTCTCATGAGTTTAATCTTTTGCTTGAAAATAACCACTGCAATGTGTATACTTTTTTTTTTATCATATCAGAAATATTTTATAAGAATATCCTTTAAAGAAAACTTTTTATCCATAAAAACACTGTCAGAATGATGCTATTTGGTACCCTTTTTGAGTAGAATAACATTTTATCTATTGATACCAACAACTAAACGTAAAAATTTATTATCTATAATAAGATCAAATTAAACTATATTAAAGTCATCAATTAATAAATATTAAAAAATAATTATGTTTGAGTCAGCTGCTTCAGTTTTTATTTATCTGTGTGTTAACTTTACTGATACTTTGTTATTATTCCTGCTGTAGAATATTACTCTGGTGACATTTTTGTCTGATGATAATTATTCAAAGTTTTTTTTATGATGTCATGTCATCATAAAATCCTGGCATAATTAATCCATATCAAATATATACACTTTACCAACTTTTCACATATATACACATCACCAAGTTGTAAAATATGCTGAACAGTGTGTTTTGGGGCTTTTTGCTTTTAGTGATTTTATGCTATTAAAATGAAAAGATATTCATTATGGAAAAATAAAAAACACATTACAATACTAAATAAAAACAGGTAGGTGTGAATTTTTAATCCTATATTTTTTGTGAGTTTTTATTTGGCATTTTGTGCTGTCAAAAACATTCTTCCTCATTCTGGCATAATGTCATACTTTGTGACATCATAAACAGTAAATGTAATGCCAAATTTCAAATTAAAAAAAGCACAAAGTTTTATTTCTCACATCATTTCTAACTAATATGGTTTTATGTTTAAAAATACATTTACAATTAAACTTTATAAATCAGCATTTATTTTTTATAGCGTCTGTATACAATTGTAATCACATTCATATCGGCTTTTTCAAACCAAATTGTGCAAACGCTTTTTGCGAGTGTTAAATAATAAATTAATACCCTCTGACCCATAAATTCTATATCTTGTATGGGTCAGAGGGTATTAATTTATTATTTAACACTCGCAAAAAGCGTTTGCACAATTTGGTTTGAAAAAGCCGATATGAATGTAATTAAACTTTATATATTTGAGATTTATTTATTTGCTGATATATAAAAGATAAGGTTAATCTTACAATTCACCATTTTTAGATAAATGTAAAACGTCTTACAGTTTGCCATTTTTTTAGATTCAAAAAACCAGTAAAGCTAAAACTTTGTAACAGCTCACCATTTAAAAAACATTTTAGAGTTCTTTTTCATATTTTTTCTTTTTCCATAATAAATATATCTCACCATAATTGACAATAAAGTTTTTTTTCTAGGATTTGAAGCTTAATATTACAAATGTTGGGTATTTATGATAGCACAAGGTGCTGTATTATGCTTGGAAGGGGAAGAATGACTTTGATGGCACAAAGTGCTGTAATAAAAAGTCACAAAAATATTAAAATCTTACCATGTGTTTTTTTCTTTTCCCATAATGAATATATCTCCATTTTTTCTAGATTTGAAGATTGGTATTATATATGGTATGATGTATTATTCCAGTGCTATATTATTCTAAGTTTGCAATATGTTTAAAATAACACCACCACAGGATCTGTGGACAAAGTTTATCAATTAAGTTTGTCTGCATATCCTTTGTAACCATTGTTTTAAACATATTGCAAACTCAGAGTAGTATGTCATCAGTGTAATACATCATAGCAGGAATAATACCAAAGTACCACTTTATTTATGTATTTATAAGTTATTATAAACATCTACAAATGATCTAGACATAGTTATTTAAACATAAATAGTTTTCATTTTTTAAATGGGGTAATTCTTGTATTTTTCAGTATTGATTATTCTTTAAATAGATTTATCCTTTGTAAGATACTTTTAAAACAAACAAAAAATAGAACGTTATTTTGATAGATGATTTTATAATTAATAATACGTTGATGAGTTGGGGTGAAACTTTTCAATATAACAATTTATGTAGGCTTAGCGCTTTCAGAGTTTTGTTTCTCTATAATCATAGCTTCTCTAGATTATCAACGTAATCTAAAAAGGCTATGATTATGGAGTAACAAAACTCTGAAAGCGCTAAGCCTACATAAATTGTTATATAGAAAAGTTTCACCGCAACACATCTGCGTATTATTAATTACAAAGTAATGATGAAATAAAATATTTATTAGAGATGATTTTAGGAAAAACATGATAAAAATGTGTAAGAGTGGAAACTTATTTTTAAGAGCCAATAGTCTATTCATAAAAATGAAGAATTTGTGGAGGTACAAAGTTGTCACTGATGTTTATCTCTACTTGCGTTAAATACTTATGTAAATATATTTATTTATTAAGCGCAAATAGATTATATAATAATAACGTGAAAAGCTGAAACCTTTGTCAGATGTGCCTTAAAAAGGCGCATCTGACAAAGATTTCAACCTTTCACGTTATTATTGTTAAATACTTATTTAAATGAATTTCATAAAGCTTTTTTTTTTTTTTGGGGGGGGGGGGGTATAATTCGAATTAATACAATTTCGAAATAATTATAAAAATAGGTAGTAAAAATAAAATTTTAAAAAAGGTAATTAAGTAAAACGCTACAAATGAAATTAATACTTTTAAAGCTTAAGAAAACTGTTTAACTGATTATATAAATAGACAAAAAAAAGTTTTTAATTAAAAAAAAATATTTTATGAACATAAATCAAATTAAAGTTAAAAATAAAACATGTTAAATATTTAAAATGTTTATTTTTTTAATGTATATTAATTTATTTATAATGTATATTTTTACGTGTATGATTTTATATTGTTAATGCTTTTATTAAAAAAATGAAACTATTAAAATGTTGGCTCAGACAAAAATGCCATAACATCTCGCAATCATGCATAATTAGGGATGGAACTTTTGCTATTAAGATAATAATGCTATTAAAAAAAGTCACAGCTTTTTAAAATTTGAAATTCATAAAGCAACCAAGAGACTGTTATGATGATTACATATTAAATACTCATTAGACATAGATATATAAAGCAGTAATGCAAAGGCAAAATTAATATATTTCTCCGAAGAACTTTTTTTCTTTATTTATAATGACAAATGAATACAAATTTGAAAATAAGTCTACAATCAACTTGTTGTTACATACAAGTCTATTTCCATCATCTAATTAAATTGTTAAATACTTTTTTTAAAAAATTCAAACTTTATAATTTTCTAAATACCTTCAAACATTAATCATCATCATTAACCATTATCAATACACTGCAGGATGAAGGTCTCTCCAAGTTCAATCCATCTTCTATCTTTAGCTTTTCTTCTCCAAATCACCCTGCACACTTTCTTATTTCATCCATCGATCTCACATGTGGTCTCTTTCTGGGTCTTTTCCAATCTCTTGGAATCCAGTTTAATATTTCATTTGTCCATCTAGTATCATCTCGTCTAGAAATATGTCCAGCCCAACTCCATTTCAGTCTTTTATTTTTTAGTGAAGTCAGTAACACCTGTTTGTTCTCTTACCCATATATTGCATTTTCGATCTCTTCTTATTACTCCCAACATGCATTTCTCCATACTTCTTTGAGTGGCCTGAAGTCTCTGTATTGCTCTTCTATTAAGTATCCAAGTCTCAGATCCATAAGTAAGAACTAGTAAAACACATTTATTAAAAACCTTCCTTTTCAAACACATAGGCATATTTCATTTTAGTATCAAGTTATTTCTACCAAAAGCACTCCAACCAAGTTTAATTCTGTGATTAATTTCATCGATTATGTTTCCATCTGTATTAATAATCTGACCAAGGTATTTGTAGCTGTTAACTTCTAACTCACCATAATCAATCTTTATTTTCATATATTAATAATAACATAAAAGTAATAATAAAACAATGTTGTGGATATTATTATTTTCCTCTTTTTTTACAGATGTTTCTAGTCTGGTTAGCGCAGGAATTGACTGATAACCTTTAAATTAATATATACTGAGCTTAATATCACCATCTATCAAATCAATCTTGAAATATTATGTTTGTACTAGCTTATGTGCTATTACTAACAATTGAATATATTTGAAAAAATAAAGATAAGGTTTGAATTTTTTTAATAACTCCATTGTGTGCATGTTTAATTAAAAATCAGATATATCAATTCCTTATTTAGATTTAAATTGTACATTTGGGCTAGAGATAATCTCTAGTTTAATAAATGATTAGTGATAATCATTACCATATTTATCTAGAATGGATGATGTCAAAGTTGTGGGTAAAGTAAGTTTAATACTTGTAGCATTATATTTTGATACCAATGCTATCATGGTCGAAAAAGTATGAATTGTTAAAAAATTTTCTTGATTATATATCTTATAATAGATAGGATGATCAAGTGATAGGTTTAAAACCAAGAGTAACCCCATAAGGTAAATGTGCAAGGGGATAACAATTTTTAATTTTTATAGACGTCAAATATTAATTTTTGAATATTTTCAAGTATTAAATATTGCATTTCTTTATGACATTTTAACAGACAATTAGTGAATTGTTTTAATGATGGCTATAAATCCAGGTACATGATAGAATAATATTTGTGAATAAACAATGAGATTACAAGTAGTCAAACTTTGCTAAATTGGAATATTTACAAGAAATTCAAAACGAATAAATTGTTGACAGCAGAGTCTGTCAAGTGTTGTTAGCCGAGAGGTCATCGCAACCGCCTTGCAAGCACGTAGTTGGTTGCAGACTGTTGTGGGTTCTCGTCCCGGCAGATGCTATGACATATGAAAAAAAAAATCAGCAAAAGTACTAGTATTTAAAAATATATAAAATTTTATGACATTTATATAAATGTGCGGTTGCGTGTGTAAATAATATTCACAAAATTAGAAAAATGTGCTAGAAAAATTAACAAAACAATTACTAAAATCTTAAATAATTAAATGTTTAGATTTAATAAATATTTTTAAAATAAAAGAATATAACATCTAATGAAATTATTGATGCTAAAATATTAATAAAATATTATTAATCTAATAATGTTTATTGACAAATATTTATTGTTCTAATAACTTTTGTTAATAAAGGGATAAATGGATTTTTATTTATTTGTTTATAAAAAATTGATGTTAAATATTTTTATTATTATAATTTTATTGTTTTTTTATTCCAAAATAAATACACTTTCCCACCCATTAAGAAAATAACTATAGGATTTCATCAGATTATTTACGATATACTCCGGAAATCAACTACCAGGAGAGATGCATTGTGAAAAATTTTGATGTCATAGAAGAAATTCTATCAATATCAGTAAATCAAAATGAGAGGTCAGTCTATAAAATTTTCAGTGTAGTGTAAGATCAGTCTTGTTTTTATTCAAAATCGCCATTTTTATATCTATCAAGCCAAAGATGATGGAGTAAAAAAACATTATCTAGGAGTCTGTTGTAAACAAGATCAGGTCTACTTCATTTCAATAGCGATGGATATATGTTAAACTAAAATATAAAAGGAGAAACAACTTTTTTTAAATTTTCAGTTAAAAAAAAAAATTGAAATTTGTAATATTAAAATTCTAGAATATCGGACTAAAAATTTGTTTAAGGGATTTAAATTGTATTTCTTCAATTTCAAAGGAATATGGTTTTAATATGTGGGCCAATAAAATTTTGATTGATTGCCCCAGAATCTTATCAGTAAAGGAAGCTTTTGACTAAGGATATTGGAAGTGTCTAATATATAAAGAAATAAATAATGATAATCTTTGCTATAACCCTAGCATTTGTAATGAACTGGAAGTAAATAAACCCAATGTGTCAAATTATCCTAAGCATATGAATGTTATTGCGATTACAAATGAAAACAATAATGACTAAATATCACTATCTTATAAATAGAAATATGTCCCTATTAAACAAGCCACTTGTAATAGAAAGAACATAATGACAAAAGATAAGAAAAATATACCTTGATGATCTTCATGAATTAAAAGATTGTTTATAACAATACAAACTTATCATAAACATTAAACGTTATTCATATTTAAACAAAGTTATTGGTAAATGGATAAAATAATAAATTTAATATACCCTACAAATTTAGAAGCTACTTATATCAAAATAAGAATCATAAAGTTTAAAAACAAAGACTTAACATAATCTGCTAACTTAAGATAACAATGATATCAAAGTAAAGTATAACTTAATAGTTGATTTTGAATTATAACTAAATAAAATAAAAATATTGCTAACTCAATAATGCTGTTTATTAATATTAATGTACCCTTATTAAAGAAACTGATTGTAATAAAATTGAATATTTGATAATGATACCAAGGTTTTATTATCTATAATTTTATGCACATTAATCTATCCTTAATAAGTATATAAAACTTTCTCATTAAGCTATAATATAATGCATAAAATCAATAAATCTAGCATATCTCACCATCTTCAACAATAATATAAAATAAACTCAACCTTTTAAATAACCTCAAAATCTACAATCATAACAATATAAAATAAGTGATATTCTAACTTGATGCTCATTCAAATATGATTAGCAAATCATAACAAATTATTTTCAATCTAGAAAAAATAAATTATCAAATTTTAAATTATAATTATAATATGATGGAAAAGATTGTTAATATTTTATTATGATCAAATGTCAATATTAAAACTTTATACTTAAACTGAATTTAAAATCTTGACCAACGAACTTCATATATAATTAAAACAAATCCTTTTATTTAATATATTTCAGATATCAATTTTGATATATACAATTACCAATTTATAATAGAAGATTACCATCTTTGTAACTAAATACTAACTTAATATAATGTTCACCCAATAAATAATAATTTAAAAGAATATGGGAATATCCGATTATAATTGCCTTTATTTATTCTTCTTCAATAAATTTCTATTCTAACATAACTGTTATATAAAAATAACAAAATAATTATGATAAACTTCTAATTACTTATTAAATATCTAATAATAATTAATAAATTAATTAATTACCATATAAATATCTATACCTAATCCAAATAACAAAATATTAAATTCACTACAAAGAAAATGGTATGTGATTGTACTCACATATGAATTCTGTGGTTTAACTTCTGAACTATTTTATAACTATGTATAATAAATTATGTAATATGAGTCAATATGTGAATATCATCTCATCAAAATATACCCACCAATAAATTTGCATTGTAAAATTGAATGACAACTAGGCAAGTTTATTGGTTTTAAATTAGTTCAAAATTTATTAACAATGAATATAAATTTAAAAAATATATATGTCAAATAAACTATACACATTTAAAAAATATATATGATCTAATTATGTATTATACTATATGTTTCACTATTGAAATTTAATTTTAATTAAATAAGTGATTATAGATTGAACTTTACCTATAAAAATGTTTAATCTGAAATATATATCTATGTAAGGCAAAACCTGTTGTATACATATACTTTTCAAAATGCAAGAAAGTCAGTGACATTCCTAATCTTTATATAAAAAACAGTTAATTGATATAAAATGTAATAAATATTTGTCTACTTATTCATCCACATTATTTAACACAGCAAAAAAAATAAATCCTTGCTATGATGTAGTTCTTTTAGGCTCTTAATATTTATAAGTTATATATTCAAAAATAATTTACAATCAACAAATAAGAAGATATTTTGAAATTAAAATTATAATTCTTAAGTTATGAAATATAAATTTGAATTTAGAAAAAAGTAACTCTCTTATATTTTATGCATATGAAATAAATCTTTATTTAAAATATAATACCATTTATATCAATAAATACTATAAAATTATATATCTAAAATAATAATAATACATGTTAGTAAATTAGCTGATTAATCATTCTCCATATAATACCAAAGTTTCAATATCTATTTTTTAAATTGTAATTTGACCATATTTTATTACTCCAGAGAAGATAAAAATATAAAAAGTTATCTGATATGATACAGATTTTGTTAATTTTGATATTTTCCAAATATCCAAGTTATCCTTTTATTTAGTAGGTATTTGATTATTTGACATTATAAGTGTACAAGAACCAGCTTCCACACATGATGATGCAATGTAAATATTCTTTCATTTGGCAGGTATTTAATTTATAAGACATGATAATTGAACAGATATCAGTTTTCATCCATAGTGATGCAATGAGAAATAAACTAATTCATATCCTGTATTGAAATAATTCACCAATCTCACAAAACTATATTGAAAAATAAGAATAATCCCTGTATAACATTTTTATCTCATTAGAATTTATATTCCATTATTGAAATGTAAACAATATCCATTTTTAGCAAAGAAATATTCAGATGACATTTTAGTACAATGAATTACTTTTCATTTTTTTAATAAATTATCATTCAATACAAATTATTGATATGTCTGTCCAGACTTCTGCACAAATATTACATTTTTTTACCCTATCATCTTATATAATTATTATCAAATATTTTTAAAATAAAAATGAACGTTATGTGAAAGACTGTAGGTTCATTTATATTGAAGGCCAGACCAAGTTTAAACTGTTCATTTCTTTTTATGATCTTTTTGATTGATGTCAGAAAAATTATGGTAATGGACTTCATTAACTTTTCTGTCAAATTCATCCAGCATTCCACAAATAAGACTTATTACACTATAACAAGATTAAAAAAAATTCATAATTATTATATAACAAACATTTACATTTTTAAAAATACAAATAATATTCTTTTGCTCCAACATAAACTAAATAATTTAGATTACATTTTCCCCATACTATATTGGAAACAGATATTTTATACATACCCTTCCAATATAATATTACATATCTGAGCACTTATACTATATATGTGTGTAAAGATGATAGTCTGGACCAACTGATGATTGCTGGTTTAGCATGAAATACGTATATTGGTGATTATTTATCTTTTCAGCATATGTGTGTTTAGGTGTATCGGTGTTATTAGATAGAGTGGAGAAAGGTGGGTGGTGTGAAAGTCTGTCCTCATATACCCTATATTACATATATGATATAAATTAATATATATATGTGTGCTCTCACTGAAGATATTAAATATTCATGTGTATTATTTGTAATCTTCTACCTGTGAAAGCAATAACCCAAATACATATAATAATGAAAAATAATAATTTTATCCAAACTATTACATGCCATTTTAAAAATAAATAAAATCAATTCATAAATTTTATATTACAGTTAACATAATATATTCACTATTAAAATGAATTATTTTTTTTTTACAATTGATATTTCACCACATATTTGAAATTTATTTAAAATTTCAGTTGGCACAGTACCTCTTCTCTACCAACAAAAATAAAATAAAACTAATAATAACTTTATTATTACTTTTACACTCAAACATATACAAACATAGTCAAAATAAGAGTCATGGATCACATGACCCTATCTCTTAAGCTTGTAAGTCTCTGTCAAAAGTCTTATGCAGTTTTATATTGCTAAGACTGCTAATATATGGTATGGCTGAAGATCTATTAGCCCCATATAGCTATTGAGTTGGATAGCTGGGTTTGAAGACATGCAGATGTCTGAAATTTTCAGATTTTTCACTCAATAGATAACTTTTAGATAAGTGCTTGGCATTGGGTTGGTATTTTTAGATCTAGTGTCTGAACCTACCCTGACACCTCTCTGAGGAGTGCCAAAGCACGAAACCATGGTCAGGGGTTTGGGGAGGGGCTCCTGACAGAGATATTTTAAATGCTGACTCTGGCTAAGCATTTATCATAAGGCTTGTAGAGGAATTGGCAATCCTCACTGTTTATATACAAACATCTATTCTTTTCTCATTTTTATTTGGTGTTTAACAATTTAATCATCATAAATTCTGAATAGTCCATTAGTATTCACACTAAAACAATAAAAAAATTTACTTATTCTTTTATACATATCTTCTTTTTATTTGTATTATTTTATTGTATACCTCCAATAAATAACAGACCAAAGATATCTTTACTAACAAATAATTTACTTAACTAGTATTTTACTAACAATGTATCGTAAAGTACAATTATACCTCTATATTTTTTTCATCTTTCATAAAACTTGCCAATTATAATTAACTTTAACATTATCTATAGTATCCTATAATCTTTCATTGGGAAAGCATTTATATATAATTCATAGTCATAGCAAATATATATATAAATCAAGTTTTTCAGAATAAATATGTTTGAAAATGCATATGTGCATTATATCCTCATGCATGCATACACACATATATAAATACTTGCTTTAATTCTCAAAGATTTGTCACTTTTTATACTATTTATAATGTATATATAAATCTTTTAAATACTTAAACCAGAAAAGCTAAATTTCTATTCAACAGTTTTACTAGCTGAATATGCTTTTGATCCCCAGGTCAAACTTGTAGCAATCATAATTGTGAAAGAGAGATGTAGCATTTAAATAGGGTCAAAGATAGGTAAATAGCTAATTTACCTGTTCATTTTTAGAGAACCCAATGCTGGTATCTTTTTTGTTGATAGCAAGAGGGTTGTTGGAAATAAACCATGTCTCTTTAATTTGCACTTGTGATTATCACAATTGCATAACATAGATATATAAATACTCATGCTAAGAATAGCTGTGACTATAGGTCTAACTTTGGAGCATGATGGAATATGGCCACATATTTGACCCTGTAAATGTGGGTCACTTTATGCTTTGAGCATGATGATCACAAGTGCAAAACTAAGGAAATCTGCTTTATTTTCACCAATTCTCATGCTATTAATAAAAAAGATTCTAGCATTGCATTGTTTAAAAAATGGAGTATGTAAATTAGCCATTTACATATTCTTGACCTTATTTAAATGTTACATATCCCTTACTCAAATTATAAGCATTATGAGTCTAATCTGGGCAGTCAAAGCATGCTCATTTAGTAAAACTATTAAATTAATTTTTTTTTTTAATCTAAGTGTTCAAAATGTTTGTTTATACATATAATTGGCTTATAAACTATGTGTGATTAATAATACATTTTATACATTTATGCAAGAAGTTTATTCTTTTCAACCAAACACTCAAATATTGTTCATTCAACCACCATATGAACACTTACCTCTAAGTATTTTATTTAAAATCTATGCATATGAAAAAAACCTTATGTAACATATTTGTGCATATATTTAATATATGCATTTTTAATATTGAATGTGCTTTATATTAAATGTGATAACATATTTATGAAATATATCATAATAGCATATATAAGTGATTTAACTCACTGAAGAAGAAGCTGTCAGTAATAACCAAAAACAATTAAATCAAATTAATCTATGCCTAGTACTTTCAAGGTATTCCCTCATATTCATGGCCAAAATAGGTTATAAACCATTGCTGTAATGTTACTAAATAATAATGTATGCAAATGTGTATGCAAATTAATTTGTCCATTTTCTTGAAATAGCAAAACACGTGTCCCATCATATCACATAAAATTATCTAAACTACCTTTATTACCTATTATTATAATCTGATATTTACATGCTGAAGAAATTACTAAATTAAGATGAACGGCCTGTAAATCTCTAATTATCTGCATTTCAGTAATACAAATAACATCTAAAAAATTTCAGTGAGACAATTTGCAGGTATTTGACTAATTATATTTGCAAATAATATCTTGGAAATTTACTAACAATAGTTTCAAAGTCCAACTTTTAACTTTTGTTAATTAAAATTTATGGCATAAGTTGAGCAATTAAAATATAGAATTTTCACAATAAAAATACAATAGAACTAAAAATAATATAGAATCAATTATTATGGTGTAGTCAATTATTGGAAAATAATTAAAAAATAATAGAAATGAGAGTTATTATAATTTATTATATTAAACAAAAGGAGCAACAGATTAAAAAAAAATTTGG
The DNA here is from genome assembly GCA_028023455.1 of Epiperipatus broadwayi. Lineage (NCBI taxonomy): Eukaryota > Metazoa > Onychophora > Udeonychophora > Euonychophora > Peripatidae > Epiperipatus > Epiperipatus broadwayi. The sequence continues at coordinate 9,748,476 of JAQFVV010000004.1, forward strand.
AAATTTGAAAAAAAAATTCTGAATAGACAAATAAAAAAAACATATTTGACAAAAAAAACTTTTGTGCATATTTTAATAATAAAATAAAGAAAAAAAATTGATAAATTTCAAAAAATAGATTTTAAATCCACTTGTCAAGCGTTGATGGCCGAGTGGTTAGCACAATTGCCTTACAAGCAGTTGTCCCAGGGTTCGCTTCCTGGACAACGCTTTGACACGTAAAAAAAAAATCCACTTAATGGGGACAATTTTTTTAAAATATTGGTGAAAAAGTAAGAAGCTAAAGAATAAAATTATTTTAATTATTATGTAAAACATTTGTATTTAAATTTTAAAAATTTGTAGCACCCACAATTAAATTATCCCTCGTCCCAAGCAGTAAATGAACAACGTATTTATATTAAAATATTAAAAGTCTCCACTTTCTCACAAGAAATCAGTAAAAGATGCATAGAATTATAGGCCAATAATAACATTGGCTAAAATCTTTGAAAATTGTATAGAGTTGCAGATTGCAAAACTTGTTGAATACTTAATTATGTGAATGCTATATAAATTTGTATCTGATAGATCAGTTATTACTTGTATCTATGAATGAAAATATAGACAATCCTCTGAATAATATATTTATATAGCATATGAATTTTTTAGACATTTTATTTTTTAACAAATGAGTTTTTTTATAAATTTTTTGTGATGCATTATAACAAACCATTACAAAAGAATAGATTTGACTATAATATTTATGATTCATCTAGAAGATTGGCATAAAACCTTTTTCTCTAAAGGGGAGCAGAATACCAACAATAGAATAATCTAGTGCCATGAAAACTGCCCATAATCCCAGATAATGCTAACTAGGTTTTCAAGATTATTTCTAGTAATTATTTTAAATCTAGTATTAAACAAATGAAAATAAAGTAGGTTATGATCAAATATGATTCCTAAATAGAATAGGGTAAAAATTTACTTCATTCTATTGTGCAAAATGAAATTATAAGGTGTTTTTTGTGTTCACTTAAAAAAAAAAAACCAGCATGCTGTTTTTGTCGGATTAGGAATAAGAGTGCAGCCGTTGAAAAAAATTTCAATCAATTTGTATCTTTACTGAGTGACTTTTATATTTATGGAAAGGATCTTTTTTTTTAAAGGTCAAAGCATTGTCTTGAAACATATATGCATTTACAGCATTTTGTATTTCGATTATCATTCATGGGATATATTAAATATGATAGCTTAGTGAATAGAGTCCTGAGATTGACCATTCTAAAAATTTTTATATCTACTTTGACTATCATTTAATATCATTTCAATTTTTTTTAATTAAAGAGCATTTTATCAAATCGAATGATCATGTTCATGTGTTTAAAGTTTTCAGAAAGTTATAGACTATTTTTTAACCATGATCATAAGCTGATAGTAAATCAAAAGAAATTACCAGTTTTTAATTTATTTTACTATAATTTGATCTATCCTATGTTCAAAAAATGTAAATGGTTTATATGAGTAATAAAAGAAAATATGTTAGCTTTGATAATCTTATGTTTGACATAAAACATAATAATATAGGATTATACAAAATGATATATTGCACATACTCTATTTGGTACATTAATAAATTATATACATTTTAAAATGTTGTTATACTGGATAATAGCTACTATTGAAAAATAATGTGGAAAACATTTTGAAATGATACTGTAATAATGGACTGGCAGTAAATTATTATAAATGTAAAATAGTTACCTATAATAAAAAAAATAAGTAGAATTTTGGAAATATAATGATAATCGATATGTATTGGAGGTTTCTTCTGATCAAAATATCTAAAAATAATTTTTAGAAATAATGACACTTCCAATAACTACATCTATAGTACAATTAGAAGAGCAGTTTTATATAATTAAAAAAATCGACATGAAATTTTTTTATTAATAAATAGTACAATTTCTTGATTTAAGACATTCCTAATAATTATTTTATATTTGTAATCATAAATATGATAAAAAGTTTGAATTAAAATTACAAAATATTTATTTTAAGTTACTCAAATATATTTATTCAAATTACAAAACAAGCATATTATTATTATCAACTCATAGATTAATAAATATCAAAATAAAATTAATGTAGAAAATTATAAGAAATCAATTCATATTAAATCAATATATATATATATTTGAAATACAAGCATAATTTATATACTTGGAGTTTGAATATAATGTAGGGAATTTGAACACAGACTTTCAAGTTTTCTTTGAGTTATCCACTCTATCTCGTATAACATGTGAAAAAGATAAATAATCTCCAATATACATATCCATCCTGAACCAGCACTCATCAATTAGTCCAGATCAACATCTCCAATATATACATAATCAGTGCTTGGTTTATATTAAGATAACAAATCTCAAACTTTAATGGTCAGACTTCAATCTACTCCACCCTCCAACTTTTCAGCTGTCCACATGATTGAAAATCTGATGATGGTATACCCAAATCACTTATTGATGCTGGTGTTATTGCCATGCTCATATTGACTTTCATGTCATTCTGATTCCTCATGTATAGGGCAATACCCAAAAGCAGGATGAGCGGGATACCTGCTGAATCTGTAATATTTTTAAAATACAAATGTAATTCATATAATTGGAGTTTGAATGCAATTTGAATGAACAAGATCCTATACATAAACAGTCCGAGTGTTTTAAGGTCAATATATGCATGATAATATCAGAATCAGCAAGCAAGTTGGACATACCATCATCAGCTTTTCAATGATATGGATGGCTGAAAAGTTAGAAGATGGAGTAGATTGAAGTCTCTTCATTAAAGTTTAAAGATTTGCTATCTTAATATAAACCAAGCACTGATTACATATATACGTTGGAGATGATGATCTGGACAAACCAATGAGTGCTTGTTCAGCATGAAATATGTATATTGGACATCATTTATTCTTTTTACAGATGTGTGGTCATGTGTATCGATTATATGAAATAGAGTGGATAGATGAAGGAAGTTTGAAAGTCTGTGGTCAAATTCCCTATATTTTATATATGTATTAAAGTTAAAATGTTAATATTGTTTACTTATATAAAATTCGTATTTTCTATGACATAGTTTAATTATATTTAAAAATTGAAAAAAATGACCATTCTTACATTACTTTAATCATCTGTAGAATTGAATTTTTATTTTTATTTTCTTGTAAACTAAAACGATCTACATGTAAAATTATAATGGCTATTATTTCTATTTCCTTCATAGTATCTAATCTAAATAGTTTTTTTTTTATATTTAAATTTAATCAACAATTGGATCTAGAATATTTTATAACAAGTTGTTTTATTAGCTTTGTTTTACAAAAAAAAAAAAAAAAGAATATTTAGTCTAATCAGTTTTTATGTATTTAATAAATTTGTTATATATTTTCTGAAAAATAGCTATCATTTATCCTATTGTCATAATTTAATATTTCTTATTCATGATGCATAATATTTAAATAATACTATTACTTTACATAATTACATTTTTGGGCATATAGAAAATTTTTATTACCTACATATATTGATACAGGTATATAATAAGCCTCTATTTCAGTTATTACATAATAGAGATGTCTGCTCATCTCTCTGATATATATTAAATGGATTATGTGCTGTACATGAAGGGTCAGATTGACTTTAGGTCAACATGGGTGTGACAATAATCTCAGCCTCAGGGTGGCCTTTGAGTGTTCCATCATCAGATTTTCAATTGAATGGATGGTTGAAGAGTTGGAGTGTGGAGTAGATTGAAGCCTGTCCATTAAAGTATTAAGATTGGCTATCTTAATATATATTTGAGCACTTATTGAATATATGTGTAGAGATGATAATCTGTACACACTGATAATTTCTGGTTTAGCATGAAATAGATATATTGGTGATTATTTATCTTTTTGACATATATGTGCTCAAGTGTAACAGTATTATGATATAGAGTGAAGAGTGGTGGGTCGTGTGAAAGTCTGTGCTCATATACCCTATATATTACCTAAGATTGTATAAAAAAAAAAATCTATTTTGTAGAGCATTTTATAAAAGTTGTTACCATCAAAATTTAGCTGCTTTTGTAAGACTTTGCTTTAATTGTTTTGTTATCAATGAAATAATTTGCATTATAATTAGTACAGACTTATCTTATAATTTTATTGTAGCAGATTTATTGTTTATTATCTTAAATATTTTACCATCAACATATGATAAGGTTGATTTTTTTTAACACTCTGAATTTAATATTGAAGTGTAAACAATAATAAAATGGGTACGAATATTATAGTGCAAAATAAATTTTAATAAATTAGCGTTTCATTGATAAAAAATTCCAAAAATAAAAGATACTAAATTAGGTCTCTAAAAATCCCTTATCATACAATATTTTTTCACAAGACTGCATGTCTTATTTAAAATGCTCAATTTTTCCTTTGAATTAATATAATTTATAAATTTAACTACATATTTATATTAAATTTTCTAAATGAAATCAGTTTGAGATAACAAATACATATTGTATTATGTCCAAAAAATAATATTTATTCCCTACAAATTTTCAATCCATCATTCTCATTTTACTCTTTTTAGTAAAGCTTTTTTTATATTCTTCACTCCAAAAATATTATTAATATGACCTTTTATGTTACATAAATCAATATTTTATAAATATTTTTTCTAAATTCATTTATATTCATATCTTTTCTATTTCTCACAGATAAATAATTTATAACACAGAAATCCGTTTTTCTTTGCTCAATTTCAACCTAACCAACATATATTCTTTATCAGTTCTTAAGGAGTTATTCATAATAATTCTTTTATTTTTATCTTAATCACAATTAATTAACCTCTTCCATTCATATTTTTAAAGATGTCGTTCTTCATTCCCCAAATATGTCCCTACCATAGATAAAAAATATATTTTCTTCCTTTAAAGACCCCTCCCATCCCTTAATTCTCTCTGCTTATTCATATCTGTACATTTTAAAAGTACTACAAAACTAAGTTTTATATTAATACCTTCTTTCTTTTAAATATTTTTTTTTTATTATTCTTCCCATGCATCCTCTGGGAAAAAAAATTCTATTTTTATAACCTCAATTATTTTATCTTTTTTTTCTCAGTGATGAAAGCCTTTATTCATCAAAAAGACAAAATACACAACAGTTAAAAAAGGTTTACAAAGAGATGATTACATGGCAAAATGAAATTCAAATACAATATTGTGAAGGAGAAGGGAATTCATATGAAATGGGAAGGGGGTATGGAAAAAGTGTGTAGTCCAGGCAATGTTGATAGGCTTGGTTGCCCTGGTGGATTAATAGGAGGATTCATATGTGACATTAACTTTAGAGGAATTACTATATGTTAAGTCTTTAGAGTTTTCAGGGATGGATGAGAAGATTTCTGGGTTATGTTTAGATGCAACAGGCTGTTTATTGTTCTTTGTAGATGAGTAGTTTTAGTTTTTCCCCTTGTACTTGGAATGGCATTATGATTGGTCATGTTGTTTGTTTTGACTTGCTTTTTACCTTTGATAGAACAAACCACAGCCTGACAGGAAGGAAAATCCAGAGGACAAGAAGATGGAGACATTGAAATAAGTTCTTTGGATTTTCAATTATTTTATCTTCACTCACATGTTTTACTTTATTTACTCATGTAAATATAAATATATTCTTCTTTTCATATCAACCTACAATATTACATGTTTACTCTTATTTATATACATCTCTGTTTTCATCAATGGTTACCAAGGTGTAGATTTTTAATAATGTATAATCTTAGATTGTCACTGTTAATTTTTATTTCACTTAAATTATTTCTTTTATTGCTCTTTAGCTAAATCCTCAAGATTATTTTCTTTAATACATTTATGCAGTTTAACTTAATACTTATTTGGAAATGTAAGCAAAAAAAGTGAAATATTGTATTTTTAAACTATTTAATTATTTATAATTTTTTTTTCTATCTTTCCTTTGTTTATATTTGCAGTTTTCAAGATAATTTGATGGGAAATATGTAACAATTTTTTTTTATCAAGAACCTCAAATTTAAATAAATTATAGATAAATAAAAATATGATAATGTATAGAAAATTGTTTTTCTTGATAATGATTAAAAAACAATTTTTCATTAATAAGGATTAATATAAAAAAAATTAAATCATTCCATTAATCGATTCTTCTATTAATTCTTTTATTATAAATACGAAATACATTAAATGAATAATAACGATGATGATGATAATAATAGCTAATATTTTGTTGCTATAGCAATTTAGCTTAAAAAAAAACCCTGTGGTTTTCTTGGATTATCAGATAGAATTTTATTGATAATAAAGTATTCAAGATTTCCAAAAAAAAAACATAAACTAAATTATCCATAATACGGGTTTTATAAATATATAAAAAATGCATTTTTTCGTAAATCTATTGTTCTTTTAATATATATTTCATTGATTGTAACTCTTAATGAAAATGTATGTACGTCATTTTTTTTAATTGATATGTATATAATCTCTTTTACTATTTTTTAAAAACTATTTTACTATATATAAATATACGGGATTTGAACTCAGACTTTCAAGCCCCTTCATTATCCATACTATCTCATATTATTGATACACATGACCACACAATAATAATTTATACATATCAAAAAAAAATTTATATTTAAATTCGTAAATTGTCAAGTTATATTTTTGAAATGTATGTGCATATATTATATAGATTGTAAATAAAGTTCATTTCATAATTATTGTAAATACATACAGATTGTTTTCTGAGTTAATTATCTTAATTTAATTTTATTCTAGAATAATCTACATAGGCTAATATAAATAATTTGTAATTAAAATAAACAGATTCTTGTGTCAATTAGTTATTTATACAAAATAGATCAGACATATAAAAAATGATTTAAAACAAAAAAGGAACAGCAGGATAGTGTAGTAACAAAATAGTGCCAACTTAGTAATAATTATTGCCTAAAAGTTGTGTGTGTTAGGCAGGTACAAACGCAAACGTTGAGAGAGAAAAATTCATTTACCAAAGTAATAGTACTGTTGGTTTAAAAAAAGGCAAATATTGAATTGCCAGTTGAATAAATTGTTCCTGAAAACATATATATATATATGTGTGTGTAACATTAACAAGTATGTATGTGTTTAAAAGACAGTCAACTGTTAATTACATTTAGAAACTGTCATATTTTAGATCTCATTCATGTTTAATTACCGTTACTAAACATAATAGCCATCTCTCAGCCAATTTTGGTCACATATTTTTCATTTTATGCTTAATTTAAAGTAAATTCAAAATTAAAATTTTAGTTCAGCTAATTTTGGTCACATATTTTTCATTTTATGCTTAATTTAAAGTAAATTCAAAATTTAAAATTTTAGTTAAAAAAAAGTCCGCATTTGGTGATATAATTTGAAAAACAAATCAATTTTCATTGTTATGTATTGGTATATAGCCCAGCCTCTTTTCTCTGGTTCGATGGCTGTCAACATCAGCCATTGTTCTCCAGGCATTTCTAAATGTCAAAGTCAAAAATCAAAACAAAATGTTTTACATTTTCGTAATTGATTTTGAATGTAAATAAATATATTTATTGTATTTTTTTACATTCATAATTAAGATTTTACATTAATTTCTCAAAATATAAAGTTTGATTTGAAAAAGTTTAAATTTTATAAAAAAAAATAATCATGGGAAAGTGAACAACACTTGACTGCTCTTCAAGACAAGTGAATAACATTGATCTCTACTGACTACAATTTGCATATCAATGACATTCATTGATAAGAACAAAACACAATTACATTTCATAAATATTTATGAATTTTATAATTATTTTTTACAGGATATTGACTAATATTGTGTCTAGATTTAGATTTTTATTTAAAATATTTAATTTTAGACCAAAAAAATATGATAGAAATGAATAATCAAAGATCGTAATTTCTGAAAAATGAAAAAAAAATCATCAGCATTCACGTAATGATTGGTTGAAATATAATTCATTTGTTTTACTGCTGATTATTTTTCAAATGTTTTTCTTATACTTTTCTTTAATTATTAACATTATTTTTAATTTTTTGTTACATTTAACCAATTTGAATCTAAAATTATTTATTTTTTAGAAGCTGAATTGAAACAATTCTGTTTATTTTAGATTAATATTTTACGAATAGAAACATACTAAAAATGTAATTGATGAATAAAAGTTCTCAGATTTTTACATAATGAATCAATACAATTATTCGACAAACTTTATACAAGTTGATGAAATCAGTTAAAAGATAAAAAATATTGTTGTTATAATTCTATCATAAGTGAATAAGAAGTTAAACACATAGAGAATAAATAGGGTCTATATTTATTTTTTAAATAATTTCAATTTATTTATTATTTTTTAAACTTATTTATGTTTTTTATTATTAAACTTGGGTTAAATTTATTTCAAATTATTGATGCTATCCCAACTGGTATCAATTTAATATATTTGACACACAGCAATTTTAAAAAATCAGGGGTGTATATTGCTGATTATTACTCTTCTTGTTAGAGTACCAACATAAGAACTTAATTATGTTATTGCATAGAAGACAGGTTTTCACTGATGATAGTGCATTTGTGAATGCATTTTTATTTAAATCATATTGGATTCCATGAATTAAATAATCCACATAGCAACATTGTAAATCTTACATTTTTGGTAGGTGTTTTAAGTCTTTATAATACTGTTTCTATAAGTAAGTATTCATGGAACTGTTGAACAGAATAATAATGACAGCTTTTGAAAATTGCCTTAAATCTTACTACCATATAAATTTAGTAAGTGATAAAGCAACTCTTATCACTCTTGTCAGTTTTGTCACCTATCGAAAAATTTATGTTAAAACTTTGCTTAATGGATTATTCAAGAGGATTAAATTTTAAATTATTGAGAAATGAGCAAAAATCAATGATAGGTAGAAAACTTTTTTCATCTGAACCCATAATTTACAAGTTGCATCAAAGGCCCACTTGTGAGTCTTGCTGACAAATATTGTAGCTGGGAACACACCATACAAAAAATCAATGCCTTTATAAGGTCCTATAACATATTTTATAATATATTTATAGATGAATTTTTAATGATTGAATTTTGGAATTCATTATTAGTATTATATCTTTATATAACATTTGAGTTATGCTTCTTCTGTTCATATGGCCATTCATATCAAATTAGGCTAGCCCTCATCATGTATGATATTTTTTTTCCATTTTAACAAATCCGATAGATAACAGGACAATATCACAATACATTCTTCCAAACGAATTAATTTTTATGAATTGACAAAGTGATTTAACTTCAACTAATCTAGTATCATTGTGTTCATTTGGCGTTATAGATCTAGTTACAAATGAATGGTTACCAAATACACAATGTCGTTTTAGAAAATCAAAAAGCAATATAGATGTGGATTTTACTGCAAGGTGAATACGAAAAGTCTCAGAAGTAAGAGTGATTTATCACAAGATAAATCAATATGCCAAGAGACCTTTTAGTATAGAATTAATTATTTCATTTTCTGTTTTAATGTGACATTTAATAGGATATAAATTTAATAATTTAGTTGAAAGTTTATTAGTGATTAATTTGTTGAATTATTAAATTGATTATTATTAGTAATTGATTAAAATAACGTTATATTTTCTGCTTGATATGATAAATTCAACTTCATAATAATAAAAAGCAACATCTGAAAGGAAATTCAATGACTGACAATAATTCATAAAAATTATTGGTGGATTAATATACAAAAAAAAGATAAAAACTTCCTTTGTTCATGGTAACTTAGATTTTTTTGTTGATGCACCAAAAGCATAGGTCTGAGAAATGGTATCACTATCCTATTATATTCAAAAATAACACTTTCTTATATGATAACAATAATATTTTAAATGGATGGAAGAAATATTTTAATCATCTTTTGAATAATGATACAAAAATTGAGATGATATCTTTTAATGCTATATCCATTTTGTGTTCACATTTATATTTGGATAAAGATATCCAGTTTAGTGAAAAATTAAAAATATGATGGAGATAATCTGTCTTTTTTTTTCAAGAATATATGGTCTTGTGGAGATAGCTATCTGATCTTAAAGATGTATGTACTGTTACAATTTTTAAAAATGAAGAGAATAGACAAGATCATAGTAATTATTATGGAATATCATTTTCCATTACAACAAAGGTAGTTTCAACGATTTTATGAAATAGATTACTTCTAATCACAGATGAATGATTATTGAAAACTCATTGTTGTTTTAGAGAATCAAGAAGCACTATAGATATAATTTTTTTTGCCAGACAAATGCTAGAAAGGGGTCGGGAGCAAAAAGTGATTTATATTTTGCTCTTATTGATTTGATCATGACACTTGATTCTGTTAAGGAAATATGTTTATAGCATTGTTTAAAATTGATTGGTTGTTTACACAAGAGTCAAAATAATTCATGCATCGCTTTTATTGTTTTCATTTGAATCAGTTACCTTAACATGTTTATAGCATTATACGAAATTGAATGGTCATCCATTACAATTTATTCCTATTATAGGAAATATTACAAAAAATAAAAAAAATCTGAGGTATTTGAAATAAAACCTTTCCTCACTGACGAAGGCCACAAGCCAGAAACTAGTCTGGGGATATTGAATGAGTAGGCACTAGATGGGGATTTTATGCACAAGCCTTCTGGCATCCATTGGTTACTCTAGCTTGCTGTGTGTGGTAATACGTATAGTGAGTTTTGCTTGTTTTAACAACAGTTATACACAAGCATAAGAAGTGGTGGTCATGTGATGTTTATTGGCTTAAAACCTTGTGTTAGACAAAGAATATATTTGCTCCAACATTGTTTTCAATTTTTATTATTAGAAATAGATAGTTTAATGAAACAGAAATCAAGATGCAATACAGATTTGATGGTGGAATTATTAATTTGATTCAATTAAAAACAAAATAAAACTTTTATTCTGGTTTTTCTGATATTTGTCTATTTTTTCCAGTTTAAAATATGATTTAGAGAATGCATTTAATATTTTATCACATGAAAGCAGTCAACACTTATCAAAACTAGGAGTCTTTAATTATTGAAAACTCTTCATGATGATAAGTGTAAGCTGCCTCCATGTTATTTACATTTATGAACTAATCTAGCTTTGAGCAAAATCAGCTTAATTATCTAATTAATATTATAAAGCAATATTCCAAGCCTTTGGGTTAATAAATAATGTTAAAAAAACTCTCAAATAATTGATATGGCAGAGACAAAAGGAATAGCCTCTGTAACTTTTATCTTAGATGGTTATCAATTAAAAATATAAACCAATTTAAATTCCTTAGTAATTTTATATATAGAAAGATGGACTTAAATGTTGAAGCACAATGCCCTCTCATTTGCTGTTGCTTCTTTTGACACATTAAAAGATATGCCATTTCATCATAAGGAAATAACTATTGCAATTAGGTTTAGTTGCATATAGAACTATTATTTTGCATAATTTATTGTATGGAAGAAAGTCTTGGGAAGCCCATTGATACAATGTAAATATACCTAGAAAGTTTTATTTAAGGATGTCCTGTATTACTTAAAAAATCAATGGCAAAATCATAAAAACTATCAATATGGTCTACAACTTTCTGGATATAATACTACAACTCACATCTTCATTGATTTAGATATGTAAAATAAACAAATAATGCAGGACTTTCTAAAAATATATTTTTATTATAAACATAAGCATGACTTTTATGGGAGAGGTAGATCCCATCTATGTTATAAGGATTATCTCAAAGGTATTTCTAAAAAGTGTAATATTTATTGTTTCCTTTGTAATTATAAATTTATTTAAACACACATTAATTACATAAGTAATATTTACTAAGGCTGTAAACTTCAAGAATATGTGCTGAAAATGCGAAGGTAGGCACCTCTACAGGTTTCCCTCTTTTCTTCCAAAGCATAAGCTTGTGGTTAAGACCTGTAGAGGTCCCTACCTTCACATTTTCATGCACATATTTTTGAGGTTTACAGCCTTAGCAAATATTATTGTTTCCTTTGAAAAAATATTGCAAAGAATAGAATGAATTATAGAGGTATAATTAGATATAGCATTGAAGTATTTTAGAATGATAAGTTTTCCATTGATGAAATAGTGCATTGCAAAATATCAAACAGAGAAAAAAAAATGGACCAGCATGTTCTATATGTGGATATATTTATCGTTCATAAATTGGTTCACATAGACATTGTTAAACTCATTTCTAGAACATTTTTTTCTTTCTTTTATCTTTTTTTAGAGTTGAAATGGCTATGCCTATTTATAAGTGACTGTTATATGCATGTATGTTTGTATGTATTAAAACGTTTTTGTCAATTGAAATATATATATTGGAGTTCCAAGAAATGTAGTTGAACATCTCAAAATATTAATTGAATATTTGTATCTTTTAATATTTGCCTGGCTGAAGATTTGTCTTCTCATACAATTGGTTAAGTTGTTCTTGAAATTTTTTAAATGTGTCAATAATAAAAATATTAAAATTCCTCTATAATTATCATATCATTGATATAGGTAAGTATATATTTCCTCCCAGGTATAGAACAAATATTCCAAAAATATGATCACTGATTTTTGTTAAGTATGAATTATTAAAGCAAACAAGAAAGTAGGTCATTTGGTAATGTCCTTTATAATCAGAAATATTGGTGGAAGTCTTATGGAGTTTTTTTGTTGGCACTAATCTATTTTTACATAATTTATTATTCCACATACAAGTTTGGACTTTTCTGGAAAAATATTTGATATCTTCTTAGCTAGATATTTATGGTTAATAAAATCAAAAACATTTTAAAAATCAATCTTTATTGCAATCACATATGATAGGCAATTGTGTTTTACATGTGTTGCAACTTCGTGGTATGTCAATATTGCATAATATTTATGGTTTTCAAAGATAGAATAATGAATAGGCAATAGATCACATGAGCACCATTTCATTAGCTTACATATGGTATTAACAACACTACCAAACTATCCATGCAGTAGTCCCAACAAGTGCAATTCTTCATAATCAATGGATAATCAAGGCTCCTCACTGATGAAAGTCACAAGCTAGAAACTAGTCTATGGATATTGGATGAGTAGGCACTAGATAGAAATTTTATGCACAGGTCTTTCTGCATCCATTGATTAATTTGCACTTGGTGGCACTACTGTAATGAGAGTTTGATAGTCTTAGGAAAATCACAAGACCACCACCTCTTATGCTTATGTATAACTGTTTTTAAACAGGCAAAACTCACTATATGTATTGCCACACACAGCAAGCTAGAGTAATCACTAGATAGGGATTTTATGCACAAGCCTTTTGGAATCCATTGATTACTCTAGCTTGCTGTGTGTGGCAATATGTATAGTGAGTTTTGCCTGTTTTAAAATAGTCTTATGAACAGACAATAGTTTATTTGTTATAAATGGTTGGAGGTTACTTAGCAATATTTTAGAAAATATTTTAATATATATATATCTTCAAAAGTTATAGGTATTAGTTCAGTCATAAGTGGATTTATGGAATTATAGTTATTAATTAACATTCATAAATTATGGCTATTAACTGATTTATCTTCATACTCAATGATTAATGAATTAAAAAAATTTATGAAATGATTATTATATTTCAAGGATTTATGTTGAAAACCATAATATTATTGCAGGTTTTAGTTGGTCTATTTGTTGAATCACATTTTCAAGAGAAATGAAGAATGGGTGATTTAAATCTGGGGTTTTCTACCAGTTCCATAATGATGGGTTATTATTATGATACAGAGAATTAGAAATAATTCCAAATAGCATGACTGACTTGACTTTCACCAAGAATATTACCATCACATTCTTTTAGTGTGTGAATTCTTGCTTGGGTAATATGATCTTGCCTGGGCATATTTCATAGTTATACAATCCTACTGCTAATTAGTTGAGCCAATTATATTTCTGAATTTAAGAATCTGCATATTCTCTTGAACAATGGCATATACTTTATGCTAGTTCTTTAGTGTGTTAATACTTTTCATTATTGTTACCTGATTGAAAAATATTTTTAAACATTTGTGAGGTTTTTTTCAAAAAATACTTTGAATGGGTTGATGGTAGATTATTTTATGATGTTTTTATGTTTGATTGGTGGACTGTAAAAATGTCGTAATTTTGTATTATTGAATGTATATTAATTGACATTTTAAAATATTATCATTATTATTATTTACCAAACTTTGTATCTAAGGCACTGAATGGCACTACTATATGGAGAGAGTTTTGCCTGTTTTAATAACTGGAATGTGCTAGCATAAGAAATAGTGATCATGTGATGTTATCTATAGAATGAATAATAGAAAAAAACACACTTCAGATCTTCTCACATTATTAAATACTTTACACCAATAGTTACTTAGTTTTGCAAAATTGTTGGCTAAATGACAAGTATTAAGATATGAAGCTTTTTTTTTCATAATGCATGAACCTGGGAAAACTGCTTGTAAGGCAGCTGTGCTGACCACTCGACCACCAACACTTGACAAAATATTAAGCATTGCACATATATTATTTCCTTTATTAATGCAATATAATATTATAGAAAAATTGTCTTTTTGTTTTTTTCTAATGGTCATACTTATTTACATGTAAATTCTTATGAATAAAAACTTCTAATTTTAGCATGATAGTACATTACTATGTATTATAAATATGATTGCAGTAATATTTATAAAAATTACACATATTTATTAAAGTCCTCAATTATTCGCAGCTGCTATATGGCAATCCCCAAAGTTGTATCTTAAATCTCTAAAATATTAATAAGTATTGACATTGGCTAAATCTTTAAAAAATGTACCAAAGACAGTACTAAAGAAATTGTCTTATGCAATATTATGCATCTGAGAGTATTGCTTAAGAGTGATTCTCATAAAATTTTGACTTCCATAATACAATCCATTTATCTCACCATCAATTAGATGAAAATTAATTGATATATTGTTCCTGTTTTAAAGTAAAGCAGTGAAACTAATAAAAAATGCAGATTTATTCTAGTCCCATAAAAGTTCACAACATAATTTTAATCCCAAACCAGGTTAATTTGAATGTGTAATATTTAAATACACGTATAGTATTTATATTTTAAATTAGATGTAAATAGAGGGGATTTGAACTCAGACTTTTAAACTCTCTTTAGTCATTCTCTTCATCCTATACAATCTATACACATGACCATGTATATGTGAGAAAAATAAATGATCTTCAATATATGTATTTAGTGTTGAACCAGGACTCATCAGTTGATCAAAATTAATATTTTTTTCAGATTTTAATCTGCCTAAGATTTTTCTTGTAGGTAAATGGTCTATTACCAGCCTATATAATCATAAAATACTGAATGATAAATTGATATCAAGCTATTATTAATTAGAATTTAACAAAAACTGTCCAAATCATGATCACTCAACAAATGGCAAATGGGGTAATACTTTCTTTACTGTTTCTCTATGGGGTACTTTCAATGATGGCACTTATCTGCAGTTAGCTATTTATAGACTATTTTTAAATTATTCTTTATACTATACAGCTGTTTAATAAATTATGTTTAATATTTTGAAAAAACCCATGATAATTGCGAAAATTCATTTTAGGTATTAAATATATATGAAAATTTATTTTAAAAAAGTTGGAGAGAACTATTTGCACAATACATAAATAATTTATAGAAATTCTTAGACATTAACTTTAAAAAATATATAAAAAAAAATTTTAAAAAGTATTGTTAAAAATGCATTGCAAAATTTAGAAAGCTATGACAAAAAGTTTTGTTGCTGTATTTAATAAATTATTCCTATGAGATAGAAACTTGCCTTTTCTAATCCAAATTTATTATAAAATGTAGTTTTTTCATTCTCTTAAAGTTCACGCCATTAATAATAAAGCTGTTAGCTATATTTGGAATTTTTAAATTTTCTTTCTTTTACATGATTATAGATGCAGTTCACATAGTTATAATGATCCTCAGATGGAAATTGAATGAGAATCTTTCGCTCACCAGAAAGATTTTCTGTAACTAAGTTAATTTACCATCTCATATCAAAGATTGTTTAAATATATTACGTTCAATAACTCAAATATCTTATATTTAAAATATTACTAATTATTCACTTGCTTAAATAAATAATTAACAATCACGAAGGTGTATTAGAAAACTAAAGTAATAATAGTTAGCAATGAAATGCAAGTGACTTTCAATATTTTGACAGGAGTGGAAGCAGAATTCCAATAAAAATAGGAAAAAAATAAATAATCCTATTTCTCACATGATCACATTTCCTACACTAGCACATTAATTGTTGATAAACAGAGCCAAACTCTCCATACAGTATTGCCACCTGTGCCAAACAGAGTAATCAATGGATGCCAGAAGGCTTGTGCATAAAATCCCTATCCAATGCCTACTCATCCAATATCCCCAGTTTTGCTCTGTTTATCAACAATTAATGTGCTAGTATAGGAAATGTGATCATGTGATGCTTAATGGTTTAATACCAATCCTGCCTAATAGGATAGTGGTGGCTATGGTTGTAAAAGAGCCAAAGACACCAAAATGTATGGATGCTGAACTGAGTTCAGACCCATATGACTATATAAGCTATTGAGCTTAGATTGAAAATATTTTTTGTGTTTTCAATTTCATTCTATGGTTTTGTAGTTAAGTGGAGATAAAAGGTGGTTGCTAGAGGGTTGCATTAGATCCTAAGATCTAGATGCAGTGCTCTCAGATCCAAAGCTCCTCACTGACGAAGGCCACAAGCCAGAAACTAGTCTGGGGATATTGGATGAGTAGGCATTGGATAGGGATTTTATGCACAAGCCTTCTGGCATCCATTGATTACTCTGTTTAGCACAGGTGGCAATACTGTATGGAGAGTTTTGCTCTGTTAATTCTATTTCTGTTGAAATTTTTATTCTAGACTTCAACTTAATAATAAACTTTAGGGTATTGTAGTTCATTATAATGTAAACTAATTAAGACTTCCAACAGATATATATATATAAAAACACACAGCATATATAAACAGTATAATAATAATAATTTATTTTTAAAAGGCAATAATTTTTAATTTATTTTACTGACGCTTTTTTTGTTTAAACGAATACTGTAAACTTAAATGTCAAATTAAAATAATTGTTTAAAAAAATGAAAAACAAGAAAGTATTTTTTTTTAAAAAAAAGTATTACTTTATTAAAATTATACAAATGCTGTATCTATATAGTAAAAAAATAAGAATTATTTTATAGGCGTCTGTTGAGACATAAAAATCTTTATAACGTCTCTCTATAAAAATATTTATGTAAACATTAAAGAGAATCTATGTTGTTGATAGATTATAATTTCATAACATTTTTCATAACCTCAAACTTATTCTTTTATCATAATTTTAACAAATACAATCCATTGATATATATATTTGCGCTTTTTTCTTATTAATTGAAAAACAACTTCGACTCTATTGGAACGTATTATTTATAAAAATCTATTTCTAGGTATTGTATATAAAAACAATAAGAAAATGTATAATGTGACTAAAGGAAATGTATGAATAAACAAAAAACATACAATTACAGTATACACAGTAGCTTTTAATATTTTAGCCAGTTCTCTGGTTGAAATATTAAAGGCGTTGAAATATTAAAAGCGGGTGTGTAGACAAATAATTTTATTTATATGATTATTGAGAAGGAAGACAATGCTGGTTGTAAAAATCAATTAAAATAGCTTATGGTTAGGTACAGATGAGAAGATTGAAAGAGATACAATTTTAGGAGTATTAATATTATTGTGTTATAGTTTACAAGAAGTTGTGTTATATGGACAATGTAAAGTTTTGATTGTTTTAATAGTTCAAATTTGTTTTGAGTGTTTATTATATCCTTGACCAGAAAGCAAATAAAAACACATACATAATAATATTTGCAATGTGAACTCACACATACTGTAGTACCAGAATTTTAACAGCTTGAAAATAGGGAGATTAAAGTTTTCTTTATTTAATCAAATACTTACCAAACATATAAAACAGATGATTAGAGCTTAAAATTAAAAATTATAAAATATGCTTTAAAAAATATTTATTTAAAAAAAATAAATCAAATAAATATTATTTTTACGGTGCATTGTAAAATATGGGCTTGAAAGAATGTAATGTGAAACCTGAAAAATAGATAAATAAGACAACATATTATTTTATGACAATTGAGTTGGAGTCATTTGATATCAAACAACATCTTCAGCAGATAGAAAAGTTCACTTGCAAGTTTAGAAGAGTTGTTTGTTGATATCAAGTAGCTTAGTTATAAAAGAGTGAAAATGTTATTCAGGTAGTTGAGCTGAACTGCAATTGTAGTCACAGAATAAATTAAAGAGTTCTTCATTTCAATTCAGATAAAATGAAATTCAACAATAGAGAATTCTACAGCAGAAAGGGACCATGAGATTGGCAGTTATTATCAACTGATTGTAACAAAATACAGTAATCACAATAATGGAAAGAAAATCATGGAAAAAGGGTATTTTGGGGAATATTTTTAAAATCAAACTTATTTTCTTCTCTGTTTATGCTGTTATGAGTTATAGAATGTTTGTCTGAAAGCTCTAAGAAATGCACTAGACACCACTTTTATGCTATGTTGTTATTAGAGAGTAAAAGATGCTGTGTTGGGAAATCATGAAAAATAAGTTGTAAAATATAATAACCTGTTTCTATATGATTCCCTGATATATTAACCCAAAATCTGAATCTGACATACTAAAGTACTTGTCTAAAAATTAATTAAAAATCCTATTATTATAGAGGATCAATAATCCAAGCAATAAAATACACAATAATTACAGATAATATTTGTCAAAAATTAAACACTATTGTACCAATTTAGGACATGACATTCCAACTTAAATAAATACCATTTAGGATCAAATTTAACTTGTACTATTAATGCATTATGAATATAGTTATCCTAAGACATACATAAAAATACAGATTGGATGAAAAGTTGAGTGGCATTCAAACATCAAAACATAAGTTCTTTTCATTTTTCTTTCAACAGATGGAAACCAACTCCTCTACCTTTAGTTTTTGACTTTCCTACTCTCATCAAGACAATATATCATAATTTCTGACAAATATAATATGCATAATTAGAAAACCAGTAAATAATTTATGTTAAATCAAATTATTATTATTTTCTATAAATAATTTTGTTGCTAATTAACTTTATCTTTTTATATTAATTTAAAATTTAAAAGATACTGTTTTTATTATAACCAAAATTTCCACATCAACTGCTTCAGGTATCCACTGAGAATAAAGAAAATGCTAAAAAAAAAATTAAAAATTCTCTACATTTTAATTCTTTTGTTATAATGCATCTATAATTTATGAACACATCTGCATATAAAACGGTTATACATGTTTTCCATATGGACATACATATGTATGTATATATTATATGTTTTAATATTGTTGGCTATTATCTGCAAACTTCATATTCACAATTGTAATTTTTGAATCAAATATTGTTGCATATCGAAAGGTAACTATAATTATGTTTATAATAACTGCATATAATTTTTTTTAGAAAACCTTATATGCAAATTTAGATGTTTCTGAACATTGTGGTGATATTTGTTTTTTTATTTTAATTTGATTCAGGATGAAAAATTAAATGAAAAAATAATCCCCTACCATCAAATAAAAGAGACATGGACCCTGTCAACAAGTTCATGAAATGTATCCTCTTTAAGAACCAAACTTCTTAAAAAAATAAATTGTTCCCATAAAAGGCTTAAAAATATTTTTCAAGTTTTAGATTGATAGATAATATAATTTAAAAATCAAAACATAATTGATATTTTTAATATTTGGCTTGACGTTTTAAGAACCTTTATTTGGTGTTTAAATTGTTTATCAATTTTAAAATAGCAAAAGTGTTAAATTATTATTGTTTGGTTATTCTAATTATTTAATTACTTTTTTAAAAATGTGTCCTTATATATTTGGGTGTGTAATTTATATTTATGGCTATAGAATGTAATTTGCGGGTTATCTAAAGGAAGATATTTTGAATTCCTCTTAGGGCCATTAAAAGAACCAAGCAGAGTAAATTTTCTAATGTCCTTTTCATACATTCTTGTCATTGCAAATGTTATTACTGAGTTATTATTCATATGCTAAAAGAACATGCTTGGGAAGATCACTAAACATGTATCAGTCAGCATTGGTGAGTTTAATGTCCTCATATTTCTGATTGTAAAACAAGAAATATCATTGCCTTCTCAATTTTCTGATAGTTTTTAAATACACAATGATCTATTTGAATGCAAAATGAATATATGTATGATATTTTATAATAGATTTACAACTATAATAAACAAAATTATGAATTTTATTACCTGAAGGCTGTAAAGACTTTGGTAAAAATGATGAAAGACAGAGGATGATAAAAACCTCAGATAATGAATCCAGACTGCCATTAAATGATGATAATATATATATAGATCTATAAATGCATATCAGTTTTCAAGTGTAGGAAGACTTCATGAATGAAAATAAAACTATCTAATATTAAATGAGACATTGTTGGACCTTGTGAAGTTAGAAGAAGAAATGTGTATTTAAAAAAAAATGGAAATATACTTTACTTTAAATATTAAAGGTACAAATGAAGTGGGTTTCATTATAAATTAAAAATAGTAGAGAGAGATTATTGAAATTGATGAAATATTAGAACAGGGTTGTAAGATTAATTATACAACATAATGGAAGATACAAATATACATAATTAAGGTTCATCACCAACAAATTCTCATTGTGAAGAAATAGGGGATTTTTATACATATGGACAAAATGCTTTTGATTACACTAAAGAGTATTTTGAATTTGTCTTGAGAGACCTTAATGCTAGAATTGAAAAATAATTGAAAGATGAATGCTGTAAGTAAATTTGGTTCTGATATCAGAAATGAAAGAGAACACAAACTTGTCAAATTTGCATAGAAATTGTATATTAAGCAAAATTGCTAAATGAAAATTGGTGTAAAATCATCCCAATAAAAGATAGCAGAATTGGATTATATTTTGACTAACAGAAAATATAATTCAATATTGGATTTTTCTTATTAAATTCAAAACTAAAAGTGATCATTGATTAGCAAGATGTAATATATTTCAATACCAAACTAGATGGACATAAACTATTAACAAAGACAATATCTTTAGTTGACATTTCTAATCTTCTGATATATTTCAATAAATTTAAAAGAGAATGTGAAAATAGTTTAAAATATTATCTCACTCTGAAGATATTTCAAACATAGTTAGAATAAATAAGAACATTTTACTAAGAATTGCAATAGAAATATTTAAACAAACAAACAATAAAAACAGCAACTCATTTAAAAAATTTTAACTGAGATAAGAAATGTATGATAAAAAATATTTAAAATTAAGTCATTTAAAATAAGATATATCAGGATTTCTGTAAAATGATACAAAATAAAGCAAGAAAAATTATAGAAGAGAATAGAAGTCTCAAAAGTAAAAAAATATAATCCTGACATTGTAGGAAATGATATCGCAACAATAAAAAATAATGATACCTAACTCTCCATACAGTAGTCCACCAAGTGCAAGCCTTTGTAATCAATGGATGCAGAAAGATGTGTGCATAGAATTCCTATCTAATGCCTACTTATCCAACATCCCCAGACCAGTTTCTAGTTTGTGGTCTTCATCAGTGATGGGTCTTGGTTTCAAGAGCATTGCACCTAGATTTTAGAATCTACGACAACCCTAGCCATCTTTTACCTATTTTGTTAACTATAAAACTAGGATCCCAAGATAAAAACATAATATTTCCAACCCAAACTCAATTGCTTGCATAGTCATATAGATCTGAACTCAGTTCAGAATCCATATATTTTGGTATCTTTGGTTTTTCAAAAATCACAGTCACTATTATTCTATGGCTCCTCACTGATGAAAGCCACAAGCTAGAAACCAGTTTGAGTATGTTGGTTGAATAGGCACTAGATAGAGATTTTATGCACAAACCTCTTTGTATCCATTGATTACAAAGTCTTGCACTTGGTGGCACTACTGTATGGAGAGTTTGGTACTTTTATTAACAGCATGTGTAAGCATATGGAATGGTGATCATGTGAAGAAAATAGTGATAGCAACATTACTAAAAAAAATGTTATAAAATAGTATGATAAAATCTATAAAGAATTATATAATAATAAAAAACAAGAAAACAAAATCATATTTAGGCATCTTCTGAATTACTACTTATTTTAAATATAAATATGAGACCTATAATTATATCTATAGGAAAAAAAGCTTCAGCAAATGTTGAAATTATTCTTGATATTTTAAAAGAAGCAGGTGAAAAAATAGAAAAATGTGTTCACAAAATTAATACCAAATATTTAAATGATAAAAATATGCCAGATTGTTGAAAGAATGTAGTCATATTAATACTTAGAAAGCTGATAAAGAAAATATTAAAAATTACTAACCAAAAAATGTTCTGCTGTTTTATACAAGACTTTAACATGATATTTTCAACTTGTCTGCAAAAGACTTTGAACTTAAACCAATGAAACAACAAGATGAATTTAAAAGTGATTTTTATTCCAATGCTATGTACATAAGTATTTACTATCATAACTGTGACTGAAAAAACTAAAAATATAGGTGTGTGAGTTAATTCATACATTGAAGTCAAATAACAGTCTTTCTACATACTTACATAATATTTCCATCAACAAGTGTAACTTATTTATCAAAAGTTTAAATCTTTGGATAATCTAAACAAGTTGTTAAACTTCAAGTACATGTACATTGAATGTAAAATAGCAGAATGTGTGTTGTTGAATGTTATTTTATAGTATAAAATTTAATTTCCTTTAAAATGTGCTGCAAATTAATATTTCTGTTTGATTACAATGATAATATAAACAGATGGTACTGACATCACTGAAAAAATTAAGAGACTGAAGTGAAGTTGGGTTGGACATATTGCTAAAAGGAATGATCATAGATAAACAGTTGAAATCTTAAACTGGGTTTCAAGAGATTGTAAAAGATCTAGAAAGAAACCACATGTGAGATGGATGGATAAAATAATAAAGTGTGTGGCTGTGTGATGTGGAAAAGAGAGGCTAGAGAGAGAAGATGGATTGAACTTGAAAAGATATTCATCCTGCACTGGATTGATAATGATTGAAATTGAGGATAATGATAATACAACATCATTAAATTATAATGAATATGGTCATTTCAACAAATAAAAAAAAATTAAAAAATACTTTAGAGATGAGTTTTACAATGACTACACGGACAAATCTGTAAACCATAAATGCAGCCACATGTAGAACATGCTATTCCATTTTACTGTTTATTTTATATTTTATAATGCTATCCTTCAACATTTTTTCTTAAAACTTTTTTTCTAAATATTTCAACACTATTTTTAATTGCCATTTTCCAATATATTTTATTTTTTACCATACATACTGTAAATGGTAAAAAAATCAACATTGCATTTTTTTTTTAAATATTTCTGGTGAGATAATCTTAAGTACAAATGGTATCTACTTCTTCACAAAACTGTAAGACTACCATAAAGTACCATTTTAGAGAATATACCATTTTATATATTTAATCCAATGAAGGGATAATTTTCCAATAGTGGATACTACAATATTACTTACAGAAAGTTAAATAACATATTGCTTAGTTTTACAACCTCGTTATCATACTTTTACAATTTTATGGTGCATCCTTAGATTAAACTATTTAATATTTTTCTGATTCATCAATAGGGAGACCAATAGTTCTATATACAGATAATATAGTCTCTGTCATTATTTACTTATGATATAATACTTTTTTAACTTATTGAAAGAAGTAGCAATACATTGGAATCTGTGCTATTTATCAACATCTATGTATATTTTTCTACTAGTAAAATTACAAAGATATTTAAATTGGATTACTTTTTCATGTTGACAAAATGTTGCTAAGAAGTTTTCTCCCATCATTGGCTAATAAAAAATTTGGAGTTTTGAACATTAATTATGAAATCATAGTATTTATATGTTGTATTTAAAATGTTAAATACATTCTGTAGATTGTCTTTTGTACAGGTAAAAAGAATCCAGAGATGAATTTCTTGTTTTGCTTTCAATTGATGAAAATAAAAATGTCCACCATGAAATGTGAATTTCATTTCAATGCCTGTTTTATTAAGCCACCTATAAACATTTCCAAAGACCATGATCTAAATATCAAAAAAACAATCTTTGAACAAATACACATTATTGTTTAACACCAGTTTTCAATTAAAATCAGATTTCTTTTGCATGTAATAATATATATATAAACCCAAATAAAAATACTCTTTAAAGATTAACAATTTTAATAGAAATAATAAATAAAGATGAAGTATTGACATTGATAATTAATATTCATGGTTATAATTATAACACACAAAAATGCTTTCATTACTGCATTTTCAGAAGTAAATGTCATCATATGATATTTCAAGATTCATAAATTTTAATATTTGTCATTTGTCTATTAATTGAATATTTATTATTTTAAAATATAAAAATTGTTTTTTTAATTTTTTAATTTATTATAGTTTCTTTATGAAAATTTCTAGGGTTATCCAAGTCAAAATTAATAGCAAAATTACATGTATTTGTTTGATTTTAAAAACAAATGTTATACTTATATATTACCTTTGAGTTTTAAACGTTTTGTAAATAATGTACACAAAATACTCAAAGTTTTATTGAGCAAGTAATTGCAAAACATCACATGATCACTACCTCCTATGCTTATGCTGCTGTTATTAGCAGTAACAAACTCTTCATACAGTAGTGCTACCCAGTGCAAGCCTTATTAATCAATGGATGCAGGAAGGTTTGTGAATAAAATCATCATCTAGTGCCTACTCATCCATTATCCCCATACTAGTTTATAGTTAGCTAAATAAATGGAGGACTGCATTAGATCTGTAGATCTAGATGCAGCTCTCAGATCCAAAGCTCCGGACTGATGAAATCCACCAACAAGAAACAAGTCTGGAGATATTGGATGAGTAGGCAGTAGATGAGGATTTTATGCACAAATCTTCCTGCTTCCATTGATTACTAAGGCTTGCACTGGGTTGCACTACTGCTACAGTTAATTTCAAAACAACATCAACAATAACATTGGTAGAATATCATAAAATGGCCAAAAAATAAATTTAAATGTATACTTTGTTGGCTTAATTTTTTATATATATACTTATCTTTAATTTAATAAATCACGATTCATTGAAATATCAATCTCATTAGATATAGTAAACTCAAAATGGCAACTATAAAATATGAAATAATCATTTCTTTCAAAAAAGAAGTCACAAATGAAATGTATTTATGATACACTATATTTACACTTAAATTAATATTTTTATTATTAATAATAATGTTTTTTTAATAATAATGTTTTACTAACGAATTTGTTAATTTTGGCTTTTTTTTTTTCCAGTTTAAAGCTTTATTTTTAATAGATTTTAACTTTTATTATATACTGCTCAATCTTATTTGTATTTTATAATCTTGATTTATGAATTAAACCATTTGAACTTATTTTTTAGTGCAGAAGTATATATATATATCCAGACACATATTTTAATATACTGTAGTAAAATATCACTATATCAATGTCAACTCTTTTATATTATAAATAAATAAATAAGTATATTAAATATATATAAGGAAAAAAGATTAAAATTAAGGTGTTAAAAGATTTCAATTATTTTATTAATGTTCATGTATTTGAGGGGATATACAGGTGATAAATATTTTGTATATTTTTATGAATATATATATATATGGATTTTATAGGATTTATATAATTTGTATATAATTTATATATAGTTGTGTAATTTATATTTATATATATGTGTATATATTTATAGTTCTGAAGAAGATTGCAGGGGCAATCGAAACTGTCGATGTTGATGAATGTTAAGCATTGTACAAAAAATAAAGATTTTATAAGAAAGGATTGATTAATTAATTAAGGCAATGCAATAAAGAAACAAATTAAGATTAAACTTTTATATTATTGATATACGCCAATATTTTTTGTATTTAGTATAGATATGTAGAACACCTAATTCTCTTTTTACACGGTAGACTGGTTCCCAAAATTCTGTGTAAAAAAAATTGTATAAAAAATACATTGTATATATGAAAAATAAGGAGATCGGTTCTGGATCTAAGAAATCAATGAAAATAATTAAATAAACCATATGAAAAATTTTGTTAGAATGTTATATTTTTGTGCGCTTTCAAACGTTATTTCATACAGATTAAACAAACTAAAAAATGAGTTATAGGATCATAAGTTTTATTTGAAAAATAAAAAAACTTGAAAGTGATAACACTTACAACAAAATACACATTGATTTCTCTATACAAGCCATCAAAAACTCAAAGCGTATCTTGACTTCCATGTTATAAGTACAACAAAAAAAAAAAAAAAATGAAATGATCATTAATGTAGTTTATTAGAATTTATTACTTTTTTTTTTAAAATTTAACAATTAACACTTAACCATAATATTTTCATTTTTATTTATACTTAATAAAAAATATTGTTTTAAAAATTATGTATATGTTTATAGTTAATGGGCTTTCAATATATATAAACTTTATTACCATTTCTTGTTAACTCTTCCAATATTCTTAAAGTGCATCACTTTCTTTTTACTGCAATCTTAAATTTTTCTTCTGTTTTCAACAAGCCTTTCATGGGACCCAAATTGATGCTTCAATAAAAATTTTATTTAGTAATAAAATAATTTATTTGACCTTACTTTTTAAATGACTTGATATTTGCAGCTTAACCTATTATAGGGAAAACAAGTTATTTAACACCTCTAAGTCTTCTTGGGAGGTCTAGAGAAAATGAAGAAAAGATTTCCCTCTCTCCCTGCTGATTCCTAGCCAATCATCTTTAAGAAAAATACCAAGAGAAATAATGTTTTTTCACCCCACTTCTTTAATCATTTTTCATACAAAACAACAAAAACCTATAATGCTTATAATACCGCTAATGAATCTAATTAAGCATTCACTCTGTTTTAGAATAGATTATTATCATTATTTATTTTATTAATAAAGTAAAATGAATACATTTATATACTGGGATTTTTTTTCCTTACATAAAATGTCAATATAATTACATAATATGTTTATCATTACTTTATTTTTATTTTTTTGTTACATTTGTTTATTTTATTATTATTATGAAAGAAGTAAATGCATTTCTTTAATGTATGTGTGTGTTTTACATCTGTTCTCATACTCACATGCACATCTTTAAACCCTTTTATATTCATATATTTTAAATAGTTAATATAAAGGTTACTAATTATCTATGTAGAAAGTTCCTTATATGCATATAACAGCAAATTAGTCCGATTTATATTTATTTGCATGAGAACTATAATTATGGTGTTGACCAAAACAGCCTTCAGCTTTATGGTGTAAAGATGAGAAAGAAACCACTTTGTTATGCCTATGTATATATACATGCAAAATGATTATTAATTATTTATATTGGAATGGTCAGACTAAGCATGCTTCAATGATTTATATATATATAATTTATACAGATGCCACCTGACTTTAAATCTCAGGAAATCATCATCATCAACCATTATTAATCCACTGCACGAAGATGGTCTCTCCAAATTCAATCCATCTTCTTCGATCTTCAGCTTCTCTTCTCCACATTACTCCTGCACACTTTCTTATTTCATCCATCCATCTCACATGTGGTCTCTTTCTGGGTCATTTACAATCTCTTGGAATCCAGTTTAAGATTTCAATTGTCCATCTATTATCATCTCTTCTAGCAATATATCCAGCCCAACTCCACTTCAGTCTTTTAATTTTTTTTCAATGAGGCCAGTAAACTGCCATATATGTTTTTAACAATATTTTATTCAATAGAAGAATGATGACCATCACACCCAACCCCTATTTGCAATACTTGGCTACATCTTGAAGAATACAAATTACTCCTGATGAATGAATGTAGACCATACAATATTACATTTAAAGAAGCTAACACTGCATACAACAATACTTTAATTACAAAACATCATTATCAATTGACATATAACTTTCTTTTAACAAAGCCTTTTCTTCAATCTCTTACATATTATTGTCTTATTTTCTAGGCATTTTGGAAAACAAAAATTACTTATAAAATGTCCAAGATTTCTTTTATAAGTTTACTATTAATCTTTAATTACATTATAATATTAATACAATTATAGATAATCAAGTACATTTGCCATATAGTGGACCCAGATTTTCAATAAATTTAAAATATAACTCTATGGATAAACCTATAAATATAAGACATTATCTGGCTCATATGTTTCCCAGTATAGGCATATGAATATCATGAATATGGAATATGTATCTCTTATGCCTTTCTACTTTAGTAATTATAACAAATGGCTATTTTTATGTCCTGATTCCAATTTAATAAAACTACAACTTTCACATGGATGGCTTATTTCAAGTCCAATCTCCAATTAATTAAAACAAAATAGAAATGGATCTTCCCATATGAATATGGATATATTTCAATTTTTTGACAGCAAACAAACAACTGCATATATACTATAAGTTTACTGACACAAAATCTAATTCTCAGCAATCAAACACAGAATTGACTACTGAGTATACAATTAATTAATTAATTTTAAGCTATTAATAATTACTTACACAAATTGTTTAACATGGATTATTCATGCATAGATAAATTGCATTTAAAAAAATATCTTCCATTATTATCATTATTTATTTATTATTATTATTTTTTAAATGGACAACTTCTACAAAATAACATTTGAATACCATGAATTAAAAGAAAAGTTCTTTACAAAGTTAATTGAATCTTGTATTTTCTTTTTACTTTAACTGCATTAAAATACAACTAACTTTAATTAAACTTTTTTTCTCTTTTTTAAAAAACTTTTTTAATTCCTACTTTAAACAATTCATAAAATAGACTGCAGCATATCTGTATTGAATACAACCTAACACAGCTAGATAAAGTATAAATAGATTCATTTAAATGTAAGATTTACAAAATGAGATAACCATTGTTTGTTTCCAATGGCAAATATTAAACAGTTCATATGTGCCCATAATGTGCTTTAATAATCTCTAACTCTCCAAATTAAAATAAGTGTTGTTTCTTCATTTTTAACCAAATTTATTAGAAATAGCATGTCAAGCTTTTCATATGTTCAAGTTAAATTAGCAGATGGTGTTTTTTTCTTCTTTTACTCACAAAGCATACTGGAGGTCCAATATCATATTAATAAAATGAGAATCTAGAATGAATGATTTTTTATAAGTTTTACTTCTTTCTTTTTTTAATGGCCTGTTGCAATTTTTTTGAATGATTAATTTGCATAACATTTTAATTGCCTGAATTGGATTTTTTTTAAAAAAATCTCTCTCCCATTTGTGAAACCACATAGCTGACCTTGAAATAAATAATACATTACTCATTTCAATATATATATATTCAAATGATTATTTGAATAGTTGTGTGTATTCATGAGAAACTGTCTCTTACAATTCACATACTATTGTTATGTTAGAGGCAGATTAAAATAATAGGCAAAAGATTATATTACTGAGTAATGATGATTATCATTTGTGATGGATTTCTATTCTAAAAAAACCTCTAAAGATTTATTTTACCATCTTAAATGTAGAGCTATATAAAATACTATTTTCTACATTATTCATGTCAAGCAAAGTATTAACGCTTGTGCTGATGCTTACAAGACCTTGTGTTGACGATTGATGTCAATCTAATTCCACCATTTTTAATGCTAAGATAGACATTATACACTTATTAGATAGGTTTTTAAAAGTTCTGTAAGATGCTGCCCTCTCTTGAATTATTTTACAAGTAAAAAATCAATAAAACTGGCAGTAAAGCTTATCAAAGAAAAAAGCTTGTCAGTGATTGGCTCTTAGCCTTCAAAGACAGTCTGATTGGCTGGCAAGGACAAAGAAACTGCATAATCAAAGAAAAACGCTAAGATTTTCAATTTGAAAATGATAAACAAATATTTTAGCCAATTATAAAAGTATTTTCTGACCAATTATAATTATTTTACTAAATAATGCTAAAAATAAAATTATTTTAAAAAAATATTTAAGTTTTTAGTAAAAATATTTAAGATTTTAGCAAAAAAAAATTTACTTTTCCATAATGTAAAACTGAAAAAAAAAATTTACGTCAGCAACTCTTTTTAATTCATTACTAAGTTTAGCTTTTAATTTGCCACTATGGAATATTTCTACAAAAACAAATAGAAATTTATTTTTGAAAGAACTTTCATTCACTTTCATAACCTGACAAATTATTAATATACTTTTTACAAATGAATCTAAAGTGAATATGATATTAAAAGGTGAATATATTTTGACAATTGACGTTGTCTTGGCCAATTAAAAGTCTTGATTTTTAACTCGCTCGGGCCAATAATATAATTAGCGGTCAAAAGGTTAATGTGCTTAATGTATTTAAATTTATTAATACTTTAAATTAACATAAAGAAAACACTATATGTGAGATTAATTGAGATATTATTATTTAATCAAAAATTAAGCGTCTGCTAACATATACATTTCATTATCCTTAATGAAAATAACTCTTACATGCAAAAAAAATAAACCAGATATTTTGCTAATAATTTATACTTTAAATCTTTTACAAAATGAATTGACACTATTGAAATCATCATCTTATTTTCATTAAGTAGATTTTTATAATATTTATTAATATTTTCTAAATTCCTCTAAATTCAATGTTCTGACTTCTAAATAATGGATTATAAAATATTGTGCTCATCTCATTTTACAATAATCAGACAATATTTTATATATTGTTTTTAAACCAAATTTTTGATTATACTAATTTGACACTTTCTCATGATTCCCAACTGGATATTTTCTTCACTTTGTAAGTTTTTATAAGAAAATGTTTTAATTACTTTTATCTTATTGTAGCTTAATTACTTATCAAAAACATTAATCTATTATAGAAATCAATATTTGACTTTTAACCAAAAGTAAATTTTTCATATTTATATAAATATAATTTGTGTATCTATATGCTTGCAAAACTATATTTAAAAAACTCTCTATAAATAAATACACTTTAATGTAAAACACTAATTTTATATGGATATTCACTCACTCATAGTTTGATATTTTAATAAGTCATTATATAAGTAACAGACTATTTTCTATTTTTCCTAGACACTGCTATCATTCTAAATACTTTCAACAACATTAGGATTATCATTCTTCCTATCTCCTATCTCCAAAGTAAAAATAAAACTTTGTTGAATTTGGTTTAGTCTGCTATAAATTAATAATTACAAAGTCATTAATTTTGGGATGCTATGATGGTGCTGCTATGCTTAGGTTTTTCTTCGCTATTTTATGGTTATCTATAATGTTAGTTTACTGGTTCATTATTATTTTGTACAGAAATTAGAAGCAAAATTATTAGTTTAAAAAATCTGAAGATGTCAGTATCATACAAACTCATGCAGCATCATGAAAATTTTTAACTTGAAATACAACTGACAATGCCCTCATTGACTATATATAGTATAAAGAAACTAATATTAGATTTGGCATGAGGCAATTCTGAGTGATCTGATATGTTTTAATTTTGTATATTAAATTATCGAATGAGAAGTCATAAAATCTTTAATATTTTACAAATATGAATTTTTATCAACAAAGACTCACATTATGATTTGCCATTTCAGTCAAAACATTGGAACAGCGTCTAACATTCTTGTCTGAATGCAACAAATTTAATATCGTTCCAAACTGCTGCAGAATAAAAATAAATAACTATATAATTTTTTCCATTCTGCAGCTCACAGTACCACTATGAATCTGAGGCAAAAGGCCTCAAAAGTGCTTAGCGTGTAATAATTTCTGTGTATCTTTATAGCTTCTCATTCAAGTGTGTCATACGCTTTGTTAATTTTGTATATTAAATTATCGAATGAGAAGTCGTAAAATCTTTAATATTTTACAAATATTTAACAAAGAAAATGTGTAGTTTTCAATAATTTATTTACATATTTAAGCTTTAAAATCATAAACTAAATTAGTCAATAAAATTACTCCAAATTCACAATTTAACCAGACTAGCCAACAAAATAAACTCTAAATCACTACCAATGGTTTCACTGCTACAAGCAGACTTCTCAAGTATAAAGAACTACAAAATAACATATTTAAACTAAACATTACCCATAATTCTACTTAATTCCCAACCTCCCTTAATATTAAAAGAATTTTTAAATAAGTTAATTGCTTCAGAATTATAAATTTTTAATAATAAAGATTCTTTAATTCTTTTTATCTCATTTCTCTCAAAGAAGACAACCTTAGCTTTACACTATTAATTTTGATAAAACTAATGTCTTCTTTGAGAGAAATGAAATAAAAAGAAGAATTAAAGAATCTTTTTTATTATAATTCTGAATCAATTAACTTATTTAAAGTTTCTTTCAATATTAAGGGTATATGGGTAGGAAGCAGAATTGTGGGTAATGTTTAGTTTAAGTATGTTATTATTTTGTGATTCTTTACCTTGAGAAGTCTGCTTGTAGCAGTGAAATCATTGGTAGTGACTTGGAGTTTATTTACTTGCCTAGTCTGGTTGAGTTGTGAATTTGAGATAATTTTGAATATTTAAGCTTATATATGCAACATATTTGTAAAATATTTATTTTTAAGACAAACAATGTGATTACAGTCAGATTTTATTTGAAAATGTTTGTTTTTAGAAACACAAGTTGTAAAAATGTTCATTGCAGTAAAGCAGAAGCTGTTTTTACTGGTTAACAAGATCGTTTTCATAAATGCCACATTAGACTTTTTAGCAATTATTGTTAGTCCTTCTTTTCATCTGAAAATTATTGCAACATTTCCTGAAGCTTGGAATCATTATTTGCAAAATTTAAATGACAAATAATTATCATTCACTTTTTCTCCCTTAATTTTCCATTTTAAATCACAAATTACTTTTTGTATAATAATTTTAAAACTCTTTTTAGTATTACCTTGTAATATTTAAAGTTAAACCACTAAACATCACATGATCACCATCTCATGCTAGCACTTAACTGTTAGTAAATAGGCAAAAACTCTCCATATAGTAGCGCCACCTTGTGCTAGCCAGAGTAATCAATGGATGACAGAAGGCTTGTGCATAAAATCCCTATCTAGTGCCCACTCATCCAACATCCCCAGACTAGTTTCTGGCTTGTGGCCTTCATCACATCCAAGGCTCCTTACTGATGAAGGCCACAAGCCAGAAACTAGTCTGGGGAAGTTGGATTAGTGGGCACTAGATAGGGATTTTATGCACAAGCCTTCTATCATTCATTGATTATTCTGGTTAGCACAAGGTGGCACTACTATATGGAGAGTTTTTGCCTGTTTACTAATATTTAAAGTTGTTACCTTTTAATATTCTTCATAATATGACAATATCCTGATGATCCAATTCTTTAATTACTGCCTTTTTATTAATTACAAATACAAATTATAGAGGCAATTCATATTCATTGATCCATTGTGCAAAACTATTTTTTAAATACAGCTTAATATTTTAATTAGTTAAAATCCAAACTTCACTAACGACAAGTCATAATTATCTTTATAAAAATTTTGTACAGAACTTATTGAAGAATGATACATCTGTAATTTTTAATATATTTATATTTTTTCTTAAATATTAATATTATTACTGCATGTTTTCAAACATATAGAACACTTTTTTTTTTATTTAGACATTTTATCATATAACATTGCCTACAATTTTTAAAATTTCTTCACCGATTCTTTTAAGATATCAATTATAAATCCTTCATTTTTTTAAATTTTTTTATAGGTTTAATTGCATGTCTTACTTATTCATTTAAACTACTGAGATATTCAGATGTAATTAATAACTATAAAATATGCTTTACTTTTTTGATTTTTCTTTTCATTTTTTATTTTTGTGTACTTCTTTATATTAACTCACAAATTGCATGATATCATCTCAATTTTCAATAATAATTCCAACATTTTTTTATTGCAAAAATTAATTTCCTTCAAAAATCAAAATGTTGCTTTATATGTTTGAGACTTTTATTCTCTTCTACAGTTTTTTTTTTGCCAATTACTCTTTCTTATACCATTTTAAAAACTCCTAGATATTCTATTATTCCTTTTTTCCATACATTATCTTCTCTCACTACTAATAAATTGCTGTTTTTTTGTTTCGGCCATCTTTTTAGTTGTCTTCAATATAGCATCAATTACTTTATTAATTTTTTTGGAACTATCTTCAAAACCTGTTAATATTTTTAAATGATTTGCAAATCCTAATTAAAATTTATAGAAATATTTCCAAAGACTATCAATTTTCTATTTTTGTATTGTGATCACATATGTTAATATCACTATTCAAGATCACATCTTGTATTGAATCTTATAGAGCATACAGTCTTAAAATCCATGTTTTTTATTGGTCAAAATAAAATTTAATTGAACTGCAATTGGATGCTTCCATAAATATGTCCTCTTAACATTTTTTTTCAAGAAAGAATTTGTAATATAGTTTTTCTTTTTCTGTGAATTCCACAACTATGTGGCAACTTTCATTTCTATCACCATAATGAAATTTATCCAGAAATACTTTCATATTTTAATTGTTTACTAATTTCAAAATTAAAATCACCATGCCAATTTAAAATGTTTGGTCTGATCAAATTCATTTTATATATCAATATAAAAATTATCTACTTCTTTATCTTAATGAGAATATGTTGATACATAAATCTGAATTATCTGTATGCATACCTTATGTTAATTTGAACAACTAATCTTTCTATTCCATCTGATATATATTATCAATTTCTACAATGTTTTAACAGCTTTTATATACAGAGAATCTCATTACACTTATGCTTTCGATATTTGAGCCCTTGTAATAAAGTACTTGTCAACATTTTAGATCAATTGTTGCTTTGCTTTTTCTTTTACTTTCACAAAGACTAACAATATCCCTTTTAACATTAAATAATGCTTCTGTTTTATGCAATATTTTTTTACAGGTTAATTATCTTCCATTGTAAGTATCTAAAATATGACATTATTAATTGATAATCTGGTTCCACAATAAGCAATTTTAACACCTTCCAACTGCTCACTTGACTCATATTTTAATACCCTTTTGAAAATCAGGATTATAATTTAGTTTTTCCTGTCATGATTGTAAATATTTATGAACAATTTCATTTACAGACACATTTATCCTACTTTAAAAAAAAATTCCATTGATATTTTAGTTAAGAACTATCAGATAAACTCTCCACAAATCAGTGCCTGTTTTAATAACAGTTATGAGCAAGCATAAGAAATTGTGATCATGTGATGTTTAGTGGTTTAACTATCAGACAGCAGAAAATGTTTTTATCTTAGCCATAAACTCAGAGGTAAAAAACCAATAAACTTATTATGCTAGCTGACACCTGTTGGTGAGGGACCCATCCATGTTTGCCTATTGCATAAATAATAACATAGCAATAGTAACTACATAGGAGAAAAATAAAAAAATGGATATTAAAAATTAGCCTACTTGGT
Organism: Epiperipatus broadwayi; assembly: GCA_028023455.1. Lineage (NCBI taxonomy): Eukaryota > Metazoa > Onychophora > Udeonychophora > Euonychophora > Peripatidae > Epiperipatus > Epiperipatus broadwayi. Next base: position 9,784,447 of record JAQFVV010000004.1, read on the forward strand.
TTTTTTAAAGTCTCAATCAGAAATCAAACGATCTTCTTTCAGTAATTTTTCTGCATTGATATATGTATATTTAAATATTACCAACTATTTAAATATTTAAAAAATTACATCAATCTGTTAAAAATTATTATATATATATATCTTTGTTAATTATTATATATATATATATGATATATAATTGGCTATAACTTATTGTTTTGCATTTGAATAAATTAATTATTATCATTATTATTAGTTGTAAAAACTATTTTTATTAGTATTATTATCTTTAACATGGGTAAGAAAAATCATGCATAACATGGCAGAACCCTAATTATTGATTATTTTTCCAAGCATTTAACAAATTTATAAAGCATAATATAAAATCCAACAAAAACTATTATAAGTTAATGGAACTAGTGGTTTAGCTTCAGGAGAATTGCCTGTTAATAGTAATTGATAGTTTCCTAGCAACATCAAAAACGAATCTTTTCTTTATTTACATAGATTTAATTATCTAATGTCTATTCTTTATTATAATAACAATCTATAAAAATATTAAATTTAAAATATATATGTGTAAGTTGTTCATTGTATGAATGATTATATCATGAATAATGATATTATTGTATACATAAACATTTAAAAATTGATTTTAGTTTAGATTTTGATATTAAAATATCATCCTTCAGTTGCAAAGTTGGGTTCCATTAATTGCCACCCTTTTGTCTTTTCTATTATTCATTCATTTTTTATAACATTTTCATATGAGCCAAGGTTATCACAGTTTTTAAAAATAGTTCACACTTATAGACCTATTTTGCTTTTATCATACTATAACTTGAATTTGAAAAAAAATGCATAGAACAAAACTATTGCTGATGTAAGTAGAATATTTTCTAATCTTAGATTTATATCCAATAAAATAATGGAAACTAATCTTATTTCTATATATGATCACATTGAACATGTAATTGAAAATCAGTAGGGACTAATGTCATTTATTTTGTTTCATTTCATAAAGGTGATCATATCATTATCTTTCACAAATTATACATAATATTATTTTCCCCTAAACTTATTGACTGGATACAAAGAATGTTAAATTTAATAATAAAATTTTCCCTAAATATAAATATAATTTAGTAGTGTGGATGGGTGAGCCGAGGCACCATCAGCAGATTAATAAAATACATATTTTTGAAATATTAACTACAGTATTAATTCTTAATAAAAATAATTACACTGGCTAGTAGTTTTCTTGAGAGATTAAATGATATCTAAACAAGAGAAAAACAGTTTGAGTTTTTTTTTCCATATGTCATAACATCGGCCGGGAGGCGAACCCACAACCGTCTGCAACCAACTACTTGCTTGCAAGGCGGCTACGATGACCTCTCGGCTAACAACGCTTGAGAACAACAGTTTCAGTTTGGATCCAAGAAACTTTATTTTTGTTTTTAATCATTGCAGCAAATCATAGAGAGCGTTACTTGTTAATCAGATTTAGATTTATGTGTTTTGATAAAAATGTGATTATTATTTTGAAAAAAAAAAAAAAAAGGTTCTGGTATTTTTTTTCCATGTGTCATAGCATTGGCCGGGACGCGAACCCACAACCGTCTGCAACCAACTACTTGCTTGCATGGCAGCTGCGATACCTCTCGGCTAACAACGCAAGACAAAGGTATTTTTAATGTTAACATTCAATAGACAATTTTAAATGTTTTAAATATATTTATATCACTTTGCTTTTTAATTATTTTAGTTCTGCAAAATTGAACACTTGCCGTCAGTGGTTCCGTTTTCAAAATAGTTATGAATGACCCAGAATCTTTGGATGAAACTAAAAAATAACACTAATTAAGCTATTCTCATTATTTACTAGTATCTTTTGATTATATCACGAATATAACAATATGTATATTATTAATATTTTATAAATATGAATAATATTACTAAAAAATATATTTCTGCAAAATATTTTTAATAAATAAAAAAAATAATAATTTCATAAGAGTGGAATGTTTTCAGTTAACTTTTTTTTATTATAATTCTATTTAATTAATATTACAAAAACATAATTTTTATAATATGAATAGGTGCTTATCTTTCTTGCATAGTGAAATAATCTAAAAGTAGCACTAAAAGTGAAAATTTTTTCACTCCAAGATTTTTCTGAACTAAATGGAAAGGTAAATTTTATGATTTAAAAAAAAAAAAAATATTGTCAAGCGTTGGTGGCCGAGCGGTCAGCATAGCTGTCTTCCAAGCAGCTGGCCCGGGTTCGCTTCCTGGTCAACGCTTTGACATATATATAAAAAGAAAATTATAATAGTATTATGAAATAATTTTATAAACTGTCAAAAAAAGAATACCTGGGGGAAACGATCCAAGTAAAATAATACTTGAGAAAGAGTAAATTTTTATAAAAAATATTTAAAAAAATTTAGAAATAACATTGGACAAAGAAAGAATGCCTATAACAAATCAATGTTTTAATAACATTTAGGCACTCTCCTCCTTCCTTATTTTAAAAGTAAAATCAATAATCGACGTTTGCTTTCTATAGTAACAATAAATTACTTTATAATTATAATTAAAAAGACTTAAATATGTATTTATAAAGTTAAAGAATAATTTTCATAGGTGAATCTATTCATACTACTATATTTTAAATAAATCTTGAGTTATAATTTTTTCAAATGTCATGCACCTCTTAAAACTATCTTTCGATTCTTAAAGCTATCATCATCATTGCAGCTTCTTATCTTTTTGTTAAATTATCATTTTAAAACGCAATCATTTAAACAAATATAGCTGTAAACAAACCTGCTGTATTCTAAACTTGATGTCGAAAAATAATTTATTTTATAAAATAAAAATAAATCGCTATCAAATTTTTACCATTCTTTATATTTATGTTAAATAATTGTTTAAAAGGTTGTTTCATAGCTTCAAAGAGTCTCCTGTCAAATTTTTTTTAATAATCTTAAGGGAGATTAATAAAACATTATGTGTTACTTTAAAACCAATAGGCAAATTTAGCACACAACAGTTTCACTCAAATGAAAAAATGATTTTTTTTCCCATTTCTCATCTGGAATCAATATTTGAATTTTAGTTTATGAATTCACCACTCCATCATTGTGCAAAACTATACTGAACTACAAAACAACCCTGTGATAAAGTGGTTGAATTTTATCAATATCAGATTTCATTTATTTACTAATAAAAATGTGATTACTTTCAATAAATAAGATGTATTCAATTTTGGAAATCACTATTTATTAGGTCAAAATGATTTGATATTTAAATAAAATGTTACTCTAATTAAATATAATAAATTAATATAAAAAATAAAATAAAATTTTAAGTAAAAACAGTATAAAGTAATAATAGAAAATAATTCATTAATAAAAAATGCATTTATCACAATCTTTATTGATGAAATTTATGGTTCCATGGTTGATATTAGTTTAGATGTATAGAAGTAATTTAAATATATGTATATTGTCTATATTAAACTTAATCTAATTATGAGGGACTTGAACTCAGAATTTCAAACTCCCCACAGCTATCCAATCCATCTTATACAATTGATACATATAATCACATACGTGTAAAAACCACCAATGATCCCCAATTTATATATTTTGTGCTTAAGCAGCACTCATTAGTTGGTCCAGATCACCATCTCCCACACACACACACATATATATATATATACAGTCAATACTTAGTTTATATTAAGATAGCAATTCATTATATTTTAATGGACAGTCTTTATTAAAGTTTGAGAAATTGCTATCTTAATATAAACTTAGCACTAATTGTATATGCATGTGTGTGGGAGATTATGATCTGGCCCAACTGATGAGTGCTAGCTCTGCACGAAATACATATATTACAATCATGTATCTTTTTTGCATGTGTGTGGGTATGTGTATTGGTTGCTTGAGATGGAGTGAGTGAAAATGAATATGCTGAAAAATCCTGAGTTCAAATCTCTCTACTACATATAAATGAAACATTCTATATACGCAAGTTACATATTGCCTTAGAGTTCCTATAAATAAGTATAAAACTCGGACTTATCAATCTGATAACATTTTCAAAATTTCATTATTTATTATCTTTTTATAGTAGTTAAATTAAGTTTTAAAAAGACTATAACCACCAACATGTTTGTTTAATCTTACTAAGTTAACATTTAAACTTTTCAACAGCTAATCTTTTTGAAAGCGTTCAGGACATCTTGAATTATAGTTTTCCATTATATTCTATTCATAAATATATCAATTGAAAACAATTAATATTATAACTTTTTAGCGTACCTTTAGGATAAACTTTATAATATAAACGGAGTTTACCTCATTCATTAAAATTTTATTCAAATTCATTTTCAAATATTATTGATCTTCTTATATGTGTTATTCAATGAAAATTTGCTTTTATAATTGTAGATATAACAAGCTTAAGTATATAAATCATTGTTATAATCTTTTGATTATATTCGCAATTTATTACAATCTTAGCTGTGTTATATTAGTAAAAGATGTTTATGCCATTTTCTTCTAATAAGTTTTTAAGAATAACAGTATTTGAATATAATTAATTGAAGTGAATTACTTATACGCATATGGTCAACATAGGTGTGACAAGAATCTCGGCCTCGGGGTGGTCTTTGAGCATTCCATCTTCAGATTTTCAATTGGATGGAGAGTTGAAGAGTTGGAGTGAGGAGTAGATTGAAGCCTGTCCATTAAAGTATGAGCACTTATAACATATATGTGTAGAGATGGTAATCTGGACCAACTGATGATTGCTGGTTTGGCATGAAATACGTATATTGGTGATTATTTATCTTTTCAACATATGTGTTCAAGTGTATCAGTGTTATGAGATAGAGTGGAGAGTGGTGGGTGGTGTGAAAGTCTGTGCTCATATACCCTATATATTATACACATATGGTGAAATATTCTAACTTTTAACTTGTTAAATGTACTTCAACAATTAAATCCACTTTTCTACCTAAAAACTATAAAATAATTGACCTGATTGACAGTTTTAAGTAGCTATTTATTCATCACTGATGCAAAAATATATAAAGATAGAGTAGATAAAAAGTAAAACTTTAAAAAACAAGAGACAAAAATATTTGAATTACAATTGCTCTGCTTATAAATAAAGATTATAAATATGATTGCACAATTATTAAATCTCACTGTCATAGTTAGTACAATGAGATAGCACAGCAGTCAACAACCGGTGGTCCAGTGGTCCGCAAAAAATCTGGATATTATTTGCATTTTTTGTTTTATTAATAATAAACCATAACTAATATTCTAAGAAGTTCTCATATTCTGAATGATAGTTTTTACCTTTATATTGCACTAAATTCACAAAATGTATTAGTGAGGGTGAAGAAGAGAGATGCAATAATACTGGGGTGGCTTCAATATTGTTGTGATCATTAGAACAGTCACCCTAATACTGATTCTCATATGATTGTTTTATTTTATTTGTTTATTTCTAAGTTATTCTTTTTAGTTATGTATGACTTTAACTGTATATTTTCTTTAATTGTTATATTTAATGTCATCAAATAATTTGACTTTGATAACTATCATTTCTTGTTTGTTTCAGATTCAAATGAAATATACCCATAGTAAGTGAAAAAAAGAAAAGGCATATTTTGCATTTATTTAGTAATACAAAAGATATTGTAACTAATAATAATATTAACAATAGTAATATGTGTAGTTCATTAAATCATGAGCTGATCAATGAATGAGAACATCCACAGTCATCATCAGGCACCATTAGAAAGAACATTTTGAACTGGAGGTGGAGAGAAGAAAAATTCAAAGTATTAAGAAAATATGATTTGAATTACTTGAAATTTGGATTTATTTAAGAACCTGATAGAGTGCTGGATCTATGGACACTTTGTATTGTGGGTTCTGAGAGTTCATTCAATGATGCCATAAAACCTTCACAACTTGAGGATACTTGCAATCAAACACCCAGATTTTATTAAGAAACCATTTGAATATTTTCAAAGAATGTGTAAAAATATGAAAAAGCAAGTAATTGCTTTAACAAAAATGACTGTTGAAGATAAATCCTTATTAAAGGTTTTTTTATCTGATAGCAATTCAGATAGCAAAAAATAAAAAGCCATATACATACAACTGGAGAAGAATTAATTAAGCTTTGCATGTAACAAACCTGTGAAGAGATTTTGGGAAAGTAGGCTGTTCAGAAACTGAAAGTAATTCCTGTGTCCGCTAACACTTTCTAGTGCAGAATTGAAAACATGGTTGAAGATATTGAAGATCAAGTTGTAAAATGGCCAAAATTCTTTATTTTATTAAATTTAATTTGACAAATCAATATACATAAGCAACAAGGCACTTGTCCTTTGATTTGTGAGGGTTGAGTGTGAAGGAGAGTTATGGGAGGAACTACTTTGTTTACTCAACTTGCTGGGTAGAACAAGTCAACTAGTTGTGAAGTTTTTGAAGCACTTAATATTTATTTCCTGGAATATAAAATTGAATAGAAAAAAATATATTGGGATATGTATAGGCAGTGCTGCAAACATGACTGGACATCTTTCAGAAATTATTGCAAAGATGAAAAATGATGTCTACACACTGCATCTTATATAATGAGCAACTTAGGGTGAAAAAAACGTACCACAAATTATGCAAAATATTAGCAGATGTTATTTAAAATTATAAATATTTAAATACAAGTATATTGTCCATATATATGTAATTAGAAGAGTTTCGAACTGAGACTTTCAAGCTCCCTACATCTATGCACTCTATCTTATACAACTAATACACATGACCATATACATGTGAAAAATATAAATGATCTCCAATATTGCTGAACCAGTACTCATAAGTTGGTCCAGTTCATCATCTCCCACAAACATACATATATAATCAGTGTTCAGTTTATATTAAGATAGCAAATCTTCAAACTTTAATGAGCAGTCTTCAATATTTTCCACTCTCCAACTCTTCAGCCATCCATATCATTGAAAATCTGATGATGAAATGCTCAATGAAATTCAACACAAAGTGTTCAATTCTTAAATATTTGAGGCACTTTGTGAAGAAATGGTCTTCCAGTATTGACGTAAGATGGCTGCCGATAGGCAAAATACTAACCTCATTGTTCACGCTAAAAGAAGAAGTCAAATTATTTTTCCAAATGCAAAATAATACAAAATTCCCTTGTCTGACAATGAATGGATAGCCAAGATTGTATATCTGGCCATTTTTTTTCATTGTTGAATGCACTAAGCATATCCTTGCAAGAACAACTTATGGACATATTCACACTATAAAGTAAAATGGATACTTTTCAAAAGAAAATATTATTATGGAAAATGTGATTGGCTGAAGAAAATCTGCAAATGTTTTCAAATTCTGATAAATATATGAGAGAAAGATGTCAACCAATAAATGGTAACCATTGTTCAATAGCTCTTACAACCACTCAAGAATATTTTGGCTGTTATTACCCAGAGAAAGAAGAGCCCAGACATGGTAATATGAGGATAATAGATCTATTTGCAGCAAACATTGAAAATGGCAGTTTAATCATGAATGAAAAAGTATGCCTCATCAATCTAGCATCCAAACTACAGTCTCAAAGTTAAATTCCAATCATGCTTTTCAAGACCTCATTTTTGGTTCTACATAAAAAGTAATTACCCATTGCTGAGTGAAAAGCAATGAAAATTTTGATTCAATTCTTAACAACATAATTGTGTAAAAGCAATTTAAAATTGGTACAATCTAGGCTTCAAATAAATATGGCCCTATGTCTTGCAGTAACATCATTGGAGCCAAAAATCCATAAACTAAATAAGTGTCAATTATTTGTAATAATTAAACTAATTTTAATAATTTTGTTACAATTAAGCAACCTTTAAAGATTTTGTTATGATTAAATAAGCATTTATAATTGTGTTACAATTAAAGAAGCATTTATAATATTGTTGTATTAAATAAGTGCAATTCATATTAATAAAATGGAAGATTCTGATCATTATTTTCTATCTTTTTAAAAAATCATATTAGTGGTCTGTGGGGTTTAAAATTATGAATTTAGTGGTCTGCGAGATCTGAAATAGTGTTAAAAGCTAATAAAAGAAATTCATGATAACTACTATGTATTGGTATTGCGTTATAAAAACATCAACAAGTAATAGAAAATTTGTATTGTGTTGTAATAATATCAGCAAGTAATAAAAAATTAAATACTTTAAAGGTACATATCTAAAGATAAGAAAAGAGATAAACATTTCCAGTTTTATATCCCCCCTCCTCTGTGTGGAAAACTCATGAATCTCGTGATGATTTTCTTATTCTGACTGGGCCTTAAATACCACTCTTTTCATCCATGCACAGGAGTCTGGGTTAGCCTTGTCTTGCCTCAGGTTCGCGTTCCAAAACTGCTATTCACTCTGAGGTTCGTGAGTTTCTTGCACAGAGGAGGGGGTGGGATAAAACTGGAAATGTTTATCTCTTTTCTTATCTTTAGATATGTACCTTTAAAGTATTTAACTTTCTATTACTTGCTGATATTATTACAATTCAATACAAACTTTCTATTATTTGCTGATATTTTTATAACGCAATACAAAATCTCTATTACTTACTGATGTTTTTATAACGCAATACCAATATGTAGCACAATGACTTTGGCTACTCTCATCTTTAAAAACTGAAGACAATATAATAAAAAGAAAATATCTATAACAATGTAAGAGTTTTGTAACTCATATATTACTAAAGTAAATTTTTTATAGATTGCATCAAAACATTCAAACATTTTTTTCTATATAATTCTCCGAATTGGCAAGAATTGCACAATCATTGGATTAAATCAAGTTTCCAGGAAATAACTTTTGCTTTTAATTAGTAAATTTTATTATCAAACCTAATTAATAAAAATATTCATAAACTTATTTGACGACTACTATTATAAAAATGAAAAGAAGCTACGATTGAATAATACACATCTCTATTTAACACTAGTTTTATTCTAAATACTTGCCATTTTCTATTACATTAATAAGAATCTCATACCAGCTTGAAAAAGCATTGTAACTCAGCTTTTATAGATAGCCAACTGATTTGATATATTGTGACAAATCTTCTTGATATCGGTTATTCCGTAATGCAGAAATAATATATTTGTTCATATATTGCTCATTGCTTTTTTACAGTAAACTCTCATACATGAAGAGCATTTTAAAATATACCAAAAATAGCATATCTTAACTATCTATTAAAGGCAAATCATGATTATCAATTGTCAACCTTATCAAAATTTTGTATTCATTAAAGATGCTCGTAGCTAACCATTATCAAATATCATCTGTCATCATATACTTATTTTTTATCTATTCTTCTAATAAATTCAATATATTTTTAATACTTTTTCTACTTTTAATTAAGTACACAATATAATTCCCTTCTGCTTATTAATTTTTACAACAAATATTTCTTTAATTATTTTTTAACAATGCAATCATACTATTCTTATCCTGCCAATATATTTTTCTTATTTTAAGTCCAAAGGTTTTATTTATTTATTTTTTAAAAAAAATCTAATCACCATTTAATCATCTAAATTTTTGCTCTATAGAAAGTTATAGTATAAGCAAAATAATATCTTATATAAACAAAAGCTAAAAAAGCAGTAGCAAAATATCCATGTACTTGTACCATGCAATGCAAGCCATAGTGATCAATAGATGCAAGAAGGTAGAGTTGCTATTGTTTTAACAGCTTGTATAAACATAGGAAATAATGACTATGAGATGTTTAATGGTTTAATTGCTAATTCTGCCTATGGGATGCTGGTGACTATGGCTATTAAATAGCCAAAGATAACAAAATGGATACATCATACCGAACTGCTTTCAGAGTTATATAACTATGCAAGCAAATAAACTTAAAAAAAAAACATTATTGTGTTTTTATTTTAGACTTATAGCTTTATAGTTCACCACAAAGGTAAAAAGTGGCTGCTGGAGAGTTGAATTTGAACCTAAGACCTAGGTGCAGTACTCTCAGATCCATGGCTACTCACTGATGAAAACCACAAGCTAGACCCTAGTCTAGGGATATTGGATGACAAATAATCTTGTTTCCATTGACTATTATGGTTTGCACTGAGTTTACTGTATTGAGAGTTTGCTAATGTTTCAGCAGCTTGTGTAAGCATAGAAAAGAGTGATTATGAGACAGACAAAAGCTCACTTGGCTCTCTTAATCTCAATCTAATATATATTTTGCCATTTATACTTTCAAATAGCAACCTCTAGGAATCATAAACCACACTTTATAATTTCTTATCACATTAAAAATTGATAAAATCATCGATTCAGAAAAAATAACTATATTTATTTTGTATATAAATGCAAAATAACTATATTACTTTTATTTGTTAATCTATTTCACACACGGTAATAGCTGCAATTAATAGCTTTATATGAGAGTGTGCTCATATGTGAATTTTATTAATGCTAAATAATAATAATGTAAAACAAGAGAAATTACTCTGCACTATATGGATCTGTATCCATATCTCATTATGACCATTTTAAAAACTCTTTAAATCATGTGATAAATTTCTCATGACATTTACTAACATTAAACATCAAATAGTCTATTGTTAAGAAATGCTTTATATCATCTTCTTATTTTGTTCCACTTTCTTCCATCAGTGGATTATTGTTTATCTGTTTAGGCCCTACACAGTTTGGCACAGCGATAGAGCATCAACTTGAGATTAGAAAGTTCCAGGAACGATCTGGCGTTCGAACTTCTTATGAACTCCAGAACATAAAACCATTAAACTCTTTTTTTAATCTTCTCATCACATGTAGATATATATAATCGTAAAAACTTTTAATTGTCTTAAACTAATTACAAATAAATTCTTAAGTAAACATTACCATATTAATTTAGATTACTTAATTTTTATCTCTTGATTTGCTAGACTTTTTTTATTATTATTATGTAAATAATTTGCCATTTTGATTAAAAATATTTGATTAGTAATCAGTCACCTTTGGTGTGTCTGTTGCACAGGTATTAATCAAACTTTTAATATCATTTAATAATTGAGTAATAAAATAAAGAAACTATTTTGATAATTAATATTTTAAATGTAAGTCAGATAAAAGCCATATAAATTATTTAAAAACATTCCATTCTAAAGTAATATTTTAAATTCTAATAACATAAATAGCAGAGAGAATGTTTGTTTCTCGCATATCTGAGTAATCATATTTAATAAGTTTACGGAAATCATAGCTAGTTTGATTTTGCTAAACTAAATGTCAAAATATGTCAAAAAAATTAGGAAATAATTACTGTAATTTTTAGATTAATTAATAAATATAATGAAAGAAGAAATGCTTAGACTGTTTTCCTGTTATTAATAATCATTAGAGAGAGGGGGGAATCAACATCTAATTTTAATATTTTAAACTGCCCACCCATACTCTTATCATAAATATATATATATTGTAAATATTACATTGATAAAATTTAATTTATAAATAATATCTGTCACTAATATAATATATGTATTAAAATTCTAACAAGTAATAGCATTTAAATTAATCTATAAATTCATCTGTAAATGAAAATGGAGCGAGTCTTTAATATAAGAATGGGGAAAGAAATGACAATATCCACCAATCGGTGAGAGTGTGATTGTATTCACATCGTTTTATCCTCCTCTTAAGCAGAGCCAGTAATACATTTCCTTACCAATGTTGATTGATAGTAGCGTAAGCTATGACCTGATTACAATAAAAAAAATTTTTTGCAACTTTTACTCAGCCCAGATTCACAGACATGTTAATTGGAAGCATTATTAATGTATCATAAGGCATGTAAGCACTTCATTATACACACATATAAATATAAACATGAAATTAGCATAACTTCAGATTTATGCAATTAAAAGGGGGGAAATGATTTTCTTAATTATATATGCAGTAAGCTATGCTATTTTATTAACTTTTATTTAATTATTAAAAGAGAATGTTTAGTTTAGTTTAATTGTTGAATATCAGATTCTGGATCTAAGGAAATTGGATTGATTCAGGATCTGACATTTCTGCCCAATAAACTTCTTATAAATGACTGAGGAATAAAGTCATTCAATGATTTTTTAAATTTATTTTTGTAATGCCACTTTTCATTTGTCTGATATATTAATTGCATTCTATATTTGTTTTCATTAGTGCTCATATTAATGAATATTTTTTTAAATATAAAATACAGTATATTTTTTTTTTAAAAAAAAGCTATAGTGAAATCTATATTAATTACTACAATATATTTATATGTAGAGTTTTTGCTACTCTTTCGTGATATCATTCTACATCTTAATAATTGTATCATCTTTTTTTTTATGTTTTGAAATAACATTTTTTCTTTCATCAGTTTTATACATATTTGAGACTTTTATTTTAAAACAGGCAAAACTCTCCATATAGTGCAAGCCAGAGTAATCAATGGATGCCAGAAGGCTTGTGCATAAACTACCTATCTAGTGCCTACTCATCCAATATCGCCAGACTAGTTTCTGTTTTAATAACAGTTATGAGCAAGTATAAGAGACGGTGATCATGTGATGTTTAGACTTTTATTTTCATTTATTACAAAATATTAAAATTTTTACGGCACAGTGAATTACTATATCTGTTTACCAAACTTATGATTTGTAATTCAAATCCACATAATGAAATAGTTGAATTTTCTTAAGCAATCATAAACAATTTTAAGACAATTATTAAATTATTTGTAAATGAACAATTGTCTACAATTTTTTTATCTGGAGAATAAATGTCTTTTTTTATCATGAATAAAGATGGACAGATCATAAAACAGAAAGATAATATGAATATTATACAACTTCCATCCCTACTGAGGATAGTGTTTCTACTACCATGGATGCTAAGCACATCAATCTTTACTCTTTGCAGTAAACATAAAATTTATGCATGTATCATCCTGAGAGTAAAAAAGATACTGAAATAAAATAATGAGTCTATTTGAATTATAAAAAGCATAGAAACAATTTTTAAAAAACCATAACATCTGAGATTATTACTTCCATGAAAATATGATTTGATAAAGAGAAATCAATTTTATTCTCTATTGCAGACAAAAATTAGATTACATAAGATTGATACACTATTATCCAAAGTTGTTTGGAAAATTAAGAATATTAATTAATAACTTCACTATTTTGTGAAAATTAATTTAATAAATAGATAGGATTCTTTAAAAACGTTTCTTGGCTATCATCTACAAAAGAAGTTGTTGATGTTAATTTAAAAATAATTTTTTGATAATTAAAATATTTTCACAATTTTGAAATCGGTATGAAGAAAAAGAGATAAATGTATTTATAGAATTCAATTAATGTTTATATGAATGAAACAATTATTTTGGGTTAATAAACATTAGAATGTAAATTTGATTTGCTTACAACATTATTATAATTACTTTTTAGCTAAATCATATCAATAGATGTAATACCATATTAATAAATTTTGTGTCGTCTAAAAATAAGGATCTGTTGGCTACTGGATAACAATGATTTATAATTATAATGTGCCAATGTGAGTTAAATTCTGTAAAAATAACTTCTTTTTTTAGGTGTGTTTGTAAATTTTCATACCTATGCACATACAAATTCATAGTGACCTAGGGCTGTTTTTGGGTAATCATAGTAGTTTTTAAAAACATTTTAATAGTAATATAAAGAAAACTTATATTTTCTCTATTGTTTAATAATATTTACTAAGGCAATAAATCTCAAGAGTGTGCATTTGAAAATGCGAAGGTAGGGACCTCTACAGGTCTTAACCACAAGCTTACAGTTTGGAAGAAAAGAGGGGAACTCTTCTTTACTTCAACCTACTTTCTATATAAATAGGTGAAGTTGAAGCAGTTATATCTGAGAGCATGAAGCTATTCAATACTTCACTGATTAAGTCCACATTTCTTATTACACATCAATACTCACAAAATCTTTTGATTTACAACGAGTCAATGGAACGATCTTATAGTTAGAAATCTATTATGATAATTTAAAGTTGTAATTGTAAATTTATTTAATGCACATTGATTATGTAAGTAATATTTACTAAGGCAATAAACCTCAAGAGTGTATTAATCTAATTGTTCTTTTTTCTGAAAACTGCTCTTATACTAATATAAAATGGAATGATGTCTTATTTTATCATCAAATAATAAAATAATCACAAGGAAGTAGTGCAGAAGCTATTCGGTTTTAGTTTTCTATAATAAATATAAGATCTTTGGATTAAGCTTCTATTTGTTTAGGTTCACTTAGATGATAAAGTAAACCTGATATAAAAAATTATAATTTAGTCCTCATCTATGAATAATGACAATTTTTGATATAAAAAAGTTTATCATTAATAAAGTATAAAATCTTTATTCATATTTGATTCTCAATGAATTACATTTACATGCTTGGCTGATAAACTTTATATCTTAACATATTAAATTACTATTGATGTATATTTAATTGAATTTTGAAGATAATTATAGAAAAGCATATTTTATTTTTTTTAATATTTTTTCAATTTCCCATTGACAACAGAATGTTTACTGCACAATTTTCATGAAAACATAAAAATGATTTAAATAAATAATATAGTTTTATCTTCAAAATTAATATTATTGATGAAGAATCATTGGAATTCTTACAAAAGATACATGACTAAGTAATTTACCATCATGAAAACTTATTGTGAAGTGCCAGTATAAAAATAAAAATTAGTAGAAAGAAAGAAATTTTTCCAAAGTTTATAAAATTGGTTTTTCATGATTGAAAAATTGAATTCGAAATCAAAATATAATCAATTTGATGGACAATTTAATTTTATATGTTAATACCTGATTAATTTTCTTATATGATTAATTGAAATAATTTTTTTCCATACTATTTATGCATTTTAATGGTATTAAAGATGCATTTATGATTGTGATGCAACTCTAAATGTTGAGATGTTAAACAAACAGTGTTAAGAGATTGGAAAATAGTAGCATATTACTTTCAAATTGTGTTGAGGATAAACAGCAATAAATTACTTCAACAATGATCAACTGGTTATCGCTTGATCACAAAATTCACAGTCTGCTTTCATTCCAAACATTAATTACGTACACACATTAAATGTAAATAATAATATATTTTATTTACATTAGAATACTATAAACAATAAAGTTTTACAGAATTTATAATTTATGTAGTGTACAAATTTTATGCCTTTTCATTAAATTAAAGTTTGAACAATTATCACTAAGACATGCAACTAACATGCTTTATAAGGCTTTGTTGCCAGTTTAATTCACCTAAATCAAATTAATATTTACTAAGGCAATAAACCTAAAGCATGTGCAGTTAAAAATGCGAAGGTAAGGACCTCTACAGGTCTTAACCACAAGCTTACGCATTGGAAAAAAAGAGAACCCTTCTTTACTTAAACCTACTTTCTATATAAATAGGTGAAGCTGAAGCAGTTAGATCTGAGAATGTGAAGCTATTCAATACTTCACTGATTAAGTCCACAATTCTTATTATACATTCGTACTCACAAAAAACTTTCGATTTACAATGAATCACTGGAAAGATCTTATAGTTAGAAATCTATTACAATAATTTAAAGTTATAATTATAAATTTATTTAACAAACATTGATTATATAAGTAATAGTAACTATATTTTTAAAGCCCCCCCCCCCCAATTTGTAAATATTCTTGTAATTGTTTTATCAAATTCTGACAAATTTGCTCATATATTATTTGAACTATTAAACATTCATTTTCTTAATAATATAAACTTTAATTAATTTTGGAGAAAAAAATTATAATGCATATTTTTAAATTGCTGTATTAGAAAACATTAAGCTTCTATTTAATGTGCTTTCTTCCATACACTTTGTATAATCAAAGTAATTTGAAGTTAATAACATTAAACATTCAATATAATTAAATCAAAGTTTAAATTGTACAATTAATTATTGTATAAATGACTTTCAGTTTAAATAAAGTTACAGCAAAGTAAAATTACTTTTAGCTTGATTAAAAATAATGAAAATATATTAAAACAAATGAAATAATTTACAGAATTAAATGAAAATCTTGCCAGTACACTTCAATAACATAATATAATCAATTCTTGCTATAATATTGAAAATAACATATTTAAATCAATGAATTTATCTGTTATCATGGCACTATTGGATGAGATAGCATAATCATGCATAAAAACATTTCAGATCATTTCCATTTATTCCACAATCACATTTCATCTGCTTTACAAGGTTGTCTAACCAATTTAATTTTTTTAATTGTATTTTTTAAAAATTATTTTTATTGTGTAATTTCATTCATGGAATATCTGAAAATAAATGATTTTTATGCTAGAGAGAAGAAAAAATATCAGAGATGTAAGTTCTTAATATAGAACGCCTTTTTAAAAAATGAACGAAATAATAAATGTGCAATGTAATAATGGAATTTTCAGATTAAACCGTTTACATTCATATGAAAATTCTTATGAATATGGATTAATAAAAAGCAAATAAGAGATGATTTCAGTAATGTAATATTTTTTATGATTTTAAATATTTAATTTTAGTTGTTATTGTAGTATATAAAAATGAATATAATTAATATATATGAATATTTGCACTTACATTTTAAATTTTGTCTTATAAGTTTGCAACTTAAATGGATAATAATTTTTCTCTAAGGATGGATATGGAATGGATGACTGTTTAAAATGTAAATTTTAAAACACTTTTGAATGAAAGTATCTTTTAAAAAATGTGCTTGAACGAATTAGATTCAACTTACAGCATTTTATTGTATATTGTTTGTAAAATAATAAATGCTTCGAAAAAAATCATTGTTCAATATTATTCTATTAAGTTATTTATATAATATTTCTATTTTACAAAATACATAGAAATTTTAGAGTTTAACATAATATTTATAAACAAAATATTGCAATATAACAGATAAAAATAAAATTATTAATATTATAAATAAAATAGGCATAACCCAAAAGTTATGAATATATAAATAAATAAACTTAGATAATACATAAACAAAATATTATAAAATAAACAATAAAATTTGTATAATATATAAAATAAATGTGAAAAAAATATAAGAACAAACTAGACCTAAAAATCACATGAAAACTAGATTAAAAATAACACAAAAAAGCCAAAACTTTTTAATTTATAGACACATAATAATGCAGAATATGTACATAAATAAAATGATAGACATTATTAATAACAATACAATGGAAAATAAAGTATCATTAATGTAAAAATGAAAGCATAAGGAATTTAAACTTCTACTTCTGTAATTACATTAGAATATAAACACTAAACATTTTGCTAAAACAGAAGTAAATTATAGGGATGATAGAATTTAATTAAACATATCAACAGGTAGGATTTTAAAATAAGAAAGTTACATTAGATAAAGATTTTGGTAAATCAATATAGTTATAAAGAAAATAAATAAATGTAATCAAAACACGCAAACACTCAATTATTTTACATAAAAGTGTGTAACCTAAAAATATATATCTTTAGATCAAAATAGCATTAAATAATTTTTACTGTTTGCTTATTTAGTATTCAGAATACTTTGACTTGGTCAAAGTATTCTGAATTGTTCAAGGCGGGAAATGATTTTTTTTTTATTCAAGTTACATGAATTTATAGGAATTTAGCTAGAAATTTCACTTCATTTATTTTGGTAGGAGTTTTACAAACAAACATATCTTTAGTACTTAAAATTTAAAATAATTTAAAACAAAATTGAAACAGACAACTCATTATAAATAGAAAAAATATTTAATACATCGATCCTGTATTGTTAGATTATTGTA
Organism: Epiperipatus broadwayi; assembly: GCA_028023455.1. Taxonomy (NCBI): domain Eukaryota; kingdom Metazoa; phylum Onychophora; class Udeonychophora; order Euonychophora; family Peripatidae; genus Epiperipatus; species Epiperipatus broadwayi. Next base: position 9,802,432 of record JAQFVV010000004.1, read on the forward strand.
AACTATGGAGATATAATTTAAAGTATTTTTTATATTCTTTCGTTTATATATATTTAAAGAAGGGATTATAATAAGTTTAATCACTTTTAGGTACATGTATGTGTTTTATTAATTATACGTATTGTAATGTAATGTAAATAATGTTCATTGGATGGAGTTGCAGTAGAATATCTGGTCATATGAGTTTGTAAAAAAAAAAACCATCTTGATAAAGTTCCAATAAGGAATGAAAACCAAGTTGATATATTAGTTTTTTTATTTTATTTATAGTGAACTGTTTGCTTCATTTTGTTTTAAATTGATTGTTTTAAATTTTATATATAAAAGGCAACATTATGGACAAATTTTAACATTGAAATTTGGTCATTTAAAGTATCTTCGTATATAAATAAAAAAAGGATTAGTCAGAAAATAAGATTGTCAACATATATTTTTAAAATCTTCTGACTTATAAGGAAAATTTTTCAAAAGATGACCAATTTATAATGAAATACATTTATCATGAGAGTTAAATGAAAAATTGAAAATATAAAAACAGTCATGCATACAAATTTTTAATTAGAATAAAGGTATAAATGTATAGCAACATATTGTTTGCAAAATAATTAAGATTTGAAAAGAGGATAAAAATATCAAGATATTTTTGAAAATTAGCCTTTGCAGATGGACTGATTAGTGTCTGAATATGGGAAAACAAATTTATGACAAACAGGAAAGAAATAGTATGAAAAGTCAAATTATAACAACAAAATAATTCAATTCATATCAGAACAAATAAGGAGCTTATCACCAACCCATAGCCTTCAAATTTAGTTATCTAAAGACTAAAGTCAGTTGAGTAAAGAAGGATATTAGCAACATTAGTCAACTATCTTATATTGAACTCTGGTGATTAAGTAATTAAATGAATTAGTTAGTAATAAAGAAAATGCATGTCAATACATTTCCATGACAATGTGAGTAAACAATTTTAGTATTTATAGCTGTCTGAAAATGTTTTTTCTAATCATGCAGTGCACTAAGAAAAAAAATTCAATAGATTTGATTCTCATGCAGGCCAGCAACACCTGAAGAAGAGAGGAGAATGAAACCTCTTGAAACCTTGAGCATATACTGGTCTGTGTGGTACTACTAAAAGTTGAATTTATTTGGAATATTTAAATAAAGTTAAATTTTTCTGAAGACATTCAGTACTTATATTAATTTATGGAAATAGCCCAATATATAAATACAACTCACAAACCTTCAGGAAAATAATTACTCGCCTAAACTTAGCATAGATTTTAAATATAGTCTGCTATTTCCTATGCCAACAAATGTGTTGACCTGATTCTTATAGATTGCCTTACTACCTGAATATTAGCTTGTCATAATACCTATCAAGAAAGCCTTCAAACAATGTGCAAATTAACCAACATTTAAACAAAGTCAGAGATGATAATATTGGGGGAAACAACAAGAATTGGAAACCTATAAAAATCAAAACAGGTTAATTACAAAGCTGGTAAACAACTTCCAAGTTATGCTGCATATAATTTATCTTGGAATATATCACATTTAAATAGTTAAACATCTGTAAAACAATTATATATTTTATTTTAGAAAAACCTTAAAAGAAGTAATTAAGTATTAATAAAATTATAATTTTGTTTAATTTTCATAAAAATATGTAGTTTTTTATTGTTTCTCTAACTTTATTTCTCCATTTTGAAATTGTAAATGAGGAGAAATTTAAATGTTTATAGATATTATTATTTAAATTATACTGTGGGTAAATTTGACTTATCTTCTAATATTGCCAGACAATCAGAAGTAGACAATTATTTCATATCTTCGGGTGTCCAGTTAAAAATTGTTTAACTAAATTAATAATTAATAATGTCAAAAATGTGATATGTACTAATTTAAATCCCATAGCATGTATATTTATAATTATGATGTATTTATGCCATTATTTATTGTTATTCACTTAATTTAATAAATATCTTATTCATTAATTAACTTATCCTTTTTTTTTATTGCCTCATTCTCATATATGTCTGATGTTGTCTGTCTATACTTTCAGTAAACTAGATCCTGGAGCTATGATAGGGAAACTTATTACAAATGTGAAAAGTTCAAATTAAATCTTGGAAAATAGTCCTTTATCAGAAAGCTTCAATATCATGGCCTTTATTATGGGTCAATGCAAGTACAAAGTATCTTTCACATATCATACATTTTTACAGAACTTTAAGGTTAGATTATGTATCTGGAAATGTAGCAATCATTCTGAAAGAATTTATGATGAAGATAGTTTATTAATCTCTTAAAAACCAGGTATGTGATGCGTATGCATTAAAATGAAGTAATGTTTTGAAGTTAGCAAAAAGATTAAATATATTTGTTTTACCAATGTTTTAAAGTTAGCAAAAAGAATTAAATATATTTGTTTTACTTCTTTGCATTTGTTAAAACTATTAAGTGGTAAAATGCCTTCTCATTATTAATATTAAACCTGAAGACCAAGTGGCTACCAAGTTCAAAATCAATGGTTCACATGAACATCCAATATCACTTATCTACAGTGAATTAGAAAAATGCCAATAAATATTAATTTTATCCAAATCATATTTCATTATATTTGAACTTACCGTGAGTTGTTTATCTAATAGCAGATATAATTAATAATATTATTAATTTGCCTTAATTTTGTGTATATTTCTTCTTATTTTTATTGTATTTGACTGCCCATCATAAAACATAATTATCTTATGATCAACTTCATCAAAAAGAATTTATTTGATTTTTATATTATTCCTCATTACATTTATTACATCAACATGTGACTTTAATTAGCCATCATAATTCATTCTTTTGTAATATATATATATATATATATATATATATATATATATATATATATATATATAGTAATCATATATTTAACTCTATAGGTTACATATATGTTTTAAAGCATTAAAAGCAATTTTTAATGTAAGATTATAATAAGTAAATTTCATTATATGGGCTATCATAATAAATAAATTTTAAATTATATGTTTCAATAGTATGAGGTAAAGTAATTCAGTTAGCCCAATTACTTAGCAGTATTTAAAAGTTTATTTTACATTGTTTGATATTTACTTGAAAAAATAAAATTAATATTTAGCCTAAAGAAGAGTTAATATAAAACTTAATATGCTTCAAATAGATTTAATAGATAAAGTTGTTCTATGCTGTCTGAAATAATTAATTAACTTTGTTTGGATTTTAATTACTCATCACATGATCACCATTTGTTCTTGGTGTTACTGTATGAAGAGTTTTGTCTCTGTGATTTTTAAAATAAATAATTTTAAAAATTATAGTTATGCTTTGTTAAATACCAATTTATATAAAAGTATTTAGAAGTAGAATAAGTATAACTCACTGAGAGTAGCTTTAATTGTTTTAATTGATTTTAAGTATCAGTTAATAACTCATTTATATTTATTGCAGTAAAAATGGTTATATTTAATGTGCATTTGTAAGTGAATGTTTAGAGTATGCATTTGAAAAATTGAAAATTAAAAAAGATTTATTAAAAATTAGTGTATTTCTAAAATTGGGTATATCTAGTGTAATGTTTAAAAAGTTTTACTTAGAATAAAGTAAAAAAAAGTTAAATAAGTTGAGAGTAGTATATATAATAAAATAAGAATGTTTAATTCGAAAATCAGTTTATAATCAATTATATTAAATAATTGATTTGATAATTATTTAATAAAAATCATTAATTAAGAAGTTCATTTATTGTCTAGGCATTGCAGGATAAATTATCTGGATTTAAAGTGCAAGATTAAAGTCAGATGCAGACCTGTGAATCATTGGTTTAATAAAAAAGCAATGCAGTATTAATCTTGGTACATGGATGGAGATAAAAACATATACTAGTATAAATATAAATATACTTAAAAATTTAGACATTTCTACCTTTTCCCAATTAATCTAATCTTCAATTCAAATTTTAATTTTATTTTAGTTTTGAAATAAATTGTTTGATTTTGATTTGACTATTTATTTTAAGTCAATGTTAAAGTTTAAAGTTTTATTTTTTATCATTTTCATGATATAATAAAGAACCAGTAAGTTATCCACACAGTGTTTCTCCTAAAAGCATAGATTCAACTGAATTATCAAGTAATTATTTCATAAGATAGTAAAGAAAATTTTAAGATTTTTTGTCAAAGAAGTTAAAAGAAAAAGTCACATAAAAGTATATTATTTTATTGTTATATAACACTAGTTAAATTCTGAATTCTCCCACACTCTATGACATGTTTTAACTAACATTTAATTAGTTATTAATACTAATTATTTGCTACTAAAATATCAATCTATGTCAAGCTCAGATATAGAATAATGAATTTCTATAAAATTATTACATTTATTAAAAAAAGCATTGACAATTATTTAAAATTATTTTATAAAATTATCATAAAAGATAAAGGAGTGAAAATTAAATTTTTAATTATCATAATAAAGGACTGTATCCAGTTTGTTTGTAATAAAACAAATAATATAGCTATTTATCTTAAGTTTAAGTTTAGGTATTTATTTATTTATTTGAGTATTCTGTTTTTAAATTGCTGATTGTTTCAGATATATTGTTATTATATTTATAAAGGAATAAATATAATTTAAGTTTTTTACAGTCAACTTGTAATAGTGAAACTTTATAGAGTAATTTTAGATAAAGAATTATCTTTCTGTTCATTGTTCCTCTGAATTTTATTGCTATTAAAAATGTGTCTTGAAAGAAACTGTTGGCCACTAAAATCATTTGCCATCAGTTCCTGTTATTTTAAATTTGTGAAATTATTGTGAACTTTTTATACAAAATATTTCTGTGTTTATGTCTGTCTGCTTTACTTTATTAAAGGACAATGTGTTTGTATATCACTTCAAGAAGAAAACAAAAGTACTGAAAGAGAGATAGTTTTCCTTATAAAAAAGGAAATGAGCTGTTAATATCTAAAATAGTATTATAGTTATCATGTATATATTTTAGAATTATTATAATCATAGCTTAAAGATATCATATTATGCTTATTATTAGTTATTATATTATAAATATGTTTGTGTGAATGGTGTTCCAGAGGTGGAATTGGTATGATGTATAATAGAAAGTTTTATTTTGTGTGATGATTTCATTACAGAGGTTTTCCAAATGAATATTTAAAATTATAAATTATTGTAGCCAAAGATATAACAGCCTTTTGTATATTTAGGAAAAGTATTTTATGAATGAAAGGGTTATAAATATCAGTATGTGTATGAGAATTTTAAATACTTTACACACAAATTATTGCTACTGTTATGCAGTAACAGGCTTATCAGCATACATATAATTTTAAATTAAGTGAATGAATTAAGTGCCTTTTGTATGTGCATGTGAGGTGAACAATTATTCATATGTTTTCATTACTATTTGCTCCATGCCTTTTATTATTAGTAGTATTTTTGAGACAATTTTAAGTGTGTTATATTACTTTTATTTGCATTTAGCCCCTTCATAAAAAAGAGAGTGTGTCTTATTCATTCATTGGCACTGCCTGCCGAAAATATGGGGTGCTTGATTGTATTTTTTCTAGCTCATATTTTTCCTTGTTCATTATGTCTATAATTTCAATATTAGAGTATATTTTAGTGTATATCCACAGGTATGTTTAGCTCTATATTTTATTATTAGTCCCACTATAATTTGTCATTTGAAGTATATTATCAGCATCAAGCTTAGTTATTTCCTCACCCCAACATACATATTGTTAATGTTATGTGTTTTATATTGCATTATACTTGTTGCTATTGTATTAATATTTATTAACTGTCTCTACCCTGATTATTTTAATACTATTTCCAATTAAGTAAAGTGTATAATATACTCTAGTAGCCTAAATAAAGGCATAGATGAATATTGTTTCACATTATAGGTACTGGGTTTGGAAATATAACTTATATAAAATTGTTGAAATAATTTTAATAAAAGTACCCCAATGTATTAGTTAAAAATATCTATCAATTGTAGAATAATAATTATTATTAATAAATATCTTTATTATATGGATTACTATATGTTGTAAATAAATATTTTATTATTGTTTCAATACGTTTTTGTTTCATTGCCATTATAATATCATTGCATAAACAACATAAACATATGGGTCTATTAGAAAATCTACTTTAATAAGATTTGCATTAATAATTTTTAAGAGTATATTTTAATGGTGACATGGTGTATATACATTTATTTTGCTTAATTATTTAATTAATTTACCTGAATTATTAGAAGATAAATGTTATATTTATTTCATTTTGAATGCACTTGTTATATAGTTGGCAGCATGAAAGATGTCCTTACAGCCTCCTACATTAATATGATATTGCTTATTCAAATTTGCATCAAAAATATAAGATTTTTGTATTTTATGGTCAATAGGTGTGAAATAATTAAATTTTAATAATTGTAAAGTATTTAGAAATGATTATACTTAAGTATTTGAATCTTCTGTCATCTAATTTCATTTCTACTTTCTTAAAATAGTAAGATTCTAAAATAAATTAAAAGAAATTTCAAATATTCCATATCTAGATTAAATAATAATTATATTTTTGTTCAGAAGTTAAAGTATTACCATTAACATTTTGTTTCAAGTGCATTTTATTTTGAATTTGAACCCTGAGATCAAGATATTCTACATTTGTAAAAAGGACCTATATTTAAAATCAAATTATCTTAAGAATTAAAATAAAAACTTTTTAAATTATAAAAAGAACCTTATATTTTAATAATTATATTTAGCTGTGGTATTGTTTACAAGAGGACTCATATCGTGGGGTTTTTAAAAATCCATACCATATGTTGCAGGTGCATGTAACCTCAGGTCATTGTTGTTGTTAATGTTACAATATATAAATATAATTAAAATTGAAATATATATATATGAATACATAAATATACATGTACAAATACTTTATTGAACATTTATAATATAGTTTAAATTTTTTTTCAAAATGTATTGACTGTAAAATTAACTTGAATAAAAGTGCAACAATTACAAATAAAAGTAAATAAAAACTTATTTATTAGCATCTTACAGTATATTAATTACATGACAAAATATTATTAATTAAACTATGTAGGTGTTAAAATATTTAATTTGTAGAAAGGGTATATATTAAATATAAGTGAATGGTTTATTGAAATGTGAGCAACTGAGTGGCAAAAATCAGGTGTGATTTTTAGTCTACTACTCCATTAAACCATACAAAGAAGTTACTTATATATATATGTAATAATATGATAATTCGATGTCTGGATTTCTTCAAACCAATATATGTAATTACATCATTGAATATTTATAAATACAGTAATCAGATATATTTTAATAATTTTATTCACTTAGGAGCGCTTTCGACTATCCTCTGGTCTTTGTCAACTAACACTTTGAAAGGTTTCACTAAGACTATGAGGATAGTCGAAAGCGCTCCTAAGTGGATAAAATTTTTAAAATATATCTGATTACTGTATTTATAAATATTTATTTATATATATATGTTACATAAACACATAACAAAGATGTATTATAACGATATAAAATTAATAATGTTTGGAATTAAAGATAAGAAAAAATAATATTAGAATAATTGTAAAAAGCGGTATTACTTTTTTTTTTTTAAAAAAAAGGTTGGAATTTAATGGTATAAATTTCATAAATGTATTGTCTATACTTCTCTACCTGAAGTTAGATAGAATAATTGATAGTAGAATTAAATAATAACTTAATCATTACTATCACAACTCATCCCCTCTTAACACAATTATTTTAGAATTGCACTCATACATTTTAATGAGCGTTACTTTATTAAAATAAATATTTTTATTTTGATCACTTCCTTTGTAATTAAATATATGCACATACGATTATTTGGGGATAGGGAGAGTCTTAAAGATAAATAATATAAAAATAGCCTACATAAGGACACAAACCAGTAACAAAAAAATTATTTTAATCAGATTAGTTAAAATCTGGATCGAGATAGTGAGGTATCCATTTCATCATTATCATCATTACGTTTTCAAACGTTATCTATAATTGAATGACTAGCAGTATTATTTATGGGTTGGCTATTTCACATTCAAGTCTTACTCATAAGAGATTCATATTGCAGTCATTATTCCCTGATTGTTTTCTATGTATATATAATAATATTTCATAATAATAACTCTCTTTGATTAGCTTTTAAATGGTGAACAAAGAGCATATATGCTACTGGCAAGGCAAATACTGCGTTTAATATTTTAAAATGTTTTTGTGCTAGTCTTGTATTAATTAAATGTAATGTAAATCCAGTGTTTATAATAATAATAAAAATCAATTGGATCAATTATTTGTTTATCACAGACTAAAAAATAGCTGTGAGTCATTTAATAATTAAAAATTGTCTATTAACATCAAAACATAGGAAATTAATATAAATAAATAAGAAGTTTTATTTAAGACAAATTTCTTCACAGGATATTTATTTTTCTTGATTTTATATTTACAAAATTGGAAATAATTCAACACATACATTATTTGCAATTGCTTTTTATTTATTTGTTTGTTTAATTATTGCAGAAAATTTAATTTACATATCATATATTACAATAACTTTAATGCTTAAGTGTTCTTAAAAAGTTTAAGCATGGGAAATGCTAGCACTGGATTCGATCCTAGGATCATTCCAGAGTCTAACATTCTACAACTGCATAAACTATAGCAGACATTTATATATTTATTAACTATAACATTCTTGACTAAAATGTAAATGTATACAAATTATAATATCAAAATGTAGTACTACACAATTCATTTAAATCTATCTCTAGCATAATCGATTATTTATTTTACAGTATTAATACATTTAGTTTTATCCAAATGAAGTATATTAAGTTCCACATCTAAGCTGTAAAACATTTTTTGAACATTTTTAATCATATAATGTTTCTAATTTTATCAGTCAAGTCTTTCTTCATATATATTATCTGTGAATATTTCTTAGGAGACTTTTTCTTGATTATATTTCATTTTTGTTGAACATTCATCCGAAGAAATACATTTTTCTTTTAAAAAAATAAGTTCTTTAATAATCATTATTTTAAAAATATTATTTTATAATTTTTGTGTATCTCTACAGTAAAAAAATCTATTATATAGAAATTCTAAAATATTTATTTATTTATGCCCTAAATTCTGTTTTAAAAGCAGGACTGTTATTGGTAAAGTAAAATATGTTAATTTTAATAAATTAAGAATAATATTCGTGTTTTTATAATTTCAACTGAAGATTTTATATATATGCTTTATTGATTTTTTTTTTTCATATGTCAAATGTGTTGACCGGGAAGTGAACCTGGACCAGCTGCTTGGAAGGCAGCTATTCTAACCACTAGGCCACCAACGCTTGACTATGCTTTATTGATTTGCTCATCAAATTAACCATTATTTTTAAAAATTATTCACATTTTTCTATGTTTTTTAATCATTATAATAATATTATTAATCCTATAAACATCTTTTATTTCAAAAGTGCTTGTTATATTAATTTTTATATTGCTAAATTTCACACTATTTAATAAAACTTTTTTTCTGAAGTTGTACCATATCATTAATACAATATTTAATAACTAATAAGGATAGTTTACATTCACAGACTGGAATATATTGTTTCTAAGACCACAATTTGTTTCCTAGAATTCCAATAACCTTAAGAGCACACTCACTGTATTATTACAAATTACAATTTACTATGTTTTATTATTTTATTAAATATAATATATTTCAAGTGCAATTAAAATGACACTTTTTTGCTGGCTACAAATGTTTGGTTTACCAGGTAATTAATATCATAGTGAATTGTAAAGAAACCATTTTAAAATGATGTCACTGTTAGAACTAATATAACCAGAAAATTTGATAGCTTTATTAAAAGAAAATAGATAATTGTCTGAATTAAAAATAAAACTAATCACAATTTTTCTTTATTGCTAGTAAAAGGATAATATAAATGGGTTAATTTAAAATATATAAATTTGGATTTATTGTTATATATTGTAACCAATTGGTTACATAGCTACATTAAAATTGTTATAATTGGCAACCCAACTATGGGGTCAATGATAATCAGGTTCTGGTGGTCAGTGACCATATAACTTGTATCCCAGAAACACACCCAAAAAATGCAATAATTTGATGTAGTAAAAACATATTACTGTAAAATGTGATGAGAGCATAGTCTATGATTCTTATAATTTGATACTTTTATTTTATGAGTTCATATTTAAACTTGAACAGAAAATCAAAAAGCATAATTTTGGAGATTATATTGAATTTTTGATTGTTGGAGTTTGTTTAGCTGTACTTTTAGTATTGATGATGGATGGAGAGTTTTATTATTGGCCTGAGGATACAATGTTTTCATGCAACTTCATGGAGTGTTTTATTTCAGGCACTACTCCAACTCATTTTTTTAATATTTTCTATTGTTTATCATGGTTTAGTTAGCATAGTTCTGCCATGATCCCAACCTCTAAGTCTCCACAAAAAATAGAAGATAGTTCTGTATTTTCCAATCCCTAAAACTCAAAGGAGCATGGCTTTGCAAAGATTTTTGCATTATTATTTTTATTTTGGGTTGTATGTAGCTTATAGTATCTAAATTGAGATGGACCATTAAGTGTTCTTGCAGCATTGTGTACTTATAGTCCAGTGGCTGAATTCTGGATCTATCCCAGTATTTCTGGTCATTACATCTTCTTTTATTATCAGATTTTCATAAGATCTCTAAGAAAGATTTTGGTAAATGGTTCTTGACATTAGCTTGTATTTGTACACACATATGTACTTATAATAAAAATATTAGCGAAATAAAATAATTTATACACATAAACAGGAGAGAACTGGAGAATAAATTAATGAAATAAAGCCAGGTATTGAGACAATAAGATTTAAAGAAAAGCAGATTAGGAGTCATAATAATATAGTAGTAGTGTTAGGCAAGATAATATAGGCTTGTGTTGAAGAAGAGGTGATGTTAAGCTTATTTTATGAGATTTTTTAAAAAGTTCATGTTTGTCTTTCCTGTGTAAAAATAATTTAACACAGTTTTTCTTAAAGAGTAAAACTTCTATAATAGAAACATTTATGCTGACAAGATGAAAACTGATAAAGATGGAGGAATGTAATCTGAAAGAAAATAGATCAGCAATCAATGGAAAAAACCCAGAAAATAGAGGATACTTTCATGTTATCCCAATTATAAGAAATGTTTAAAGAAGATAAAAAAAGATTTCAACAAAAAGAAGAAAATAATAAACAAAAAACAAAAGACCCAAGTGTCTGATAGGATGTGGATATTTTTAACTTAGCTGTTGAAGAGAAAGTAGTCAAATCTTAATCCAACTGATAAAGAAAAAAGAAGCAGAAGTCATCACCAAACTGTTACATAGAACAACAGAAATATTAATTAAACTATTGCATAGAACAGCAAAAATTTTAATCAAGCTTTTAACATATTATGAGTTAAACCTTAAAAATAATTTCTATAAAGTAAACCATATGCTAAATTTAGCTAAAAGTTAAACATCATCTTCTTTCTTATAACCAGCCATCACTAGAATAAAAAAGTAGAGAAGTTATATCATAAATTAATCTGCACCCTAGCTTTTAATCAAGAGCACAAGTCTCTGTCTGTGTTAGTCTCACCTGGAAAATTTATTACAAGAAAGTGAATAAAATTTTGCTGTTGTTAACCTGAAAATGAAATACTGCACACCAGAAAAATGACAAATTAATCATGTTCATGGGTAGAAGCTTTCAAGAAGAAAACTCAACTGGAAAAACTGGAAATTATAATTAGAAAGTACTTCATAGAAAAAAATAAAATCATGGTTAAAGGTATTTTTGGGTGTGCACACTGGATTTTTATTAATAGTAAAAAAAAGATTTTTTTAAATATAAAATATTTCTTTTGCAATAATTGATAATTTCAAATATTTCATTAAGTTAATGTTTTCAAATTGTGAAACTTTTTTTAATCCATTCAATTTTCTTTAAAAATTATGAAAGTTATTTTTAAAAAATCTATTTTTTTTAAACTGAATTTTTTTTGTGTGTGTAAAACATTATTTTTCTCTCCTAAAACTTAATAAAAGGTTAATTAAGGTAAGTCAAAATTGTTATTTTTAATTTTTAAAATGTTTTTCCAACTCTTAGTTATTTTAAAGAAATAATTTAATGAATTAATTTATGAATAAAAATTAACTGGTTAATATATTTTTTATTAAACTATATATTTTTGTTGAAATGAATATCACATCAATTTCTTTTATTTATTGGTAATCAATTAGTTATTAAATAATTGTCTTAAATATTTTTAGTCTTTATTATCTTTAACTCCTGTTAAATAAATTGCAAAGGTGTATGACTATTTCATAGTAGCTTAGTGTTTTAGGAATTGTTTTAAATGGTCCCAATAAAACTATTTACTTATAGTAGGGTAAACCTATGAATTCCTTCCTTTATCATTCTTTCATAGTATGACTTTATACATTCTAAAGGTTTTACTTCAAAATCTTTATGTTTAAATTTATTCATATGATTGTAAATAGCAGAATTTTTATCATTTAAATGCTGTTTTAATCTAGTTTCCAATTTATTTTTTGTAGTCCCAATATATAACATCTCTATATTCTTTTTAAAACAGTTCAAACATTTTATTATGTAAACTGAATTCATAATCTCTAAATTATTAAATTCACTATTATTATTAATTAAAAATTTAACCTTTTTTTTCTTTTTATAAACTGGATAAATGAAAATATTATATTTCTTATTAATCATTTTAAATATTTTTCTAACTTTAACAAACAAATTTTTGGATATATTGAAACCATTATAAATTATCTTTTTTTTATTCTTATTCTTAATTAATCTTATTCTATTCTTTATTTTATTAATATTTTTATTAGAGAATAAATGTTTAATAATATCTCTAGGAGAATCATTTATAAAACACTCATGCTTTATTATATTAATCTCACTTTTAAACAAATTATTATTTGAACATAATTTAAGTGCTCTAAGAATTTTATTATTAATAATATTTATTTTACTATGATTATCAATATCTGATGACCAATTATTTAATAATCCAAAAAAATGTTTTTTTCTATATACAGAAGTTTCTATAATAATATTACTATTATTACCAATTTTTTTAATAATCTTAACATCCATATATTCAATAACATTAATATTTTTTTTCCATAAGAAATTTAATTTTGTCCTCTTTACTGTTAATATATTTCAAAAAATTATTTGCCTTTCTTTTATTACCATTAAAAACCATAAAATAATCAACAACATACCTAACATAAAAAATTAGTTTATTTTTACTACTAACAAAATATTATTTTTAAAAATTATACATATATACCCCTGACAAAAAACAATTAGACTATTACACATATTTAAATCCTCCTTTTGTTTATAAAAATCATCCTCATATTTAAAAATAAGATATCTACAACAAATCACTAATACCTCATATAAATGAAAACCTATTTTTAATTTAACCTCTTTATCTTTTATATATAAGTCTATAATATTATTAATAGCAACATCTGGTTCAATGTTGGTATACATATTAATTATATCTAATTTTACAAAAAATACATTTTTAAAAACGTTATTACCTAAAAAAAATTTCTTAATTTACTAATAAACTGTGTAAAATTATTAACACAATTTTTTAAAATAATGTTATATATGTTTTTAAAATATTACTATAAATCCACTTCAAAATATTTTCATAATAAGTATTACAACTACTAATAATTGACCTCATTGGAATTCCTGGTTTATGAATTTTAGATAATCCATACATTTTTGCACATTTTATATCCATTCTTTTTAATTTAAACATATCTGATTTTTCCATATAACTTTTTTCAGTCATAATTGCTAATACTTTATTTTATTTTTATTCATTAACATACTCTCATCTTTATTATTTTTTTCAAAATTCTCCTTCAATAAAGTTAACATTTTTTATTGTATTCATTCTTAGTTAAAATAACTACACTTGGTGTTTTATCACCCTTTAAAAATAATAAATCACTATATTTATCATGTATATTTATAATAATATTACATTAATTATACTTACAAACACCAACATTTCAACTAAAAATCTTTAAAAATATCAGATCTTTCTACATCTTATCATTAACATGTAATGTTTGCAAATATATATATATATTCTAAGAGTATTTTTTAATACTACAGCAAATTAAAAACCTAATAATAGAATGTTCATTAAAAATATAATATCTGTCTATCACCAACATGGAAAAATGACCCTCTTGGAAATTGTAATAAATTTACAGCTACTTGTGGATGACTATATTCCTACAGATTTTTTTTTCTGGATAATAAGCTCCATAATATTGATAATATGATTAAAAAAAAATAGAAATGAAGACAAAAGATATAAGACTAATAAAATTGTGTGGAGGAAAATATTTTTTTTCTCATAATTCTTCAACAAAAATTAAGATCTGATAGATTTTTTAATTTTTGGGAACAACTAATGATTTTGTAAAAGGTATCGTCATAACCACATTTAATAGGAAAAAATAAAATCTTAATGGTGTCAATTACCAATCATTTATTTATGAATCTCTTAAATAAGAATCAAACCCAACCTGAAAAATCAGATGTGATTGAGCAGAATAAATACCATCTTAATATAATTCTACTTATTATTTGGTAATTAACTTTTTATACCAATTAATTTAAGATAGTCTACAATAATATTTTAAAAAATATTGAAAAATGTATCTTGCAGCCATACTATTTTTTTAAACCCGAATTTTAATATGGCATTATCTACTTTATTTTACATACAAAACATATATAGTAATTAATTACATTATCTCATTTGCTAAATAATTGAATGTGATTAAATTTATATAGAAGAGAAATAAATATTTATTTTACAATACTTCACATAAAAAAGGTGTCATTTTAAGAAATAGTGGAATCATGTTTGCAAGTACTTTCCATATGTAAATTTAAATATGGTAATATCTACTTCATTTCACCAAGAATTCGTAAATTGTTATTTTGAAGATAAATTAAATGCTCTTAATATTTGTCTGCCCCCCCCCCCCACTTTAATGAAATGATATAGTTGGTTTTGTGAATGAAAAAGTGTCTGCATATCAATTTATTAAAACACTAAACATCAGATGATCACCATTTTTTATGCTTGTTCATAACTGTTATTAAAACAGGCAAAACTATCCATACAGTAATGCCAGTCAGTGTGAGCCAGAGTAATCAATAGATGCCAAAGTTTTGTGCATAAAAATCCCTACCTAGTGCCTACTCATCCAATATCCCCAGACTAGTTTCTAGCTTGTGGTTTCATCAGTGAGGAGCTTTGGATCTGAGATCTAGTTGCAGGGCTCTCAGATCTAAGGCTCCTCACTGACAAAAGCCACAAGCTAGAAACTAATCTGGGAATATTGGATAAGTAGGCACTAGGTAGGGATTTTATGCACAAGCCTTCTGCCATCCATTGCACCTAGATCTCAGATCCAATGCTCCTCACTGATGAAAGCCACAAACTAGAAACTAGTTTCAGGATATTGGGTGAATAGGCCCTAGATAGGAATTTTATGCCCAAGCCTTTTGGAATCCATTGGTTACTCTGGCTTGCACAGAGTGGCATTACTGTATGGAGAGTTTTCCCTGTTTTCATATAAATTTATGTATGTCTATGCTTATATCTTCTATTAATTAATTAATGCAATTTGTGTTCAGCAATTAGTATTATACTTTATTTGTTAATGTGATATATTAAGATGGGAATTTTCATTGTGTTACATTTTTCTATTAGGTTAAAATATTTTTGTATATAATAAAGATGTTTTTTTTTTTAAAAAAATTAACTCCACATATTATTAAAATTACTCACTAATAATGAATTCCAATATTAATCATCTAGTTTACATATGTAATGTGTATATTTTAATTAGTATTTAACAACAATCTCATATGAAAGATTGATTCATTTTTTTTAGTTTAAAGAAAATCTATATTTGCTTGTTGTGCCTATTGTTAGTGTTTTTTTTTCAGAAATGCATGCATCATTAGCCAAACCATCATAGTTGTGGGCTCAGCAATATTTAGCTAGCAAAGGAAACAAAAAAATCTACTGAAAGATAATTGTTTTAAAAGAAATAAAAGCAGTATCAGACAACTACCTCAGAGAAAGTTCATAGGAAAATCCTATAAAAGAATTGTTTGTGGGTATAAATGTTCATTTACATAGTAATATAAAATCATCTTTATGAAGTATTATAACTTTATCTTTCTTGTTGCATTGCCAAATTTATATAATATTAATATCATCTATGTTCTTTATTACTTTTTACAATGCTTGTTTACAACCCACTATTCATAGTTTTGATTGCCCCAGCAATCTTCTTTAGAACTTCTACTTATATATAAGTAGAAGTTCTGAAGAAGATTGTTGGGGCAATCAAAACTGTCAATAGTGGGCTGTAAAGAACCATTGTAAAAAAGAAATATAAGTAGAAATTCTGAAGAACATTCTGGTGCAATCGAACAGCCAACAGTGGGTTGTACAGAAGCATTGTAAAAAATAATAAAGAACATAGATGATATTAATATAAAATCAGGTAATATGTTTTAGTGGTCTCAATTTTGTGTTTATTAGTTGCATAATGTATAATTTTTTAATATCTAAATGTTATTTTAGAAATATGTTTTTACCTAAAAAACAAATCATGTTATTAAATAATAAATTAATATTGACAATAATATTTTAATAGTACAGTATTAATAATAGTTCGCCACTGATTAACATCCTATAATTCAATTTATTTTAGAAATTTTTATTTATAACTATGCCAAAGTATTATTAATCTTATGGCTCTAATATATATAAAGATCGACTGCTATTAACCTATCTTAAAATAGTAGAACGCACCTTCATTCACTTAAAATTATTTTCATTAAAATTAATCTCAATTTCATTAGTTAATGGAATATTTACAAAAAAGTGAAAAAACAGTAATTTATCAATTTTTTTTAACTCCAGCAGTTTTACTTTTGATATAAACATAGAGATTGATATGCAAACATTTCATAATATTAAAAAAGATACGTTTTAACTTATGATTGTTTATGGTTATTGTGAAAGTAATATAAATATTTACAATTTGATCGTAAAACAATCCACAAAATTGTTAAGAAACATAAATTAACTAAAAATAGCATATGAGTTTAAACTGATAAGCAAAATGTATATAAATAAAAACAAACATAAGATCAAATCGTTAGATCTTCTTAAATACATGTGTACAAAAAGATATACACAGACACATATACGTTCAAAAAATATTTAGTTTTAAAAATACATGTTTATTAAGGAGTTATAATGATTTTAGCATATCATAATATAGATGCATTTAAACAATTATGTTATATAGGTGCAGCAATCATTATATAAACATAATAAAAATGTAAAACAGTCATTAAATAACATAATTTTGAATCAAGTTTCGACAACAATATACTCTGGTTGGCACAGGGTGGCACTACTGCATGGAGAGTTTTGCCTTGTTTATTAACAATTATGTGCTAGTATAAGAGATAGTGATCATGTGATGTTTGGTGGTTTAACAGCAATCCTGCCTAATAGGATAGTGCTGGATATGGTTGTTAAAGACCCCAAAACACCAAAATGTATGGGTGCTGAACTGAGTTCAGATCCATATGACTATATAAGCTATTAATCTTAGATTGAAAATATTATTGTGTTTTCAATTTCATTATCATAGTTTTGTAGTTAAGTAGAGTTAAAAGGTGGCTGCTGGAGGGTTGCATTAGATTCTAAGATCTAGGTGCAGTGCTCTCAGATCCAAGGCTCCTCACTGATGAAGACCACAAGCCAGAAACTAGTCTGGGAATATTGGAAGACTAGACACCAGATAGGGATTTTATGCACAAGCCTTCTGGCATCCATTGATTACTCTGGTTGCACAGGGTGGCACTACTCTATGGAGAGTTTTGCCTTGTTTATTAACAATATACCATAGAGGAACTATGCAATTTCCAGGTTGTGAGAGTTTTAGTGATTTTCTATTTTTGTTTTGTCTTTTAGTTAACAATAGATAAATATCCATTTATCAATCAACATTAACTATATTCACAATGGATCTACTATTTGAAAGAAAAATACTACATTATATTGGAATCTAAGAAAGTTTTCAAGCTCCAGAAAATCCAGTAATGACATGTGCCATTGCTACACCTTGATACTTTGATACAAAGCATAAATACTTTCATATATATAGTATTTTATACATATATATATAAGTAGATAACAGTGCACCAATTTTACTAAGTTGATATAAAAGTAACAAAAATGGATAGAAATAGATATAATAAAAACATATTTCACTAAATCACATAGGACATAATTATAATCAGATATTTTTAGGACTGATAAGAGACAATGCTTAAATAAATAGCAAAATAAATTTTGAAATTATTTAGATTCACATTTTTGATAAAATAAACAAATAATCAAATAGCTTTATTGGTCAGAAGTTTGTAAATTGTTCAATCACTAACTGGAAACGTGTCTGAAGATCACTACACAATTGTATTATTTACAATAATAGTTCTGTTTGTTCTATATGTCCAATCAGCAACCTCTATTGGCAGATATTGTACATCCTCAACATAAATAATGAACATTATTTAATATATTAACAAATTGATGAACTAAACCATTAAGCATCACATGATCACCATCTCTTATACTAGCACATAATTGTTTATAAACAAGGCAAAACTCTCCATACTGCAGTGCCACCATGTGCCAAGCAGAGTAATCAATGGATGCCAGAAGGCATTAGATAAAGATTTTATGCACAAGTCTTCTGGTATCCATCGATTACTCTGGGTGACACTACTGTATGGAGAGTTTTGCCTTGTTTATAAATTGATGAACTGTTAAATAATATATGAAAATATTCTGTAATATATAAATTAAGTATATAAAATTACACTAATTCAATAAATTAGTGATTTTAATAGGTATTATGCTATAAACCGTGTTATATTTTAAAAATAAAAGCAAGTATTTACAATTCAAAATATATCACATGGTATAAAATTATCTATTCCATTGATACATTGTAATTCATTTAAAAACACTACTTTCCATTTTATAGTAATTTGTATATTAAATTAAATATAAATAAACAAAACACAGCTTAAAATATATTATATTATGACCTATACAAACTATTTTACCAGAAATTTCAATAAGTAATAAATTTAAATTTACCTACTTGAAAATTTAATTTAGAAGCGTATGTAAAGATTCTATAAATATTTCTGTATTCTAATTTTATTAAAATTTTGTTAGATCTTAATAACTATTTTTAAATTTTATTTATATATCTATAAATAAAATTCATTGAAAATTTAAAATAATTAACATCAAAAAATGTAGAGAAAAAATATTTCATTTGAGTTATTGCTGCCTTTAAAAGAAATGTTTATAGGTTTAAGTTAAAGGCATTTAAAATATAAAACCATAAACAGTAAGCCAATGTAATGTTCTTTTTACAGTTTCATAAAATATTCTTCAAAGTTTCTTAAAAGGTTTTTAAATTCAATCATTGTATAAAATTATCAAGAAAACAAATGTTTTATAGGTATTTTCTGTTGTGTTTTAAAATTTATGCATATTTGCAAACATTTTATTAATTACTTTTTGCATGATTTGTAAATAATTTTTGTAGCTAGTATTGAGTTATATTTTTAAATTGAAATTATTCTTTAGCATTATCAAATTTCATTATTATATTTTAGTCTATAAACCGCATTCATAAACATATATTTGCAATATATGTGCTTTTTAAATACTTTTTTCTAAAAAATATTTATATATTTTTGAAACAATAAAAATAATTTTATTGATTAAAATTGCAAGTAGTGTAAAATTCAATTTACAATATCTTTATAAAAATGTATTTTTAGAACATACAAATGAAAATGGCTTGTAATATATATAATACCTCTTATTTTTCATAATATTAATTGTTCTTTTTTAATGCCTTCTATCTTTTTGAATAATCATTTTATCCATCATAAATATCATTAAAAAATAAGAAGACTAGTACAATCAGTCTTTATTGGGTGTTCAATATACTGATATCTATCGAAAATTTAAATTTACTGGTGATAAGATAGCCAATCACAAACCGAACTTTCACTCACTACCAGTAAATTTTTATAGGCCTCCCTAGATTGAGGAGAACCTTGACTTCTTTGAATATTTTGATCAGCATTATATAAGATATTACCATTGATTTAGTAATAGGTAATAAATAAATCCATATTAATAATCTCCCAATAATCCATTTAACTTATACAAATCTGTTGGCTTTTTATATTAAAACTAAATCATGAATATGCATTCAAATATAGTTTCAACATTTAATATTATTATAGATGAACTTAATATGACTTGAATCAAACAAGCTTGTAATAATTACTTGTATGGCTTTAACATCTTTGTAATCATCATTCAATATGCATTAAAACACTACAGTGATATGTTATTGTTGTATAAATAAATAATTAAATTCATATACCATTAAACTTTTGGAAATATTTCAAACTTTATATAATAAATAAAGCACACAAATAATTAATAATTATACCAAAATTCTACTTTAAATGTAAGAAGGGATATGTAAATCATTAATATTCTACATATGTGTCAATATATATATATATATGTATATATTGTGATAGTAATACCATTGGTTCAATATTAACTGCCTGACATTCTGTTCACATTTCATCATTTTTTTTGTTCTCATGTCAAACATAGAATTTAAGATTAAACCATTATTATTTATCAAAAAATAATAAATTTGACTTTATTTGATATATATTTTTGTTCACTATTGAAATAAATTTTAAATGTTCACATTTTTTTCTATAAATCAATGAAATCTTCATTATTTGTCTTTTTTTAAAAAAATCTGAATGAATTTTTATTTATTTATCTTTTATCTAAAGAAATATGTTTTAAAGGTTTAAAATTTTTCAATATATATTGCAAAATTACAATAATTTAATATTCTTCATTACAATTAATTTGCTTACATAGAAAGCTCAGCTTCTAAATAAGCTTTAGGGTCAATTTACATTTTATTTTTGAAAATAAAATATTTCTATTCAAAATAAATTATTATTAATTTAGATTTCTGATTTCTAATAAATATTGTATAAATTATTGTATAAAAATATCTAGAATTGTAATAAATTTACAAGAAAACACATTTTTGGTTATTCAAACCATTTTCTTTAAACAATGGCATAAAAAGTGTGATGTCAAAAACCTGTCAGGATAAAATAAAGGGATTTCTCAGGATGCAGCTAAATTCTATTGTTTTGAGAAATTTTATGATTTTCTTGCCATCTCTGGAACTTTTTCAACCTAAAATTTTATATTATAATGTATACAGAAAAACACACATAATACTGTATAAAGCATGTGGAAATTCTCACAAGAGAGTGAATTAATGAAAAAAATTAAGCAATTCATATGAAAAATAAGTAGGATTAAAAATAATTAGCTCAAATGATTTTTTTAAAAATAATTGTAATTTTCAAGTTATGTTATATATATGAATATAAGATTGCTAGGGAATATCCAAAATGATGAACATAGTTTAAATCAAGTCTTTTACATCAATAACTACTGCCAAACACAGACAAAAACATACATTTGAATTGTGTTTTGATAAGAAAATATAAGATTACAATGCAAATCTAACTTGTTGTGACTTATTTTCTATAAAGACATTAATACATTAAAGATCAGCCTTTCCAAGCTATTGTGCATGCACTTTTTATGAGTGTTAATAATAAATAAATACTTTCATTCCCAACACAAGATATAGTATTGTAACAGGAAAATCTGTATATTCACGCAACAAAATCTAGAACTTTAGTAAATCATACCAAGGCTGACCAGCATAGAGTGGTACTAACCATATTGTCTGATATATCCCCAACTCCTTTACTAATGCTCAAATATTTACCACCCTGCGGATGACACATATAAAGCCACAGCAGCATTTCTTTCATCATGTGCTGGCAATAGCACATCAGTAAAGCACAAGACTAAGATAAGTTGACTTATTAACAAGTATAGCTATATAGACGATGTGTGTGGCAGTACATAATTATAAAATATGGATTGTGATTCTTAACTAATGATTAACTAATCAATAAAGACTTACCAATGAGCAACATTGAGACATGACACAGAAGTTAAATTTAAACACAATTTAATGAAAAATAAATATTAAAATTATTAAATTAAAATGATGACTATAACTTGACTATATGGTTTGTATCACACACAGGTGACTAAGTTAGGGATACAGTTTTTTATTTGAGCTTGGGATTCATATGCAAGTGATGGTTGGAGTCATAATCATCTATGGTTTGCCTAGTTACATATGGCTTTAATTTAGATATACATTTGGTACAATATAAATCATTCACAGGTGACATTGATCATTTTGGTTAGTTACATTAGGTTTATTACAAATACATATATCACTTATAGGTGATGATTTAACTGTTTGTATAGTGATTCCAATCATGTGCAGGTGATTGTAGTTTGGATTACAAATCATTTAATTGAGTTTGTTACATATAGATATCACTCGCAGGTGATAAAAAAGTATACATGTTAAAATTTTTATTTTCATGAGCCTTAAGATTATATTATAGATCAAGGTTAATTTGCTCATGACCATCTATGCCTAGTTCATGCTATATAATGGGGTTTAGATCTGCTCTAGAGCTAGCAGAAATGATTATACATATTGCTAAAGAATATGATATTTTATTAAAGACGAATACTTAATATTCTCTATATAGTTATGTGCTTATAAAATTAGACTCGAATTCAGATCAAAGCTGAAAATACAATTACTATGGCAGGATGAACTGATGATTGGCAGTCAGACTTCAGATACCAAGGTGTATAGAAAATATAAAGTCTGATATAGCCCTTGCGTCTCGAGTGTGCCTTTTTATGAGATTTTTACCAAGTAACGGTTCTCTTTTTCACCGTATTCATTGCTGTGTAAATAAACGACCTTTAGTCCGGCTGATTGAGCAATTTACTTGATGGGAGTCTTATGCTCTGTTCCTAAGGATGCTGAATGGGGAGGTTCGAACCCGTCCACCATTTTGAAGAGAAGAAAATTGCCCAAACTAAGAGTAATGGTGCAGCACAACCACGTACAAACCATTAAGGAATACAGCAACAAATATATATATATATACACCGTAGCATTTAAAAACACACTCACACCGCTGACCACATTATATAATTAAAATTTAATGATGCTAAACACTAGTTTCCTTCATGAAACTACTGTATATCAGTTCATTAGGTAGCATGTATAATTATGCTATTAAGGAAAAACTAGGAATCTAATTTGTAAAGCCATCTATATAGGAACTTTATAACTCTGGAAGGAAGTACAACATATTATTGGGCATTAAGATAAAGTTATAGCTCTATGCTGTATCTCAATCACCCCAGCTAAACATTAGTTAAATATCTCAAAAGCGAATCTATCTTAAAACAGCTTTATGCTTTTTAATTAACTCTTAAAACAAGCTATTTTAACCCTTTCAAAACAGGCTTCTTTTGCATCCTATTATTCTCTAGGTGTGAAGCTGTAGCGGCTCCTCACTAAGCATTTAGTCAGTAGTAAAATTCTGCTTTAAATAACTTACAGCACAAACTACTAAGCAATGGAAAATCATAAAATGGCATAGGTTTATTTAGAAAGAATGTATGTTTAATGAATAGATATCTAAAATTTGACTCTGTCTTATCATAGTTTAAAATGGAATTGCAACGCAATTCGTTTATATCTGATTGACCCAGTTCAAGACAAATTTAAGTTGTGTACATGAATTAATTAAGGCAAATATTATTATTATATTAAAATATGTAAAAACACATATCATTAAGTTATAATACGTAAAATAAACTAGAAACTTAATTATCATTCTAGAATGAAGCATTTAAAATTAGACACAATTTAGAATAAAGCATTTAAAATTATATGTAATAAAATTTATAATAATTAATTTAAAATCAATCATTTTAAGCAAGTCACAACTTAATAAGTCAGAAAACTGTAAATACGTTGAACTAGATCAATCGGAGATAACCTAGCAAACCAACATGTAAATTAATAAATACATAGAGTACGTATATCAATAAATATGATATTAACTCAAATTAGTTATTAAACCAAATCAAACATTAAATTAAATGTAAATCAAATGTAAATGCAAATCAGGCAAGATTTTAAGGTGAAAACCAAAGAAATCAAAATTACATTTAGTAATGGATTTAAAAAAAAATAAAGAAATCAAAATTACATTTAGTAGTGGATTTAAATTTACATTATTGTTGCTATGGCCATAGAGTTTAAATTTAGCTAGCTTTAGGAATTATCGCATTTTATCGGAGTCTCTGCTGATTGTACTTGCTTCATGTCGAGGATTGGAGATGGGCATCTGCTACTATGGCTTTTCTTTCACTGCTTCCCGCATCAGTAGACTCCTGGGTCTGAAAGGCAAGAGAATTTGCCTCTACTCAGATTTCATTTTAATTCATAAATTTTAACATACGTTATTGACTGAAATAATGTCCGACTCCCTCAAAATGGCCGCAGAGGCTTATATATCCAGCTTACCTTCCCTCTTCTCAGTTATAGTAATTTTCTAGATTTGTTTTGTTAATTTTCTCACAGTATTCTTAGAATCGTATAATTACTTTGTTTTTATTTCTTATAGCTCAGTTTTACATCCGGTCATTCACTATTTCTTTTTAATTACACAGGATAATTTATCCTACAGGTTAGTGTTACTTTTGGTTTGGTAATTAGGTCACACTAAAGCGAGAAAGATTAAATTTTATAATACCAATTTTTCGAAAGCAAATCTATAAATGGAATTTTATAATACCAATTTTTCGAAAACAAATCTATAACTGAAAAACATCTGGTTATATATGTAACTTGATTATTTAATTTAGCAATATATGCAGAAATATACAGTAATTTCAAATATTAATTTTCTTTAGAATAAATGTTTTAAATAAATAAATTTATAATGTTTTCAATCTGTTAACATTATTCTTTCCTGCATATATGTAGTCTCTCGTTACACATACAACGCAGTTTTCATTAATTTACTCCTATATGTGTGTGTATATATGTTTTTTTTTACATATACGGATACATCTTTTACCTTGTAAGCTTATATATGCACACATACATAACTACTACCTTTATATTTAAATCCAGCCTGATTTGGATATAATATTAACTGTATATATGAGGATTTGGTGATAGATACTTATATAGAAATACTACTATAGTATATAGTAGGTGAAACAGGAGAATTGACAAAGCTGACTCAGTATTTATGAAAGAATAAAATGAATCCACTTATTCTTTCCAACCCAAATGCTTATATATGGGCAAATCTTAAGAACTGGAAATGAAAGCATGAGGATAAACCACTCACTTTAAATTACTGTTTACGATGTCTGAATGAATGACGTCGACAAAATTATTTAGAATTTACTAAACATCACTCTCAAATGAAACTTAAACATATGTAATAAGCATTTATTTTTATAGCGCTATGTCTTATACTATATCTTGTGTTGGGAATGAAATTATTCATTTATTATTAACACTCGTAAAAGCACATGCACAATAGTTTGGAAAGGCTGATCTTTAATGTATTACAATTTATAAAACATAGCGCTATAAAAATAAATGCTTATTTATAAAGACATCAAGAAAAATGTAAACAAGTTATCAAATACAGCCTGTTTGGTTATTGTTTGTGAATTCCAAATAACTGTTTAATTTTCCTCAGATTAAGGATATGTATAAACATTTGCTCTTATATAGGAGCACACTGAATTATCCTTTTAAGTATACATGCAATAATAAAACTTTAAAGAAAATTAAACAACCTAAATATAATAATAAAATATTTGCTATCCAAGATCCTACTGTATTTTAGAACTTTCTTGAAATTTAAATAAAATTCATTAAATATCAGATGATTACAAAATACTAGTCACAAAACAACAAACAATTAATGCTTGGTGTTTATTCTATTAGACAGGCAAATAGTAATTTTCAAAAGAGCATTTAGGCATGTTAATCCATTTTTAAGTGATTTCACTGCACCATATATTATCCTGTAGTTCCAACTACATTAATGTACACACTTATGAGGCATCAAATAAAAATAGGTGTTAAATTCCAGGGATGGTTTATCCAATATTTCTGTCATTATAATTTTCTTTAAAGGTATTTATCTTATCCATTAAAACATTAGATAATCTGTGGGTACTGTAATATCTATAAACACGACATGAATTTAATAAAAGTTTTATCATTTCATAATTATAAACTAATTCTAATAGATTGCATTAAAACAGGCAAAATTCTCTATAGGTATTGCCACTCAGTGCAATCCAGAGTAATCAATGGGTGCCAGAAGGCATTGATTACTCTGGTTTGTACTGAGTGGCAATACGTATAGAGAGTTTTGCCTGTTTTAATAACAGTTAAGAGCAAGCATAAGAAATAGTGATCATGTGATGTGGATCGCATTATGGGTGTAATAATACAATATAGAAGAATACAACTGCATTTCGTAATAAAATATTTTTTTCAGTTTAGCAAATTGATATTATATTTTAAATCCTTGACAAGAGTATTAATTTTATTTATTGACATTTGCATTATATTTCAGGCATATATGTATCTATATTTACCTTAACTTTAAACAAGCATTTTAGAAATTTCTAGTAAACTTTTAGAATGCAACTGTATTTTAGCTATTATCTTTAAACCCTAAATTTACATTTTGTTGTTCTTATGAATAGATGCTGAACTTCTGTTTTTTTTTATATGTCAAAGCATTGACCGGGAAGCGAACTCGGGTCAGCTGCTTGGAAGGCAGCTATGCTAACCGCTAGGCCAATAACACTTGACAACTTCTGTTTTTCGTTATCCATATTATATAGTTTTACATCAAAATATATAGATTGTAATTTTTAGAAAAATGTTTATCAATATATATATTCTACTGAAGTAAGCATATATAAATAGAACAAAATAATAAAAAATTTCAAAGTAAATGCAGGGGTATTTTATATCTTCTGTTTCATTGATGCTGTATCTAGATCAGTGTTACCATAGATACACAAGAATAAACTCAAGTCCATTTGTTTTTTTAATTCATTGAGCAATCATGACATCATTACGTACAGGTCAGCATTATTGACAACATGATTTTTTTTTAGACTTTAAAATAATAAAAAAATACATTTTAAATATCAAATATACACATATATCTGATAATATAATCTTATTTATTTATGAATGTCTCCTATTGAAATATATATAAAAACAAGCAATGTTATTTTGACAAAAAATGTCTTTAAAATTAAAATGTTTCAATTTGACTAGTAATTTTTTTTAAAAATAAGACGCTAAGCTTCCTGTATATTGTTTTGTCTTAAAATAAAATAAATCCGGTCACGAATTGTTATTCTGATTTTTTTAAAAATGTGTTTAAAATCTAAGCAACTATATAGAGAGATTTTAAACTGAATTTAAAACGAGACATTAAAACAGCTTGTGTGTGATTTTTAAAATAAAAGTCAAATCCTAAAATATTACTTTGTAAAATAAAGTCAGTAAAAGGCATCAACTGGCAATTTTAATAAGTAATAAGCCTATAAAATGATGATCTAAAATTTTTTAAAAATATTTTTTTTATAGTATGTATTGTAACAGTCAGATCTGAACATTCACGTAACAAATATCAGGGTACAGATAAAATATACTAAACTTGATCGAAACGGGATGCGAAGATCCAGGTCCAACCAAGTTCCAAACTATTTTCTAGTGATCCATGATTTAACACCGTATTAGTGACATTCCTGAGGTTACCCACGGATCTTAATTTAATTAGCGAGCCGTCTCCGAACAGGCAAAGATATGAGACCAAGAAACTAATCACACACGTAACATATAAATAGGTTAAATAGACTAATAATATGATAAACTTAAGGTAATATTAATATTTAACTATAATGCATATCGAATATATTTAATTGATAATAAAATTGGAATTGCAATACGGGTAAAATGATAATGAAGACAAAATAAATTTTGAATGGATTTATTATAATTAATCATAATGAAAAATAAAATAAAATAAATTACACACAATCAGAAATCAAAAATAATTAATTTAACGCTCACAGGCGTTCGTTATACAATGGAATGAGATTGATTGACAATGATACAATATTCTCATTGTAGTATATTTAACAACTTTATGACCAGTGCGCAAATTATGACCATAGGAGATTAATATGCCAAATAATATTTATTTTATATCATGGTTTGCTAACTGATAAGTAACTACACTAGCCATATATATATATATGTATTAGTTACCACAGTGCTAATATGGCTGATATTTACATTAAATTAAATAGGATTTGAGCATGAATATAAAGCTTGGGAATGATGCATATCAGAATCATCAAACCAGAGATTCTCATAATTTTGGATAAAACACAAATATATAAATTATGCTGAGGAAGACCGGGTTAAATAAGCATCACTGAAGATTTGCCACCTAAGATTTACTATAGTCATGTACTAAATATTATTAAAGATGGCGGTGCAGATGAGAAATTATTCACAGTATTTCACATATAAGATGTGTGGTACTTTGAGACCTAAGGGCTTACTAATGAATTAATAAGAATGCAAATACGATAAGTTTGGAATTCAGATAAGCTTACTTAAAGGTTCTCCATTCTCCAGTTTCGTACATGATAGCCTTCTTCAAATAATGCACTACCTGGTGTGACTTGATGTCATGATAAGAGTATCTGGTAAATAGGATGTTTTCTGCTGTTTGTCCATGAAGATTACCAAGACAGAGATGTATCAATACACATATCATAAACACACACCCACAATGCATAAACCAAAATAACAAATATGTCAAAATTAATTAATTGTGCTTTAAAACAGATAACTAATATCTGTGTTGCCAACAAAAGTCAGTTCATAAACTAGCAATATAATCATAATGCTATAACAAAAAAGTGCTAAATTACTCATTAATAATCTCATTTAATAGACAATTAATTTGCATTTTAATCAGGTTCTACAAGGTGGGTAAAGTATATCTGAAAGATTGGAATTAATTATAAACTATAAAATATACCTTAACACTATATCTCTATGGCTAGATTTCAGCTATCAGATAAAATTATTTTTAAAATCCTAATTTACAATTGGAATATAGCAAACCTGAATAACTAATTAGCAAAAATAAATGTAAATCAATTTACATTAGTATAATGATCACAAGGTGATCAGATATTATTCTTAATTAATATAATTTTGAAACAATGAGACAGGTTAAGATAAATAAGCTTTATGTTACATTTATTAGATTGAAGATGGAAGTAATGCTATCTTCAGTACAAAATTATTGAAATTAATACACTTGCTGTTTCGAGGTACATTTGGCATATTATCACATATATAAGATAATTAAAATATTAAGAATTAAAATTTATAAAATAACACAGGCATCACCAATTAACAGGTAATTATTAATTTTAACACACATAGTATTAGAGATTTTACAGATTTAAATCAAAAAGAATAAGGCAAATATTAAGGAAACATTCTACATTTATTTTAGATGAAAGTTTTAGAAATTAAAGTTCTTTCAGCTCTTTGCAGTGGTCTTAGAGTTTGTTACCTATTCTTCTTGGTAGAAGCTTGTCTGTTGACACTTTTTGGTGGCAGATATGGTAGAAATTCTTATTCTTCTGATAGACCGCATTCCTCCAATTAAAGTATCAGTGTAGTAGGTTGTTAACAGGAATGTCTTCCATCACTATAATGGCTATTGTGCCTCTATGCATGGGATGAAGATGGAGATTACCATTCCTCAGGCTTGGAGAACAGTAACTCTTTCCCATCCTACTCAGCCATATCCAAATTTAAACTGATGTGGATTATGTTAGCAGGTGATTCCAAGATTTTACAGAGTGTATTTTTATCTGAAAAAAATTATCCTATTTATACTCGCCTTCCATTAAGTTATATTTTTAATAACAAATTTTCTTCCAGCAAGACAAGCAATTAACATCTTTAAATTTTATATTTTTAAGTACCAAAAATAAATCCTGTCTTTTGTACTATTCCTTGACCAGAATGTTCTCTAAGATTCAATCATTTACTTTCCCACAAGATTTTAACAATTGATATGCTTGGTTAAATTTTGTTTACAAGATGAAATATATTTTTGACAAACATTTATTGTTTTAATAAGTTTAGATTTTCATCATTGCACCATGCTAAAACAGATGTGCATCACATGATTTTATTTTACAGACTATTTTAAAATAAATTTAGAAAATATAGTAAATGATCAAATAACAAGTGGCTATATATGTATGACAGTGGTATGTAAAATACACATATATACATGCAATTTAAGCAAACTGAAATATAAATTGACTGATAAACTAAGAGATTAAGGAAGTAGGGAAATTTTTAATTTTTTTGAAATTGTTTCAGTTGTAGAAGAAAAGGGTACTGAGATAAAAGGTAAGATTTGTTAAAAGTAAAAATTAAGAGGAAGTAAAATTGTAAAGATATTATGTTAATATTATTTGTTATTGATTAATGTGTAATATATAAATAATTAAAATAGAAGAAAGAAATTAAATTAAAAAGTAAATTTAAATGATAATATGGAAAAATAAACGTTAAAAATACATAGAATTTTTTTTTAAAAATTTTAAATAAAAGAAGTTAATTAAGTATAAGGGTGGATAAAGAAGTTTTTAGATTATAGAGATGTTAAGGATCCATATTTAAGACAATAGTTGGAGTATTTGGAATGTTGTTTTTATTTTTATATTTATATGTATATTTAAGTGTGTATATGTATGTGTGTATATATATGTGTTGATATATGTATGAATAGATATTAATTTTATATTAATTGTATATGTTTAAATGTTGTAGCTCTGATGATGACTGCTGGACAGTTGAAACTGTAAGAAAGGAAATAAAATAAATTTTATGTTAACTGCATTGTACAGTGTAAATTAAGGAATAGATGGTGCATTATAGTATTTTAAATTATATATCATATATATACAACCACACCTATATAATCTTGTAGGCAACTAAAAATGTACTCTTTAGAGGTTTAAACCTGGCACAGATTGAGTTGTAGGAGGTAAATAGGTGAAATGGATGTGACAGTGTAAATATTGTATTTCAATATGTGTGACAATATGTGGTCAGCATGTATTGAGATGGTACAATATATATATATATAATAATATTATAATTCAATGTCTGTATTTCTTCAAAGCAATATATGTAATTATATAATTGAATATTTATAAATACAGTAATCCGATATATTTAAAAAACTTATCTGACTTCAATTACAATAATATTAAAATATTGCAAATTAAAAAAATAACAACAAAAGAAAAATAAAAGAAGCTATGCTAATATACAAATACAAACATGACTTAATTAACAGGCAGGCAGTGAACATTAAGATCACAGAATTGTTGGAAGGTTAGCCTTTCAAAATGTTAGTTGACAAAGACTACGAGGATAGTCAAAAGCACTCCTAAATGGATAAAAAATTTAAAGTATATCTGATTACTGTATTTATAAATATTCAATTATAAAATTACATATATATATATATAATTAAAAAATCTTTGACAAATTCAGGATTTCAAAGAACTATGATGAAAAATTTTAAAGAACCCTCTTCATTTAAAAATATTAGAATTGGCTTTTGAAATGACTTTATTAAAATTAATATTGGCAGTAATAACAAATATAAATTAATAGCAAATAAATGGATATCTTTTAACAAATGCTATCAATCATAGAAGGCAAGAAAGCTACCCTCTTAAAAAATTGAATGCACGTGGATGAGAGCATATACTCAATATTTTATATGGATGTTTAAAATAATATATATATAATTTAATTATAATTGGTAGTTTGTAATATTTTCAAAAAG
The DNA here is from genome assembly GCA_028023455.1 of Epiperipatus broadwayi. Lineage (NCBI taxonomy): Eukaryota > Metazoa > Onychophora > Udeonychophora > Euonychophora > Peripatidae > Epiperipatus > Epiperipatus broadwayi. The sequence goes on from JAQFVV010000004.1 coordinate 9,834,798, forward strand.
TCTTTTAACTTAAAATGTTTTTTCTGCTTTTAAGAAAGAAAGAGAGAAAAAGGAGAAAGGTTACAACAATTTTCTGTCATGCAAAACTTTTAAATATATTGTGAATTGATAACAAAATAAGTAAATAGATAATGAGTTTAGTCTAACCACAGGTTGAAATAAACAATATATATACTTTTAAATGAGTTATTGATGTTCTTTCTTTCTTAAATTAAGCAGAATACATTTATTCTCCATTGTTTTATTTTTTGTTATATAGATAGAGGATTTTTTTTATTTTCATGCTATTTTGATATTTGATATTATATTAAATCCTAATTTATATTATTTTCTGTATAAAGATATTCAGTTTTTAGTGAAATTAAATTATTTTTCAGCATATTTATTATTTAAACATTTTTAAAACTAATATAAGTAAATAAGCAAATATTTTATTCCTGCATAAATACTATATCTTGGATTGAAGAGAAGAGTATTCATTTATTTAACACTCTCAAAAGGCGCGCATGCTCAATTAGCTTGAAAGGCGGATATTGGAATGAAAACTAATATAAATAAAAGTAGTTTAAATATTTTTAAAATATTAAATTTATATTGAGAAATAAACGACACCCATCTCTGTACTTTTAATAACATCGTGTTAAAAAAAATTATTACTTTATCACCATATAAATTTTCATTGCTTGAAAAAATAATTATAAATATATTTCATTTTATATTTATTATTAAAAATATATTTTAAAAAAATGAAAATAAATTTGAAACTAAAAATCTACCTTTAGAAAAAGAACTTTATGTTTGTCAATATGTTCATAATGTTAAAAAAATTCTGAACAAATTGTGAAAAGCATGTTTTCACTTTAAATGCATTTTTATCTCTTGATTACCATCTCAAATAAGAATGATAACTAAATTATAGAATTATTACTGCTTAAATTCAACATCGAATCCAATATCATAAGGCAAACTGGAGATTAATATTGATATTATACCATCCATTGTTATTGCAGTCTAAACAATACATAATCACATCACAAGTCTAAAGTATTTTAGAATGGATTAGTAAGTATTAAATCCTTTGTCATGATTAGCAGCTTCATTAAAGAATATTCTCTCTGTTAATGTGTAACATGAATGCTCTATGAATTAGTAAAATAAGACTTTTACTAATTTCCTACCAATTTATTATCATACTTTATGATTTTTAAATGAATACGCCCATTACAATTTTTAAGAAAAATCAAGATAAAAAAAATAAAGAATAAAAAGATTAAGATGAGTTTTTATTATTATTACACAAACCAATCTGTGATCTATAAACATGATAACATAAATCATTTGTGGATTTTATATATATACATAAAGTATTTTATGTGTTAAATTATATATTATTTTGTGTTAATTCCCAATGTTTCAACAAAATAACATCCATCATTGTCAAGTTTTTAAAGAACAACCATTAGAATAAATATAATATGTGTTAAATATTATATATATAAAGTTCTTTAATGTTGTGTTTTAACTTTTTCTGCAGCAAACCTTTTTTAAAAGTCATTAATACCTTGCCAAATTATAACTGTCCATTATATTTTTGCTTCAGTTATATATTTCTTGTTAAAGCAATGTATTACATTTCTTTAAAATACCTTTAAGATAATGTTTATGATGTTACCTGAGTGGGTTTCTTCCATAAAAACCATAAATTAAGTTTACTACATTTTTTAGTTAATCAATTAATTTAGTTTATATATCTAATTCTAAGAAGATAAGAATTTATAATAATAATTATTATCCATTGAAAAATATATTGATTGATCTTATGATCATTTCAGATTATTTTAGAATCTTATGAAGTATTTGTAAAGAACATGTTTAGTAGCTTTAAGGAATATGGAGTGTGTTTTTTTATCTCAAATTTCAAATTCATTTTTACACTACAAAATCCACCAAAGTATTCCCATTGATTCATATTCTCAATTTGATAATTAGCCAAACTATTAAATACATATTTTTGTAGATATATTGCAAAGGACTTGAATTTTCATATATGGCATTCAATCTATCAAAAATATCCAGTAGTTTATGTTTTGAATTGGAAAAAGTAGAACTATCATCAGCATATTGTAAATGTAGAAGCCAAAAAGATGAAGTTCTAGCTTTTCTAATTGGCTCAAATTAAAAACATCATTATCAAATGTATATTACATCTTGCTATCTACGTCATGGTGTTAGCTATCTTTGAACTCCATTTTGTGAGATATTTGAATATTCATGATAATTTTTTATTGCCAATATATAAAATCAAATAATTATTGCTCAAGAACTTATACGATTCACTATAAAGTGGCAAAACTCTCCATATAGTAGTGCCACTCAGTGCCAGCCAGAGTAATCAATGGATTCCAGAAGGCTTGTGCATAAAATCCCCATCCAGTACCTACTCATTCAATATCCCCAGATTAGTTTCTGGATTGTGGTCTTCGTCAGTAAAGATCTTTGGATCTGAGAGCACTGCACTTAGATCTTAGGATGCTCCTTACTGACAAAGGCCACAAGCCAAAAACTAGTTTGGGGATATTGGATGAGTAGGCACTAGATGGGGAGTTTATTCACAAGCCTTCTGGTATCCATTGATTACTCTAGCTTGCACTGAGTCACAATATGTATAGAAGGTTTTGCCTGTTCTAATAGTTAAGAGCAAGCATATGAAATAGTGATCATGTGATGATTCACGGTAGTGACAGTTTCTGCTAAACACACATATCTTCATTGGCAAAGAAAATCTATAATATCACAATGATTTACTATTAAAAAATTAACTTAAACAATTTTAACAATAACAAAAACTTGAGACTATAAAAGATAGAATAAGCAAATAAATATCATTTTCGCTAAGAAACATAAAATACAAACTACAAAATTATCACAGTATTTATAATAATAAAAATAGTCATTATCACATAATCATAAACAATGAAAATAAATCATGTGATTTTTTTTCATATTATATTCATGTTTCCAAAGGTATAATCCCCTAATAAGATTAAATTAACTGAAAAATGTCTGGAATACATGCCCATTTATAAAACTGAACAGGTATTTATTATGATGTGCTTTAAAACTATAATAATATTTTTTATTAGTATTTTAACAATTTTAAACTCCAATTACATTCCACTTTTTATTTTACCATTTAATATTTACTAAGGCTTTAACCTTAAGAATATGCATGTAAAAATGCGATATTAGGGACCTCTACAGGTCTTAACCACAAGCTTATGCCTTGGAAGAAAAGAGGGGAACCCTTCTTTACTTCAACCTACTTTCTATTTAAATAGGTGAAGCTGAAGCGGTTAGATCTAAGAGCATGAAGCTATTCAATACTTCACTGATTAAGTCCACGTTTCTTATTACACGTTAACACTCGTGAAATCTTTCGATTTACAATGAGTCAATGGAAAGATCTTATATCTAGAAATCTATTATGATAATTTAAAGTTGTAATTATAAATTTATTTAAACGCACATTGATTACGTAAGTAATATTTACTAAGCTTTTAACCTCAAGAATATGCGTGTAAAAATGCGATATTAGGGACCTCTACAGGTCTTAACCACAAGATTATGCCTTGGAAGAAAAGAGGGGAACCCTTCTTTACTTCAACCTATGGTGAAATCAATAAATCTTTTTAACAGCAAATAAACTTTCATATAAGAATTGTATAAGAATTACATTTATTAAAATAGTATTGAAATATTAAATTCAAAATTTTTAATTTATATTTTAAAATGTATATACACAATATATACTTTTTAATAGCTTTAATAAGTATTTTAAAATTTATGACTATAATGATTGTGTTAATCATTTTATTTTATTACTATTTAACTTTATGCTTATTTTTTTTAAAATAAGATCTTCAAAAAGTTTTGAAATCATTTTTTCCCTTGTATTTAAACAGATTAATAAGAAATACTTCGATTGATAACTCAAGTGGACTATAAGGCAAATTTCTTAAGATAAAATTATAGTTTTTCTTCTGAATAAAAACAGGATTTTATCTGAAGAAAAGGTAAAATGTTTTGTTCAGAAAAAAAAAAGAGTCTGCACTAGGCTATAAAAGCAGTTAAAAAATTTTAAACTGAATAACATTTGATTAAATATTCTTTAGAAAGTAGTATTGAAAAGATATAAATTTCCCCACTGACTGAAAAAATAAGTGAAATATCTTCAATTAGAAGTTAAACATATACATACTTTTTACTTATGATCTGAATGCAGTAATAAACAAATAAGTAAAATAATCGTTAGAAATTAAAGTGTATATTTTTATTGCAATGTTTAGATATAAATATATATTTTTAAAAAAATTAAACTGTATATATCTATGTATTAAGATAAACAATGCATAACACTAAATGAACTCAGTATAAAATTTTAAATTTGAGCTTTTCTTTATTTAAAAGAGAGATTGTGGTTGGAATAATATAGTATTATAGGACATTTCAAATATTATATATATATATATAGTAGATCAACATTTGATTTAGAGAGAAATATTCAGTAGATATGTCAACTTGCAGGGGAAATACAGAAAAAAAAATGCTACAATGATGAAAATTATGTCAACTTACAATCTGTACCAGCCATAAGGGCCTCAACGTTTGTCTTATATGCACTTTGGTGTACTAGGTGTACGTTCGTATTGGGTAATAACCCCAGAAGGCATCCAGCCACATTTGAGAATAAGTTAATTAAAATTCAAATTAGGGACAAGCAGATCACCAGCCCAGATATTTATGCAGCTACTTGGTCCCTGCTCAGACAAACAGCAAAGTTATAAATAATGGACAATCCAGTATGTTAAAATTTGTAATCAACTTGTAGCAGTTAATTTACTATGTAACCACTAATGTTTTCTTTTGAGACAATAAAGGCCTTTTTAATAATAATAATAATAATAATAATAATAATAATAATAATAATAATAATAATAATAATAATAATAATAATAATAATAATAATAATAATAATAATAATAATAATAATAATAATAATAATAATAATAATAATAATAATAATAATAATAATAATAATAATAATAATAATAATAATTTAATTTCATTTAGTACATTTAACAGATTTTACATCCAAACAAAAATGCACAGCTGATCTAGTTCACAAAGCATTTGCAGAGTGCTTTGCACGGTAGTCCTAAATGTTCTATGGTCTGTTTCAAATATATTAACAGCATTAAAGTATTTATTGTACAATCTAGGTAATCTTACTAATGCTGAATTTTTTAATGTATCACTTTAAAATTTTGGAATATTATACATATTTCCTGATCTCGTATCCTTTATCTTCACCTTAAATGATAATGTTGTTTGGCAACTTCTCACATCTATTATAACTGATGTAATTTTTTTTAAATACTTCATATCAGTATAGATTCGTCATTTGTAGAGTGCATTGTCATCACATATTATTTCTGATTTAATGTATTTTAAAAAAAAATTATAAACCTTTTCCGGTGCTAATCAATTACTTAATTTACATGAGTTCCAGATCAAATATCCATAATTTAGAATAAGTAAAACCAATGTATGAAAGAAATACACACATGTATTTCTCTTAAACATTTTACTGTTTCTGAGAATTAAACCCATTATTTTATAACTTTTTGAAATAATATTTTGAATATTATTATTAAATGTTCCATTATTATTAAAAATAATACCTAAATCTTTATGATATTCTTTTCTTAAAATACTTTTTGAGTTTAGTGTATAATTAAACAGTCTTGTAGATGAATTTTTAGAAAATGATATGACACAACATTTTTCAATGTTAATTTCCATATAGTTTACCACACACCAATCCTGAAATTTTTTGATTTGATGTCAGACTGCAAAATCTTCTGATCATCAAAATTCTTAATAGTTTTATACAGTTTAATATCATCTGCAAAGCAGAAAATGTCAGAATCACTTACACACTGCTCTATATCCAAAGAATAAACTGAAAAAAGCAGTGGTCCAAGTATACTTCCTTGAGGCACTCCAGCATTATTAAAATACATGTATGATTTTGCAGACCCAAATATATAAAATTAGGTCTATTTGAGACAAAAGATACAAACTACTGCAAAAGTTCACAACTAAAACCAATAGTGTGCAAATTACTAATCAATCTAGAGTGATCTACTCGGTTAAATGCTTTGCTTAAATCAAAATAAATCACATCTAGCTGCAATCTGTTATCAATTGCATTTGCAATAGCATCTTGAATATGTATCAAATTAGTTTCAACAGATCTATCTGGGATAAAACCCTGTTGGGCTTTAGATAAAGATTTACATACTTTATCTATTATCTTATTATACACACATTTTTCAAAGATTTTTCCAGCTATACATAATAATGAAATAGGTCTATAATTACTAACATTATTTGATTTGACTTTTGGTATTGGTATAACTTTTGCAACTTTCCAAGAATCAGGAAAAATATCCTGCAGTAAAGAGATATTAAAAATATAACAAAGCACTGAAGCTAGCAGTTCAGCACATCCTTTATAAATAAAAACAGGTAGCATATCATATCCAAAACTTTTTTATTTTTAAGCTGTTTTATTGCTAATAAAATGTCATTATAATTTAATGAGTTAATAACTATCAAATCATAACTTTTATAAGCAGATCTAACTGCATATGATTTATATGGCACATTTCCCCCTGTACATGATGAGAAGTAGTTGGCAAAAACATCAGTTGAAAGACTCTCATTGTCAATTGACATTTTATTTTTTACATCAGAATGCTTTTTAATAAATGACCAAAAGTAATTTGAATTGCAATTTATGTTGTCCTCTAGTTTCTCTATATATCTTTTGAAATCCATTTTTTCTATGATTTTAAATAATCTAAAATTTATAAAGTTATTATAACATATTATTGATCCTGATTTCTTAAACAACTTATGATGCTTATGTTTACTTTTGTAAATACAAATCATTTTCTTAGAGAACCAAGGAGGATATTTTAGATGATTCATAGCATAATGGTATTCTATTATTTAAAATGTTTTGCATAATTTTTTGAAACAGATGTACTATCTCATTTCTATTTGGGGAACAATATATTTGGTCCCAATCAGCATACTTGATGTCACAATATAAATTATGATAATCACCAAGTTTATAATTTGTATTTGAAGTTATCATACCCTTATTTAATGATATGTGTTTGACATAAACAAAAAACTCAACTGCTGTATGATGAGAGTCTTCCTTTAATAATGGCTGCACACTATTCCTCATATCTACATCATTAAAGTTAATATAAAATCTAGAACACATCAATTTTTATTTTTAACTGATTTTTTTGTACTACACCTGTTATATTCATAAATTCTATAATTCTTTGTCCTTTATTTATTTCATTACTGCATAATCCAGTTATTTCATCTGCTGTTATTGCATATCATGCATTAAAGTCACCACAGATCAAAATATTGTGCTTATAATTAAGTAAATATTTTTCCAATTTCTCCAAATCATTATTTAGTTCAATTATATTAATATAAGGAGAAATATATATTCCCAACCAAAAACAATTGAGATCCTAATATCATTTCAATCCAAATAGTATCAACAAAATTCAGTTCTATATTTACTTGCTTTGTTACAATGTTGTTTTTAACAGCCAATAAAACACCTCCATCTCTTGAAAGCTTAGAGTTTACACGATCATGTCTATATAGTAAATATCTATGATGCACAATTTGATCAGTAACAAATTGATCATTCAACCATGTTTCCATTAAAGAACTACATTTTTTTTCTTTTTAGAGATTTTAATGTACATATAGTTATAAACAGTAATTTGTTCCAAAAGTTATTGGAAAATAGTGTTCATTGTGGGAATTCAAATATTTTACTGTTATTGTGAATTTTTAACATACCACATGAATTAAGTATTGAAATATAGAATTTAAAGAGAAAAATTAATTTTAAACAACTTGGATACATTTTTATTCAAAGCAATAGCATTTTATAGATGATGTTATGGTTAGAAGTCTGAATATAAAATAATTTTATGCTAAAGAAGCACTTACAATTGTGCATTATTAGACATTGTAGATTACTATACTCTAAGGTCAATGCAAAATTAAAAAAATTACATTAAAAAAAGATTCTATTTCAAGCATATAGTTAAGTTTTCCTTTTTGTAGTAAATTTTAAAAGATATTAAATGTTTGTCAAGTTGCCAATTTGTATTTTTAAAAATAAAATATAACTGAGGTGTGAAATTTTTTAAAGAGTATATTAAATGCACAAATCTAAAAAAAGCTCTCATTATTTCTCTAACAATGATTATTTCATTAGTGATTTGTCAATTATAATCATATAAAATTATTTTCTTGATAGAATAATAAATTAAGCCACAGTTACTACAATCAATATTTCATACTCTATTAATTTTTAATTAAACAGTTGTCTATTTCAGCTTTTTTCTAAATATGTCTCTACTATGAAAAATTCAAATTAATTTAAATGTAACTTTTCTTAGTTTACATTTTATTCTTTTTGTTTTAGTAATATTTCATACTAGTCCTTGTCTAAGTAGTTGTAAATTTAAAATCATCTTTTGGAGAAAAAAAATTGCATTTATTCCCAATATTATTAGACAAATACAATAAAAAAATTTATCATAATTAATGGCAACAATAATAAGAAGCAAATTTATTTTATTATAATAAATGATTGTAAAAAAAGCTGTCAACTGGAATCAGTTAAATAAAAGTAATTTTAATTTTTTATTTTTGTATTTTTATACCAATATATTTTTAATACAAATAATTTAATATATATGATAAATAATATTTACAAAAAAAATCAAATTTGAAATTATAATTATAAAACAAATATATATCTTAGAAGTGACATGAAATACTGTTATAGTTATATCAAAAAATCATATTGTAGACATTGTCAGTAACTTGCAAAAAACTTTAAAATGATTTGTAAAAACTATTAAAAAAATATATGTATTTTCTAATGTGGTCTGTTTAAATCATTTGATTACCTTTAAAGTGATCTATTGATCTAAAACACAATACATTCCTATTAAATTCATAAATAATACTTTTTAAATGATAAAAATGATTTTGAATCTTAATGAATAATGATACAATTGAGTTGCCTGATTTTACTTATAAACCAGTCCTACTCCTTTATTTAGATTTGGCAAAGATCCATTTGAATATATTTAGAACAATTCATTATAATTTTAAAAGTAGAATCTGAATAAATTTTCAAATATGTTAACTTCAAAACTATTTTCATTTTTTAAAGATATTTGTATTTAAATATTATATATATAATTCTAATATTCTCATGAATAAATGATGATTTCACACTATTATTTTTGGGAGATTCAATGTAGTAAAAATAAAATAGCTAAATAACTGATATTTCAAGTACTTTACTCAGAACTTCTCTGTATGGAATAAACATGTGTATATTGAAATAATATATTCCTTTGGATTATATTTCATTGGTGTGTAGATTAAGTAAATGTCTAGAAAGAAGTTTTATTAATTTAGTAAGTGTGATGTCATTGATATTTTAAAATATTGAATTATTATTAATGTAAAAGGCATTATATATTATTTTTATAAATAAAATTGATTTTGTTAAGCAATTTAAAATGAAATTCAATTGTTTAATTTTTAAATATTAATTTTAAAGAATTGATAATTATTTGTTTTAAATAATTTTAAAATAGATTGAAGCATTATTTGTTCTATTGGCAAGTATCCAAGAATGATTTTTTATCAAAAAATTATTTTGATCATATGAACAGGATCCATCATCTGCTACTGAATTTAAAAAAGAAAATATTGGATTTTAAACTCTCAAAATGAACTTTTAAATAAGCAATTTTTATTTTAAGAATTTGGAAACCAAAACTCAAATGAATAATCTACTTCATATTTCATATATCGTAAATAGGATTAATTCATAATCATCAACTGCTACAAAATCATGATTTTTTCTACTTTTTATTTAGGCCTATATTATATATTTCAAATGAAATGACATAATGAAGAGATCATCTGCTATACATATAAATTTGTGGAAAGACTTTTAAGTTTATTTACTGGTATGTCTCTATTAAATATTTTGTTTAATTTATAATAAATCATTTTTATATAAATAATTTTATACTGATATCAATTATTTTAAATTGTCAATTCTTAAATATTGGATCAATCACTACGTGCATAATTATCAATGCTATATACATACAATATTGTCAAGACATTTTTAATATAATGTTAAAAAATGATATAGATGTAATAAATGATAGTTTATTTTATTTTAGGTCACATTTCAATACAGATTATGAAATGCATTATTCATATTATTTAATATTATAATTTTAAATAATGATTGTCTAAATAGTAATAAATGTATTTTATATATATGGCACTTGACTGATACTGTATGTATTGGCAACTGAGATATTATTAATATGCTTACCTTGATATTATTGGTTAGTCCCAGTTATAAATTCCTAGCACTTCATTTTGTAATGATTTCATCTTTGTAGTGAATACTTTCTTACAGTGTTACTAGATATTGAGATAAGAATAGTTTGTTTTGGCAATGTCTCAGATTGTTGATCTTACACATGTTTTTTTTTTTTGATTTTGATGTATTAATTTAGATATTGCTAACTATTACAATGACATTATTGTTATTTTATTTTTTAAATAAATTATTTTGTTTAATAATAAATTTTGTTTATTTTATTACTGACTATTACTTGAATTATAAAATACAAAATATTGATATGCCAAATTAATAGGTTCCAAGTATAACTCCTGCTGTGTAAACTTGTCTTTTACTTCAAGATTTATTATTAATTAGAAGAGTTTTACTTTATAATTTATAACTTCTCAATATTTTTATGTAAGTGTAACTTTTCTAGCAAACATAATTTCTGTTTTTGGTATTTTTTATATCAATTCTTAATACTAAATTACAATTTGTTATTGAAAAGAAGTCTAGATTTATTATCTATTGATGCCTTTTAATAAAGCTTTTTATGGAACTATTTATCCATTACAATATATATATGTTGATACAAAGATTTTCATGGGTTGCATATATAAAAGACATATTTTGTGGGTTCATCCGTGTTAAAAATTTAAATATTGATTTATCGACTTTTCGACTTGATCACACAAGTCATCTACTGGGTGATAAAAGATGACTTGTGTGATCAAGTCAAAACATCGGTAAATCAATATTTAAATTTTTTAACATGGATGAACTCGCAAAATATGTCCTAAATATATATATATTGTGACTGAGAAGTCCACATGGATTCTAACAGGCAGAATTAATGATATAATACAAAACTGTTAAGATATAATCTGGTCATGGCCAGAGTGCACCACGAAGAGCTATCACAGCATTATATGAAGATACATAAATTGCATGACTATTGAACTAATTATCATTCTCACTAATGACTGTATCTCAAAAATACACTTGAAAACCTAAATTAATAATTTTATTTACTTGAGAGTCAAAGGCCAATCATAGACAATATAGCATGATGTATAAAACTACTAAGATTACTCTTCCAGAGTTAAATGTATGCTCCATTACATCAATACCAGTGATCATATGGAAAATATAGGCTATTTAACAAAACAGCAATAGTTATAATCAGTCCCATAACAGAATGAGCTGTAGTTCAGATATACTCAGGATTTTAGTACTGAAATGTGATGTAGAGTATTTGCTTTGGAATAAAAGGTAAGCAAATAAACTTTCGGTTCTTTTCACCATTAATTTAAATTTCTAATTAAATCAATAGCAATGACACTCTTATTGTAATATGTAAATCATAAATTATAATATTAGAACATAGATTCAATCATTATACTGGCTGGCAAGCTTATTTATTAATTTAGATCCTAATATCATAAACACCAATAGAAGTAACAAATTCTAGATTTTATTCCAGAATTAACAAAGCAAAGTGAATGGTGATGTAGGAGATAAATGAGATTTTTATACCTTATACATCACTAATTACCCAAGAACAAAAGCATTAAGATATTCTCTTATAATTTTAGTAAACCTTGTATTCATTATCAGGGACATGTGCTCCAACATGTGATCTGTTTAATATGGTGGTTTTTATGGTTTTATGTATGACAAATAGCATAGTTAGGTTAAATTATATAATTAACATTTATTTACAACTCCATTAATATTAAATAAATAATTGATTATTACAATATTTACAAAATTAAATAAACAATAAATAAAATAAAAGACCATAACATGTATTTATTTTATACATGGTTAGTGTACATGAATTCCAAATAAATATGATATAAGATTTTCTTACAAATGAATTTATTTCAGCTTCTTGTAGGAAGAGGATGGATTCAAACACCTAGTCGATAATTATATGTCAATATCAAAACCAATGTGCCTATACTCCAGATTTATAATAATAATAATAATAATAATATAGTGCGGTCCTGCTGTCAATAAGTAGTAACAAACTTACAAAAGCTCGTGAATGTACTTCATTAAAGGCAAACAGAATCTAATTATTAGTTTAAAAATCTTATAATTTTGAAAATTATAATCGATTTCCGGATTATAAAAAAAGACGCTGTTAACAAAGTAAGTTTTTTTTTATTATTTTGTCCTAAGAAAATCTAGTCATCTAGTTGAAATGGCGTCTGCAGATAACAATTGTGTTGTTAGTAAAAGAAATAACAATACAGATGTCAAATCAGTTGCAGAAGCCAGTAAGGAAAAAAAATCTTATGCAAATATTGCTGCAATGAAACCACAAAAAGCAATATTAGAAAATATTACACAGCAAGAGAACAAAAAAAAATGGAGGGGAAGGACAAATAGGCAGAATTAGGAGAGCCAATTTATTAGACATTTTTGAACTAAGTTTAGAAAATGAAGATGAGACACCTAATCATTTAGCAGAACAAACTGAAGATAATTGGACAGAAAAAGAAATTCAAGAAATAAACATCCAGTTTAATAACACAATACCAAGCAAGTTATATGAATCTTTTAAAAAATTCTTTTCTAATAAATCATTAGTGCTGGCAATTACAGATAGAAATCTAACGTTATATAAATATCACAAAGAGTTATTATATCAAAAACTAACAGATGAAAACTTATGGGATTCAATCTCAGAAATTGGTGAACATTCAAACTCGTGATATATAGCTATACAATTTTTCAATGAAAATCAAAAAATGAGATTTAAATTACAAATAAAAACAATTGGTGGATATGTAATGATTGTTGTTGATGAAAATCTGCAAAATTATTGCTCAGGAATCATTAAAAATGCGTATTTTGGGTTTAGCATTCGGGATTTCAAAAGTATGGTCCAACCATTTGGGCATGCAATATACATTAAGCAAATCTTGTACAATGATACTCCAACACTTATATACACCAACAGTTATCATTTTAAGATAAAGCTGCACCAGCATATTAAACCAGAAGAAATTCCAAGGCAAATTATGGATCAGGGAGCAGTATTATACTTAAACATTAAAGGGCTAAGACCACAATGTTTTGGCTGTGGAGAAAGAAGCCATTTGATTATAGACTGTCCAAAGAATGGAAATAACAAAGGATTTGATTTATCAGAAGAAAGACTAGAAAAGAAAACAAGCTATAAACAAAGAGATGTAAAGCAAATACTGACATTGGATGTGGGAACTCAAGGCAATGAAAAGGAAAAAAATTCTATACAAACAGATATGAATACAGATAAGCAAGAAAATGATACTGCAAATATAAATAATGATGATAGCAATATTGGGGAGATTCCAGATTCTTCATTAAGGTTGGAGGGAAAAGTGTACCTTAAGATAAATAATACAAAAGTAAAAGAAAAAAAAGGGAATGATATACAAATGCATGTGGTTAAAGCTTTAGAAAAAAATATAGACAAACACACATTAAAAAAAAATGTTGATGGGAAGCAATATTATGAAGAGAATATGAATTTGGATGAAGAACTGGAATTATCTAAAAAATAACGAACTAGGAACAATACGAATACTGAGATTACTCAGACAATAATGCCAAATATGCAGCAAGTTACTCAGGTTAATAGTGAACAGAAGAGAAAGCCAGGAAGACCCCCAAAAAACAGGAAAAACAGGAAAAAAGCTAAAATTAGGAGAGGTTATGTTTGATGACACAGGAGAACAGTATCAAATGGATAGATATACTGATGTTGAAACTGAAAGTGAGTTCGAAGATGCCCAAGATTTACAATTGATAGACAGCCTAAAATAGGGATAATTAAAGATAAAGTAAATTTAAATAAATTCAAAGTAAAAAGTAAATCTTTATAAATGAAAATTAAAATTGCTTCTTTTAATGTATGGGGTTTGAATTCAATAGAAAAAATATTTAAGTTGAAACAATGGATCAAGGAAACAAAACCTCATATAATGGGACTGCTTGAAACCAAAATTTATGCAGAATCACAAATTTATCCAGCAAAATTTCTAAATAGTGAGGGCTTTGTTGCATGTTCAAGAGACTACCTCTTCATCAGCCGGGACAGGTCTTTTGATAGCTACTGCTTGCCAGTTTACCAATTTGCAAATCATATACATTGATGCAAATCTATTAATCATTACTTTATTTCACAAAATAATTAAAATAAATGTAATCTTTGTTTATATGCCATTGCAAAAATATAAAATAAATACAATAATTGCCACAATTAATTCAACACTGGGATCTACAGCTAATCCAACAATTTTGATTGGAGACTGCAATGTAACATATGATGAGTTTGTAAATAAGTGGATACATAAATTATCAATTCCATTGATGAGTGCAAGGGGTTACTTACCTGAAAATGCTGTTTCATTTCATAATGGCCGATTTTCAACATTAATTGATCTTTGTTTTTACTCTCCAGTGTTTCATCATCTAATAAGCATGAAGTTAATCCCATCAGCAATTTCTGATCACTCAGCTCAGTTCATATCAATTGACCTCAGTAATATACAAGTCTCTAGACTGCAATTAACTAGAACAACAAGAATGTTGATTCCAACCTTAACACCCAAATTTATTTTTTCAGAGACTTATATTATGTGGAATAAGATTCTTTCAATGACCTTTAACCCAATACAGCAATATTTAGCTTACATTAATATCGTGTCATTTAACATTAATCATATAGTGAAAAATCAGCCACTTCCCTCAGGGTTGTTGAAGCTTGCAGAACAAATTCATAAATGTATTGTGGCCATAACCCCTAATCAACACACACAGAAACGTATACATATACTAACAAATGCTTATAACAAAGCATGTGAAACCCTGAAGAGCTATTTAAAAAATAAAAAAGTAGAATATGCCTAATGCATCAACACACATGGACTCGGCAATATATTAGATGGGCATTAGGGAGGGGACCTGAAATCAAAGTGTCGTTAGCAATTAAAATAGACAATGAAACATTTACTGGAAATAATATGATCTTACCAATTCTTATCTATTTTAAAGATAAGCTGGGACCAGGAAAATTAATACAATACCAGCCAAATGTATTTGGAATGACAGAGATTGAATCACCATATACTATAGATGATTTTATAATGAAAATGAATAAAATGGACAACAACTGTCACCCAGAAAGCCCTGGAAACACCTTGACAAGCTGACTAGAAAATGCCTGTGTCAGCTGGCAAATTATTTATCACAGGGAATAATAACAATGGAGGGAGTTAATACAATCGAGATTGTGCTGTTTAATAAAAAAAAGAAGCCCATTCCTTTGTAATCAGAGATAAGGCCAATATCAATGTGTCCATTGCCCATAAAGATTTTAGAGAAAGTAATTAAAGATAAAATAGAACCATTTATTTTACCGATGATTTCACCAGCTCAATTTAATAAAAAACATTCATCCACCACACAAGCTACTATGTTATTTAAGGCTATTTTGACATCAGTTAGAGAAAAGAAAAGATATGTTCCGATTGTTGTACAGCTGGATATTGCTTCGGCTTTTGACAATGTTGATATATCTATACTGTTGAGATTGTTGAATGACACTGAAATGCCAAAATCACATATATATGTTATAACAAATTTACTCTTAAATCGTGAGCTTCACATTACTCTAAATGGCAGAAATTCACCAGCTTTCACACCAACTAAATCACTTTCACAAGGGTCCCCACTTAGTGCCATCTTATTTATTTTATATATAAATCCCCTTCTTGGCCGATTACAACAGGCATTTGAGGGAATGGAGATCCCAGGAACAGGTCAAAAATTGACCTGCATTGCATACATGAATGATATTACAGTTTTCCTGAAATCAAAAAGGCAGATACCAAAACTACAGATGATTTTAGACGAATACTCAAAGGAATTTAAACTAAGTTTCAATCCAGAAAAAACAGCAGCATGGACTATATTCATGGGAAGGCCATGTACATCCATTTTCCAGGCAAAGCCAAGCTCATTCCTTGGATTTCCATTCCATCTAGGGACTACTGGAATGAGATGTCATTTGCAAAACAAATTGAAAAATGAAATACAGAAAATAGCAGACTCTCTAGCCAATACCTATATGTCAGTATATTCTAAGATTCAATTGATTAATAGTTTGATGATGACTAAGATAGTTTACTTTATGCTGGTGGTTGCTTTCTCAAAAGCTTTTATCTCCAAAATTAAGACCATTTGCAATCAGCTACTACGGTCAAGGAAAGTCATGGCAATATCAATGGCAAAACTATGTCAGCCACTGAATAAAAATGGTTTGGGGTTATATGATATTGGTATTTTTGCAAAACAGAGAATGAGGAACAATATAATTGATATTGTTAAACAATTTCCAAAAATTAAGCAGCTCATAGAGGTCATTCCAAATGATAAACCACCACCAAAAAAATTATCATATTCTGAACAATTAATATATCTTTGTAAAACAGAATCAATAATCCCAGAGCAATTTATTAATAAATACAAATACTGGGAAATTTATGAACTAATACATGAAGATAATAACACAATTGCTTTAGAACAAATACTGGGAATTAATAATAAACAACTGGTTAAAAGGTATAAACGATGGGCCTTAGAACCAAAGTTTTTCAATTTTCTAATAAAACTTAATCTATCTGCATTACCTACCACATATTTTCTTTGCCATAAAAGACTGTATACGTCAATTGATCCCTTTTGTAGGTTATGCCATCGAGCTGAGAAAACCCTATCACATCTGCTATATCACTGTGAGGGACTTAGGCAGATAAGAACTCTCATAACTAGCAGTTACAGGAAGTCTAATGTAACAATGCATCAATTAATTTCTGCATTTAGAGAGGGATTAACACCAAGTGTCAGGGCAGCAACCTTTGTGCTATATGCATACTGGTGTACTAGATGCACTTTCCTAATTGGTAACAATTCCAGGAGACATCCAGCTACTTTTTCAAATAAACTTGAAATGATACAGAAAAGGGATAAGACACTGGCCAGACATGACATTTATGCAGCAACCTGGTCATTACTTAAGATTAGATCTATGTTATAGTGAATTGAGGAAATTAAACATTATAAAAAAACTTAGAAGGATATGCATATCAAATTAGCAACAAGGACAATTTAGTAACAATTTTTTCCCTTCTGTTATAAGTAATTGATTTGCTAATGGTGTTCAAATGATAATGGACAATCCAGGATATTATATGTAGACGAACTATGTAAATGCAAAATGTGTAATTCTTTTGAGATAATAAAGGCCTTTTGAAACATAATAATAATGATGATGATGATGATGATGATAATAATAATAATAATAATAATTCAATTCAATTCAATTCATTTTATTTACCGTACAAAACTACAGCATAAAGCCAATTACAGTATTGCACCATAACAAATATATAAATACATAAATGAGTTTAAATGGCAAATTATTAATATAAGTATGTGCCATATTTTAATAAAAGATAATTAACACATTTAAAAATCTAAAGTAAAATTAAACATCAGCATATAAACAATTATAAATAAAAGAGATAAATATAAAACACATAACAAAATAATAAAAAAAAACAATTTAACAAATATATATATATATAAACAAAATCAAGTTAAACCAATCAAATCTGGCATTTAAATTTAATAACGTTACAAAATTGATTATAATCCAAATTGAAGTAATTAATATTACTACAAATCTGATTATATAAAGATGGTAGCCTAAATAAAGGAGAAAATCTAAGAACATTGGAATGACAAGTTTTAATGTAACAAACAGAAGCAGACCGAGTATCATGCACATGAGATCTAATTATAACAGTAGAAATTGAGTTAGATAAAAGAACTATTTTATTAATAAGTTTATAAAGATATTTAAGATCTCTAATTTTATTTCCCAAAGAAACATATTTTGAAAACTTATTAGAGACTGATTGTAATAAATTACATCCCTGTTTAGAGCTAGGATTCCAAATGACTGAACAATATTCAGTGATGGGAAGAACTAGTGATAAAAATAATTTAAATTTTGTATCACTACTTTAATGATAACCAAACCTTAGAATAGTACCTACAATTTTTAAAGCCTTACCAATAATCATTTCCAAATGAGGAAGAAAGGATCAATTACTAGAAAATATAACTCCCAAATCTTTTTGGGATTCAACAGAAGCAATTTTGTGAGAATTTATAAAATAAGAAAAATGCAAAACTTCAGATTTTTTAGAATACGAGACTAGGGAACATTTACTGAAATTAACAGTCATATTATTTAGATCACACCAAGCACTAAAATTATCTATATTCTTTTGAAGAAGAGTGCAATCAAACACAGATGTGATTCTTCTAAAGATTTTACAGTCATCTGCATAGCACAAAAGATAAGAAGATTTTAAGCAATCCTTAAGGTCATTCATATAAATGTTAAAAAGCATAGGTGCTAAAATAATAATAATAATAATAATAATAATAATAATAATAATAATAATAATAATAATAATAATAATAATAATAATAATAATAATAATAATAATAATAATAATAATAATAATAATAATAATAATAATAATAATAATAATAATAATAATAATAATAATAATAGCAGCAGCAGCAACAATTGATATTAATAAATGTGAAAATTGATCTTGATGATGAATCAAAGAGGAAATTTGAACTTCGACTCAGCTAGGAATATCATATAATCAACCTAAAATAAATTATGACAATAATTCACTTGAATGCTCTTTTATGGCTGATAACTGAACACACAAAATAAACCTAAGATAAGGGAAACAATGTAAGCATCATAATGTATGGAGACTCTCCTCACACATACAATTATCCAACAAAGAGCAATGTGAATGCACTCATCCGCACAAAGGAATACAAAGCATTAAGTATCCTGTGGGTTTTCTAACTATCACCAGAGCAACTACCACCATTGCAGAATGTTCTGCAGATTAACCACCAATGCTGAAACAAACTTAAAGAATATACAAAAAATAATGGTAATAATTATTCTGCGGATTGACCACCAGCACAAAATACTATAAATAATATGATAACATGGCAAATAATTATTCTGCAGATTTGACCACCAGCACAGAAAAATGCCATATAACATATTTAGTGTTAACACTTACTTCCCTAATAAAAGTGAATAAAATTACTTACATCAATAAATCTGCTAAATTAGGAAGCACATACAGTCTTACTAATGTGAATTAAGCCGTAAAATGAATAAAGACTTTAATATAGGAAACCCACTGAGATAACAGCTGACTGTGCCTAAAGCATGGTATAAACATTAATACATAGTAAATACAATATGAGTAAAGACACAGGACCCTGGGAAGACATACAAGAATAAGCCATGTGGTGTTGATGCACTTTATAGATTCATTAAATAATCATTAATGCTTTATGCAAGTGTTGTTCTCTAATAATTGTCTCTCTTCAATCCTAGACCATAAACTAAATCCCTTGAATTTAAATTGACAAATAATTATCTTAGCACAATAGGATATATATATATATATTGTGAACTTCACATGTATAAGATAATATAAAATACAAATCAAAATTAAATACATACTCATTAAATTCAAATACATAATATTTAAGTACAGTGACTATTAGCGAAGAAATCAATTACATTTCTGAATACTTAATGTACAAAATATAAATTAAATATTTTTCAATTATAACATAAAAATCTTAAGAGTAATTGTATTTCTCTTCATTTCAACTCATAATGAATATTTCATAATCAATTGGTTCATGTGTAGACGCTCTAATACTTGGATATTTTTAAAATATAAGATGTGTACAATTTTAATCAGAGTATTTATTGAAAGTTAATAAAATTAATTATTTTATTTTAGGTGTTACTTCAAAGTTAAGATATTTTATTACTTTTAATTTATTTAGTCAGTGTCAAAGACCAAGAATGGTTGTCCAAGCAAATAATTATGACAGTTATAATTATTTTCTGGTTAGCTGTTATCTTCCTTCAGCAACTATATTATAATTTCAATAATGAGATAACTCACATACTGGTAATGTTATCTCTAATATCAGTTCAATGTGGGTTTTAGCTAATCGCTTATCCTTCAGACACTGGCATACAAGATGTTAATATAGCATTTCATTCTGCACGTATATAGTACAGCTGTATGTGTTAAAGTCATAAAAGTAAAATATCACACTCCAGATTAAAACAGCATTTCATTCTGCACATATGTAGCACAACTATATGTGTTAAAGTCATGAAAGTCAATCTTTATAGCCAAGGTTAAATATAGTCTGTAAACAACAAAGAATATTTTCAAGTAGACTGACCTTTAAAACTGTTACTTCCATTGCCACAGTTAATAATTACATTTCAGTTATAGATATTTTGAAAGAGTCAGTAGTTAGATTTTTGGATAGAAGACTTGAAAAGATTTGTTAAATTTAACTCCTCATTTTGTTATTTACACACAATAATATTGCAATTTGAATTATATAAAAAAAGTTTTAATTTAACTTCTTTCTTTGTCCTTAAATTTTTTTTTTTTTTTAAAGAACAGCTTTTGTATTTGTTGTATTTAACAGCAAAAAAAATCTGCTCTCTTCATTTATTGTTTCCATTGCAGTTTTTAAAACAAAAAAAAATACCTGGTCAGGCATTGTTAGCCTGGAGGTCATCGCCTCTGCCTTGCAAGCAAGTAGTTGGTTGTAGACAGTTGTGGGTTCACGTCCTGGTCGATGCTATGACATATGAGAAAAAAAATATCTGCAAGTTCTATATTTTTATTCTTAGCCAATCAGATTTCTTCTGATTTATATATTTTTGTTAAAATAAAAGACAAGAGAGAATAAAAATACGTTTATCATATTTTATCAACTAATTCAAGTTAAATTAAATAAATCTTTTAATTAAACCAAAATTATTTTTTTAGGATTAGCCAAAGACAAAAACTAATAACAATGATTATTATTATCTGTATCTTAATAAATTTGATATGATATGCTGTTAATTTTGTAGGTTAAACATAATTTGTCCAGTTCAGTGTTTGGAAACAGAGCGAAACTAATATATATATATATAAAATACAATCAGGCAAAAAAATAGAAATACACAATCTCATCATTCAATTAATTTGAACACAAGTGTCAACCATGATAATCAAGCCATTTGCACTAAAATATAAGGTTACAATATATATATATATCAATGAAGTTTTTCTGTATAAACTCAAGAAGGCTTATTTTATTTTAATTGATAAAATAAAAAAAGATTGTGGAATATCATTTTTAGCTATTACAGCAAAGGTTGTTTCAAGGATTTTATTGTAAAGACTGCTTCCCACTATTAATGAATAGTTGCTAGAGACTCAATACTAGTTCTAGAGAATCAAGAAATATTGTAGATATAGTTTTTGTTGGCAAGTAAAATTTAAAAATTGTTGAGATAAATAATGTGATTGATATATTGCACTTACCAATTTAGTCAATGCATTCGACTTAGTTAATCTAAACATTTTGTAGTAGTGTTTAAAACTAGCAATTGTTCAACAAAATTTATATGTAACATTCTACTTGATGAAATGAAAAGTAAAGATATTATTACTGCTAAAAAATTGATATTTGTATTGAAGATTGATGTAAAACAAGAACATGCATTAGTTTTTGATTTCTACTTTTATGGCAGAAAACTAAAATAGTTTATTTATAGGTGGCTTTTTTGTCGCAGGAATCAAAATGCATTATATATTTGACAGTGATGACTTTAATTTAATTTTATTAAAAGCAAAAGTCAGTCATTTATATTTTTCACTTTTAGATTTAACAGTAAGCTGCTATCGATTGTGATGTTCTTCCAATTTACAAATTGACCTACAAAACGTTCATAATATTTTTCATTTTATCTATAAGATTTAGGTTAATAATTATTGTCAAAAAATACAAGTACTTTTACAGGCCATTTAACTTTGATGGTTATCAATTTATAAATGTGATTAAATATAAATATCTTAGTAGTTTTTTAGATAGAATTATGTACTTGAATGTTAGAATGTAATAAAGATTCCAGTGTTTTGCTATTGCGTTTAATATACTAAAAGTTAAATCCCTAAACATCACACGATCACCATCTCTTATACTAGCTCATAATTGTTATTAAACAAGACAATACTCTCCATTCAGTAGTGCCACCCTGTGCCAACCAGAATAATCAATGGATGCCAGAAGGCTTATGCATAAAATCCCTATCTTGTGCCTACTCATCCAATATCCCCAGACTAGTTTCTGGCTTGTGATTTTGTCAGTGAGGAGCCTAGAATCTGAAAGCACTACACCTAGATCTTAGGATCTAATGCAACCCTCCAGCAGCTACCTTTTATCTCTACTTAACTACAAAACTATGAGAATGAAATTGAAAACACAATATTTTTAATCTAAGCTCAATAGCTTATATTGTCATATGGGTCTGAACTCTGTTCAGCATCCATACATTTTGATGTCTTTGGCTCTTTAACAACCATAGCCATCACTATCCTATTAGGCATATGGCATCCATTGATTATTCTAGTTGGCACAGGGCGGCACTACTGAATGGAGAGTTTTGCCTTGTTTTATATTAAAAGTTATTATATAACTACTTCAAATAATCTGTTATTATTTTTACTTTATTGTATAAAAGTAAAACATAGATCTTGTACTAAAATACATAAAGGTGCTAAACATATTTCACTTAAGAATGTTCATATGATTCTAAAAATATAATGGCAAAATTATAAATCCAAACGACACATTCTTCTGATTTCTGGATGTGACATAATAATTTATGATTATAGAGACACTTTCTGAAGTTGCAAGTGGAACAAATGAACGATAGTACATTTCCTCTTGGAAATTTTATAATTTTAGAATTAGAAAAAGTTTTGACATCATTAAAAAAGAAAAATACATAACAGAAACGATTAACGTTTATAGCAAGAGATCAAAAAAAAAAAAAAAAGTTTAAAAGGTCAGAATATTTAATATATATGAATGTATTTGTGTTTTATCGCTTGGTTTCTATAAACATTACAAAATCAGTTTTAAATTTTTGATTTTCTTTCTTTTTTCCTTATTGAATTTAAAACGGCCTTATTATTCATTTAAAAGTAGCCGATATTACCATCACGAAAGCATATGTGCTATTTTCTTTTTTTATTTTGATCTAGATTTTTTCAGTAAAAATTAGTCTGTTCAACAAAAATTCATCTAATCACTATTTGGACACATATTGTTTATATATATATATTTGAAAACCAATTTTGTATATAATTCTGTATGATCTCTTTAATTCAAATCACCTAACGCTTAGCATTTAGAAATAAAAAATTTGGGGTGGGAATCGAAATTCTGCAATTGTTTTTTAAGCTACCTTTCTATTAACATTAATCTATTTGGTATAAAATTGATTGATATATAGAATAATAGACTTGAATTTGGAGCAATAAAAATAATTTTAAAAAGTCTTAATGACACATAAATAGTTTATTTCAGATGCAGATTAACCTTTAGTTTTAACCAGCTTGAAGCAATTTTGTCGTGAAAAGAAATTGATTTTAAATATATATGTGACTTTCCAAAGAAATAAAAAGTCAAACAGAAACGATAAACAATTGATTTAATTAGTTTGGAAATAATTCCTCTATTAAACGAAGCGTAATTTTCAAACTAATAGAGGATTGTGTTTTTTGATTAATTTTAGTTAAGATTCACATTTTTTGATATGAATATAAGTTGAAAATCAAATAAGATCTAAAGATGCGCACGGTTTTAATATACAGTTACAAAATGAGTTATAAAAATAGTTCATATTTTAGGAAATAACAAATATTATTACATAATATGTTTGGAATATAATTTTAAAACTGTACTTATTTAAATCAGCTAACTGAAACACACTAGCTTATTATAATATACCTGGGTCTATATATATAATATATAGAG
This sequence comes from Epiperipatus broadwayi, assembly GCA_028023455.1. Taxonomy (NCBI): domain Eukaryota; kingdom Metazoa; phylum Onychophora; class Udeonychophora; order Euonychophora; family Peripatidae; genus Epiperipatus; species Epiperipatus broadwayi. The sequence goes on from JAQFVV010000004.1 coordinate 9,859,390, forward strand.
TATATGAGCTTGTGTGTTTCAGTTATTATATAGTAGAGATGTCTTCCCATCCCTTGTATATGTATTAAAATGGATTACGTCCTGTACATGAGGGGTCAGATTGATCTTAGGTCAACATGGGTGTGACAAGAATCTCAGTCTCAGGGTGGCCTTTGAGCATTTCATCATCAGATTTTCAATTGGATGGACGGTTGAAAAGTTGGAGTGTGAAGTGGATTGAAGCCTGTCCATTAATGTATGAGGATTGGCTATCTTAATATATATCTGAGCACTTACAGCATATATGTGTAGAGATGGTAATCTGGACCAATTGATGATTGCTGATTTAGCATGAAATACGTGTGTTGGTGATTATTTATCTTTTCAACATATATGTTTTCAAGTGTATCAGTGTTATGAGAAAGTGTGGAGAGTGGTGAGTCATGTGAAAGTCTGTGCTCATATACCCTATATATTAAATCAGCTAAGACAATTAAATGTCAGATGAGGCAGTTCAAAATCAGAACATTTCTTTTGAATATTATTTCCACTAAAAAATATTTAATCAATGATTAATTGCATTATTTTTCTATTTGTTATCATTAATGTTTAGGTTATTTTAATGAATAAATAAACAATCACATCAGCATCTAACATATAGAAATTGAAGTGAAATTGACTAATGTTTCTCTGGCTGTGGGATGAATAAGCAAACCGACCATCCTTGGGTTAGCAAACTAAACAGAGAATAAAGTCTTGTTTTCAGTTGATATTAGACATAGCTTGCTAATAATGTTGACATTAAGAGTGGAACTAATATTTGAGTTAGATCTAAATGCAATAATATTAATTATAAAATAATTATTAACTGAGAAAATAAATAATTTTATTGCTGGAGAGTTCTTATGAAATTTGAAAACCCTAAGTGCCAGAACTGGATTCATTTCAGAACCTATGCACTAAATTATGCAGGACTATTAGGTAAAATAATTATAAAAATATTATTCATTATTGGATAATCTCTAGTCTTATGAATGACTAATAAAAGGTATTAATATATTTTTATTAAGTGATTTGTAACAAAGTTGTGAGAGCAGCAAAGTGAACCTTATCAATCAAAGTGTAGTAATGTGCTATCTATCTATCTACCCACCTATCTACCGATCTATCTATCTATCTATCTATCTATCTGTCTGTCTGTCTGTCTGTCTGTCTGTCTGTCTATCTGTCTGTCTGTCTATCTATCTATCTATCTATCTATCTATCTATCTATCTATCTATCTATCTATCTATCTATCTATCTATCTATCTATCTATTTATCTATCTATCTATCTATCTATCTATCTATCTATCTATCTATCTATCTATCTATCTATCTATCTATCTATCTATCTATCTATCTATCTATCTATCTATCTATCTATCTATCTATCTATCTATCTATCTATCTATCTATCTATCTATCTATCTATCTATCTATCTATCTATCTATCTATCTATCTATCTATCTATCTATCTATCTATCTATCTATCTATCTATCTATCTATCTATCTATCTATCTATCTATCTATCTATCTATCTATCTATCTATCTATCTATCTATCTATCTATCTATCTATCTATCTATCTATCTATCTACTAAACAGTGATAAATATATCTGTAAGAGATTGTGAACTGGGCCAACTAATGAGTGCTGGTTGAACATAAAATATGCATTTTGGGGATCATACATCTTTTTCATGTCTTTGGTCATATGTTTATAATTACAACCCTCCACAATGTATTAAAAGTGGATAGAAAACAATCCCTATCTTATGTGAGAATAGTGTAATTAAAAATTACACTACAGAAATATGATTCATTATTGGGTAATCTCTCATCATATGAACAATTAATACAAATTATTAATAAAAACATTGTCTTACATAAACAATATTTACATTGGCACTCAATAACAAGTCAAATTGCCAATTAAATCAATAATTACCAAGCATTTTACATATAGAAATAGAAATGAAATGTTCTGAAATAAATAACAAAACTCATCACTTTTATGTTAGCAAAGTAATCAAAAAATAGAGTAATCATTTTTCATTGTTTTCAGTTGATATTCAATATTGACTGGTAATGATGTTGAACTTTGGAGTGCAAGATAACACTTGAGCCATATCTAAATATGACCGAATTAATTATAAAACAATAATGTATAATAATATTTGTGCTTGAGTGTATCGGTGTTATTAGATAGAGTGGAGAGTGGTGGGTCATGTGAAAGTCTGTGCTCATATACCCTATATTACATATATAGACACAGGTATATAATAAGCCTGTGTTTCAGTTATAATAATTAAGTAAGTAAAAGTTAGTGGTATCTTTTTCTAAGCAACTTATTCTAAATTTAGTTCTCTAATGTAATATTCGTGAGTTTGGTTGTTTATTTTAAAGCTAGAGGAAGATTAGAAAACTTCACATCCATTTTTACATATTAAATGTTGTGTAGATATTTATTAATTAATGTGACTAGTAATTGAATAACATTGTAAAATGCTGTTTAAAATAGAATACTAACTTTATCATTTACCTAGTTAATCATTATTTTATAAACAATATTGCCATATTTAGAAATATGTTCCCTATTAATTGATAAAAGACACTTTGATTTCTGTTTGAGTCTTTAAAGGCTGGAAAAATAATAAATAAACCACTCCATATTCTTGTAATTTCAACAATTATTATGTGATTATTTATATAGTAAATGTATATTAGAAGGACTACTCATCAACATGCATCAGCCATCTTGATGAATATTGTGGCCGTTCATAGTGTTTAATACCAAGAAATAACATTGTCTTTCTTCTCAGTTACCTGGCATAGCTAAAACATCAATTTTCTTCAAGGAAAGATAATGTATCTGTGAATGATTTTTAATGAAATTTTTGGACATAAAAAGGTAAATAATGGTTCTTATTTTCAGGAGGTTGTAAAGTTGTCAACCAAGATAATAGAAATTTACCAAAGTTAAAGATTGCTAAGAATGCTTGATTACAGACATAGGCTACCAATTTGATGATGATATTTTATTTAGTTACTTACAATAATGGAGGATTACATGAATTGAAAGAACTGTCCAATATTGAATGAGATATTGTATGCTTTATGAAGTTAGAAGAAAAAGTGAAGAAATAATTCATTTGAAAAGACAACATGTACATTATTATAAAAGTGCAAATCTTAAAAGTATAAGTGTAAAGTGATTAATTTGAATGATATGAGACAGAGTGGCAAGATTAGTTATTATATTTAATAAAAAAATATTTCAAGTACAAATAAGTCTGGTTTGTGTTCCAACAAGTTCTTGTTGTGATAAAGATGTAGAGGTTTTTATATAGATGCACAAAATTTTTCATTCACACCAAACAACATATTAAAATTGTCATGAAAAATATTAATATTAGAATTAGTAAATAATTTTAATATTTAAATATAACTATAATGTATATACTTGGAATTTGGATGTAATATAGAGGATTTGAACACAGACTTTCAAGCTCCCTTCAGTTATACACTATCTTATATAACTGATACGCATGACCACACATGTGAAAAATAGATAAATGATCTCCAATATACATATTTCATTCTGAACCCACAGTCATCAGTTGATCCAGATCATCATCTCCTACACATACATATAATAAACACTCAGTTTTATATTAAGATAGAAATTCTTCAAACTTTAATGGACAGGCTTCAATCTACTATCCTCCAAATCTTCATCCATCTGCACCATTAAAAATGTGTTGATGGAACACCCAAATCTCTTGGTGATGCCAATATTATTGTCATGCCAATGTTGACTTTAAGTCAATCTGACCCCAATAATATTGGCATTAGCAAGGAATTTGGCTGTTTCATCAACAGATTTTTAATGGAATGGATGGCTAAAAAGTTGGAGGATAGAATAGATTGAAGCCTGTCCATTAAAATTTGAAGATTTTCTATTTTAATGTAAAACTGAGCATTGATTATATATATGTGTGAAAGAGATAATGATCTGAATCAAGTGATGAGTGTTGATTCAGCATGAAATACATATATTGGAGATCATTTATCTGTTTTACATGTGTGGTCATGTGTATTGGTTGTATGAGATAAAGTGGATACCTGAAGGAAGTTTGAAAGTCTGTGTTCAAATCTTCTATATTAAATAATTTTAACTAGCATCTTTAATGTTCTCGGTCTTCTATTATCAAGCCAATGGCTTTCTATATCTATTTTTTGAATATGTTTACATTCTTATCCAGCATTAATGCTTTGCCTCAACTATTAATTATAAACTTTTAACTTTTAAAAAATATTCAATATCACCTCCATGCCAATATCAAGTTTATTAATTTAACTTTTCCAATTAAAATTTTATTAATTTTTAATTTCTATTTTCTTTTGACTTAATTCATTACCACTTTTTTTACATTGGGGTATCATTGACAATTGTTTAACACTTGTCCTGATCTTCATATAACACAATTGATCAACATTGTTTCTCTTAAATCCATTTTATTAGAAAAGCAGATTAAAGATCAAAAGTGTCCCTATACTGTTTAAGTATATATGGTATTGTTGCTCCCATTTTATTTTTTCTAACCATATCTATTGCTTTATTTCCAAACTCTTTTAATTTTATTAGAAGTAATAATAGAAAAATGTTATGTAATCTCGTTAGATTATAACTGCCAGCTTTTTTAGGTGCCATTTTTATTTTATAGTGTTAAACCTTTTTTTGCTTAGTTTCTTACTATCTGCAATAGCAAAGTTATACCCCAGTACTTCATAAAATGAAAAATAATTTTGTGTTCCATTCTACTAATTTCCAAGACTTCATTTGATAATAATATAATGATTCAGAGAAGTTTCATACTTGATTCAAAGCAAACCTTTTTCACTGGATGAATGTTCATTTTTATTTAGATTTGATTAATTGATTAAATCTCATCTGTTTCTGTCTAAAATAGAGAACATCTGCTGGCTGAATATCATTTATTTTCTTTAATCTATTAGTATTCTTAATTCTATATTGTAACAGATTTGTACAATAACATAACAAAACCTAGAGTACAGAGAAATATGCTAAAGCTGATTGAAATGGGATGATTAGATCCCAGTCCAACCAAGCTTCAATCTAGTTAGCACTGCTCTATGGCATAACACACTATGAAAGACATATTTGATGTTACATACAGATCGTAACTTAATCTGTAAGCGATCTCCAAACAGAGAGAGAGACATGAGACCCAAAAATTAACTAAATAAACACTAACTAAAGATTTAATTGAATAAACAACACATTAAAGGTAAACTAAACTAAAGTTAATACTAGTAATTAACCACAATGCATATTCAACATACATATAAATATTGATAGAGTTTGAATTGGGTTGTGAGCAAAGATATAAAGTGAGTTGAATTTTAATATGTTTATTAATAAATCAAAATTAATCAATAAATAAAAGATAAACTATAATTATAAATAAATATACAGGAACAAATGCATGCAGGGATTACATAGTGGATGAGACTAAAATGTTACAGCATATCTCATCTTTACATATTCAAATAAGTGTGTGTGTGTGTATGTGTGTGTGTGTGGTGACTAAATTAATATGCTAAGATCCTATATTCATATCCTGGTTTGCTAACTTTATAAGTGAATATGCTAGTCTAAGATAGATTACCAGTTACAGTGCTAAGGTGGCTGCTATTTATTTATATATATATGTGTGTGTGTGTGTGAGCATATAATCAAGGTCAAAGTGATGCAGATTTAGTCTAATAATCAATATACAGTTTCAGACTAATGCTGAATAATCACTAAATACAGGAGGAAAGAACTGGTTACTTTAGGACCACATATATTTGCTATGGTGCAGACTAAAATATTATAGATAATTTCATGGTTCAGGTGGGTAATTATTCATGAGATTTTGCAACAAAAGGCATTACTGGATGGCTTGCTACAATTAATATACAAACATTTGTAGTTCAGGGAATTCGAATAGGCTACTCAAGAGTCCTGGGCTCTTACCCCAGTAATGTGCTTGGTGCTCTTACCCAAAATTAGTGTATGGGGGCAGCCTCTACTGTAAGCCCATTAAAAAAGTGCAGCAAGATGTAATGTACAAATGTACTTTGTAAAAACACACCTACAATGCACAAAGTAAAATACCAATCTGTATATTTAAATTAAATGCACGTAAAAACAAATAGCTTCTATCTGTTATAACTAACAGAACCTAATTTTTAAAATAGCATCATAATCATGCTAACTTAACATACTAAAACTATATTATAATCTAGTTTAATATACTTAACCTGTATCTTTAATCATAATTTAAGGAGAATGTATATTTAGTGGCTAATAATATTACTTTAGTAAATATATCCTTATGCTATCTTTAAGATAATCTATTATTAAATAATGCATATTAAGTCATAATTCATAACTCTGACTACACAAACCACAATAGATATTAATATAATGTAAATCTAAATCAATTGATAATAACGAGTGCATAACGATCAGTTATTATTCTGACATAATAGGATTTCAACACAGTTTTCTAGCAAGCTAAATAGCCTTATTAAAATATATTAAATGTGAGATATCAATAATCTTATCTCCATTAAAGTTCTTTAAAGACAAATAATTAGAACAATATGTATATATATATATAGGCATAACTGCAGTAATAAAGATATTTAGAATCATTGGTTAAAGTTATTATATATAGAGAAGCAAATAAAATTTACAGAGATGGTTTCAGGTAAGCTTTATACAAGTTTATAAATAATATATTGTTTTAGACAGAATTTTATGAGTTAAATCTCAAATGTTCAGTTTATATTATATAAACTAGCTTTGGTAGATTTAAAGGTTTAATGATTTAAAAGTTGATTTAGAGCTCTGCAATCTTGGTTGATTACCTAGCTTCTTGTTTGCAGTTTGTACTTTGGTCACATCAGATGGAAGGTGAATAGCACTCTGGATATCTGGATAGGCAATTGAATTATTCATGAATTTCTTGCAGCAGGCCATTGCAGGAATGTCTCCCACTCCTATGATAATGGTGATTGGTACCACATCAGTCAGCATTTGGGATAGGACTAGAGATTGCCATCTATCCTCAGGGAAATGGAAAATCTCACTATCCTACTCTAGCATGTCAAAGTTATTAACTGGCATGAATTCTGGTGGCAACACCTCTTGAAAATTACGTTTTTTTTAAATATGAAATACAGCTAATTATGTGATCCTAAGATCAGTGATAATTCTGTCCACAAAATTATTTTCAACCAAAAAATCAATTAACACCTATTTGCAATATTATAATTTAATTTACTAAATTTATTTAAATCTTTTGTTTTAAATTTCAACATGATGTTTTCAACTCAATTTGAGCATCTCAGTTCCCTAAAGATCTGGAAATAGTTCCAGCTCAGTAGATATTGTTTACAACTAAATACATTTTTGACAAATATTGTTGCTAAATTTGCAATTCTATGTTTTATTTTATCTCTCGTTATGCCAACACAGGTGTACATAGCATGATTTTTGTTTATTATAAGTACAAGTTTAATTTAAGAATCTCAAGAAATGTTCAAATAATATTATGCTATAAATGCATCATGGTAGTACATGGACTATACATATATACATGTAATTTTAATATTTAAAATAAGAAATTGACTTTTTAAAGAAACAAAATTTATAATTCAACATATTTTAATTTAATTTAATTTACTCACTGCAATATATCTATATCTATGGTATTACAGTGTTTGTTCATATATATATATGTATGTGTGTGTGTGTGTGCGTGTGATACATATATGACTGTGGTAGCATGCTTATATATGTGTTCTGGAAGGGTTTAAAACTGGTATAGATAGAGCTATGGGAAAAAGTATGTGAAACATATATGAGGACAGGAATATACCATTTCAATTTTTAGAAATAACACTATGGAAAATTAGGGTATCATCATTGGTCAAATGTTGGTCTTATTGATTTAAACTGCTTTCGGCATAGGTGACTTATAAATCATTCATAAATTTTACTTATTTATTAAATATTGTAACTAATCTTTTTTCTTATTCTAAACTGAAATAAGGCTGATGAATGAGAATATTTCAAATATGATTATAATTTATTGCCTTTTTTCTGTGCTGATATTATTTACCCCAAATATTTATTTTTGTATTATCTCATGATCTGGGTAGTAAATACTAACACATTATGTGTTATCATTAATAACTTGACCTTCCACTTTCTTTCATTTATGGCCAGAGTTGAATTCATATTGGACACAAAAATTTATGTTGTAATTTTATACATTTTTTTCTCTCTCCTTATGCTAATTGTAATAACAGTATACAAACGTTTTGAATGTTGGCTTAAGAAAAGCTTATTCAATGTTGACTTCATAAGACATGTGAACTTTTGGCCACTAAAACCTGAATCATAGTGCCCATGATCTGCAGAGAGCATTGGGAAATTTAATTGGAATACAAATTATGTAAATTGATGATTTAAATATTCCACTTTTTACTTCTTATTTAAAATTTAATATAGTTTAACTATTATAAGATATAATACATAACTCCGATACTTTAAATAACTAAAAGACATGCCTTATTTTATATAATACTGATGAACATCACATTCACATGCTGACCTTCACGTCATATTGTGATGTCATAATCCTCCAACTTTTTTATTTTTATATATTCATTAAATATTCTTAGGTAGTATTATGCAGGACTGTTTTACCTTTATATATACTGTTAGTTGTCATTAGTTTACTTTACCAAAAAACTTTCTATTATGTTTGTGATTTTATATTAATAACAGCAGTGCATTAATAATTACAGAATTCTAGATTTTTACTCTTTCTCTAAATTTTAATACAGGTTAAACTCGCCAATAATATATCATTCAGATACTTTAAATCATAGTCATTTTATTGAATGCACAAACCCATATACTACACACACCCATATGCCAATTCCTCTTGTATTCAAATGGACATATTAAGGTCCTATATGTCAGGGATCAAAATGACTTAAAAGTCAATATGGGTATAACCATAATATTAGTATCACTAAGGGCTTTGAGTCTTCCACCCTAGGACTTTTAATGACATGGATGGCTGAAGAGTTGGAGGATAAAGACAATTGAAGTTTGTCCATTAAAGTTTAATTATTTGCTATCTTAATATAAACTGAAGCACTAATTCTATATATGTGTGTCAGATGATGACCTGGATTAACTGATGAATGCTGGTTCAGCAGGAAATATGTACATTGGAAATCATTTATCTTTTTTACATGTACGTGGTCATGGGTATCTGTTGTATAAGTGGAGTGTATAGTGATAGAAATCTTGAAATCTGAGTTTAAGTCCCTTGTTATTATATATCAAAATGTCTATATATGGCCATGGAAAGGAATTTAGTGCCAATTGAAAAAAGACCCCTTGATTCTTCTTGGAGGTTTCAGATGGAAGCAAGAAAGTAGAACTAAACGTAAACCTTACAAAGACTAAAGTAATATTAAATGCATTTTTCAAAAGATGAAAATAAAGATTGATAATGATGAGTTTAGAAAAAGTTAACAACTACAAATACCTTTGTCAGATAATTACTACTGATGTTAAACAATGGATGAAATTAATCATGGAAATAAACTTGGTTGGAGTGCTTTTGATAGAAATAACTTAATATTAAAAAGAAATATGCCTATGTGTTTGAAAAGGAAGGTTTTTAATAAATGTGTTTTACCAGTTTTTACTTATGAATCTAAGACTTGGACACTTAATAGAAGAGCAATACTGAGATTTCAGGACACTCAAAGAAGTCTGAAGTGATGCATGTTATAAGTAACTAGAAGAGATCAAAAATGCAATATATAGGTAAGATAACAAATGAGTGTTACTGTCATCATTGAAATGATTAAAAGACTAAAATGGAGTTGGTCTGGAGATATTGCTAGAAGAGATGATAATAGATGGAGAATTGAAATATTAAACTGGATTTTAAGAGATTGTAAAAGATCCAGAAAGAGATGACATGTGATGAATGAAGTAAAAAAAGTGTGTAGAGATGATGTGGAGAAGAGAGGCTGGAGATCGGAAAAGATGGATTGAACTTGGACCGACCTTCATTCTTCAGTGGATTGATAATGGGTGATGACGATGACATATAAATGTATTACTCATCAATTCAAAATTACTAATAAATATATATTTTCATTGTTATTTTATTATATTTTAAGAATTTTACATATAAATCTCAATCTGCAAAACATTTAATTCAAAAAATATTGCTCAATTTAAAATCCAAATTGGTTTTGATAATCAGATTGTCAATACTGCGTTTATCACTTTGAATAATTCAAATAATAAGTAGAAAAGTTTCTTTAATTTAAACATTTATTTTTACATCAAGAATATTTTTTTTAAAATTTATCAAACATTTTATAACCATCGCAGTAATACGATTGATTATCCATTTAATAAAATCGTTTTGTGGCTATTATATATAATTTATACACAAATCTATATTTCCATTTTTTTTATTCTAATGAAAGGCTGAAAAAATTAACCAATTTTATATGTTTAATTTTGTTGTAAACCATTAAATTATTTTCATAAGAATTATTAATTGAACTAATTTTTAGGTCTTTAATTGGACTCATTTTGGTTTGTTACATGTTGTATGTTGATTGAGACAAAACTGTTAGTAGTCAAGCATTGTTAGCCGAGAGGTTAGCGCAGCCGCCTTGCAAGCAAGCAGTTGGTTGCAGACGGTTGTTGTGGGTGCGCCTCCCGGCCGATGCTATGACATATGGAAAAAAAACTGTTAGTATATTTTAATAAGCATTTATATAACGTAGAAACATGAACACAATAATGTATAATAAATCATAATATTTGTGAGTTTGCTTAATGCAAAATTTCAAGCTGATTTGTGTCAGAGGAAATGTGGTAATTAACATCCTTCTGCTAAATTAATGACTCTGTGCTAAGTTGCTATTCATACTTAAATATATTATAATGTATTTATAGTTTTACTCTTTACTACTTGTACATTTATATTCAAATACTTATCATATATAATAATCACTGACTATATAAATTCCATATATTGGTTAATTGCATTTGCACTTTATTATTACTGTAATGTATTGACACTCATTCGTTACTATAAGTGGAATGGAGTGGAGTAAATTCCTTTGGGAAAACTGATCTATCATTTACCTTTTTCACATGTATGTGACCATGTGTATCAGTTGTATAAGTTGGAATGCATAATTGAGGAAGACTGGGAGACTGAGTTCAAGTTTCTTCTAATTACATTAAGTTTACTACAGACAATATACTTACATTTGAATATTACAGATTCAACTTGAATTCTGCCCATCCCTTTTCTATATATTTAAATGGAAGTATTAAGGACCTATATGTGAGGCATAAGAGTGACAAAGTTATAATAATGGCATCACCAAGGGCTTTTATAGTTCTATCATCAGATTTTCAATGATATGGATGGCTGAAGAGTTGGAGCATGGAGAAGATTGAAGCTTGTCCATTAAAGTTTGAAGATTTTCTAACTTAATAAAAACTGAGCACTGATTGTATATACATGTGGAAGATGGTGATCTGAATCTACTGATGAGAGCTGTTTCATCATGAAATACATATATTGGAGATCATTTACCTTTTTGCATGTAGGCGGTCATGTGTATCACTTGTATAAGATGGAGTGCATAGCTGTAGAATGCTTGAAAGTCTGAAATCAAGTCCCTTCTAATTACATTAAGTTTAGTATCAAAGATATACTTATATTTGAATATTAAAATTTCTAGTTGTTGATTGTACAGTGGATTTAGGGAAACTATCTATCTCTAACAATTGATTGTTTTATTTATACAACAAACTGATAAGTGTTTAGTTTTTATTTGCAAAATCCAGTTTAAAAGATGAATGTTTGTTTAGGTTTGCTAGGCAGAATTCATAGAATTAGTGAGTTCATTACATTATCATAAATTCTCTAATCAAGGTTTTAATTAGGTTTATAATCTTTTTCTAATCTCTAGAATAGTGTTTTTTTTTTAAATTTCAAAACTCAAGAAATCTATTATAAATTAAAATAATATTGTGGTGTACTATTTAAGCTGTTAAATATTCAATACATTATAATGATAATCAATAATATTTTGCCTTGAAAAATTTTTTTGTTAAAAAACTACTGAATTTACTTATTTTCTTAATACAGCAATTTTATAATATCAAAACGTTATAGGTAGACATGAATATACAATAATGATTTTTTTGTATTTGTTTGAAGATGAAATTTTTTGTCACAATAATCAACAATATCATGCAGAGCTTAGTCAAGCATTGGTGGTCAAGAGGTCAGTGACAGCTGCTTTACAAGCAGTTGTCCCCGGATAGCGGGTTTGCTTCCCGGCTGATGCTATGACACATGAGAAAAAAAATAAATGTCATGCAGTTTTTTGAAAATTCAAAACTTTTTACCTGTGAATTTCTGTCAATATCAGGGATCCACAAACTACAGTTTTGAAAACACTATCCTAGAGCAAAATTTTCATTATCATTTATACTTTTAAAATGTAACTTATATAATTATTTTTTAAACTGACAGACTCTCGTTTCTTTAAGTAACACTATCAACCTTAGTGCTTTCCAAATTGAGCAATATAACTCCATGGGATGATAATAAATCAAGAGATTCAGTAGTAGCATCAGTTACAATTGGGGGAGAAATGAATAACAGTAAAGGAGCAAAAGAAGTATAAAGAAAAAAGAGAAAAAAAGTTAGAAAAAAACATCCACACACATTTTTCATGTAATATAGAATTAAAGTCATAGTTATTATTTTGTTTTCCCGACAAATATTCAATATGTCAATTATAACTGATCAAAAGCCAAGTTCATTAACATGCTCTAACAATCAAGTATTGACAGGTGATCATGTTGTAATCACAAAGCCCAATATGCATAGCAAAAATATGTACATGTAATGATTTAATTTATAATACATTATGATATTTAGTTGTCATGCATAAAATCTAACCTGCAATACATGTTTTTATAATATATTTACTACAAACATGTCTTAAACTGTCTTTGATAAAAGTTTTATTTTATGATGTATTTAAGATTTCAAATGGGCATTTAGGTAATTTTAAGCATTATTTATAAAAAAATATATATGTGTTTAGGTGTGTCAGTGTTATTAGATAAAGTGGAGAGTGGTGGCTCATGTGAAAGTCTGTGCTCATATACCCTATATATTACATATATAGACACAGGTATATAATAAGCCTGTGTTTCAGTTATTACATTGTAGAGATGTCTGCCTATCCTTGCATATGTATTAAATGGATTATGTCTTGTACATGTGGGGTTCCGATTGACCTTAGGTCAACATGGGTATGACAATAATCTCGGCCTCGGGGTGACCTTTGAGCATTCCATCATCAGATTTTCAATTGGATGGAAGGTTGAAGAGTTGGAGTGTGGAGTAGATTGAAGCCTGTCCATCAGGTATATAATAAGCCTGTGTTTCAGTTATTACATTGTAGAGATGTCTGTCTATCCTTGCATATGTATTAAATGGATTATGTCTTATACATGTGGGGTTCAGATTGACCTTAGGTCAACATGGGTATGACAATAATCTCAGCCTCGGGGTGACCTTTGAGCATTCCATCATCAGATTTTCAATTGGATGAAAGGTTGAAGAGTTGGAGTGTGGAGTAGATTGAAGCCTGTCCATCAGGTATATAATAAGCCTGTATTTTAGTTATTACATTGTAGAGATGTCTGTCTATCCTTGCATATGTATTAAATGGATTATGTCTTGTATATGTGGGGTTCAGATTGACCTTAGGTCAACATGGGTATGACAATAATCTCGGCCTCGGGTGACCTTTGAGCATTCCATCATCAGATTTTCAATTGGATGGAAGGTTGAAGAGTTGGAGTGTGGAGTAGATTGAAGCCTGTCCATTAAAGTATGAAGATTGTCTATCTTAATATATTCCTGAGCACTTATAGTATATATGTGTAGAGATGATAATTTGGACCAACTGATGATTGCTGGTTTAGCATGAAATACGTATATTGGTGATTATTTATCTTTTCAACATATATGTGTTTAGGCATGTCAGTGTTATTAGATAGAGTGGAGAGTGGTAGCTCATGTGAAAGTCTGTGCTCATATACCCTATATATTAAAAATATATTTGTATAAAAAAATATAATCATGATTGCAAATAATAGAGAAATAAAATTGCTTACCTTTAGAGTACTATTGGTATGAGATACTATTATTGGAAAGGTATAAATATTTACACTAATGAATACTTTTTTTTTCAAAATAGATACGTATAAAAACAATTGAAATCAATCCCTTGTTTGATTTATAGCATTCTAGAAAATCAAGAAGCATGAAATTTTTATGCAGTATGATGTGCTGCTTATAGTCATTGTGGGGTAATTTAGATAGTTTTTAATTTGTATGGTGACTAATCAATAATAATTCAAGCATATAAGAATTTTAAAAAGCTAATTTTTGTCATACCTTTGATCTTTATGAATTCTGGATCATATTTAATGCAAATTGTATAATATTGTTGTTTAAATAAAACAGTAATTTAAATATGAATATGTATACATTTTTCTTATATATTGCTACTAAGCTTACTAATAATAAAATTGCATCAGGGTTGCATAAATGCAATATTACTTAAAATATACAGTCAAAACATATTTTTCATTACATTAACAAAACATGAAATATGAAATTGTAAAAAGAAAACATTAGCATTTATTTACATCTATCAAATCATGCCTCTTAATTGATAAGTATGTAATAATTTAACTGATGTTTAATTTGAGGCCATTTTTAAAATTAATTATTTATTGATAAATTTAGTTTGATAATTGACAATTAATATCAAATATATATATCTAATATTCAGCAATGAACCAAACTCAATTTATTAATTTCATTAATATTGCAGTGTTTATCATTTGTCATCTTACACCAAAACCACTATATTCCTGATGCCATGAACACTATTCTAAAATTATAAGTATTGCAACAAATGTTGGTATCAGTGAAAGAAATTATACTTTTTCAAGTATAAAATTGTTACATCATGATTTGCCAAAATGATTAATCAATAAGATGAAGAAACCTTCAAAACTACATGAACATTTAACAATGATTCATGCCAATATGAAAGAGAAGGATATAGCCCATTTTCAAACACTTAAAGAACATTTTAAAATAATTTTCTGCACACATTGTCATTCAGTGCAAACCACAGTCATCAATGGATACTAGAAAAGTAGTGTATCAAAATTCCTATGTAGTTCCTATTCATATAGTATTGCCAGACTAGTTTTTAGCTTATCGCTTTCATCAGTAAAGAGCCTTGGATCTGAGAGCACTACATCTAGATCTTTGGATCTAATGGATCCTTCTAGCACCACATTTTATCTTTGTGTTAACTACAAAACTATAAGCCCAAATTGTCAACACTACAATCATACATATCTGAATCCAATATAGTATCTATATATTTTGGCATCTTTGCTTTTTTTTATAATCATGGTCACTAACACAATGTTTATGATTATGTTTATTGTGTTTTCAGTTTGGGCTTCTTGCCTTATAGTTAACTAAAAATAAAAGGTAGCTTCTGGAGAAATGCAATACATCCAAAAATGTAGGTGCAGTACTCTCAGATACAAGTGTCCTCACTGATGAAAATCATAAGCTAAAAACTAGTCTGGGATATTGATTGCTATGGCTTGCACTATGTGGCAATATTATGTAGAGAAAGTTATTATACTAACAAATTGTGAAAGTATACGAAATAGTGTCATGTGATGTTACAGAGATGAAATTTTTGAAGACACCTAACATTGGCAAAAGTTATATTTTTTAAATTTCATTGCAGATATCTAAATCTGGAAAACTGCATAAACAATTCGCAAAAAATCTTACAATGATTGGTTGAATAAATTGCAAAGAGAATGCAGATATTTTTTGATCTTGGCTATTTTAGATTTTTTTAAACAAGGAAAGAAACATGAAGAAGAAAAACAAAATCATATTCCTATTAAAGCCATCAATAGCACTCTCTAATTTGATAACAATAATATTTCAAACATATGAAAGGAACATTTTTATCACTTTTGAATAATGAACAGGAATTGAAATGCCAACTTTTAAGGATATATCCATTCCAAATAATTATTCATTTATAGTGGGACAAAGATATTTAGCTAAGAAAAGTTAAAAATCTCTCTGTAATCCTTTAAATATATTAAAAATAAATGGCATTTTCATAATATTTTAATAACAAATAGTTTAAAAACTACTACTATAAACATATCAATGTAACAAAATTTAAAATTTGAGAAAAGATCAAAAATATTTTTATTAAGGAAATACATTTTTATTAGAAAGGAACCACATGCAGAACTGAATGTATGTTGAAATGCTATAATATTAAGGAAATATTTTAAACTGAACAAAAATATTAATATTTTGATCAAAATCTCTCTTGAGAATTTAAGAAATTATGAGATTCCCTGAGAGGGCCAAACCACATATTAAGGAATGAGTAATTATTTCATCAACATAAGAGAGATTCTTCCCCCAAATATAAATCAACAATTAAAATTTAAATTCAACTGATTAATTCCGCCCATTCTATTTAGTTTTGCTTATTTTGATCAGAATTTTTATTGTGTTTTGTGATTTCATGTTTTGTTTTATTGTATTGATTTTGATTTAATTAATCTTTTATTTTTACTTCTAGAACAACCATCTTTGCATGATCATAAAATAACATCTTAATTCAATTGAATGTAAATGTATACTTTGTCAAACTTTGACACATTTTTGATAATTTAATATTATGTACATATATGTATCCTTGGAATAAAATATTTTTTATTCCAAAGTGTGTCTAAACAAATAAAGATTTTTTTACATATTGACTATTGGTAAATCTGAAAATTATCATGCTTAAGATTTCAAATTAGAACCATACTGTAAAGTAGCAAATCACATCATTGCAACATGTGGGGAAAATGTAAACTTGATAAAACATTAGGATTATTGTATCTGTTTTGAAATTTGTTTAAATAATGTTTTTCTTATCTATATTCAAAATCCCTAAATAATAAAATTATACAAATGATTAAAAGCAAGAGTAACAGCAATATTTAAGAGAAGTTAAAATAATACTAGAAGTTACATTTTTATCATTTACCTATAAGGCCTTTAGAGATCATTTCTAATCATTTATAGACAACACTGGAATCAAAATAATAGAGGGAGCTGATTTTGAAAGTTGTGGAACCATAGTAAAAAAATACTCAAATAAAAGAGAAAATTTAGCAAAAATAAATGAATATTAGATACCTTTTTTTAAGATAATTAAATCCTTTAAGCATTTTATTGCAATTAAAGATATATTTTTCAAAATGCAAACTAAGTGATAATTCCATTTTCCAAAATTTTACTGCAGTTAAGCAGAGATTACATCCTGATTTTGCAAATAATGTGATTGTTGTTTTAAATAGTTCTTCAGAAAATAAACAATGAGGATTGCCAATTCCTCTACAAGCTTTGTGATAAATGCTTAGCCAAAGCCAGCACTTAAAATATCTCTGTCAGGAAACCCCCCCCAATCCCTGACCATGGTTTTATGCTTGGCACTCCTCAGAGAGGTGTCAGGGTAGGTTCAGACCCTAGATCTGGCTCTGGCTAAGCATTTCTCATAAAGCTTGTAGAGGAATTGGCAATCCTCATTGTTTATAACTTAAAAGCTTAAGAGATAGGGTCATGTGATCTATGACTTATTTCTTCAGAAAATGTTTCAAAAACTGTCAGGTGAATTCAAAATTCTAGGTGAAATTTAACTACTGAAAAGACTAATGTGTATTAATTTTGTATAAATAATTTATTTAAAAAAATGCATCAAAATGTTTTTCTTAAAAAAAGTGTTCTTTCAGAACTTATTTATAAATCTAAGAATTAATATATAACAAATTATTTATTTATCTAGCATTGTGCTTTTAATTTATAACAATCATTAGGGAATCACCCTTTTACATATGTGCTATTTAAATGTAAACACTTAAGGAATACTCTTCCTTCGAAACACAACATAGTCTTTTGAAAAAAGATGAATCTACCTTAATTTTTTAATCTAAACCTATACGTACAGCATTAGATAAATAAATAAATAACATGTGTTTAATATTACATCTAATGTTGATATGCAGTACATTGTAAAAATTTTGCGAACATCAATGATTCAGATGTAATGAATGGAATTAAAAGTGATTAAGATCTTCACACTCTCATTTATAGATGCTTAAGATTTGCCTTTGTATATAAATATGGTAATCTTGAATATGTAGAGTAATCCATTTAAATCAACATAAGTAGAAAGCACTTAACCTAGAATAGCTTCCCCAGACAAAAGGATACATCAGTTTATCAATTTACTTTGACTCTTAGTCTGGGGCAGTTGTTCTAAGATAAGTGCTTTTTAATTAAGTTTATTTAAATGGATTACTTCACACATTCAACATTTCTATTTAAACACCCATTAAAATATACACTTAGGTTAAAAAATTAATATGGATTCATCTTATCTTTTCAAAAGACTTTACCTTGTGATTAGAAAGGACAGTAATCATCAAGTGTTTAAATCTATACAGTGCATGCCTAGAGGAATGATTACATAATGATTGTTGCGTTGTTAGCCGAGAGGTATCGCAGCCGCCATGCAAGCAAGTAGTTGGTTGCAGACGGTTGTGGGTTCGCGTCCCGGCCGATGCTATGACATATGAAAGCAGCATAGTAAATACAGACTACATAAAGAAGATGTTTGTTGGAATCAATAAGAACTGGCAGAAGTTAAATGTTTTTGTGAAAAAAACAAGCAGGCATCTGTAATATCATTTAGAGTTTTAATATGCCTAAGAGGAAGTAGGTGTGATATTTTCCTTTAAAAGATGTCTATAGATGGACAGATGAAATCTTAAATTAATAAAGAATCACATGTAATATAGATGAGTTAAACTGTGAATATAAAAACTGAATTAAACATGAATAAATTTTCATTAGTTACAATTTATGATGCTAATATATATGAATGTTGATAATTTTTTTATATAAAATAATATCAGACATAAAAAAGCAAATACTTGCATTCTGTCTTTGCCAAATATTAACAAAACTATTCATTTGAGATAATTAAAAAGTCATGCTTTTATTTTCCAAAATTTTAATTAACTTAAATGTTTTGCTTTATTTACTTTATAAACTTCCAAAAGATAATAAAATTTATTTCTTAACAATCTTGTTTATAAAAGAAATCGATGAGACATAATTCTTTGCTTTCTTATATCTAGACAATACCGAAAATGATAATATATTTATTCATATTTTAAAAATTTAAAGCTTTAATAAAAGTGTTTTCGAAAAATATGATTTAAACAAATTCCCTTTAATTTTATATATATAAAAACAATTTAAAGGCACACTATAATTTATTACTATCAAAACAAATTTGTTTTCAGCTATGGAAAACATTTAGAAATAGCTCAAATACTATTTTCTAAGCTAAGTAACTGCATATCTATAATATATAATTATAATTTTAAGGCAGTAACTAATTTGTTTATATTAAATGTTTTTTATTTATGTAATTAAAGGAATATGACCTCTGGATTTTTCAGTTTATTCTTTCCCCACTCCATCTCAAGCAACTGATACACATGACCAAATACATGCAAAAAAGATACATGCGCAGAACCAGCATTCATCAATTGGGACAGATCATAATCTCCCACACACGTTCATATATAAATATATGTAAACTTATAAATAAATATTAGAAAATACAGTAATTAATTTTAATGACTGTATTTTCTAGTATATATTTATAAGTTTACGTATATTATTTTGAAGAAATACAGACATCGATTCGTATTAGTATATATATACAATCAGTACATATGGATTATGTGTTGTTGAAAATATGAAGTATTGGAAAATAAAAACTCTATTAAACAGAACTAAATATTTTATTAGCTTATTATGTAAGAAAATTATTCTGGAGCATTTCAATTTGGTGCTTATAAGTTTGCAAATTTGAATCAATGTAAATGTCAATTGTTTTTCAGTGAGAAAGTTAAATGTAGTTGCAGCCCAGATTACAGTGTAAAACTTCTATATTTAACAAGATAAAAGATATAATACTTGTTAAGCATTGGTAGCCAAGAGGTCAGTGCAGCCGCCTTGCAAGCAAGCAGTTGCTTGCAGACGGTTGTCATGGGTTCGCTTCCTGCCCGATGCTTTGACATATGAAAAAAAAAAGATATAATACTTTATGACAATGATATAATATTTCAAATTCTGATATACTTATTGCATAAAAGTGAATTACAAACATCCTATCACTATAACATAAAAACATACAAAAAATTTTACTTAAAAAAATGCATTATAGAATTCTAAAACTAACATGGTGGATGATCTTATGCTTTAATGTTAAATCTAGAATTGTAAGGGCACCACTTTATTAGATCTGACATGTGAAGCAACGATGATGAGAAAGGTTAAATAAATTACAAACAAATCAAGTCAGATGTCACATGACCTAATTTAAACAAGCTTGTATTACAAATGTTTTATAAAGAGCTCACAAATAAGCTCTTAACAAGCTTGGCAGAATATCCTCAACCCCAGACCAATTTCTGTGAGGTGACAGGATATTCAAGCTAGTAGCAAAAACTGGTCTGGGGTTGAGAAGATTCTGCAAAGTTTGTTAAGAGCTTATTTGTGAGCGCTTTATAAAATATATGAAGAAATATATTTATATTTCACAGATTAGCTTATATAGTCGTTTCAAACTTTATCTTTAAAATTTTGTTTTTATTTGTCATTCTCTCACTATCACACATACATTGGCTGCTAATAATAATTTACCTGTGAAGAAAATCATAAAAGTTTGGCTTAAGATTTATTTTTTATATATATAAAGACAAAATAATTACACGTCATTTACAGAAAATTTAGTTTCAAACCAATCAAATGAATATTCTGGATTTAAAAGTCATTTTAACACAGAAGATCATAGATAAAAATTGAGAAAAATTATATATTAATGAATATGACTATAGTGATTAAAGCTGTGGATTATCAAAATGTATACTCAGGATATTGTCATATTTTTTTAAAAAAAGTATTTAATAAAATATAACAGTAGTGATTAAATTATATGGATACTCTAAAGGGATAAACATTAATCTGTGTGTACAATGAATTGATTTTATATCTCCAATACTTTTTTCAGAAGATTTACAAAAAAACTTATTTTATGAATGAAACTGGAAACTGAAGGAATAATAATAATATGGGAGATTATTTAAATCATCTATATTTTGCAAATGATATAAGTGAATTTGTAAATAATGCTTTAGAGCTTCAGGAAAATAACTATTAAAAATATTAAAGTAATGATTAATAGAATTTTTCAAAAAGAAAAAATAAAGATTGATAACCATGAATTCAACTATAAATATTTAGATCAGATTAATAAATACTGTATGGAAACATAATAGATGAATTTTATCATTGAATTAAACTTGGATTGAATGCTTTTGGCATAATTTAATATTAAACATAAATATACCCACATTATAAAACTTTTAACATAAGTGTTTTGCAATTTCTTATTTCTGAATCTAATATTTCAACTTTTAAGAGAGAGACATCAGACAACTCAATGAATTATGGAGAGATTTATATCAAGAAAAGTAAGAAGGGATAGAAAATGAAATCCATAAGTAGGAAAATGAACAATTATTACTGAAATCATAGAAAGAATTAAGAGATAAAATGGATATAAGTTGGATATGTAACTAGAAGAAATGATAAAATGAAGTCTTAAATTAGATCCAAGGGGATTGTAAATGACTTAGAAAGAGACTATATGTGATATGAAGAAAAGAACCCATGGATTAAAGCATTGCATTAAACAAGAAAGATCTTTATCATGAAGCAGATCAATAATATTTTTAAATGATGATGATAAACAAACAAGTATTATTTTATAAAATTATCAAACTGGAAATCATATAGTTTTTATTATGTCTCAAATTTTAACTTATATGGACATATCAGAAATGAATCACAAAGAAATGTCATAAATATGTATAAAATAGAGACATACATACATATATATTCTCATTAATGGTTGCAAAAAGAAGTTTGTTATTAACAGAAAAGACCTTTGCTTTTCTCTTTCAGACGTAAACAACCAAACAAAAAAAAATTGGAATGTCCATAAATTTTTGTCATTATAGTTATTATTATGATGTAATTATTTATGTTGTAAATAAAGATGTACATTAATCATTATGGTAACTTTAATGGCTTTTCATCACTGAGTTGTAGATAAGAAACGTCACTGTCTTTTTTCTCCTTGCCTTATAGTTTTTAAAGGCAATATCAGTTGATTGTTTTACAGTAGATATGAATGAATTTGTAATTGTTTTTTTTTTTCATAGATATTTACAATTATAAAAGAACAAAACTGAATTATGGCTTTTATTCTTTGGATGCTGTAAAGTAATCAACCAAGATTAATTTTCTGATTGTGAACTCAAACTGCCATTTAATGATGACTTTTATTTATGTATCTATAATTGCAGCTCAAGTTCAAGTTATGAAAGATCGCATAAATAAAATAAAAAGAAGTGACTAATATTACATAGAAAATTGTTGTAGTTCATAAAGTTAGAAGAAAAGACGAAGAGAGAATTGATTTTTAAAATGTATTATTATAAAGACACAAATATTGGAAGCAAAAGTAAAGCAAAATTCATTATAAGTAAAAAACAATATTGATTAGAGAATGATGCAAGACACCAGATGCAGATTAATAATTTAAGTTAATCCTCCAAGAGAATTTGTATGTGGATGTATAAAATGATTTTGATTAGACTAAATAACATTTTTAAAATGTCACGAGAGATATTAGCGCTAGAGTTCATAAATAATTAAAAGATTGCAGTGCTGTGGGTAAATTTTATTATGGTAACAGAAATGAAAGAGAACATATATTTCTGGAGTTTACAGAAAAACAACAAAAAAACTATACTATAAATTTTTTTTTTTTAAAAAAATGCTAAAAGAAAATGGACAAAGATGTATCTGAAAATGCACAACCAATGAGGATATAAACACATTTCTAAAGAAAGGTACAACTGAAATGAAGTATATTTTGATTAAAAGAAAATTTATTTTAAGATCGTAAGGTACTTAATAGATTCAATATATTGAAACGGTCAATCCAAGATTCAGATTGTGCTTCACAGTCCTATCCAATCTCCCACCATCAAACCGAATTCAAATCCCATTCATACACTTACATATGCACCTATATAATCCAATTTCTTATATTTTCTTTCAAAATAACTATGCCTGAGATATTTAATATCTTAACTAAATAATAATATTTAGAATAATTAAAGGCTATATATGTGCGCAAAGGACATATGTATATATATATATAAGGTGATGGGGGATTGTGTATAAACTAATAATTATATTCATGTTTTATATTAAACTATATATTTAAAATTATATTCAAAGTGTTATTTTAAAATACTGTATTTATGTAATGGCGGTCAGGATAATGCAATCGGCTTGGAAGGTTCTAGAAACATTCCAAATATTTAACTAAAATCCATTAGTATTATTAAAATTATTAATCTTATAAAAAAATCAAATCAATTTCCTTAATAAAAATTTATTGGTCAGTAAAATCTATTTCTGAGCAAGAAATAGATTTGGAACAATCATTTTAGAAACTTACCAACTCGATTGCATTCAGAACAAAAGGTAAATTCCTCATCTAAAATCTTCTGTAGCAGCATTTTATAGCCTCAGGTAATGGAGTGTGAAAGCATTCCTTAGATAATCAGGAATCATATAAATAGGGCCTGATTTGAGTCAAACAAGGAGAGTACCTAAATTTGTAAGGCATCAGCCAAATGAATCCATGTCACTCAAAATTTCAATATGACAACCAATGAGTAGTAGGATAAAGATGCACCTTTTCCCAACCATTCCTGAACCAGTTCTCACCAGCATGCCGCTCTATCATTAAACCTTCATAAACTGATATGCTATGCCTTAAAGACTGACCTGGAAATCTGCTACCTGCTTCCAAGATGATTATAAGGACATTCATGCTCAAAATGAGCCACAGTAAAACATGGATTTCACAACTTGTCAGGAAGCACCAAGAATGAAGGTAAAACCATTGAAATGCTGCACTCATAGACTCTAATTTTCTCTTCAATAATTCTTAAATATTATCTTATAAATTCTGTAACCTGTGTCCCCATTAATTTTATAAATCTTTAAAAAATATGTAATCTTTTAATGTAACTCTCTATTTTACTTTTTAAATATTTTAAATTAGCCTCATAATTTAATTTAAATTTAATTTGATGCAGCAACTCTTTCTTAATATTTTATGTCTAATATATATGTATATATTTAAATCCCAAATGATATGTCAATAAACTCACACCTATAATTATTTTATTTTAGCTCCTTGCTATCTAAAAGGGAGCACAAACTCATTAATTATTTTGTTTTTATTTTAAAAACTACAGATGCTTGTTAAGATGAGAGAAGATTTTAAAAAAATTTTTTTATCCATTATACTTTTTGTCTAAACAACAGTGAGAGAAAATAAAGTTCCACCTTTGATTAGTTTACAAGTCATACAAATGTTAATCTATTTACTAGGGCAGGGGTGGGCAATTGTTTTGGCTCAGGGGCTAAAGAGGTTGGCTGAGGGCTGCTTTGTGGACCACTTTGTGGAAGCAAAGGTTAGTGGAGGGGTGCACCTTTTTTCATGACACAATAAACACACTGCTTTATTCCTTGAAATATTTCTTTGTCCATTCTTCATTAAACATATGACATGCATCACTGATTTTATATTTTTTCGGAGGGTTCATGTTTTTACTAAGATTGGAAATATATATATTTGCTAATACAAAGACAAAATTGAAATTAACTAGATCAATTGGAAAAGCACTGCACATTGTAATCTACACTGTGCATGTGTATTGATGTGGCCATCCTAGTGAAAAATATGAGATGAATCTTCGGTCACGCATGGGAAGGAAATGTCAGTTCAAGGTGGATTTTTCTGATTGTCTTCATGGGCCACATAAAAACTCTTAGCAGGTTGCATGTGGCCCTTGAGCCACCATTTGCCCACCTCTGTTCTAGGGTAATATAATTTTTAAAATAAATATATTAATTATATATATTTCTTTTATGCTTCTTGATCCTCACACAATACTTTATTAATAGAGTACATCTTAGGCTATAAAATGTATTTATGTCAAATGTTCGTGGAGTTTTTAATGAAGAAATCAAATGAAAATGGGAGGGGGTAGAATATTAGTTTCTGTTAAGTTTAAATATAATTCTCTGATAATGTATTTTAATCTACGTTTAGTAAATCCAATCATATCATAATATTTGATATTATTGTCATAGGTAATAAGCTTAATTATTATATCTCAACTAGTTATTAGTCTATCCCAAGTGTTTCTAACATAGGTTCTTATTTTCATAATCAAGATTTATCTAGAAATGTGCGTCAGAATGCCCATGCCATCTCATCTTTGTTTTAGGTCATAAACAGGGTGATGGATTATCCTAGACCTCTACTTGCATAACAAAAACTCTGCTTGAGATAATTCTGGCAAAGTTTGTCCCATAGCTCTGTCCAAGACCCCAATTCCAAGAAACTGATTCCATGAAATGTGGGTGTGGCAAATCGGAAAATTCTTATTTCAAAATGGTAAAGTACTTTATTTCCAAGAAACAGATCTGCAAATTTTACTTGGCCATTATGTTAGCACCACAATGCTTAATTATGTTATATTCTTTGTTTAAAAGCTTAAGCCTATAAATATCTGTAGATGTGATGTTGTGGTCTCACTAAACGTAGTTCATATATTAATTACTTTTCTTTTGATATGTCACTTAATGACCTGAGAGGTATTTATTTATAGAAATACTCCCACATACATCAATCATTCAAATAAAGTAAATCTTTATTGTGTATATTTTCCATACTCAATAAACTTATGAATTTGGTTGATTAGTTAACCGACAGTTATGTAAATCATCCCAAAATCAGTCAAGGTTGTGTTTTTTTCTTGTAATTTGGGCAAATTATTATAATTGTACATTACACTACTGTGCTAGATTATTTATTGAAATATCATAACACTGCATCAAAAGTAATAATCTATAAACTTATATGTAATTATCTGTGTTAAAGTGCGAAAGCAGCACAACACAACTTACCTGTAATATGAGTCTAATTACCTAATCTAATTCAATGTATACATTTTTGATTTTCTATTTATCTTTATTATTAAATTTAAAAGATGGAGCTCCTCCTATAAACAGCTGGTTGGATGCTGGTGACCCCGGCGAACATGGCATCACAGAGGTCCAAATCAAAAAGAAGATAACATCTCTCCCTGACGGCATTCATCCTGGCCTTCATGGCATCCCAAATTTCCTTCTCAAACACCTCAGTCAATTCACTGTGCCAATTATTAAAAAATGATTGATCACCTAGCATCCGGCAACAGAAACATAACAGATCTTTACCCAGTGGCACTCGTGCCTTTTATTAAAAAAGCAAAACCACTAAATGACATTAACAGTATCCGGACAATTTCCATGACCCCATTTCTTATCAAGATAATTGAGTCAGTCATTAAAGATCAAATCCAAACTCAAATTCTTAGCCATATCTCGTCAAACCAATACGGAAAAAAGGGATCATCAACCTCGCATGCTATGTCCAATGTAACTGCACTGTTCAATTACATCAGAGGACATCATAAATCAAAACCTATTGCTGTCCAGCTGGATGTTGTGGCAGCATTTGATTCAGTCCAGATAAACATCCTCCTGGATATTCTGTTGGAATGCGACATTCCAGCCAGGATTGTACAGATGGTTAGCAATCTGCTCAACAACAGAGAGATTTTTCTCTCTCTTGATGGCAAGATCACACCAGGCTTCAAGCCA
This sequence comes from Epiperipatus broadwayi, assembly GCA_028023455.1. Classification (NCBI taxonomy): domain Eukaryota; kingdom Metazoa; phylum Onychophora; class Udeonychophora; order Euonychophora; family Peripatidae; genus Epiperipatus; species Epiperipatus broadwayi. The sequence goes on from JAQFVV010000004.1 coordinate 9,886,641, forward strand.
TACAAGTCGATCCCTCAAGGATCCCCGCTCAGTGCCCTTTTCTTCACAGCATACATCAACCCTCTTCTGACGGATATAGAAAAAAACCTCCCTGGAATTTTCCTTCCCTCTCTCAATAAAAACTTCAATGTATTTGCATATATAGATGACATCATGGTTGTGCTTCCCACCATTAAATACCTTCCCCATCTCATGAACATATTAAACAGAAATACAGAGAAATTTGGCCTACAAATAAATTTTAACAAATCTTCCATCTGGAAGATAATGTCTGGTAAACAAATTAACTCTCCCTTTTCTGCAAAACCCCAAAGATACCTAGGTTTCCCAATCTACAAAACTCCAACTGAAATGGCAAGAGAGATTCAAGATGCAATCCTCCATTCAACTGAAGCCATCACCACTTCACTCTCTAGAGTATACCTTTCATTATATGGAAAGGTTGGCCTCCTCAACATGATCATAATGCCAATAATCTCATATTATCTTCCATTCGTTAAAATGTCTAAACAGTTTCAAAATAAAATTAACCGATTATGCACCAAACTTCTCTGGAGAGGAAGGACAGTTGCTATTAGCTTGCGAGGTATCCAATGACCACGCAGGTTCAATGGACTGTCATTCCACTCAATACAAGCAATCATTTTACAGAAAACCCACAACACTCTACATAATCTGATCCTCTCCTGCGGATACTCTAACATTATTAAAAAAGTTACACCGACAGATCGTCCTCCACCCTCTTCCAGTTCATGGATAGCATCCCTAATACAACAACTACAACTTTATAACCCGATAATACCCTTTAACCTTAACCAAAAAATCACCTTATGGGAAGCATACAATATAATCAACTATAATCAACAACCCATTAAAACCAGCCTAAAAGTAACCAATCAAAGACTCATTACACACTTCAAAAGATGGAGTCTGGAACCCAAATTTTTTGACTTCATCATTAAAATAAATCTTAATGCGCTACCCATGAATTGGTTTCTTTATCACCGAAGAGGTTTTACCAGCATTGACCCTATATGTGGTCTGTGTGCTCGTGAAGATGAAACCATAGACCATATTATACACCGGTGCCTAAGACTTAAAACTCTGAAAGATATAATTATAATCAATTCCAACATAAGACCTGATATGATTTTCTCACTTGAAAATGCCATTCATAATGGTTTTTTTTTCAATAATAAGGCTTTCTACCTTTGTCCTTTATTTCATATGGATAGTGAGATGCAAAAGTCTCATGGAATTACCCTCGCCACAAATCATACCATTGTTTTATCAAACGCTCAAAAAAATCAAGAAATGTGACCAGCTCCTTGCCTCCAGTAAAGTCTTTGTTGACACCTGGTCTTTAATTGCTCTTTCCTTTTCCTGATTATCAACTCCCACCTATCCAGCATTATAGAGTAGTCAATTATAAAAGAAAATATTCATGTTTATATTAAAAATGCTAATACCATTAAACAAGTTCTTAGAATCTCTTCACTATACCTAACCACATAAGAGTATAACATTGTGTTCTCATAACATAAACTAGCCAGATGACAAATAGAACATTATATAATCATATTATTGTACAATTTATTTAATTATTTATCCTTTATTAGTATGTAACCACTATTTATTGTTAATAAAATTTTTATTGAAATGAAATATAATATAAAACAAACATCTCTGATCATTGCAATTTCTTTATTTAATTGATTTAGTTAAATTTAAGATATAGTTATTAAATTATCAATGTCATGATTTGGAAAGTGATAAGATCCTGCTATGTTAAATATATATATTTGCTTTACTGTGTGCATAAATGCACTTGCCATGATTTTCCCTTGAGTCACTTTGTTTTTTTATTGTGTTATGTCAGCCAGAAATAAATTAAATAATTTAGTATCATCGGAGTTGATGCTCATAAGTAATTGAATCTGGAAGCTGGGCATACAGGGCAGAGTTCGTAAGTGTTCCTGACATGTGTATCTCACACATGATTGGACTCGAGGTACTGGTGTTCAGATTCTAGATCAAGTTGTGTGATCATGTGAACTGACCTGAACAATATTGACATGTAAAAGAGATAAAAACTATTAAGAAATACAGTATTAATTGTTAACATTTTTAATTGTCAAAAATACTCTAAGGAATTTACATTAGAAACTTGTAAATTGTTTTAAAATATTAACAGACATTGAAAGTCATACTTGATTGATATCAATAATAAGATGAGAACTGTAAGAAAAATAGCTAGAGATAAAACATACCAATTTACCAATAAATTTTATACAGAGATAGCATAATGCAAAAAGAAAAGAAGAATATGAATTTTTTAAAAAATGATCCATTAAGAAGCAGTGAATATTTAGTTTTTCACAATGATACAAAATGATTCAATAAGTGCGAATAGACAAAATAAAGTCTATAAATGCAATAGTAATATGGATATTAAAAAAAATGATAAAGAAGATTTTAAAAATTACAGAGTTATCAGTTTTCTATCATTTCTATACAAAATATTTATCAAGGTATTCTAACATTCTAACCAATTAAAAGAACAAACTGGATTTAAAAATTGTTTTTACATAATGGATCATATCTAACTGCTGAAAGTAGTTATAGAAAAGAGCAATGAGTGTAATCTGCCATTATGGATTGGAATTTTTCTATAAGCATTCGATCATTAAAATATAGAGAAAAATATTATCATATTCTAAAGAATATTTGTAATTGTAAATTATTAATTAAATTGCACTGTGATACTTAAAGATCAACATTGAGAAAAGTTATTACAAAATAATTTCATATCTACAAAACTTTTTACAGCAATTTAGCAATAAGTATTTTATGGATTAAAATGTGAAAGTAAGAAATGAAAAGGAAATAAAAATTATATAAATCATCTACATTTTGCATATATTGTAGATGTATTTTTGTAAATAATGCTTCAGAGCTTCAGAAAATGGTGTAAGAAAAAATCAGATGATAATAAGAAAATGGAACTAAAAATAAATGCTAAAATAATTAAAGTAATGTTTAATGAAATTTCTCCGAAGAAAAAAATAATATTGATAATCATGAATTGATGAAGTTAGAAGCTATAATACTTTGGTCAGATTATTAATACAAATAAAAACATAAGAGATGAAATTAATCATGGAGTTAAACTTTGATGGAATTCTTTAGATAAAAATAACTTTGATTTAAAAGAAATCTACCTATATATCTAAAATAGAACTTTTTAATATATGCATTTTATCAATTCTAATTTATAAATTGGAAACTTAGACATTTAACAGAAAAATACTGCCGAGACTTCAGGCCATTCAACAATGTATGCAAATAAGTATGTCAAAAGTAATGAAAAAGAATTCATAATAAAATACATAGCTCTGAGATCAAAAAAGTATTACTGACCTTATTAAAAGAATTAAGGGAGTGAAATAAATCCGGTTTAGACATTTTATTAGAATAGATGATAATAGAGGAACAGTTAAAGTTTTAAATTGGATTCTAAATGATTGTAAATGATCTAGAAAGGGAGACACATGTCATAGATGGTAAGAAGTTTACTGGTGTGTGGTGAAGAAAAGAATCTATTGATAAAAAAACCTGAATTAAATCTGAAAAGACCTTCATCTGCAGTAGATTAATAATAGTTCAAATTGATGGTGTATATTCCCTTGAACAAATGAGTGTATCACTGAAAAATCAAAAACTAACTAGATATTAACATTAATATAAAACAACGAGATGTTGCATATATATGTTTAAAATCATTTACTTGATCAAATTTTAAATCATATTATATGATTTTAAGAATTGGATAACATATTTAAAACAAGAGAAATAACTAAACAGTTTCTATAAGCATTGCCAAGTTGTAAAATAAATAGCCAAGACAGCATACTTTGGTTTCATCTCTTATACTTATGTTAAAAAGCATAAGCCTAAGAAAGTTGAAATATTTCAGTAGAATGAATGACATTCCTGAACAATTAATAGATTGAAAAATACTGGACTAAACATTCATTTTCAAGGCTTTTATATATATTAAAAATATACCATTCTTTGTTTATTAAAAATTACAAAACCAACAAATTCTTTAACATACTTTTTTTTTCAAATCTTTATTTTTTATTTTGTAAATCGTTTTTTCATATTTCAGTTTTTTCCCCAATGTTTTGATCATATATGGTTGTTATTAAGGACTGTTTATTTCTATGATATGTAACCATTAGAAATCAGTCAACACTTAGACAATCCCAATATAGATAACAATCAACAATCTCAAACTGTTGTCAAGGCAACCTCCTTTTAACAATAAAGGTGGAATATATATATATATGTTTGCAAAGAATTTTCATAAACAACGTAATAAAAAATATTATTATAACATAAATTACATTTTTTAAAACTTACTTCTTGCTTACTTTCCTATGTGACATACATTTTTTTATATTAATTTTTTTTAAACTTAACATTTTACATAAAATACTCTTCAAATATTATAATTACTAGATTCTTAGCACATTCTATTTAAAACCGATTTTCTTATTTTTTATATATAAACTTTCTTTAATTAATCTTTCTTTATATAAAAATGTAAATTAAAGACAAAATTTATAATATAAAAAATGTATGACACATAGAAAAGTAAGCAAGGAGTAAAAAATTTGTAATGTATATCATAATATTTTTTATTACATTGTTTATAAAAATCCTTTGTAAACATATATATATAAAATTACTATTAACACTAACTGAAATAATCATACAAATATATAAACCATTATACAATTACAAATATCCAGTAATGCCCTCTGTTTAATAGTCTATATCTCAATAATAGCGAACTTATTGAGATATAGACTATTAAACAGAGGGCATTACTGGATATTTGTAATTGTATAATGGTTTATATATATATATTAAAAACAAATAGTCTTTAACAATGACCATATAATAAGTTTGAAACTTTGGAAGAAAACTGAAATAAGAAAAAATAGTTTGTAAAATAAAAAAAACATTGTTCAAAAAGAAAGTGTGTTAAAGAATTTGTTTTTGTAATTTTTAATACATTAAAGGAACATATTTATAAAGAACACTGGGAAATATTTTTTTTTCCTTTACAGCACCATCTATTGTGTATTTAAATCTTGAATGATTACCCAGATGGTAGAGAAATTCAATCCTCACCAAAACTCAGTTTTTGGCTTCTGCCTTTATTAGTTAGGACTTAAGATTCAAAGATTATTTTTTTACTATAAAACTAATAATATGAAATTTAAAAAAAATTGAACCCAAGTCAGCCTGATGTTTAGTTATATTGATAGACTTTAGATAACCTGCAGTAAATATGGAAACATGTTTATTCATTGTGGTAATCTGGAAGAATTAAACACTGTTGTGTATGTACTAATATTTCTAGGATAGTGAAAATGTATCTACAATTAGAATAGAACTGAGATTATTAAAGTATATAGATGCTGATCTAATAATATTATATATATATAAAATTACACAAAAAGATTGTTTGGAATTTTAGAATTTTTTTAATTGTAATTAAGCTATTAACTTGAAAGTAGGAAAAAAAATTAAATATAACTTTTTGATACTTAACTTCATTGTTTTCTGAAGTCTTTAGAAAGTAAAACCATTAAATCTGAATATGAAAGTCATTAAATTTGGAGATGATGAATATTAAATTGTCCCGCCATATAATAACTACTAATTATTCACATTTGCAAAAGATAGTATTAATATAGAGAAAGGAAATATATATTTAAGATATCAACAAAGGAAATATATATTTTAAAGACTTAGTAGACTTATTACACTGGAGTAATTAAGAACTACCCTGCATGAAAACAACTTCATCAAAACATAACACCTTTTATTGAAAAAAAACTCAATAGAAATAAATTACGTAAATTGCAAAAATAAAATTCTAATGTAAATGACTGACTGGTCACTGCTTATACTATAATTAATTATCTTTCAAAGTAACCTTTATTAGTTAAAAGATTACAAAAAATTATCGGGTATACTTACCCATGGAGAATTACAAAGTGTTCAATGTTACAAGGTAAAACAATTATTGACCCTCTTTACAAAGTACATACGCTCGATAACAAATATATCCATAAAAGGTTTGTATAATTTTGCTTAATGTGTATCTATATATGGACGAGCACAGATTTGCACTACCCAAAAACAATCCATCAGAGCGGAAAAGGAGCTGAAAACTTTGACCCTGTACCCTCCCGGTGGGTTTTCTGGGTAGCGGCAATAATCATCAACAGCCCTACCCATAAACCAGACCCTCAACTACCACCATCATCAACCCCTGCGGAACAAATTCAATTACAACAGTAGTTATTCATTAAAAATTGGAAATTAACTTTAGATATTTATTATTTTTTTCTTAAATTACCTGTTAATATAAAAAAATTCTATAATTAAATTAACATTTAACTTTTTTAAAAAGCAATCATTTAACAATCAACAAAACTAAACATGTGATGTTATTACAATTTACGATATTAATTAATAATCAAAGAGTTTTACGACAGCCAATATATTTTTCTTTATAAAAATAATTGCAAATTAAATGATAGACATCATAGATATTTTCACAACAAAATAAATTTAAAAAATTATTTTTAGAAATATCCTAATAGAGATAATTGCATCTTCTTTGTAAAATAAAAGTCCATTATAAACGAACCATGCTATTAATAAATTTCGCAGTAAAATAAGAGACTCAAGACTTAAAATTAGTCGATTCAAAATTTAAGCTAGTACTTTTCGTACTTAAAAGTCACATGACCTTTTAATGTTTATATACAAATGAATTTAAAACAAGTATGTTTAAAGTTACTAAAAGGAATATTTTTGGATTTCATTTTGAAATATTGTTTTAGTCATATACATAATTCATGACACGCATTTAACATGTTAAGGTGATGATGACATATAACTTCTATTTCTGCTAATCAATCAACAGCAATCATATCTATTTATAAATGAATATGCCCTTTAAACTTTAGTAAACAAAAGGTGAGATAAAAAGACAGAAACAAAAAAAGTAATGATGACTTGCAATGACTATACAAACCATTCTATAACCACAAATATGTTTACACATAACACCTTGTGGACTATTAGATTTCATCTGACATATTGCTGATGTTTTTTTAAGATTTAATACATTTCCAACAACTTAACATTCCATTATATTCCACCCTCTCAAGGAAAGCAATAATTTAACTTTTTTACATAACTTTTGAGATAATCTTTATAATAAAAATGTGGATTACTGTCTTATAAAGCCCATATCATAAATTCACTTTTAAAAGTCTATTACCATATATTTGGTTAGATGCCTAATTCAATATAGATATCTTTTACAATATTAGATTCAGTAGCATCATATGCAGAAGGATGATGGATGATTGGTCTTAGGAAGACAAAATCATAAAAACTACTCACTTTCTTCAGCACTGTTTTTAGAATCTTATGAAATTATATTAAATAAAAGTTTTTAGTGTTTTTATGTTGCAACAGAAAGTCCATTGTGATAATTAAATATGTTAATAATTGTATTTTATTTCCTATGCCTCTTACTGCAATAATGAGAATAAATTACTCAACAACTGTAGAAAATTAAAAAAATAGCATTTAATTTTATCAATTAAATGGAGTTTTTGCTTAGTCTTAGACATCAGGTTGTAAATGCCATTTGTTCTGATCATGAGATTCTTTCATAACACTCACTGCATTAATTTCTACATAAACATCTTAATCAATACAGAATGTTAACACATAATTTAACATAGTGTCGAAGCCTCTTAGTGAAAGTATCCAGAAAATGAATAATGTGTACACAAATATTAGGCATACTAAATTATGATGAGAAAAACAAACCACGAATAAAGTAAAAACATAATTTGTATGCTTTAAAAAATAATAATTTTTTTTTTCATATGTCAAATGCGTTGACCAGGAAGCGAACCTGGGCCAACTGCTTGGAAGGCAGCTATGCTAATCACTAGGCCATCAATGCTTGACAAAAAATAATAATGATTTTAAATGCAGCAATAAAAGTAATAAACAAGAATTAAAGATGGTGACATTATTGAAGTCAGCTGTATTTCAAATTTTGAGAGATGATGATGAATATTTTTATCTTTGTGCAGAAGACTATATTAATTTATTTTTAGTGTTTCAATAAAATTTTGTTGGTATTTTTATTTGCTTACATTATTATATCTTTCCAGATATTATTTAATTATTTTCTTAAACATATCTTAATGTCAATTATATTTTTTCTTTAAAATATCAACTACTCCTAAAGGCAAAAAAAACTCATAAAGCTATTATTTCAATATAAATAACTATAAATCAATATCATATTTAAAAAAATAAAGAAAAAGAATCAATTAAAACATTTTAATATGTTATGGTATATATATATTACATATTTCTTTTTTGTAAAATAGGCCCTTCAGCATGATAATAAAATTAAAGATGTTTTTGTTGTCTGCTAAAATTTTAATATTGATTACTTTGATTACAAAAAATATATAAATATTTTAAAAAGTAAAATATTCATTTAAACTATTTTAAAGAAACATTATGCAAAAATTACAAATATATGTACACTGAGAAATTAACAATAAGTTAATAGCTTGTAAAAAATTTTGCGTTGTCAATTCGCAAAAAAAATTATCAAATTCGTCAAAATGTCAAAAATTCATAGATCAATTTGGGCGGAGTAAAGTGACAACAGTTTTGGTGTTGTTGCCTAAGGAAAATTGATGTGTCCTAATCTGCCAATAAGGGTAGTCAAATTTCATATGATTTTTCAAACATCTAGTCAAATTTTATTTTTATATCAAATTAATGACCTTGAGATTGAAGCAGGTAATATGAAATAATTGTCTTGTTGATGTACTTTTTATTGCCTTGATTTTAATTAATATTTACTTATATAGGTGTTGAAATTATTAACACATCTTCGCTCACAATATTTAAACATTCATGCTTAGTGTTTTCTGAAGGTTTGTGATGATGGTGTTTTAATTGTATTTATATCTTGGACTATTTCCATTGTCTTTAGAAAAATTTAACTTTATTTAAATATTTCAAATACAATCAACTGTTAGTAATAGCACACAAGTTAGTATATGCACAATGGTTTGAGAGGTATTATTCTCCCCTCTTCTTCAGGTGTTGCTGGCTTGACCAGTAACAGTATATCCTTAGATTCTTGAGTATTGAATTTTAAGGTGACACTCTAACCAACTGAGCCAAAGCAGGATGACTCAGTTGGTTAGAGCGTTATCGTAACATTCAATACTCAAGTTTGGCTTCCCATGTGAGTATGGCCACTGGTCAGACCAGCAACACCTGAAGAAGAAGGGAGAATAATATCTTTCAAAACATTGTGCATATACTAACCTGTGTGCTTTACTAACGTTGATTGTATTTGGAATATTTAAAAAAAGTTAAATTTTTCTAAAGACATTTAATACTCATATTAGTTGATAGAAATAGTCCAAGATATAAATATAATTCACGTTTAGTATGTTATATATTTAGATTAGATTCTGTTACATAATGGACACATATTTGTGAAGGCAGATATACACACATACATGTATTAAAACTGCTACAAAAGCTTAATTATTTCTAATTTTCTAAGTTTATTTCTTGCTACATGTTTCAGATTTTTAAAATATCCTAAGGAAAAGTGAAATAGTTGTTACCAAATAACCTGTCAATAATGTAGAAATCAATAAAATTATTATATTTTTGTTTTATTACCAAATATTTTATATTTAAAATAGTAAAAAAAAAAATCTAGCCAATAAAAAAAAAATATAAAAAAATGCCAGTAGACAAAATTTCTTGTGAGATTTGCCGTCTTAAAAGCAATTAACCACAAATAGATATTAGAAAAGATCTTTACAATTTTCAGTAGTCAATATACAAGTTAGTTGAAGCATGAAGTGATTCTTATTACAGTTGAAGACAAATATTAAAAACAATTTGAATTTGAAAAAGAATTGCTAAGAATGATCATTTAACTTGTGTTAAAACGATTTATATATATATGGGAATCCTTCTTTTGAATGCAATCAAGCCTGCCATTTGTTACTTTTACTCTTGCCCTGGCGCAGTTGGTTTTCATTACCCATTGTTCTAAGTTATAGGATTTTTAATTAATTAATTTAGCAAATATTACATTATTAAATAATTATAAATGGACAAGACAGCAAATTATTGTATTCAACAATTTCTTTTAAAAAGTACAAAATTGGAATTATTTTTTAGACTAAAAATTGTTAAATTGCTTAAGTCCATAAATATGTTTTAACCCCTATTAAAAATCAAATGCATTTATAAACTTTTATAAATATATGATAATTATGTAGATTTTAACCAATGACTATCCACCATTCATTTGCACATCTTTGACTTCTATAAGTTAATTTTTGTAATATTTTATTTGAATATGCTGTACAATGTTTACAAAAAAATATATAAATTACTTGTAATATGCATTTTGATATTATCAGTTGTGTTGGGACATGTTTGTTAGATATACCTCCTACTACTTATTTGTCTGCAATTTAAGTGCATAATTGATATTAAATCATTTCATTAGATTATTAAATTTTTGTTAATCTGAAAGTAAATTTTAATCTTATTAAAGATCAACCTATAATTTTTAAAATAAGCACAGTTTGAAAATACAGCCATTACAATTTAAGTTGGTATATTCTACATCAATGAATAAATATCTGGTAGTATAAGTTTGAAGAGGCTTGAATGGCTAAGCCTAAGTAGTCAGATCTATTTCAATCAAAATACATATTAGAAGTCACATACACATATTTATACATGGGATCTATCCATTATTAGATGATGGCTATGAGTAAATGACTTGATTATGCATAATAATAAAGCGATGTATCGAAAATATTGTATCAGTGGAATAGCAATATATAGAATTTTCTTATAATTTATAAATTTATACGATTTGATATTTTTTAAAAAACAAAATATGCTAATTTCTTTTTTTAAGAATAAACAAATAATTATTGTTATAATCGTTTTCTTTTCATTTCTTTACATGTAAGCTTGTTTTTCTAAATAAACCTAATTTTTGGGGCTTATACCATTTAATAATTTTTTTTCATATGTCATAGCATCGTCTGGGAGGCGAACCCACAACCGTCTGCAACCAACTAATTGCTTGCAAGGCAGACCTCTCGGCTAACAATGCTTGACACCATTTAATAATTTTTAATCTAAAAAATTTGGAGGGTCTGCCCACTCTGTATTTTATAAATGCAGAAAGCAATGCAAGAGAGAAGACACACTTTGCACTCTGTGTCACAATGATACTGAAACACAATCACATCTATTCCATGACTGTCTATGCTTTAATAACATTTGGTTGGTGATCCCTAAGCTATTCAATAATCCTAACATCAACATGCAATATTTATTTAAAATGTACACAAGAGTATATATGCAGAGATTTGGGTAAGAACTTCATTTTATAGGCCCTGTGGTGCACTAAATATTTATTCATATACAACAATAAGCCTAGAGGGCACCCAAGCACATTTTGAATTAAATTAGAGAATATTAGGAAAAGAGAGAAAAAAATTCACACCTCATAATAATTTTCAAGACACTTGATCAATTAATAAATAAGGGTTTGAGATAGTAGTCTAAAGTAATGAGTGTCAATTTTTTGTGTGTCTATTTGTATGTGCAATTTGTACTTTAGGAATTCATTAAAACTATTGCTTACTGTGCAATAACTATATATAGAAAATCCAATTAATATATGATCCACTATGTAAAAAAAAAGGTGAAAGAAGACACATACATATTATGTTAATTCAGCTTAATTTTATGTAACCAGATTTAGGTTTTTTTTTGTTTATATAATCAATTGTATGTAGCCAAGTATATGTAACTAATTCTACTAATCTACTACATGTAACAATTTGTATCATACTATGTGTAACTAATTGTATGTAAATCTTAATTGAATTGCTTAATAAAGTCTTTTGAAAGTAAACTTTGATTTTAAGTCCTATATTAATACATTTTAATAGTGAATTTTGAGGTAACATATATTTGTAAACAGAAAAAAATCACCAAATAATTTTCCTAACAGTTTTATAATGTAAAATTGAAAACATTGATATTTTAGTCAAAATAAGAGTCATAGATCACATGACCCTATTCTCTTAAGCTTGTAAGTTATAAACAATGAGGATTTCCAATTGCTCAACAGGCTTTGTGATAAATGCTTAGCTAGAGAAAGCATTTAAAATATCTCTATCAGGATCCCCCCCCCAAACCTCTGACCATGGTTTCATGCTCACAAAACCATGGAATTGGCAATCCTCATTGTTTATTGATATTTTAGTTTTAGTTTTCTAGCTATAAATAGGAAATTAATGTTTTAGAAAAAGATAAACTAGCAATCATTGCATACTAGACTCACATGAATGACTTCTGTAGTTCAATACTTTTCTACACACTTTACTGAAGCAATAGGGTGTGTTATTTTAAAAAAAAATGGTAGACTAAGACAATTCTTCTTTTGATCAAATTTTGGTTTATTTAATTTTTTTGTACTTTTGGTGTAATATGTCGTTAATGTTAAAATACCAGCTGAATTATTAAAGGTTCTGTAAATAATGGCTTTAAGAAAATTAAATATTATGTAAATGTATGATCAGTAGATTTTTTTACAATATTATGATTCCATTACAAAAAGACTAATTCAATACAATATATGGTTTTTATTATCTTCATTTCCTATGCAACTAAGATTTATTTAATAATAGTATTAGTCATTCATTAGACTAGAGATTATCCAACAATGAAAAAAATTTCTGTAGTCTAATTTTCATGACAGCACTCTCACACAAGGTAGCGACTGATTTTCTATCTGCTTTTAATATCCTTGTAGAAGGATGCAATCAAAAACATATGACCAAAGTCATGTAAAAATGATGTATGTTCCCCAAGATGCACATTTTGTGCTGAGTCAGCACTTATCAGTTAACTTAGGCTACAATCTCTTGCACATATCTTTATTATTGTTCAGTCAATAGATAGATAGATAGATAGATAGATAGATAGATAGATAGATAGATAGATAGATAGATAGATAGATAGATAGATAGATAGATAGATAGATAGATAGATAGATAGATGGATGGATGGATGGATGGATGGATGGATGGATAGATAGATAGATAGATAGATAGATAGATAGATTAGGTAGATAGATAGATAGATAGATAGATAGATAGATAGATAGATAGATAGATAGATAGATAAATAGATAGATAGATAGATAGATAGATAGATAGATAGATAGATAGATAGATAGATAGATAGATAGATAGATAGATAGATAGATAGATAGATAGATAGATAGCAAATTTCTACAGTTTAATTGATGTGTCAAATGTACTCCTCATACCTTTGGCCCAAATTCATAATGAAAGTATAGTAATAACTTTTATTAGTCATTCATTAGACTAGAGATTATCCAATAATGAATAATATTTCTGTAGTGTAATTTCTACAGTGTAACTTCTGAATACAAATATTTTTAGTAAATGAGTTTTTCATCTGAAAAAAAAAAAAAAGTTAAAAAAAAAAGATGTAATAGAATGGTGATAACTATCAAAAAAAAAAGAAATTGTTTTATTTATATTGATAAGACATTGGTAGGATGACAGAATGAATTAGATTATTTGGTTACATATTGAAAAAAGAAAAGCATAATTTTATACGAAAACACTTACTAGAAAATTGTGTATGAATCATATAGTATTTTAAATTTAAATGACATTTAAATATAGGGTATTTTTATTTATTTCTTGTTTTACTGAATGTATAATTGGATAAATTGTTTACAGGATGCTTTATTTTTTTTTTGTCATAATAGAATTATGATGCCTTGGGTAGTATCTGTGAAGTGAAGACAAGTTTAGGAAAATGGTATATAGGACTAATGAAGTTTGTAGAAAAATTGAATAAAAATAAATATAAGGTTAACATTTTTAAATGTTTGAGAATTTATTTACATGATGATAAAAGGGACAATAAAAATATATTAAAAATAATAATGATTAAGTAGGCATTTAGTGGAGATGAAAGATTATTCTTTTGCTTATTGAAATTAAATCTAAGAAGAGGTGATTTAGATATTTTGATTGATATGCAATTTTATGTACAGCAGAAGTAATTATAATTAATAAAGATACAGAAAAAAGATTGTATGATTTAAAAATGTGAATTTGAATGAAAATTGACATTTTAATCTGAGAAGTAATTCTAAAAAATATGCTGAAACTTTAGAATAAATTTAAAAAATAACAGAAGAAAGTTGATTAATAATCGTAAAAGAAGTATTATAAGATAGAAAGGCTGATAAAAAAGGATGAATTTAGAAATGAAAATAATGGATTTCCTCGTAACAATAATGCTTATACGATTCACTCAAAAAATCAAAGAAATAATAGATCATTCTTAAAAGTGTTAGTAAATAAGATATACAGAAATATATGTTGATCAGATGATACATAATTAATAGCAACAATAAAAATATAGCTTGAATGTTAATTTTTAGTTTCTTAATTTTTCCCCCTGCTTTATAACAATTACTGCTTATTAGGTCAATGAAATATATTTTTATCGTTTAATATTTTCCAATGAACTCAGATACGATGACGGCTACATTCGATATAAAGAAAAAAAAATCATGCATAAATCAATGCATTAAAAAGGAATTTAAAAGTACTTGATTGTTATTTGCGGGCTAAGAAACTGCTATATTTGTTGAACTTCTTTAATTAAAAATTTAATCTGCTTGTATATATTTTCTTTTGCATAACTGCTTTATTGTTTACGTGTTACCATTAGTTTATCACATTGATTTCCCAATGCAGTAATGGAGACTGTCTCATGATTGCATTATTAAAATCAATTTTGGTTATTCTACTTTTACTTTTGAGAAAATGCTTTTCACTTACTTCAATCTTGATTAAAAAGATTTATTAAAAACAATAAGATACCCAAGTTTAATGTTAGAATTGTGCATAAAATTTAAAGTGTAGTGAAATAAAATCAATTAATGACTCTGGAGAATTAAAAAATGAATTTAGTTCAGTAAACAGTTGAACAAAATTATGGAAATTCCAAAAACAATAGATAAACTTTACTGGTGCTGATGCTATAAGTATTATGTGTATGTGTACATATATATATATTGTAACGATATATAAATATGTCGTTACATTAATTTAAAATAAAAACTTAAAAGTTCGCAAATAAAAGTAAAAAACTAAACGCTAAAATTAAAATGTTTGTTTGTTAAACGTATATACATTCGCACAGAGGCCAAACTTTAAAAATATTTTTTTTAAAAAAACAAATAAGTATTTGAACATATTTTTTTATAAAAAAGTAAAAGATTTAAAAATAAAAACAGGTATTAATTAATGTAATCTGTAAATGGAAATGATTGTTTATGAATTATCGAAAACCAAACTGGCCCTTGGGCTCTTGTATAATTAAAATGATCTGATGAAAGATAGATAAGAAAATAAAGAGAAATTAGCTTGACCAATGGAAGCATTAAGCCTTGGCTCGGACCCTAATGAAAGTGATGGATTAGTGACATTTTGTTGATTGAATCCGTGTGGATAATATAAAAAGGGAAATAGTTTTTTCTGACAGTTCCAGCGTTTTGTGTTTGAGAGATGTGGTAGGACGCACATACCACACTCTCTATAAAAAAAAAATGAAAAGACTGTGATACCTTGAACCAGCTATTGCCATCTCCAGAACATTATCTTCCAATGGAGGTGTCACAGAAATTAAAAGCAGAAACCTGGACTCTTCTACCGTGAGCTATGAACTTTACAAATTAACAACAACAAAAAAAAGTAATTAAGAACTTTCATCATTGTTTTTTTTTAAAGATTCAGCTAATTTAAATTTTAAAATGAACTCTTATTTGATTTTCAAATTAATAATTGATTGTTTAAATTTATATAGTTAAGTTTTGCTAAAATCATTTCCATTTTATTATTTTTATTTGTAATAATATTTATTGTAGAAATTATTAAATGCATTACATTTAAGTTGGGTATAGACGTTGCATAGATTCGTTAGTGGTTGGTTATGTTGTGGTTTTCACAGTCGATTAGAACATATATGTCAACAATGTCACTGTGGTGTTTTATGATGAACACCAAAGGGTCTCCTGTATTCCCTCAGCAATTGACATTATTGATTGACTTTGTATTTTGATCGGTTGTGTTTAATTTGGAATGTTTTTGACCATGGAATCTGTGCAGCCGATCTATACTCGACATTATAAAACAAATTGTATAAAAATACTCTGTGCGAACATATTTAAATGTTAAATTTAAGTTGGGCGTGAATGGCTATATAGTTTTGTAAAGTTATATTAAGGGAGAGTGATCTTAGGTTATTCATTTTGTAGTTGATTTGGTTCAATGGATTGGATATATTTGTGTAATTGTAGATGTAGTATGAGATCCGCTATGGTCAGGATTATATATATACGCCACACACCTTCTGTTTGCCTATGGATGGGTTTGTAAGATGGCAAAGGACCATTCCTATGGAGTTTTATGTTTATTGTTCTACTCGCCAACAGATGTGACATTCCTGTTGGTGGAGAGACAATGTCTTCTCTAATTCTACTTACTGATCAGATGTACATTCCTGACAGTATAGTATTTTGTGTTGTCGTATTTTCATGCTACATTGAATACATAAATGTATCAGATGGATTGGCGCCGGTTTGATTGCGAAATTTGTTGCCTAAGGTTAAATCAGGGAAAAATATTTTCTTTTCAAATGCACATCTATGTAGTCCATTCATACTCGACTCACTAAATAAATTTTAAACTCATGGTTGTAACTTACTTAAATGTAAAACTAAAGATTAATAGAAAAATCTAAAATGTTGAATTTATTCCTCAAAATTTAAATATTATTTTATATGTGCGTAAATAAATATTTTTATGTGTTAATTTCTGGCAGTGGCTTTTATTCTTTTATATTTAAGATATAAAATTTATATTTTATTATCTCTGCTACTCCACTGAGCTAGTGACTTGGGCTAACGATCTGAATATTTAAATAAAGTGGAATCTTAACAGCGCATATCTGCCTACTCTATAAATTTTTCTAGGTTTAAATGCCTAGATGGCGCCCGTGTAGTGTGGATACGTTTAATGCTTTTTCATTTCGATCGTTATAATATATAACAATAAAAATAATAAATATAACGGTAATTAATTATTATACACAATATTTCAATCCATAGATTATTTAAATATATGAATATGATTTATAATTAAGTAATGAAGTGACATGCCTCTAGCAAATGATGTTTGTTATAAATTAGGTGTGTATTACACATGAATAATAAGATATAGATTAATTTGTGGTTTGCAGTGAGCTTGAGAGAGAATAGGTCAATTCATTACTCTCATTATTCCTATTCTTGATTAGTTACAAAAATCTTAACTACATATCTACACTGCACAGAAATTAATATATACTCTATGTATCAATAAATTTTTACATGTCTTTTGTTGATGAATTTTACCTATCACATATTGTCTGAAGATTCATTTACAATCCTAGTGCACATTGCTACTATTAGATAACTTTCAGCTGATGGTCTGTTACTGAGGTATAACGCTAGGATAATACAATCTAAGCATCTCTCTATAAATTATTTTTGAAGTATATGTAAGATATTTCTCAAACATTAAATTAAAAACAATAATTTTAATATAACAATTAATGAATAGTTAAGGAATTATATTACCCTATCTATAAATAGGCTCAGTTTAAAATTTTTATAAAAGTCTATTCATGGAATAATTTTCATTCTTATATTTCATTTATTAATATGTAGCTATTTATATGTATTTATATATTGGATTATTTCTATCATCTAATATGAGTATTGAATGTCTTTAGAAAAATTTACCTTTATTTAAATATTCCAAATATATTGAAAGGTTAGTAATAGCACAGGTTAGTAGATGCACATACTAACCTGAGTACTATTACTAGTAGTTAAATATATTTGGAATATTTAAATAAAGTTAATTTTTTTAAAAAACTGTCATTTCTAACAGTTGAATATATTTGGAATATTTAAATAAAGTTTAATTTTTCTAAAGACATTCAATACTCACATTACATGATGGAAGTAGTCCAATATATAAATACAACAAAAACACCATCATCACAAACCTTCAGTGAAATATCTATTTATCTGTTTATGTGCAGTCTTTCTGTCTTTCCATGTATCCATCTATCTGTCTATCTTCATGTCTGCTTATCTTTCTATCTATCTATTTACATATTCATTAATTTCTTAACCTTTCTATTTATCAAATCTATCTACTTACATACACATATGCCTGCCTATCGAGCTATCTATTCCTTCATTCAGCTATCTATATATCAATGAATCTCTCTATTTATCTATCTATCCATATAATTTGTCTGTATATTTTCTGCCTAGTAATCTATCTATCTACCTACCTACCTACCTCTCTATCTATCTATCTATCTATCTATCTATCTATCTATCTATCTATCTATCTATCTATCTATCTATCTATCTATCTATCTATCTATCTATCTATCTATCTATCTATCTATCTATCTATCTATCTATCTATCTATCTATCTATCTATCTATCTATCTATCTATCTATCTATCTATCTATATATCTATCTATCTATCTATCTATCTATCTATCTATCTATCTATCTATCTATCTATCTCTGAAATTCAGTATGTCTGCCTATCAACCTATCTTTATATATATAAATGAAATATTATCCAGATACATTTGTGTATAATTTATTGAATATATATATAAACCAACTTTTATATATACATTTATATAGAGTCAGCACCTTTAAAATCTGTTATTTGGCTCCAATACATCGATGATATATGATATATTTATCATTTGGCAACATAGTAAGACAATTTACATGATTTTTCCACACATACAAACAATATATACCCTAATATTATATTTACAATGGAAAGAGAAACTGATGGGAAAGCTACTTTTTTTGGTGTATTTGTCCCCAAGTTATGAAATATTTTTTAATTTTCATCATATCATCCAGATGATATTATTTTTGTTGCAAAAAATTCTTTTCACTAGAGCTATTAACTTTCTTTCAGATAAATCAAATCTTGAAGAGAAATAAATCATATACGTAATGTCTTATCAGCTAATGGTTATAATAATAAAACAATACACTGAACTTTAATTCAAACCCTAAACAATCAAAACAAAAAAAAAACAAAAAGAAAAAAACTAGAGACAATGTTGAACATATTTTAAAACATTATAATAACATTATAACCAAACCTAAAAATTTAATCTCTCATGAAGCCCATAAAGTTTATGAAAGTTCTTGTAAAGCTTTCTATATACATATGAGTAATCATTGCATCAATGCTAAAAAAGATAAACATATTAATGCAGTTAAAAACACATCATCATTAGCACTATCTCTCCATGCTATAGATACAGGTTATATTATTGATTTTTCTAATGAGAGAATACTATCGTGAAGTGGCACTCTCCAACAATGTTAGGTCTGAGAAGCCTTTGAGATTTTTAAAAGGCCAGACATGGAAATTACCTTCTATTTGGAATTTTTTTTTTAAAAATTACTAATCTAAATAATTTCTTATAATTATTATTATCTATTTTTTACTAATAAATTGTTTATTATCATTATACATCAGTGTTTACAGTATCACTACAATTATTTTATAATATTTGTTACTCAGTCAATGACCAGTGTGCCTAGTCAAAATGTTGGTTTATATATATATTCAAAAATTATATACAGATGTACTCAGATAATATTTCATTTATATCTGGAGTCCATGAAAATCTTCAATTTAATATATATTACCTATCTACTTATCAAGTATTTACCTACCTATGTATGTTCTGCCCACTTGTCAACCTACTTTTTTGCCTGCCTATGTACCTATCTATCTATGTATTTATCCAAACATAATGGAGTGAAAACTTTTTAACTGTTTCACAAACAACAATAATAGTGTCACAGAGTTATGTGTGTCTAATTGTGAATCAAATAGAATAGTTCCAGTTTTCTTGAAATCTAAAATATATTTATGGAAGAAAAGTTTAAACAATGCTAACTGCAAGAATAAACTGTTAGTCACTATACATGTAAAAACATCTTATTAATTCTGGTCTAATTTAATATTCCCATGGAAGAACCACTTAAGTACTCATTTTAATAACCTTGCAATGCAAAAACCTTCATAATATTATAAAACATGTAGTATGAAAATTTAGGCAAATATTTTGAGGGATAAAATTTATTTGACCATCACCTACATGATGCTAAACATCTTGTAAAAACTCATGTATATAACTATTAGTTAATAAAATGAGTTGTATTTTGTTAGAAATTTTTAGAACTTATATAGAAGATAAGTTTAAATAATGCTAACTGCAAGAATGGCATTTTACCATTGTTGATGTAAACAAAGTTGCATTGAATTTGGATCAATTTAATACTCACAAGACAGAATCATTAAATAGTTGTCAATGTTCAAATAATGCTGGATATTTTGTCATATTACAAATCATGAATCCTTCCAATTATTTACAAAGTTATTAAAATAAGAACCTAGTGATTATAACTTGGAAGTAATAGATTGGGTCAATTACAGTACAGCTTTGATTATATCAATAATGAGTAAAATTTCATTCCCACAGTTAGTACTGTCTGTTCTTGTTTTCCCATATAAATTTTTGGGGTTTCAAGAAAAGTAGGAGTTATCTTGTTTGACTGAAAGTGGGACATATAAATTGCTATAAGATTTTTAACACACTGATTAAGTATCAGTTGGAGAAATTCTCACTCTAGATATATTTATATAATAATTGATGGTATGTATTTTTTAACATTACAGATTACAAAGATTCTAAACAATAGAAGTGTTATTAAAGAGTATTAAACTGGACCAATTTCAAAAAGGCATTGTTCTATCTACAATGAATTAAAATGTCATTGACAAAGTTAGGATTGTGTAATTACTTACAGAATAAATGTTATAAAGTTTTTTTTCCCATATGACAAATGTGTTGACCGGGAAGTGAACCCGGGTCAGCTGCTTGGAAAGCAGCTATGCTAACCACTAGGCCACCAATGCTTGACTAAATGTTACAAGGTTTATTTTATATTAGTATAAAAATTACAATTTTATATTAAAAGGATGATATTGATTATATGATGTCAGTGTATTTTAATATTAATAGTTTCAAAATGATAACCATTTAAAAACCATAGTAAATATTTTTTACACAAATGTCAAAAAAATATTTAAAAGTCATTATCAATATCAAATTTTTGATTGCTAATCAAAATAATGAGCGTGAATTAATGAACAATGCTGAATACTTATATAAAATATCTTTGTTTGCAGGAAGAAGAGTATACATATAAATTGGCATAATTTTAAAGTAGTATTAAAATGAATAACGTGTGAGAATTCAGTCTTATTAAATTATATCTTCACAAGTCAAAATATTTTTTGCATATTCATTTTATCTTATACAGTTGTTTTTACTCCATTTTGTTTAATATTTTTTTCTTTTCTACTCTTTAATCTAATCTTATAAATAGAATAAAAAAAATCAAATAAAAAAAAATGTTAACAATAGTAATATAAAAAAAAATAACTTTTTTTTTCCCCCAATTTTTTTTTATACATATAAATTTGTTTGGTAAGATTTTAAAGAAGTACTGTCAAAATAAATGAAGAAAGAAAAATAAAAATAGGAGCAAAATATAAAAATGGACAACATTTCTAAAATGTTGCATACATATACAGTAAAAAAACATGATTTGGAACAAAGCTATATGATTCACAAATGTAAATCATATGATAGTAGTCCAAGTTTTTGCTGTCAAGACAACTTCAATAGATAAGAGATGAATTCCTATTTTTCACTCTAGTTTAAGATTTTAATATAACAAGTAAGTTGATACTTCGTCTGTAATATTTTTAAATTTATAGAAATTTAAATAAACCTTATTAAATAAGTAATATAATCTATTTTAAAAGTAGATTAATAATAAATCATTTTAAAACATTCAAACACCACTCTTATTTATTATTATTTAGATAATAAAAACTAGATGATTTATACATGATAGTAATCAAACGTATCTATGCCACAATTGTTCATTCAGTTATGTAAACTACTTTTATAAATAAAAAATGGATTTCCAGCTTTCACTCTGGGTTAATATCTTAATATAGACAAAAAATAGTTGTCACCTGGATGGTAAAAGATTGAGATTTATAAATTTGTAGAAGTTTAAATTAGCCACATTAAACAGGCAATAATAACCTGATATTAAAAGTAAATTAATAATAATTATTAATATTCACACATAATAAACTTGATTTTATACAAAGATAAATGGTTCACAAATTGTAAATCACATGATAGCAGCCGAACCTTATCTATATCATAATTCATCGATCTGTTGTCAAAGTAATGTCTATAAGTAAGATAAGGTGTTCTAACTTTCGCTCTGATTTAGGACTTTAATAGACCGTGTAAAAGATTAATATTTTAAATTCATACAAGTTTAAATAAATCCTATTATACAGGCAAATATAGCCTGTTTTTGAAAGTAAATTAATAATAATCATTTAAATATATTAAATTTAAGCGTAAACTTGGAGTCCCATGTGATGCCATTATTCCATCTGATTGGCTGTCACTTAAGCATTTTTAAAGCGTATCTGTTTGAAGGTGTTTAGCTTTCACGTTATTATAATAATCATTTTAAAAAATTTCAAACCTATATTGAGATTGTAGACCAAAATTAAAAATAGGAAACCATCTTTTATATATAAAGGTTGATTTGATAACAGATTTGAGATTTATGGTAATGATAAGCCTGCACTGCTATCACAGCCTTGTTAACTATCTAGCTTTATGCAAATTCAGATTTACTAACTAAGTAATAATGAATAGTAGTAAAAGTAACTTTTAATAACTTATTTTCAAAAACAGATTATATTGCTTGTTTGTTAATAGAATTTACTTAAACATGTAGAAATATAAAAATCTCAACTAGCTACAATTCAAGTATTAACTTCCTTGTCTACATTAAGAACTTAGACCAAATTGAAAGATGGGGATCCATATTTTACTTATAGAGATTGTCCAGCCACATATTGAAAAATTTGAGCTGTTACTGCGTCATTCATATACAGTAATGTATTGAAAATAAATACAAAAAAGATGGAATTTATTCTTTACAACATCTAACTTTATATTAAATCTAAAAGGTTTTCTAATCTAGAATAAAATCTCTTTCCATTTTTAATATATATAAAATTGTACTCCTGAATAATTAATAATTATTGTATTAATATTCAAATTGATTAGTCACTCTTTCACTGTAAGACCTCTTTGTCAATGTAGTTTAAATTTTACTATAGTTTTAAGTATTAACGTTATATATATATATAATAGATCTTCATGAGCTTTTAAATTTAAGTATTAAAAATTTAACAGATTTTCACTTATTTTTTATAGATAAATTTCAGCTATGACATAATTTAAGCAAAATATTAATTATAATTACACATTGCAAACTAAAATTACACAACCTACTTTAAATCAAAAGTAAATTTGTAATGAGATTATTATATATATATCATTGAGATAAATATTTTGAGACTATTATAACATAATAGTTCAAGATCTCTTTTTGATCAGCTTTGGTGTATTTTACCTGGAATCTGGATTTTGTTATATGAATGTACAAATCTGACCATTACATAAGTTTTTTTCTCTTATTATCTTGCATCCATTGATTATTCTGGCTTACACTGAGTAGTCCTACTGTATGGAGAGTTTTTCCAGTTTTAACAAGTGGAGAAAGTATAAGAAATGATGATCATGTGATGTTTAGTGGTTTAATACCAATCATACCTAATAGGATAGTGGTGGCTATGATTATTAAAGAACCAGAGCCACCAAAATGTATGGGTACTGAACTGAGTTCAGACCTATATGACTATACAAGCTAATAAGCTTGGATTGAAAATATTATTGTTTTCAATTGTAGATTCATAGTTTTGTAGTTAAGTAGAGATAAAAGGTGGCTGCTGGAGGCTTGCATTAGATCCTAAGATCTAGGCACAGTGCTTTCAAACCTAAGGCTCCTCACTGATGAAAGCCATCATCTAGAAACTAGTCTGGAAATATTGGATGAGTAGGTATTAGATAGGGATTTTATGCACAAACCTTCTTACATCCATTGATTACTCTGGCTTGCACTGAATGGTGCTACTGTATGAAGAGTGTTGGCTAGTTCAAGATTTCGAATTTTGAATAAACATGAGAATAGAAGTAAATAGAACAATTATATAAAAGTGACACACACATATATACATAAAACAATAAAAAATTGTAAAAAAAAAAAACTATGCATTTTAAATGTATTGGATATGCTACTTTAGGATTGATAATAAATGTTTATTTGAATATACAATTGCCAATCTTGTTGATAGCAAATTTGTTGATTATTATTGACACTAAAAAGATTTAATAAAGTTTTCTAAATGTTCTTTCATTTTCAGCAAGTGATAAAATTTTTTTTAAAGATGCAACAATATTACATTAATGCAGTTCTGCTAAATTCCTGCCTTAAGTGTGCAAACACTAGTATCCATAGGTGGAAAATATTGACAATGATATTTTGAAGTAAAAGAATTTTTTCATAAATGAGAATTGGTATTCATATATATATATTTTCAAGTTTTGTTCTTATCAGAGCATCTTTTACATATAGCCCAATCTCCATTAGCCCAGGGAATATATATATATATAATAGAAAATAAAAATTAATACCACAAAAAAAAAACTTTTTTAGCCTTGCTGGAAATTGGTTATATAATCACTTTAATGATGATGAAATGAAATTTAACATTTTTACTATATTATTAGTTGTATCCTACTTCAATAAAAACATTTATTTGATACTGTAGTAGAGTCTGTTAAAATGAAGTAATTTATTCCATATGTCATTAGTTCATTGTACTTTACAATGAATTAAAATATATTTAGGGTTAATCCATTCAAGGTCCATTACTAGACCAAAGTTACTATCTAAAGCAATTATTTAAGCAGGAAAAATAAAAAATATAAATGTTAATATACATATAAAATTAATTATTGTATATATTATAGGGTCATATTATTAAAAAGAACTAAAATTTATTTTTAAAAAGCATATAATTAAAGTAGAAACTTAGATAAATTAATATAAATTTACAGATTGATTCATTTCCACTTTACATGAAATAACATTTAACAATGGTTCCATTTATGTTAAAGGTTTCATTATATAGCCTACTCAATTCCATTTTATTTTTTGTTTGATGGTAATAAACTCCATCAAAAGAATAATCTTGTACTATAAAACAATAAAATATTCTTCAAACAATTGCTTATGGGTTTTACAAATTTTTGCCTCATTGATATTATCACCTAACATTTATTTTGTTAGTTCTATAATATTATAAGTAAAGAACTCATGTGAAATATTTTTGCTATTTACTTTTTATTAGTCATTTTTTAAAAAAAATGATGTATATCCTTGATTTAATCATATAATATTGAAAATTTAAACTGCTGTTTTACTGATTTCACTTTTAAAAATAATTTTATTGTCACTTTAGTGCTGATAATGTTTTAACATGTTTTCTAGCTCATAGGTAAAATTAATGTTTATATATATGAAAACAATTTAAAAAATGAAAGTTAGTAAAGTTGAACAAATTGCAGAAGAAAAACTAAACTCAAATAAGCCTTCAAAATATTAAAATGATGTCTAATGTTTTATTCAAATCTATATACTGTGAAAAATCTTATACACATAGTTTCTATTTCAGTCAGTAATACTTTGACGCAACATTTTTTATTTTGGTCAATACTTGATGCTTAGTTTTCTACAGTTTTACCATACTTTCACTTTGAATGTTTTTGTTTTAACATTAATAATCTTTTAAATTCTAGTTTTTTTGGCTCAAACCTAAAATTATTACAGTAGATGTATCTAGAAGAATATTTAAAAAAAATTATGTACAATATATTTATTTTTAGAAATAAAAAAATAATAAGAGAATTAAATTGATTATTATAAGTTTCTTGTGTCTTCCTTTTACAACAAACTTTAATTTTAACTTTTTTTTAATATCAAATATTAATCGCTTTTTAAAGTCTGCTTTTATTGCACATACCTAGAGTTATTACAGTATACACTTCTAGGAGAATGCCTTTAAAAAATATTATGTTCAATATTTTTATTACTAAAAATAAAAAATAAGTATCTTAAATTAGTAACAAGATTTTAGATGGCTGCCATTTTTATCAGTTTTTTATTTTGAATTTTTTTCCAGAATTTCATTCTGAACTTATTTTAACATCAATCTTCAATCAACTTTTATATCCTACTTGTATAGACATAGCTAATATGAATTATAATGATATGAGGAAGTAGATAGATCATGATAAAATAGTATAAAGTATACAAATAGAAAATAAAAAAAATCCACATCAGAATGCCTCATTTTAGTCAGCCAAATATAATAGTATGAAAGAAAATAGAGATATTTGTATGTACATTTACAACATAACATACTACTAAATAATTTAATGAGCTACCATGTTGAGAAAGTTGCATGGCACAATCAGAATGATTAATTATAATCTTTACAATTTATTAACTTATATATTTTACCATATAATTTGATTATAATTTAATATTTCTATGTGTGGGAGATGATAATCTGGACCAACTGATGATTGCTGGTTTAACATGAAATACGTATATTGGTGATTATTTATCTTTTCAGCAATATATGTGCTTGAGTGTATCAGTGTTATTAGATAGAGAGGAGAGTGATGGGTCATCTGAAAGTATGTGCTCATATACCCTATATTACATATATAGACACAGGTATATAATAAGCCTGTGTTTCAGTTATTAATATTTCTAAGTAAAAATACATTATATATACATATATCTTAAAAATTAGATTATTATACCATTTCACTAAGCTGAAAAATTAATTTGATGATAATTATTTAAATTTATTAGTGATATTATCAGAATATTATGATCATCATATAACTAGCTTATCCTATTGTACTTACAACCTTATTATATGACCATTTTTTTAAATAAACATGGTTTTGAATTATCATTCATTGAGCATATAAATAGATGTTAAATTGTTACACATGCCTTCTAAATTATATACCCCAGATGCACAATGGAATAAATAATAAACAATTAAGATTACATTACACTTAACAAAATCGATAGTTTATCTACTGAGAATATTTAATCCAGTACAAATAAGTATCCTCATATTGACTAATAAAAACTGTTTCAGTACATGCCAACATTCATATCACGGGTCAAAATATTAATTTTGAAAATAAACTATAATTTCATTATTAACTTTTTTAATTACTTTTCATATTTTTAATTGAATATCTCAATTATAAAAAAGTGGATGTATAATACTTATGTATTATCAAGAGTGTATATACTAATATATTATTTTTTGCAATAGTTAAGTAGGGCAACAAAAAGTGGTTGAAGTAAATGTAAAATGCTTCCACCCTCTTTCTATACCAACTAAATTGTGAATTCACATTACAACAAAGTAAAAATATGAAAATATTTAAAAAGATTACACAAACTAATAAATATAAATGAAAATAAGAAACAATTAAATAATGAAATTAATTACATAACACAAATTTTAAATAATCAAAATTACTAATAATAAATTATTAAACTTAGTTAAAAGATAGATTTAAAACATGTTTTCATTTAGAATTTACTATTTCAGTTGCAACTGCATAGATCTGCATAAATCTTTAAATTCTTGGGTGTACTTTTATAAATATGTGCTTTCTTATGAACAACGTTATTATTTTTGTGTAAGTTTCTTTTTAAAACAAAGTTCAGATTACTTTTCTTTTTTTAGAAATCAGATATTTTTGAACGGAGACTATACAAACTGATAATTTCAAATTTAAAAATGACATCAAAAAAACAAAAATTTCAATGGCTGACAACATCTATATATAAATATGACAAATCTTCATTTTAATGGATCACTACTTACACATGTGACTTAATTAATTATATTGATGATTATACGTATTTTCCTTACTACTAGTAAAAAATAAACTTTAGATATGTGTCATCAGGATTTCCTTGGTTTATGGTATAAACTTGCTAAAATCTGATCTGCCACTTGGCTTGCCACTAAATTAAATCATGAACCCAACTAGTAAGATTTAGTAGGAAGTGCTTTTTTTTTAATACCAACTAACTTTGTTTTTGAAATCGACTTATTTTATACTCTTTCACCTAACGATGTACACAGATAAAATATTAAAATCTTTATTCTATAAACGATTTTTTTATTATTATCATTTATTAGCTTCACTTTAATTTATTTAAGTTTTACATTTTTTCGAAATTAAATCATTTTGTTTATTACAAGCTTTTGTTTTTACCAAATAATTGTAAATTTAATTATTACATATTGAAACTATCTGTTGCCTTTCACAGAATTAGTTCAATTGATTAGAGTGTTTGCCTTAAATTCGATATTCAAAAATCTAAAGGTGTGAGTTCAACTTCTATGTGAATACTGTCATTGTGCATATCAGGGCAGCAACATCTAAAGAAGAGTGGATAATAAGAAACGTTGTGTAATTACTAATCTGTGCTGTCTAATTGTGTGTTATTATTAACAAGTTGTTTGTATTTGAAAAGTTTAAATAAGTTTAAAATTTTCTGTACATTTAACATTCACTCATAGAGGATGGAAATAGTCCAACATATCACATCTAATAACATACCATCATCACAAACTTTCAACTTTATAATATGGTAGTGTATTTCTAATTTTACAATATTTTTTTTCTTTAATTTTAAAAACGAATAGTTGCTTATACTCCATAATTCGAAAGAATATTTTGTTCACTGATTATAATGTATTGCTTAACTTTTGATAGTAATATTGAAAGATAGCAAAATAACTTTTTGTGCTCACTTATTTTCTAAATTTTCATTTTAAACAAATAGTGCATTCTTGAGCTATTCTTCTTTTCAATTTTGCTTAATCACAGATTAAATAAAACAAATCATTCAGCCATTTTATGTACTATCTTCAACCATTGTTGTACTTCATTCAGTAACCATTATTTTGAATTTAGAGATGAATGCTTATTTTGTATTATAAAGCTGTATTTTTACTAAATTTAAATTATATATGTGGTATGGCATTGTTCATACTATCACATCATTGAACAAAATTTAAAAAAAAAAAATGTGTATATTTTTATTATATATTGCTTATAACCCTCTATTCATATACACATTAATGCAACAAATTTTCTTAAAAACGTCTTTATTTTCTTACAGTTTCGACTGTCCAAGGCAGTGAAGATGATAGAGCTCTGATGAAGACTGCTGGACAGTCAAAACTGTAAGAAAATAAAGACGTTTTTAAGAAAATTTGTTGCATTAATGTGTATATGAATAGAGGGTTATAAGCAATATATATGATTATATGAAGATATGCAAAGAAAGTGAAGGAGAAGAATAAGAGTATATTTTTATTCCTAGAGATAGAGAAAGGTACATATATTAAATTATAATAAAGAAAGGGCAAACCTCCAGTCATATGTTTATATGACTTTACATGCATTTGCCCATGACCATAGGTTTGAAAAGCATAAGTGCATGCTTATGCTTAAAGATTGTGAGCCTGAGTTATAAGTTATTAATTAAATTGCACAAATATATTCATTCCCTAGCAAGAGAGAAATAAAATCTCATTTTTAATCACCTGGATTCAAATACATAGTAAATGTAAATGCATAAAAGTGCATGACCATAGGTTTGTTTCTTCTTTATAATATTACATAAATAGCCTGAATTATATAAATAACAAATTTTTTATTACAGTAAATTCAAAATATTAAAAATAGGTTTTGATCTTGCTCCTGCTATAGAATGAATAGGTTTGTACAATTCAGTTAATAATTTATAATTCAAGCGCACAATAGATTGAAGCCCTAATATCATCATGATGAGAAAAAATTGGCTTACATACAGATATGCTCTAAGCATAATCATATACTTATGCTTTTCAAACTTATGTTCATGGGCAAGTGTGGGTGAATTTATCAAAGCACTTGACAAGAGGTTTGTTCCTTCTTTATAATATTACATACACAGTCTGTGTTATATAAATAATAGACTATTTATATATTCAATTAATAACTTAGTTTTAGATATCCACCATTTTACAAGAATTTTAGTTTTGATTTATCTTTTTTAATGTCAACATTAATCAACTTTCAAATTCTTCTTTTACAAACAAAATTATTATAGAATGCACACCTAGGAGAGTATTTCTAAACAAAATCTAATATTTTATCATTAGCTTTTGCATTTTTTTTATTTGATGTCAATATTAATTCATTTTCAAATTCTGTTTTTATGGTTCATAGCAAAAATTATTACAGGATACATATCTAGGAGAATATTATTTAAACAATATGTACAGTAGAACCGTTTTTACTACTAAAAATAAAAAATAATGTAAATAATAATTATGTTTTATATGATAAAAATGCCCACTATACTCGTACTTATTTCACATTTTGTTTTTGTTGTATACATCTTAATTTAATGACAAAAAAATTACATTAGTTATTTGCTATATAAGCCTTTATTGTAGCTGACTGTGTTGTATACATTATACTTATTACTTCTTCTCCATCTCAAATGATTCTATAGTAATTTTTTTTTTGTTGTTGTTCCAAGAAATTTTATCTAACAAACCTATGAAATTACATTGATACAGAAAAACAAATTGTTCAATAGTTATATCACTTGTACTTGATAACAGATGTCTCTCTGCACATGTTAGTGGGAGAATCTGACATTTTGAATGACAATTTGAGAGTTTGATGGAGCTGTTTGAGCTAGTAATGGTGGGTGTTCCCGAATTGTTGCATAAATTTGTTTCTGGAAATAATATGAGTGTGAGTGACAGAAAGCTGGCCTATATGCTGTTGTATGCAGTTGATGATTGGTGGAGTCTCTTGGATGTGAACATGCATTTATTCCATTATGCAGTCTATGCAGGGAGCTCAAACAGCATCCAGGTCTCAGTGAATGCAAAATGTGATGACAGACTTTCATCTTGTTTTTTAATTCTAGTTATAGTTTTGATGAAATGTTGTAGTGCATCTATGTGACTTCCATCAAAGGCAAGCCTGCACTTAACTAAACAGATGGAATATGTTAGGAATGTGGAAAGCCTAATCCATGCAAAGGTTTTGGTGCCAAGGCAGTGCTGAATGAAGGTAATCATTTGATAACTG
Source organism: Epiperipatus broadwayi (assembly GCA_028023455.1). Classification (NCBI taxonomy): domain Eukaryota; kingdom Metazoa; phylum Onychophora; class Udeonychophora; order Euonychophora; family Peripatidae; genus Epiperipatus; species Epiperipatus broadwayi. The sequence continues at coordinate 9,918,284 of JAQFVV010000004.1, forward strand.
ATTTTGGATTCGACTTGAATGAGGTAACAAATGTTGATGAAGTAGGAGCACACATTTATGATGTGATAAAAAGTTTCAGAATCATGCATACAAAGCTGACAGTAGGACTGATATTGTTGAACCCTCTTTTATTGACCAGGAACCATTTTGTGGGAAGTGCATCAAGGTTTATCTTGATAATGAAATCAAGAAATTTAGGTTTAAGATTCCAAAACTTGAATTGAGATATTATCTTTTTGTTTGTTATGTTCAGTTTGGGTGTTGGATGATTTGCATGTTGGTGTTGAAGTTTATATACATCCCAATATTTTATTTTAGATGCATACATGTTTGCCGTGGAGTTGGTGTGGTTGTGGAAGGGTGAGGCTATGTAAGAGAGCCAATCTTGTTTGCAAGGGGGTGGCCTGTCAGTGGGGTTTATACCAATTTATCTATCAATTAATTCCTCTAATATCATGTTTTTAACATTAGTCTTAAATGTTGTTCTCTCTCAGCATCCCTGTGTGTATATATATATATCAAAATACAGTAAAATTTACATAAAATATATTATTTTTAGAAGTACTTTCGATTATACATTTTGTAGTTTTTATCAATTATATAACATTGAATAATCAAAACATATATTGAATTATATATATTGAATTATAACTTCAAAATATTTTAGATTTTGGAGAATATACTGTTTTGAAAGAATATTTTGTTCACTGATTATAATGTATTGTTCAACTTTTGATAGTAATATTGAAAGATAGCAAAATAACTTTTTGTGCTCACTTATTTTCTAAATTTTCATTTTAAACAAATAGTGCATTCTTGAGCTATTCTTCTTTTCAATTTTGCTTAATCACAGATTAAATAAAACAAATCATTCAGCCATTTTATGAACTATCTTCAGCCACTGTTGTACTTCATTCAGTAACCATTATTTTGAATTTTCTCTAGATTTAGAGAAGAATGCTTATTTTGTATTATAAAGCTGTATTTTTACTAAATTTCAATTATATATGTGACACAGAATTGTTCACACTATCACATCATTGAATAAAATTATTTTAAAAAATTGGATGTATTTTTATTGCTAGAGATAGAGAAAGGTACATATATTAAATTATAATAAAGAAGGAACAAACCTCCAGTCATATGCGTTTATAACTTTATATGCACTTGCCCAAGCCCATAGGTTTGAAAAGCTTAAGTGCAGACTTATGCTTAGAGATTGTGCACCTGAGGTATAAATTAAATTGTACAAACATATTCATTCTCTAGCAAGAGAGAGATAAAATCTCATTTTTAATCACCTGCACTCAAATACATAGTAAATGTAAATTCATAAAAATGCATGACCACAGATTTGTTCCTCCTTTATAATACTATATACACAGTCTGAATTATATAAATAATAAATTATGTTACAGTAAATTCAAAATATACTCTGTATTTGATTGCAAGTAGTTAAAAATGAGATTTTATTTTACTCCTTCTATAGAATGAATAGGTTTGTATAATTCAGTTAATAATTTATAATTCAAACACACTATAGATTGAAACCCTGATTTTAACATGGTAAGCAAAAAATGGCTTATGTATAGATAAGCTCTAAGCATAATCATACTTATGCTTTTCAAACTTATGCTCATGGGCAAGTGTGTGTAAATTCATAAAATCACTTGATTAGAGGTCGTTCCTTCTTTATAATACTACACACATAGTCTGTGTTATATAAATAATAGACTATTTGTATATTAAATTAATAACTTAGTTTTAGATATCCTCCATTTTACAAAAATTTTAGTTTTGATTTATTTTTCTTAATCAACTTTCAAATTCTTCTTTTACAAACAAAATTATTTTAATTTGCGAAGCACCGATAATTGAAAACTGAAATAAATCAAGATACTGCCAAATCTCTAGCGCTCATTACAATACATAACTGACATCTTTGTTGTGTGTTTAGGTTTGATATCATTTTAGACAGCTATCCTTAACATCTGATTGGCTGTCAGTTATGTATTGTAACGAGTGCTAGAGATTTGGCAGAATCTTGATTTATTTCAGTTTTAAACAAAATTATTATATAATGCACACCTAGGAGAATATTTCTAAACAAAATCTAATATTTTATCATTAGTTTTTGCATTTTTTTGTTTGATATCAATATTAATTCATTTTGCAATTCTGTTTTTATGGTTCATGGCAAAAATTATTACAGAATACATATCTAGGAGAATATTTTTAAACATAAAATATGTACAGTAGAACAATTTTTATTACTAAAAATAAAAGAAATAGATAATGTAAAATAATAATTATGTTTTACATGGCAAAAATGCCCACTATACTAGTACTCATTTTACATTTTGTTTTTGTTGTATACATCATAATTTAGGGTCAAAAAATTATACTAGTTATTTACTACATAATTCTTTATTGTAACCAACTTCATTGTATATATTATACTTATTACTTATTCTTCATCTTAAATGATTTTATAGTAATTTTTATACCAATTTATCTACCAATTAACCCCCTTATATCATGTTTTTAACATTAGTCTTAAATGCTGTCCTCTCTCAGCATCCTAGTATATATATATAGTAACAGGCACATACGTACGTTACATTGTTTTTTTATTATCAAACATGAAAAAAAAAAAGTTCACAAATAAAACTTCCTTTTTAAGAATTAAAAATTGAAAATTAAAATTCTATACTAAACTCATATATATAAAATTGCACAGATGAAAAAAATTATTAAAATAAAACTTGGAGTGTGGAGTAGATTGAAGCCTGTCCATTAAAGTATGAGGATTGTCTATCTAATATATATCTGAGCACTTATAGTATATATGTGTAGAGATGATAATCTGGACCAACTGATGATTGCTGGTTTAGCATGAAATACGTATATTGGTGATTATTTATCTTTTCAACATATATGTGTTTAAGTGTATCAGTGTTATTAGATGGAGTGGAGAGTGGTGGGTAGTGTGAAAGTCTGTGCTCATACCCTAAGATTACATATATATAGACACAGGTATAAATAAGCCTGTGTTTCAGTTATTTATTAAAAATAGAAAAAATATTTTAAAAACAAAAACTTAAAAAGATTTAGAGATAAAAATATATCTTTAATTTTGGAAAACACATTAAGTAATCAGAAAATGGAAATGATTGTTTTAATTAGTTAAATGTATACTAGCCTTGGGCATTTAAATGTATAAACAACAGTCAGATAAGAGAGAAAAACAATGGAATTGGACCTCAGAGAAAGGACCATCACATCGATGACATAATGTCAATTGAATCCTTAAAATTAATATAAAAGGAAAAGTTTGGAAATTATTAGTTAGCTATTAGAAGAGAGATGTGACTATATGTGTTAGTGCAGAATTGAAGGAGAAGAGATTGAAAAGACACACTCTTCAATCCCTTCAGTTTCCTTAAAAAAAAAAGAAATGACATCATTTTTTCTACATTAAGGACCAGCTAAACTAAAAAATCTCTGTATAAATAAAAAACAATGGCTAACTGGATACCAATATCTTCAGGATGGTGTGGGAATTCCCATTCAAAATTACAAACAACTACAAATTATGGACCTTTTAAAACTGTAAGAACTTTAGATAATTCATGAACATTAAATTAAAAACTTTCCATATTTAAAAAAATAGAAATAGATTCCTATCTGACCAAACTAAATTATTTATTAATTCTTTTATTGGATGTATTTTTTCTTTTGTAAAATCATTTCCATTTTTTTTTGTTCTTTTAAGTTTTTTTATTATGATTTCTGTTTTTCATTTAAATTAAATTATATAAATGTTAAACTTAAGTCGGGCGTGAATGACTATATAGATTTGTAAAGTTATATTAGAGGAGGGTAATCTTAGGTTATTTGTTTCATAGTTAAATTAGGTCAATGGATTGGATATATTGGTGTAATTAGTAGATGTAGTACGAGATTCGCTACAGGCAGAATCGCTTTATATGCCGCACACTTCTTTTTTGGCCTATGGAATGTGATTCGTAAGTCGGCAAAATGACCGCAGTCCTTTCCTATGGAGTTTTTTTTATATTGCTCTTCTTGTCAGATAGATGTAGTATTCCTATCTGATGAGAGGCAATTTCTTCTCTTAACCTTTTGTGCTGCCGTATTCCGTATTACATTGAATGCATCGATATATCAGATGAATTGACGTTGGTTTGACTGCGAACTTTTGGCCTAAGGTTAAATAATGATAGAATATTTTTTTTCAAATGCAAATCTATGTAGTCTATTCATACTTGACACTCTAAATAAAAATGCATTAAATTTAAGTTGGATATGGACGTTGCATGGACTCATTAACGGTCAATTATGTTTTTGGTTTTCATATTTGATCAAAATATATATAGACATTCGGTAAATACTGATACCTTACGGTGAGTATCTAAGATGTATTTATGTCGGATGTCTTTTAAGTTATTGGTGTCAATGCGGTATCTTATGATGAATACTATTGGGTTTCTTGTATTTCCTATGCAATTGACGGTATCAATTTGTATTTTTATCATTTATGTTTATTTTGAAATTTTTTTTTGACCATGTAATCTATGTAACCAATCTATACTCAACATTTTAAAACAAACTTCTATAAATCCATCTGTGTGAACTTATAAAAATTAAAATGTAAATTTATAAAAATTGAATGTAAATTAAAATCAAAAATCAAAGTTAAAAATGTAAATTAAATTTTAATATGTAAAACTGATACTAAAACAATTTTAAATATTATATATGTGCGCAAATAAATGTTTGTGTGTATAATTAATTACTGGCAGTGGCTTATTTTATTCTTTTTTATATATTCTTAGATAAGAATTTCTTATAAAATATAAATCGCTGCTATTCCACTGAGCTAGTGACAATGGGCTAATGACCGGAATCAAAATATATAAAATAAAATAAAAAATATTTTTTTTGACTTACGTATCTGCCTACTTTATAAATTTTTCTAGGTTCAAATGCCTAGTGGCGCCCTGTAGTGTAAATTACATTAAGTTTTCTAAATCCAGATCATTACAATATATATATATATATTAAAATGCAATGCATGATAATTTAAAGATATTTAACAAAGAGAATAAAATTGCATGCAATATTAAAAAAATAGGGTAATCAATATTTGTTAATATTTTGTTTTTCCACAATATTAAAATATAGATTCAATAGAAAATCTTAAACTAATTTTATTTATGAAATTTGATATTTTTTTCATTTTATCTATATATATATATTTTATCTGTAATATAAATAAAATGACTGTTAATTAAAACTGTAATTATAATAAAAATAATAAATTTAACACTATTAAAACAGTCTTTAAATCTGCAGAAGTACTTTCAGTTAATTTCTTAAACCTGCTTCAAATGCCATTAAATTAAAAAAAAAAAAGCAAATGTCATCAATTCAAATCCCATGAATTCAGTATTTTAATGTTAGCAGATTGTTTATTTATTAAATGCATTTTATTCCTATTTATAAAAATTGCCTCCTTAATTTTTTTTTTATTATGGTTTCTCTCTTCGTGAAGAATTTTCACACTTTCAAAATCAAATTTAAATTTACATGTTTTTTCATGATCAAAGAAAACTGAAGCAGTCATTAAATCACCATTATTCTTACTTTTTACACCTTATATAACAATTCATGCTCCTTTAATCTCTTCTCTATACTGCACCTCGATTCACCTATATATAATAACATACAGTCACAAAAAAATTTATATATGATATTACTTTTTTGCTTGACATGTATGACAACCTTAGAATTATTGATTAATTTATTAACATTGTTTGGAATATAGAAAGAATATAAACACGATCTTATATATATTCTTAAAAAATTTCACTTGTGGATTTGAAATAAATGGAATAGATATCCATTGATTACTATCAATTTTCATTTCCTTTAAAACATTATAATTATTTTTAAATTGACATAAAGTATTGTTTATTTGTTTCATTTTATAACCAATATAAAGCAATCCCTTGGCAAATATCTCAATATTTTTCAGTTTATCACTTTGGTAACAATATAATTATTAATTTATAATTTAATATACTGATATCTCTTGTAATAATTAAATCCAAATATTTAATATTTTTTCCTGTTCCTTTTCAATAGTCCATTTCAAGCCATTCAAATTATTTAATTCCTCTACAAGCAAATTTATAGTATTATTATTTTCACAAAGAAAAACATCATCCACATACCTTTTGTAAATTTTAATATCTTTAAAAGAGCACATATTTAAAATACCACTCTCTTATGTAGACAACACAAAATTACAAACTTGTGCAACTACAGGCAGACCCATAGGCCAACCTTTAGACATTTTATAATATTGACCTTCAAAAGATGCAACAATGTTATCATTTAAAATTTTTTAAAGAATCAATAATAAACTTTATCATATATTTACAAATACTTTTACTTTTTAATGTATATTCAATTATTTTTATGGAATTCATTCTGTCAATAGATCCATACATTTCTGTTACATCCAATGAAGCAATAATATCATTCTCACCAATCACCAAATTTTTAATACTATTTACAAAGTCAAAAGATGAAGCAATAGTATTTTACCCAAATCCTAAAAAATCTTGTAAAAGCTTACCAATATATTTAAATAAATAAATAGGAATAAAATGCATTTAATAAATTGACAAACTGCTATAACATTAAAATATGGGATTCGTGGGATTGGGATTCAGGGGATTTGAATTGATGACATTTGCTTTGGTTTTTTTTTAAATTTAATGACAGTTGAGGCAGGTTTAAGAAATTAATCTTATGTTAAATTTATTATTTTTATTATTTTTATTATACATTGTATCTGGTATAAATAGGAACATTGAGAATGACATTGTTATTTACCCAAATTAAGATATCAACCGATCACATAAATGAAATTAAATGAAATGTAGGGAAAACTCTTTGATCTTATAGCTGAAATACACAGGCTTATATATACCTGTGTCTATATATGTAATAGACAAGGTATGAGCACAGACCTTCACATGACCCACCACTCTCCACACTATCTCATAATGATACACTTGAACACACATATGTTGAAAAGATAAATAATCACCAATATACATATTTCATGCTAAACGAGCAATCATCAGTTGGTCCAGATTACCATCTCTACACATATCTGGACCAACTAATGATTGCTGATTTAGCATGAAATACGTATATTGGTGATTATTTATCTTTTCAACATATGTGTGTTCAAGTGTATCAGTGTTATGAGATAGTGTGGAGAGTGGTGGGTCATGTGAAGGTCTGTGCTCATACCCTGTCTATTACATATATAGACACAGGTATATATAAGCCTGTGTATTTCAGCTATTACATATTGGAGATGTCTGCCTATCCCTTGCATATGTATGTGGAGGATTATGTCCTGTACATGTGGGGTCATATTGACCTTAGGTCAACATGGGTGTGACAATAATCTCGGCCTCAGGGTGGCCTTTGAGCGTTCCATCATCAGATTTTCAATTGGATGGACGGTTGAAGAGTTGCAGTGTGGAGTGGATTGAAGCCTGTCCATTAAAGTGGGAGGATTTGCTATCTTAATATATATCTGAGCACTTGTAGCAATCTGGACCAACTGATGATTGCTGGTTTAGCATGAAATATGTATATTGGTGATTATTTATCTTTTCAACATATGTGTGTTCAAATGTATCAGTGTTATGAGATAGTGTGGAGAGTGGTGGGTCATGTGAAGGTCTGTGCTCATACCCTGTCTATTACATATATAGATACAGGTATATATAAGCCTGTGTATTTCAGCTATTACATATTGAAGATGTCTGCCTATCCCTTGCATATGTATTTGGTGGATTATGTCCTGTACATGTGGGGTCAGATTGACCTTAGGTCAACATGGGTGTGACAATAATCTTGGCTTCAGGGTGGCCTTTGAGCATTCCATCATCAGATTTTCAATTGGATGGATGGTTGAAGAGTTGCAGTGTGGAGTGGATTGAAGCCTGTCCATTAAAGTGGGAGGATTTGCTATCTTAATATATATCTGAGCACTTGTAGCATATATGTGTAGAGATGGTAATCTGGACCAACTGATGATTGCTGGTTTAGCATGAAATACGTATATTGGTGATTATTTATCTTTTCAACATATGTGTGTTCAAGTGTATCGGTGTTATGAGATAATGTGGAGAGTGGTGGGTCATGTGAAGGTCTGTGCTCATACCCTGTCTATGATCTTATAAATTTAAGTGACAAAGTTAATGGTGCAAATACTCAAGAGATAGACACTCTACTAAAACTAAATCAAAGTTTAAAATATATAGTGCTAAAAAATATTGAAGTACATTAAATGAAAAATTTTATTTATATGCCCTGGTTTTAAAAACTAATCCATACCAATATAATTTAAGTAGAATAGAATAATAAAGAATGCTAACTCTTGTGTATATTTTATAAATTAAAAGTTAAGGACTCAAATAATATCAATCAAGTAAAATGAATGTATAATAATAATGTTCAAATTACTTGCTAGTTAAAGTTTGTTTATCCTTGTTTCTTTACATATAATCTCTAGTTATTATACTCAAATTATTAAAGTAAATGAAATTCATAAACTGCCAATTTAATAAAATTATAATGACAATTTATTTACAATAAATAATAATAGACAAATAAATTTCAGAATATACCATGAAAATAAAGTTTAATGTGTTTGGAATTATGTTGCATGTTTACACTAAGAATTGATGCCAAACAAAATACTATCAAAATCAGAAAAAAACATACATGTGAATTAAATATTGTTAAGAAAATATAAAATTACAAAATAAATATAACTTGTTATGATTTATTCGCCATAAAAATATTAAGAGAAATCTTATCAAGTAGAATTTATAAATTTTAAATAATTGTCTTAAGTTTCCTCAGTCTAAGGATATGTATAAACATTTTTCACAAATACACACATGCTGAATTAACCTTTTAAGTATAAGTGTAATAATACATTTTAAATAAAATTAAACAACATTCATGTAATGAAAAAATATTTGTTATCCAAGGTCCTAATGTATTTTAGACCTTTCCTAAATTTAAATAGTGACCATTAACGTATCCTGCGAATATAAAGTAGCAGTCACACCATGCAAATATAATGCTTAAAGTTTATTCCATTGGTGTGTCAAATATTGATTTTCAGAAGAGCATTTAAAGCAAAAATAAAAGAAATATATAAAGATTGAAAAAGTTTGCAAAGATTACCAAGAGACTTCAAAATAAGACATAAATAATATTAAATTAGAAGTGAAAATATGCAAAGTCATGTGAAAGTCGAATATAAAGAGCTATGCAAAAAACATAATAAATCTGATAATAAGATAAGGAAATTTCAGAAAGCATGTAAGGAATCCCAGAGTAATTTAAAGGATGTGCAAGAAGAGTTACCTAGCATCGAGCAAATAAAAACAGAAGAATTAGAGGATTTAAAAAAATAGATTAGACAATTATCAATTGTCCCTACAATAATTAGAAAATAATAACAAAAGGCAAAAAGAGATTTATAATAAAATAGAAGATAATAATAAAATTATGAACAAGAAATAGATAGATAGTTGGAAGAACAGGAGATAAATCTTAATCATAAGATATCATTAATGTTGGAAGATAAGATGGTAGGAATGAAGAATACTGTTGTGAAATGTAATGATAGTCCTATGAATAGACCATATCAATATATAGCCTCAGCAAATAAGTTAAGTAAAGGTGATCATGATATATCATCAATATATGGTGAAGAGAGCAATAAGCTAATGCATGGCTGAGAAGATGTTAAGAAGGAAAGAATGAATGGAAACAGCCAGATTTATCCAACTTAAGGTCTTTAAAAGGGAATATGATGGAAACCCTGTAGAATATGTGAGTGCACTAGAAGAGTTGTTCTCATTAAGTAGGTTGACTGAAATGGAAAAATTGGCAGTAACCAGCAACCACTTGAGTGCATTCAACAAACATTGGTGGAAATCTTTGTTTTATAAGCCAGAAACATACAGTGACTTTAAATATGTTTTGTTGAACAGCTTTGGGAGGGGGGAACAGGACAATATTAGGTACCAAATTAGCCAGGATAAATATAATGCTATTAAGAGTAGATTGACCCAATTTTTCAAAATGCAAACAGCAAAGTTTAAAATGCTGACAGTTTTTCTATTATTGGAAAATCAAATCATTTGCCATGGCATATCAAGTGAACCCTGACTACTCCTGACAGGCATACTGTCAAAGAGGTGTCCAATATACTTAGATTACTTGAAGCAAGTGAAGTACATATGAAAAGTGCTGACAAATACCATAAAAGTAATCCTTCATACAATGTTTCTTTTATTAAATATTATAGGAATAGGAAAGCTGCAGATAATAGAATAGATAGGTCTATAGAGGCAATAAATCTGATAAAACTGTATCATATATAAATACCACTAAGGCTAATATTAGACATAATGACAGAGTAGAAAAGGGTGTGTGCACAGCAGGAAATTATTCTGTCAGCATATCACAGAATACCCTTGTGGAAATGCTTGGGGCTAGGCCTAAGACCAGTCCTTTAAATTAAAATGGACCACTCTGAATAAAGAGAAAAGTCAGGGAGGATGCATTTCTCATAGAAACCCCTGAAGATGAAGAAGGTATCTTTAATGCCTGAAACTTAAAACCAGTAGCACTATCTGAAAAAATAAAAGATATTTATTAAAGTAACATTATCATTATTTCTTGTGATATTTATAATTGTGACCTATGGTAGTTAGTTGTTAATAATGTAAATACACATATAAATGAGCGAGAAGTGGACATAATTAAAATGCTTGTTAAAAGTTTACTTGTTTATGATATAAAATTGATTAATGATGATGAGTGGATGATTTAATGCATTGGAGATATAGAATGTAAGGTTTTATTATCTGTGCTAATTATGAATTGAAATTATTTGTATGATTAAGCATTTTCTTTGATGGAGTTGGCAAAACTACAGATGTGTGTTGTAGCTCAAAATTTTATGTGAATTTATATTGAAGTTTAAAGCTGACAGATGTCCAGGGCTTATTACAAAGTAGCAGGTAGAAAGGAATTTCCAATCACAGAATAAATACTTAATTATGAGTTTAAAAAAGGAATGTCCAGTAGTTTTCTTGGTCTGCATGAAAAGCTATTCAAACACAAAGGTCCCTGATTAGCAACTATGTAGTGCACAATGTAGCTCACAATATAGTTGCCACATCCTTAAGAAATTAAAATTAGACTTGATTAACATTTAATCAGTTTGATTTAGTATTAGGAGTGATTTAAAACAAGGTATATCTGTTGTCTTTGATCTCCAGCTCATTATAGAAATTAATTTGCATTCAGTTACTTTATCTCATAAGGAAAAGTGATTTTAAAGGTGGTACATTCATTGCCCCAAGCATGACTTGATTAAAAATAATGTATTGAATAAAGTTATATTCTTATTTTTATGATAATGTAGTAATGTTTAATGTTTTGATGTGTAGTAGTTGTTATGATGTGAGCTACAGGTATGTATATGAAAAAGAAAAAGAGGATATTATGAAACTTATAAAGAAGTAATATATATATAAATATATTTGTTTAGTGATGCAAATATAGTACTAGTGAAAATGTATGGCTATTAGAGAGTAACTAATGATGTTTAACTTTATGAATAGATTTTTCTTTTGTGGGGTATTTAGTTTGCATAAGAGAAATATTAAATATTTTATTGTTTGACTATAGTAAGGTATTGTTATTAAAGAAATTACTAAAAAACAATATAAAGATGTAGAAGATTAATTGTAGCTCCAATATAAGACTTTAGATAAAAAAACAACCTAGAGATGTAGTTGTACTACATAGGTGGTAGACTTTGGAAAAAATGTATATATGTATGTTAAGAGGGTAAAAATAAAAAGGAATAACAAACTTCATATTGCTTTGAGGAGGATAGTGTATCTGAAAATTTTAAGCTGCCATATTAAATGATAGGTAGATATGGGTAAGGTAGAGAGAATAAATGTTCATTTATATTATGATTAAAGTAGTTTAATGAAACAAAAAGAAAAGAAAAGAAAAGAAAGGAAGGGAAAGATTTTTTTAATGGATGGGAGGTGGTGTATGCCACAGTATTTAAAATAAAGTTTGTTAATCTTGTCTAATTTTTATTTCACTTAATCTATGGATAATAGAAGTATTATTATTAACCAGGTAACTATGGCAACTATCTATTCAAACAACATTCTTATTTATTATTAACATTTAGCATCAATTTATAAATCTGTTGTGACCAATTTTAGAGAAAAATATAAACAGGTGAATAAATAAATAGATTTGGGAAATAGTTAAATGAATCATAAAAAATCACCTGAAGAGAATCAATATTATTATTAAGTATTACACATTTCAATTTTTGTTATTATAATCACCATAATAACACCTATTATAAAATTAAATGTTTTATATTTCATATATGTTGTTCATAAGTTATATAAAAAATTATTATTAAAGAACATATGTAAAAATATTTATATCCATTAAAATGTATTAGAATTATAATATGGATTCTTTATTTTGGTTTAAAATGGAAAAATTATATTGAACTTATAAAACAGGATTTCATTTTCACTGTATCCATTTTTTTAAATCTCCATTTCACTTACTAATTGAAAGCAAAATTTTCTTGAACAATTTTTGCTCAGAGTGGAATTTGAGCAAATTCCAACAGTTGTTGTGACAACAATGTCATCATGAGTATCTTATAAATAGAAAGGAGACATTGTAATCAGAGTTTTTGTAATTTTGTCATTATAATGGATGTTTTAGATCTGTCTTTAAAAATTTATTAAATTTTATTGTTTAAGTGATTAATCTATAAAACTGTGGAAGAATAAAATTTTAATTATCTGCTCATTCAATAGGAACAGCTTGCTGATGAACTTCCAGGGGAAATGGCAAAGATGTTTTAGATTTGTCTTTAAAAATTTATTAAATTTTATTGTTTAAGTGATTAATCTATAAAACTGTGGAAGAATAAAATTTTAATTATCTGCTCATTCAATAGGAGCAGCTTGCTGATGAATTTCCAGGGGAAATGGCAAAAATGTGAAAGAAAGAAAAACCCATCAAAATGCATTGTATTGCAGGTCAACTATATAAAGATATTCTGTGGTTAAAAATCCAGATTTTTATTTATTTATTTGTGATAGATATAAACACCATTATATGTCTATGGATGTCATATTTCAGATCAATGAATTTTACAAGATCAATTAACTCAACTTATGCATGATATTAGGCAATTTAAACTTCATTTTCATAATTCGTAAATAAAAAGCTTGTATTCATTCTTCACTTGAATAGAACTGACTCATATCATTGAAAGAATTCTCTTTATTACATATCATCAATAAAAAGAAAAATATCTGCTGTTTTTAAATGTTTGGGTACATTTATGTGCTTAAAAGAAAATATTGAAATTTAGACTTGGAAATAATTGGATTCATATCCATGTTAGTTATTACTCATGTCTATCTTCTATACTTAAAGGAAAATCATCTCTATGCCTTAGGATCAGAAATAAAGAATGAAAAGCTACAATGGATCCATGCATAGGGAGTGAAAATGGACAAACTTTCACTTAAATGGTATTATATATATATATATTGTTAAAAGAAAATGAGTGTTTACATTTTATATTTAAAAGCATAGGTAAATAATATATATGAGTATGATGGAATTCATGCAATGAAAAGGTCAAAAAGATTCATTTGGTTCTTATTATTTAAGCTCTTATCTGATGATGTAAGTTAATATGACCTGATGTTTTCAAATATTTAACTATTTTTGTATGTTCAGATAGAAAGGGGTTTGAATATAACAGATTTTTTTTATGTTTGTTTAATTATCATGAACTTACATTATTGAATAAATAGAGATCAATTTTTATTTGATCACATTTTTTTTCTTTTTATGGTACATTCTATTTAAAATCTCAGGAAGATATTTAAAATCTTTCCTTCCATTTCATATAGGATTATTGTCATGGAACATATTTTTTGGAGTTCCATATTATAACGGAAACGTGGTTCTCCGGTTGATTACCCTTTTTGGAATCTCTTCACTTATTATATTTAAGCAGTTGAATATTTATTTTTGTGAATATTTCATATACTAGTTGTTCCTTAACCACACCGTTACAATGCAAGCAGAGATCTAATACAGATACAAGCTTAACCCTATATTCATACTCTTGATTGAACCCCAAGGCAATACGTGCATATTACCTTGGCGTTATTTTTCCCAATCAAGAAATCCCGGCTGCTGAACAAAGTAAGTTATTCAAACTTAAGACCGTCCAGTGCTTGCTATTTATTTGACTCAGGAATTCGCACGACAAGCAGCACATGAATATTTTAAAACCAATTAGTATGCCCTCCTTTAATCACTTTACGTTTTCCCCTCTATCGTAGCTTGGCGATAGCAAAATAAAGCAATGACACAAATTTAATAATAAACATGTTTAATAATCATTCACACTTATAAATAAAATAGATTACAAAAAAAATACATAATAATATGATTAAATACACTCTTAAATAATAATATGATTAAATACACTCTTAAATAATAATATGATTAAATACACTCTTAACTAATAATATGACTAGACTAACGACTTATAAATAAACCCATAATTTAGTTCTTAATTACTTATATGTAAAGTTCTATTTCAAATGTTCCGTTTCCTTTTATTTTCTTTTTTAGATTTCGATCATGAACAGAGTAAAACAATGCATGCATGCTTATATTATATTACCTAGGCTTTTCGTACTGGTCCCATGGATATTCTTACGAGCTCGCGATTCAATTCTTCCATTCGTGGGGTTATTCCTTTCTGTTTGCGATTTGATCCTTTAGGTTATCCAGTTACAGACGAGTCCCTCCAGCAGGTCAGGCACTATTTTACACGGTGAGATAGTGGTGAGACGGGTTAGATGCGAACCCATGTCCCTTTACCGCTACTAGCCACGCATTTCTTTCATTTTTCTTCTGGAGCTGTTGTTTCCACAATGTCTCGACTGCTAATTCCCTAGATAACTATTTAATTTCTTAAAGTCTTTCTGTTCCTTGCTTTTGGAATTTTTTTTAATTAATATTTTATCTCTCCAACCAATCCTTATCATCAAGTTTTTGATTTATTTAATTTGCGGTTGGAATGTAAGTCCCAATTACTTTCGTTGTTATCATTTCCTTGACCGTAGTTTTAATTAAACTTTCACACCTATGGCCATATTGTTTCTTTTAATATATTACATATTACATTTCTTTATTTAAGTTTACAATTCTTTCTTTCTTTTTTTTACATTCGTATTTGACATTTTATTTAATTTGCTAACATACATTTTTACTAAGAGAAGCGCATTTAAATTATAGGAGAGAAACGAGAGCATTCTTTATTTATGCACCCCCCTCCCCTTCTCTTACTATTACAAAATTTTAAAGTTATTTGACCGTAAAACTTAATTTCTTCTATGATTTCTTTTTTTTTTTAAAAAAAACTAACAGCTACTTTTATTACTCCATTATTTCTAACTTATTCCCAATGTATGTGGCTACAACTTTACGTGGTCGTCACAATATACATAGGTTTTATTATTTTTATTGATTTTAATCTATTGCAAACCTCAATTGTTTGTTATGTTATATTTTTATTATTACTTTTATAAATTTTTATTATAAACCAATAAACTTAGAGTTGATTTAAAATCCAGTGAATCTGTTTAATTATTTCTTTTGAATGTGCCAGGTAAGTTTGGTGCTTGAAGTTTGATCCAAGATCAAATCCATCTTCATAAGTGAAATAGAATTAGATATATGTATATTTTATAAATCATTATTAAATCTGATTAGATATAAATTTTGTTATTTGGTACTGCATTTAAATATTTTACTTGTCTAAGTCAATAGTACTAGTAGAGATAAATTTCATTAGTTCAGAGTTGTTATTTATTTGATTATTTTGTCTGGTTACAAAAATCTTAATCAATTTTTATTTTATCATTAGAAAAAATGATCTTTCTTAATTACCTTCTTAAATTTCTTTGAAGTGGATTTCATAAATTTTATTGACTAGTTTAACATAATATTATCTTTGGCTTGGATAACTGCCAATTATCATCATATATAGTTTAATTGCTATAAAATTCATTTTTATAATCAATTGATTGGAGATTTAAGTAGATGAATAATATCAGTGATTGTAAGTCAGTAAATATCAAATAAAAACCTATGGTATATTTTATATAATGTGATTGGGTACTGTAAAAATGTGAAAATATTTAATAGATTTATTGATAATAAATTCTTGTAGATTGTAATAATTGCATATTGCTATAGTATAGGGTATGAATGAAATATTAATATTATATTTAACTTTTTATTAAAATAGATATAAAACTGAGTAAAGATTTATTTTATTTAAACATTATAAATATTCTATAGTTTAGAAGAATCCTCAAAATGTAATTATAATTATTTAGAAACTAGTTGATTAAACAGAATGTTATTAAATATTAAAGTAAATTTGCATTACTATAAATAATATTAGATTAGTAAAGTATGTTGGAATTTAGTTGTTTATTGATTCTAATTTAGTTTTATTCAATTATAAATCAAATTAGATGTCTTAAGTATGCATCATTGTTTAGGGCAATGATATATGATTTTGCTTATTGTATTTTACTTTGAAATTGTGAATACATTTGTTGATGTCTGAGGCAATGATCTCATTTGCTTTATTTCATTTTAAATATAATCTGAATAAATTAGATTTTAATAGAAATTGTTAGTATTTTATGATAGTGTAGTGGACAATTTAAATAATTATATATGGGAAATATTGTTATTGTCTAGTGTAATCAATAATTGAAAAAGATAATTTTGCACAGGTTCTAACAGAGTTACTATTTGTTTATGCATGTTTTCGCTCTGTGATAAATAATATAAATCTTAAGGGCATATTTCTTTACAAAAAATATTGACTGAATAAATGTAGAGAGATAGTGAGATAGAAAATCCATTATTATTGTGACAAAGTAGTTACCCAATCCTAACTGATGATGATCATGTAAAATGTCAAACAATTTTGGAGCTTTTATAAAATGACATTCCACATTTAGGATAGATCTATATTATTATAAATGATGTCTCAATTCTAAAGCATAGTAATGTTTTTTTTTATATTATCATCCAAAATTATAATCAATAGTCCATTACAAAATGGCGACCAATGATCATGCTATGTGTTATTCAGATTATATTGGTCATTTGCCCAGCATCATAATATTTTTATCATGTTACAATATATATATATATATATTGTACCGAGATACATCAGGAAGGAGTGTGCTTTCTACGGAGTTACACATAATTTTGAAAAAAAATAAATAAATTGATAAATGATTTGTGTAAATATTTAATAAAAAATAAAAGATCTTGTAGGGTCAAATAAGAATAAAAGGATTTTTTTTTCTCATAGATAGGTTTATCATTAAAAGCATAAATTAGACAGTTTTATAAAATATAATTTTGAATCATATTTAAATAAAACCTAAAGAACTAAAATTTGATTTAAAATTGCTTTAAGAAAAAAAAAAACAAGGTGGAATTCGTTTTGTCTTATAATTATAAAAAAAAAAAAAAAAAGGGAAAAATATATGTAATCAAAGGAATGTAGTGAACAATGGGAGCTAATGACGAACATAAGAAATTTCCATTAAACGGCTAGTTAGTGAAAATAACTTTAACAAAGAAATTGAAATAATTCTAACAAAGAAATTGAAATAACTTTAACAAAGAAATTGAATTAATTCTAACAAAGAAATTGAAAATAACTTTAACAAAGAAATTGAAATAACTCTAGCAGAGAGTACAAAGAAATTAAAATGACCAATGCAAACACCAGAAAGTCAGCACGGACCGTAACTGAAACACCAAAGGATTAGTTACGTATTGTAGATTGAATCCGCAAGATAAGGACCGTAAAATATAAAAGGGCGAATTTTTTATTGTATTAGAATTAAAAATATTTTTATAGATCGAGAGCATTGAATATTAATATACGTCTCAAGCTAAACATAATGCTGCACTGTTAAACCCATCGTGTGAACAGCCGGCCGAATCCTTCCACAATACCAACAGCCAACAGTTCAAATGTCGATCATGGTAGTGTAAAACAAGAAGGAGATGGAGTGTCCATGTGGAGCCCACAGGATCCCAACGACATTGGGAAAAGGAGTGCAAAGAGTTAGCGCTAACTGACCGAATGAAATTCTATCACAAGCAACGCTCGGAACCGTGCATAAGGGAGAAAGCTAAGTAATGTTTATTTCAATTTCTAATTCACTAATTAAAAGCCGTAATAATAAATGGAATAATAAACTCTGAACTTTATGGTACGAACAATAATTATTAGTTGTCTTTAGCTCCATTACCCAGAGATTTTATTGGGACTGTGTGTATAATTATTTTTTTTATGTATTTATAATATGAAATTTTGATTGTATTAAATATTATTTGAACTTGAACGAAAGTGTAGTTAATTATATTATAAGACCAAACGAAGTGTAATAGCGTAAATGGAGACTTCATGGGTTAGTGATTACTTAAATTAGATTTAAATTAAATAATTAAATAAAACAAAAAGAGAAAGCGAGAAATTTAGCGCAGAGAAAGATTCATAAATTGATTTTTTAGGTAGGCGGATTATATTTAATTGATTGTTGTATCTGAGCTAGCGGGAGCGGGTACTAGATCGTATTGGTCAAGCAGACTTGTCGACAAAGGTCGGCTGGCACCCATTGGATTTTTTCCTTTAAATAAATAAAAAGGTTTGATTGGCTAATATGTAATCTAGTAAACGAATGTTATTGGCAAATGTTTGCAAATGATATTGATTACTCTACCCGAGGTACCAACAGCCCCGTGATAGGATTTTGTGTAAGAGGGAGGTACAAAGTTCTGATCGAGTCGTCATTATAAACATTAAACATTTTATTGATTTTATATGAATAATGTTTTTATAAAATTTACGAGACGACGTGTAAAAAGCTAGGTATAAATGGCGCATCAACGTGGAACAAACTAAACGTTTTGAATGGCAGAACCGATCGGAGTCATGACTGGACATCTTAAGCGGTGTGGCCAGAGTCGTGTATGAGTGACAGAAGTGATAGCTAGTAAAAAAAGCGGGAGGGAGCGTATATAGTAGGATTAGAAAACGGTATAAGCAGCGCAACTGTAAAGGTGATTTTGCAATTATATAAGACGTGGAGGCATAGGGACACTCCGGGGAATTTTAGTATAAGAAAAAAAAAAGGGGGAACTAGGAAGGTTAGGCTTTGGTTGTATGTACGTAAGTTTATTATTATTAGTAAAAAGAAAAAAATGGACGAAAGTGGAAATGACGGTAGGGCAACGCCAGAAGTAAGCCCGATTTTTTTTAAAAATCCGCAAATAGTGGAAGGAAGCGCATTCCAAATTTTGATGAACATGATGGAAGAGATACGTAAAGACATTAAACAAAATCAACAAGAAATGAAGCAGGAAATAAATGAACTTAGGACAGAGATGAGAGAAATGAAACAGGAATTGACAGCAAGAATGGACGCATACGAGGAAGTGATAGGAGTAATGAAAAAGGGTGTAGAAGAAGAAAGGTACAAAATGTTAGAATTAAAAGAAAATATAGAAGTGAGGGAAGAGTCAAGCAGTATAGGGAAAAGCCAGCTAGAAGAGAGAATAGTACGCGTGGAAGAGATATGTCAAGACTTAATAAGTAGCCAGGAAATGACGCGACAGGAATTAGGGAACTTAGAGAATGAAATAGAGACCGCCAAGAATATCAAAACCAAAGTAAAGGCGATATGTAAAGACATAGTGGGGGACACAGGGCAGAAAATAAGACAGGTAGAACCGAAGTATGAGGAGTTTAAGATTGAGAGTAGACACAGTGAACAGACGAGTAGATTTATGGAGAAGCAGTTTGCCATTGCGGTATTCAAAGCGGAGGTAGGAGAAAACCCGCTGAAACACTTAGAAAGCCTGAATAATATGTTCCATAGTAAAAGTTTACCGGAAGAGGACAAGGTTGCGGTGGCCAGTAGTTACCTCCAAGAGACGGCATGTGATTGGTGGCACACCTTGGACGAGAAACCGCAGACCTTCGGAGAATACAGACGGGCTATGTTAAGGGCATTTTGGAATGAGGCTAGGCAAGACGGAATCCTGTATAAGATATCCCACGAGAGATATTCAAGTGCGCGGGGAGAGACGTATGCGAAATTCTTTTACCGACAAGTGTCAAAACTTAAGGCATTGACGGCATTCCCTATGTCAGATGGTCAGATAATCAGAACACTACGCAATAATATGCCGCCAAACATACAACAAATAATGTTAAGTAAAGATGGACGGTCAGTGGAGGAAATGGCGGAATTTCTAACACAGATTGATTATGGCAATCTAGCTAGGGAACCTCCAGATCGATATAGGAGATGGGATGGGTACAACGACCCACATGGCAAGAAGAAAGAACCACCTGATCGAGCGTAAATAAATAAAAAAAAGATGAATAAATAGGTATAACGGGACCGCAAACTTAACGAGTAACACAGACACACGAGAATAAGAGAGGACGAACTTCCATCAAAATAAATCAAGGGGAATGTATAGTAAGAATAAAGTTAAATGTTGAAACTAAAACCTTCAGATTGATATTTTAGTTTCAAAAAGGGGGGACGGAGAAATGTACCGAGATACATCAGGAAGGAGTGTGCTTTCTACGGAGTTACACATAATTTTGAAAAAAAATAAATAAATTGATAAATGATTTGTGTAAATATTTAATAAAAAATAAAAGATCTTGTAGGGTCAAATAAGAATAAAAGGATTTTTTTTTCTCATAGATAGGTTTATCATTAAAAGCATAAATTAGACAGTTTTATAAAATATAATTTTGAATCGTATTTAAATAAAACCTAAAGAACTAAAATTTGATTTAAGATTGCTTTAAGAAAAAAAAAAACAAGGTGGAATTCGTTTTGTCTTATAATTATAAAAAAAAAAAAAAAAAAAGGGAAAAATATATGTAATCAAAGGAATGTAGTGAACAATGGGAGCTAATGACGAACATAAGAAATTTCCATTAAACGGCTAGTTAGTGAAAATAACTTTAACAAAGAAATTGAAATAATTCTAACAAAGAAATTGAAATAACTTTAACAAAGAAATTGAATTAATTCTAACAAAGAAATTGAAAATAACTTTAACAAAGAAATTGAAATAACTGTAGCAGAGAGTACAAAGAAATTAAAATGACCAATGCAAACACCAGAAAGTCAGCACGGACCGTAACTGAAACACCAGAGGATTGGTTACGTATTGTAGATTGAATCCGCAAGATAAGGACCGTAAAATATAAAAGGGCGAATTTTCTATTGTATTAGAATTAAAAATATTTTTATAGATCGAGAGCATTGAATATTAATATACGTCTCAAGCTAAACATAATGCTGCACTGTTAAACCCATCATGTGAACAGCCGGCCGAATCCTTCCTCAATACCAACAGCCAACAGTTCAAATGTCGATCATGGTAGCGTAAAGCAAGAAGGAGACGGAGTGTCCACATGGAGCCCACAGGATCCCAACGACATCGGAAAAAGGAGTGCAAAGAGTTAGCGCTAACTGACCGAATGAAATACTATCAGAAGCAACGCTCGGAACCGTGCATAAGGGAGAAAGCTAGGTAATGTTTATTTCAATTTCTAATTCACTAATTAAAAGCCGTAATAATAAATGGAATAATAAACTCTGAACTTTATGGTACGAACAATAATTATTAGTTGTCTTTAG
Source organism: Epiperipatus broadwayi (assembly GCA_028023455.1). Classification (NCBI taxonomy): domain Eukaryota; kingdom Metazoa; phylum Onychophora; class Udeonychophora; order Euonychophora; family Peripatidae; genus Epiperipatus; species Epiperipatus broadwayi. The sequence goes on from JAQFVV010000004.1 coordinate 9,940,288, forward strand.
CTCCATTACCCAGAGATTTTATTGTGACTGTGTGTATAATTATTTTTTTTATGTATTTATAATATGAAATTTTGATTGTATTAAATATTATTTGAACTTGAACGAAAGTGTAATTAATTATATTATAAGACCAAATGAAGTGTAATAGCATAAATGGAGACTTCATGGGTTAGTGATTACTTAAATTAGATTTAAATTAAATAATTAAATAAAAGAAAAAGAGAAAGCGAGAAATTTAGCACAGAGTAAGATTCATAAATTGATTTTGTTAGGTAGGCGGATTATATTTAATTGATTGTTGTAGCTGAGCTAGCGGGAGCGGGTACTAGATCATATTGGTCAAGCAGACTTGTCGACAAAGGTTGGCTGGCGCCCATTGGATTTGGCTAATATGTAATCTAGTAAACGAGTGTTAATGTTATTGGCAAATGTTTGCAAATGATATTGATTACTCTACCCGAGGTACCGACAGCCCCGTGATAGGATTTTGTGTAAGAGGGAGGTACAAAGTTCTGATCGAGTCATCATTATAAACATTAAACATTTTATTGATTATATATAAATAATGTTTTTATAAAATTTACGAGACGACGTGTGAAGGGCTAGGTATAATATATATATATTTGAAATTAAATATTTTCATAGTCTTAAGTTATAATCACGCTAATTATAAGGCAATTTAGTTATACATTTAATTAGATAAAATCTGCAAATATGATGTAACTAAGAACAAGTAGTGAACATCAAACCATGTAGTCTAGTAAGTATCAATATCATTTGAGTAACTTACATTGAGGTCTGTATTTTGGCTTATCTTAAATCAGACAAAGATTATTAGGTCATGTGATTTGGTTTGCAATAACTGTTTAAGTTGAAGATTTTTATCTTGTTTAATACAGAGAAAAATTTATTATAGTTTCTGTATTATATTTATTAAATGATATATCAATGTATTGAATGTGCTGATGTTATATCTTCAGGAACTACTGAATGATTCCATTTATGAAATGTAATATGTGAATATTAAGGTAGTTATCAATATCTTTTTTGAGTGAAGTAAATGACTATCTATTTACATGTTTATCCACATTTTGATGCTATTTTATTACATGTATTTATTTAAATGTGTTTACATATATTTTGGATATATTATTTATGAATGCAAATTTCATAACTATACCATATTTGCTAAAAAATATATATAAAAATCCAGCATTACTCATCTACTCAAAGAAGGTTTTTTTCCTCCCAAATCTATCTTTTGCTGTTTTATTTATATAATCATATCGTCTTTTTTAATAATCATTTATCAATTTATTTCTACATTTCATTATTTTAATATATGCTTTTACATTTAAGAACATATTCAATAACAATTTTTGTTCTACTTCTAAATTTTTTTCCACAATTGTTCTCTTTGTAACTAATCATTTTAATATCTGTAGTAATCTATTCACTAAACTTAATTCTCCATTTTCCATATATCAAACTTATTCACGACAACCGTCTTCTTTAAATTTAATTTTGAAAATGCACAAACGTATATATTTTTTTAATTAAAAGGCATTTAGCACTTGTAATCTTCACTTTAATTTTTCTCGGATTTTTGTGCCATTATTAGATAAGATTTCTAAATTTTTAAAAGCATTAAATATTCTATAAATTATTTTTTATCTAGTACATTCAATATTTTATCTTTGCTACTTATCACATAGCTTTATTTTTAATTAAGTTTATTGTCATTTCAACTTGTTACAAACGTCAATAAATCTTATTGCTTGCTTTGTTATGTTCAACCTAGTTATCTACACTTACAGCGATTCCGTAAGAAAATTTAATGCATTTAACTCTTCTTTATATGATTCACTTATTTTCTAATCAACTCATTTATAATCCTTCTTAAATAAATAATAAACAAATAGGAAATAAATAATAAATTTTCTACCTCTTTCATAAATAGACCATTCTCTCTTTTATCTTTTGTATTGAAGAAAAAAAAGAGGTTTTTTTTTTCCAACCTATATCATTTTCAAAAACAATAACAAAACGTCTATTGGAAGCTAGAAATGAAGCCTATATATATATCTGGCAGGGGGACCAGTCAAAATGACATAAGAAACGCATATCTAGAAAAATATAACAAAAAATGCAAAAAGCAATAACAGAGTCTGATTAAAAATATACCTTACTTTAAAGGAAGTTACAAACTGATTGATAACAGCTTCTGTTAGAACCTGGCTTGATATATATACTTCAAAAATAATTGTTATAACTTCAATTTTACCTTTTACTTTTCTAATCTTTTTAAATATAAATTATTTCATAGATAAAAATTCATTTCATTTATTTAAAAAAATCCTTCATTTTAAATTTGTTAATTAGATAAGTAACTTATGTATTTTTTAATCTCATTAAAGTCAAAACTTTAATAGAAAATTCCTTTTCAATTCAGCAGATTTATAAAAATATATTGTAAACGTTAACTAAATATTTCAAGATCTTTTGTCCAAAAGCTGTTAACAATGGTAGAGGAATTTTATCAACTTTCTGAACTTTTCATTTGATATACCAGATTAAACTTTGTACATTTCTTTTATTGTTGAGAAACTATTTTCTCTTTCGATTATTTTCGTTATTACTAGCACACACACATATATATATAACTAATTTAAACTCCATATTTTGTATATATGTAATATAGAATAAGCAAATTTGTGAACCGTGAAATAACTGTTTTGCCGTTACAATTAATGAATTCAATAGCTTACTAAACTGTTCTTCTCTACACACTGCATAAATATATAATTTATTAATTTTTTATGATTTCTTTAATATCATCTTTATTCAATATTAATATTTATTCACTTCTTTTCTTGATTATTTTAGTAATAATCTCATTTAGTTATTTATTATATACATATATACACATGCATACATAGGTATTCCATCTTTATTGTTAAAAAGGAGGTTGCCTTGACAACATGTTGAGATTGTTGATTGTTGTTGATATTGGAATTGCCTAAGTGTTGACTAGTTTTAATAAATACACACATATATAATGCCTACTAAAATTGGAGATGTATTTCAGCATGTGGCAATATGTCAGTCATAATTTTTTTTCTTTCTTATTTGATTTTTGGATAATAAATATGTTAAATTATGGAGTATTAATTGTGTTGCCATGACAACAATAGTATTAACATGATATTGTTATTAATTATATTATAAGATTATAAATTATCTTTATTCATTTTTAAAGAGAAAGATAAATATGTGAATAATAAAGTATATGGTTTAGATAAAATTATTTTTTTGTTAAATGTTTCATTTTTGTTACTGCATTCACGATAGTAAATTATAAATAATACAAATAAATGTTTAATATTTCAAATATATTTGTATTTTTATTTGTTTAATATTATGCTAGACTATATGTATATTTCCAATGTAATATATTAAAAATATGATGTAGATTATTTAAGTTTTGTTCAAATGAAAAATAATATTGGTATTGTAAAAACATAAATTTTTATTGTATGTAATGTTTCTAAAACATTTATTTTTGTTAGTTGAATAATACAATTTTTATTAGACAAATACTACATGAAATAGTGTAATGAATGAATATAGACAATTACTATGGCTACTTTGATGTCAATAAGAAAATCTTATAAATAGGACTGAAAAATTTGAACAAAAATGTTTCTCTCTTGTTTTTGCTTTGAGCAGAAGCATGTATAAATTTATTTACATGATTTTTTTTATTTACCCTAAAAGTATATAATTCACAAAATAAAAAAAAAAGTAGTAAAAATTAGTATTATCTGCCCATTGACTGGAGCAGACTATGATAAAATATGATGGCAAATGACAAATTTATTGTGAAAAGAAAATTAATCAGAATTGCTTCATTATATTAAAATTGATGTCATGCATATTCTAAAAAGAGAATACAAACAGAAAAAGGTTACAAGACCATATTTATTTGCTTATGTAATCTTACTAGATCTATTGATCAAATTTTTATAAGATATGAATTAGTTTAATTTCCCATTGTATTGTTCTATATAAAAGCTAGCATTTATTCATTTATATTATTTTAAAATAATACTAGCTCATAAAAGAATATTTCTTCATATAATCATAAATATAAAACAATGCTTATGTGTTTAATGTCATATGAATCAAATAATTATTATTGAAAAACTAATTTATATCTATAAAAAATATCATAATTGACAAAATGTACTTTGAATTTGAAATTCTTATGCATTCATTATATCTTCTCTGGAATAAAGATATATTATTAGTTTTGTAGTTTGAAATGTAAACATTGGAATGCCATACTGGAAATACAATATATAAAGACTTATTCAGATTATTTGTATTTGCCATTACATATATAAGACATATTTTGCAGGTTCATCCGTGTAAAAAGGTTAAATATTGATATACTGACATTTCAACTTGATCACACAAGTCATCCACTGGGTGATAAAAGGTAGAAAGATTATTGTAGATGTGCTACAATCACTGATTTGAAAAAAAACATTAAAGTTTCACCAATAAAAAAATGGAAGAAGTAAAGGAGTGAGAAATAAGATCTGATGAAGACTGTTGGAAACAGTCGAAACTGTTATCAAACTAATAAATATATTTTGCTAAAAGTGTAAAAGAGTGGAGGTTTGATGTTATAATAACAAAAATGTTAAATTAAGAATGTTTTTTTTTTTTAAAAAATCTTTCCAAATAGGAGAAAGTTTGCAGGTATCATCTCACTTATTAATACAATCTGGCCTTTTAAGTATCTCAATGGCTTCTCTAATTTTGTGTTGGTAGAGATTATCACATCTGAATATGATCCTGGTACTATAAAAATCAATTTTATGACCTGAATCTATAGTATGGAGTGAGAGTGTTGATGATAATGGTGAGAGTGTTGATGATAATGAATGTTATTTAACTGCATTAGCATGCTCATCTCTCCTAACACTGATGTGATGATTACTCATACCTATGTAAGAAGCTTTACAATTTTCACATGAGATTTGCTAAACACCATGAGATTCAAGAGGGATTGAATTCTTAGGCTTGGTTATTATATTGCTGATCTTTTGATGAGTAGAAAATGTTGTATCTTTATTATAGTGTTTCAATATATATCCAATACTGCCTGTAGTTCCTTTTACATATGGAACACAAATCCTAATAGCTAATTTATCATCTTTTTGTTTCCTATTTTGTCCATTTTGGGCTTGAAATAAGGCTTTTTTTTTATAAATTTATAATTATAATTATTTGCTAATAAAACACTATTAATATGATTTATTTATTTCAGATGTGACTTATCTGAAAGGTTAATTGTTCATTTTACATACATATAGTTCAAATACATTGGCATTTGGTAATATTTAAAAAAGTAAAGAAGCAAGGAAGTAGAGATGTATATGTTATGGTAGGGACTAATAATTTGTCAGAGCCATGAGAGAGAGAGAGAGTAATGGATGAGTATATAGAATTGATTAAAAATTTGAGTAAGATTAAAGAAAGAGTAGGAATAGTCAGGTTATTAAAGATTTGACAAAAAGTATATATTAGATAGAATATGTTTTATAAACAAGAGTTTGAAAAAAATGTGTGAGAGAAATGATGTTATATTTGTGGATGTGTGGAATTTTTTTATTAGAAAGTGCAAGTTATAACATAAATATGGATTGCAGTTAGAAAAACAAAGAAGTGAAATTTTAGGAAGTTTGATTTATAAAGAGTATAGTTCAAGAAACTTATAAAAGAGGATGGGATTTTAAGTGGAAGTGTTTTCAGAAAAAAAAAGAATGAACAAGATGTAAAAAAATAATCAAAGGATAGCTGATTTAGATGTAAAGGTAGATGTGGAGAGAAATGGGTCAGTAAAATTAATGGTAAGAAAATTATTTATAAATGTAATAGAGAAAAAAGAATCAAGAATTTATAAAAGAGTAGCTAGAAAAGAAGAAATAGTTAAAATTGGGTATTTGAATATGCAAAATGGCAAGTGACCAGAAAAGTGGCTGGAATTAAATAAAGCAATTAAAAATGAAGAGCAGTAGTGGAAGCACATCTAAGAGAGGATGAAAAACCTATTCTGGAAGACTTGGTATGGCAGGATATAAATAGAAAAGAAAAAAAGAAATGATGATATAAGAGTTACGTCAAAAAATATTTAAATACTGTTAAATGTCAAGAACATTTGTGGTTTGATATAAGGTTAGAGAGACAAGAATGAATGCTGGCTATAGTGTATACAGCCACTGGAGATAAGTCAAATTATAATGGAGTGGAACAGTAGCATATATGAATGCCTAGTTAAGGATATACAGAGTTTCAAAGAAAAGAGGAAAAGAATAATCATTATATAATAAGGTATTTATTTATATAATAAGGTATTTATTTATATAGCGCTGTGTTAATAAATTGTAATTGTAAATTAGTGATCAGGCTAATTCACATGCGCTTTACAGATTTTAAACTATACATAACTGAATACTCTCATTCTCAAACACATGATAAGGGGATTGAATGGGTATATTAAATAAATTGATGATGTTGGTAATAAGAATAAACAGCTTTTGAAGAATTTTTGTCAGAGAGTGAATTTGAGCATTGGAAGTTTGTCAAAGATATATGAGGGACAAAACACATGGTCTAGAAATGATATATGCTACACAATAGATTATATATTAGTAGAGAAAGAGATAATGAATAAAGTACAGAAAATTAAGGTGTTTTATAATGAAGAGAGTTATGTAATAGTGATCATAATTTTGTTATAAAAAATGGTTAGTAATGTGATGGAAAATAGTAATAAAGTGAAAAAAGATAATGGAGAGTAAATGATAAGAATAAGTTAAAAGAGTAGAAAATAAAAGTTGAAGAAATCATGGAAAAGTTCATTAGGGGTGAGTATAAGGACTGGTGTTGTGAAATAGAAAAAGTGACAAATAAGGTTTTAGGTGAGAATATTCAGAAGAATAATAGGAATTTGAGAGTTAGTGAAAATATAAAAGAGATGGGGAAAGCATGCAGAGAATCTAAATGTTCTAATAAAAACTAAAAAAAAAAAAAAAATGTTATAGTTAAATGAGAAAAGTACTTAGAAAAAAAGAAGTTGGCTAAAATAGATAATTATAGAGAGAGAACAAAATTGAATGGTTATTTGTTGGAGATGGGAGTAAAAAAAATTTGGAAATACATTAAAAGAATGAATGTAGGGGAGAGAGAAATAGTATTACTAGACTATGAGGAAATAGAGTGTAGCTCTAAAGAAGAATTAGACATAATCTTAAATAAGTATGTAATGGATATAGAAAAGTATGTTAGATGTGAAGAACAGAGTGATAACAAACATGAAAGCATATAGAAATGGAAATATTAGGTTTACAGAAAATGAATTGAATGAGGCAGGTAAGAAATTGAAAAGTGGAAAGGCAAGAGGTTTGGATGGGTGGGCAGCAGAAATGATAATCAATTTAAGGCATAGGGCAAAATTAAAACTAATATCATATTTTAATAAGATGGCACAAAAGGGACATTTTCAGGATAGTTGAAGTAATACAAGAGTAAGGCTACTATTTAAAGGAAAGGCAGATAGTGGTAACATCAGGGTTATATTAAGTTTTCTCATATATGATGGCTGGAAGTGTCACAAAATAGATGAAAGAAAATAATACAGTTGGAGAAATGCAGATAGTCATAAAGGAGATAGTTTATTTATACTTACACAACTTATGGATATGAGCAGAAATACAGGTATCCATTTATATATAGTTTATATAAGATATAGAGAAGATTATGTTAGATTAAAGAGAAAGAGATTATGGGTAAGTTTAGTAAATTTGAGAATATATGGAGCTTTAGTGGATATTATTAAGAAATTATATAAAAATAATTACTATACATATCAATTAGGGAATATAGAATCAGTTAATGTTAAAGATGGGATCGGACTAATGCAAGGATGTCCTATGTCACCTATTTTGTTTATGATGTATTTGAGAGAAAGGGAGAGAGCAATATAAAGGTTAGGAAGAGGGGTATAGATACCATTAATAGATGGCAAGGGAGTATATACATTGTTGGGTCTTTTATTTGTGGATGATGTCTTTTTGTGTGCAGAAAGGAAGAAAGATGTGGAAGTTATGCTGAGGACATGCACAAGGGTGGGTAAAGAGATGGGGACTAAATTTAGTGAAGAAAAATCAAATGTGATGATAGTTAATACTGAGGAAAGAAAAGACAAAATTTTTTTATTGGGGGATATAAAGTTGAGTGTGGTGAATAGGTGTAACTATTTGGGAATCATCTTATGTAATCAGAGAAATTGCTTGGATAAATAGGAGAAAGAAAAAAAAGGATTGATAAAGAAATTAACAATGTTTTCATATAATAAATATGATGTAGCTAAAACAGTATGAAAGGGAGTGGTAGTAGCAGGTTTAACATATGGTAACAATGCATTATATGTTAGTAAAGGTGTATTAAATTACTTAGAAAAAGTACAAAGAGAAGTAAGAAGACATACATTAGATGCAGATGTGTGGATGGCAAAGGAGCAAGCAATTCAAGAAGAAATGTTGATCATCAAGTTTTAATATGAGAGAAGCAAAATAAAAATGTTCAGTAGATTGCAGTTTATGGATAATAACAGAATAGCCAAAATAGTATTTAATTGGGTTATGGGTAAATGGGAGGCAGCAAGACAGGTGAGAAAAGTAATGTGGTATGTAGAAGATTTGGATAAAGAATTTATGTAAATTTATTTATACAGTAGGAGGGATGATTGTGTTAGGAGAATTGTTGAATGTTATAGTCATACAGAATGTGAAAGAAGAATAGATGCATTAATAAAGAATAGGGAGTTGGAGAGATAGAGACCTAGTATGGAGAGTAAAAAGAGTTTATATATATAAATAGAATATTGGGTGTGAGTTAATTTATGATAATAGCAAGGAAAGCAGTTTACTGTTTAAGGCTCAAAGAAGATCTTTAGCAACAAGGGAATATATACATAAATGGAAAAATGTGGATGATTTAGTCTGCAAGTTGTGTGAATAAGTCATAAAAAATATTAGGCATCTGTTAATTGAATGTAAATACCCGAAAGCAGAAAGGGTACAAATAAAAAAGTTGTGGAAGAATAAATATAAACAAAGTCATTATAAAGAAAATGAGTTCTTGGTTTTATGTTGGGTTTGGTAAAAGATAAGAGAGATTTAGATATAAAGATCATAGAGTTGATAAAGATTATGTTGTGGAAATGGGATGGAGCAGGATAGAGAAGAATATGGAAAAACTTAGGGTGGGGAATGAAAAGGGGAGTAAAGTGGCATCAGGTTTTTCTGGAAATAGTTGTTGAAAGATTCCTGACTGTGTATAAAAAAAAGTCGCAGTGCCAAATGTACGAGTTCAGTGAGAAAAATAACGAAGTTGATAGAGTTGAATCTCTCTTATTATTAGATTCTCCACAGGTTCCTTTAAGATATTTTGTTAATTATTAAACTATTTAAAAAAAAATCATGTGGTTAATAAATAAATATTTAAATCTTAATTGATAGAAAAGTAAATGACGCGTGAACAGCTGCCTAAAATATAGTTAAATACAAATAAACTTTCATGCTAATTTTTTTAAAAGCTACTTCGGTTTATTAAATCGAAACCAGGATTTGCTAAAAATATTACAAGTTTATAAATTATAATTCTAATATAAAGAGGCATAAAATTATTATTCGACTTTTATCTAAGTAAAAAAGCTAATACTTTTTTATTATTATTTTAGAATGAATTATTATTATTGTATGCAAACTAATCTCTTAAACATCTTTTTTCTTTCCTTTTTTTAAGCAATAGTCGTAAAAAATATCCTGCAGTGAATAATTGGATAACGAAATGATAATTGCTGTGTGACTAATAGCAAGTATTATTATTACGGTTCCAAGTATATATATATGTATTAAAATAGGAAATAGAAAAAAATGTTATAATGATAAATATGAATCAAGAAATAAATAAATTTAAGAGTATAAATATTGTTTTTAGTTTGAATATTCAAATGTTTTGCGACGAGAATAGTTTCAAGAGCTATACGCATTTCACTGGCATCTGATAATAACGTTGAAAAGATAATTATTTTTCTACTGATATGTATATTTAAAGCCAGTAGTTGCTATTATAAATTGAGCATATTATTTTTAATTTAAATATTGATGTTAATTAGCAAAAGAAACTTGTTATATAATCAGTTTCAATTATTAAACAGGCAAAAACTCTCCATGTAGTAGTGCCACCTTGTGCTAATCAGAGTAATCAATGGATGCCAAAAGACTTGTGCATAAAATCCCTATCTAGTGCCTACTCATCCAATATCCTTAGACTAGTTTCTGGTTTATATGGTGATCATGTGAAGTTTCAATTATCTAAATTAACCTAATGCGTATTTAGTTTTTGGCACAGTAGTCCAATTATGCCACCGCATTGTGTAAAGAATGGATTTTAAAAAGTTATTTCTGCCTCTGTTAGAATATTAGTAAAAAATGCATGGTCGCTTATATATATAATCTTAGTGAATTGCAAAATTATCTCTACGCAAAGGACTGCTATAACTGATAATAACATTACTAATCTTATAAATTAGATTTCTATATTGAAGATTGATAGATTGAGAAAAAACAAACAAAACAGAATTGCAAACTTTGTTTATACAATATATCTGATCAACTGAATAAATGTTGGTGAACTTTTTGTATTAATTTACGTTATTAAAATTAATGTCTATAAATATAATACAATAAGCTATTGTTTTGCTGAACTAGCAAAGGTTTTCTCTTTGCAGAAATATCTACATATAAACATTCCAATCACACTTAAAAAGCATGCAGCATTTTAAAGCATGACGTTTATATTAAGCAAAAAGTAAGAATCATACTTCTGTTTTATTAATGGTATAAAAATAATAATACAGCTAGTTACTTGATCAGACATACAAAATCTGAGCACACAATTGCATTCAGTTCTCCAAGTTGAGGGAATTTTTTTCTCATCATTTATTATAAAAAAAATATTCATAATTAAGGAGTTGAAGATTATTTCTGTATTTTTATCATGCACAAAAAATATGTGATCCCTTTTGCTGACCAAAAGTGAACTATTTATTGAATTTATTGTGACTATGATAAAAATTTAATCTTACTCTTTAAAAAAATTCCTACATATACCCTAATTTTGTTTTGCATCTTAAGACATTAATTCTTCTAGGATAAGTATATTTAGTTAGTAGTTGATATGTGGTGGTAAGAAAAGAATAAACTATCACATAAATAACAATATATACTTGTACAGATGTAAAAGCTAAATAAAAACAGGCATAAACAATGATTTGCTTTATAGATAAAATCATAAAAGCAATTATATTTTTCTGTTGCCATTAATATAAAAAAATTTTAAAATAATTCATTCTTCATGTATCATCTATATTAGGTTTAATAAAATATTTTGTAACATTATTTGTCCAACAGCAAAACATATAAAGATGAATTCATTTTTAATTGAAGTGAGGTCAAAGTTATTTATTAGGGAAGTACATTTAGGCAATAACATTTATGAGGCTAACATCAAATTGATTTATATATCATATTTAAAAGGCAGCATCTCATCATATACTTAGAGATTTGTGTTTTAAATGTTAGTTGAATTCTTTTTTAATATTTTACTATTAATTTAATGGAAAATCTGCACTTTAAATCTTACTTAAATATTGGCATCAGCATGGGATTTGGGTTTTCATCATCAGACTTTCATTGATAGAGACAGCTGAAAAGTTGGAGGTTGGAGTGGATTGAAACCTGTCCATTAAAGTATGAAGATTTTCTATCTTAATATATAACTGAGCACTAATTATATATGTGTGTGGGAGATGATAATCTGAACCAACTGATGAATCCTAGTTTAGCATGAAATACATATATTGGTGATTATTTATCTTTTCTACATGTGTGTAGTCATGTGTATTAGTTGTATGAGATGATGTGAATGGTTGAAGGGTGCTTGAAAATCTGAGTTCAAACCCTCTATACTTAAATACTATTCTTATATTTTATTATTAATTAATAAAATAGTTTGGTATTAAACTGACATTTAAACTACAATTAAGCTTACTAAAGAAACAAATCCAATCTTCTAAATAGGTTTGTTTTCAATTACTTAAATTATTATAAATTATTTTTCTCTTCACTAATAAAAGAAAGTCGCATATTTATAATTAAATTATTATACCATTAATTAAGTAAAAAAATAATAATAATTGTCTACTTTAATTGGTTTTATAAATTCTAAATTTTAACAAATATCACTTTTTATTTTTATTTTGAGAAAGTAAATCATTTTTGGAAATGAATAATGATTTTTATAAAGTTTGAAAAGTAAAAATAAAAATTGAAGAAAGATGGATAGTTCTTGCATCACAGGATATTCATTGAGCAAATATTAAAATTTCTGCCGAAGACAGGCCCAACCTCAGACAGGATGAATATTATCTTAGAAATATATTTGCTTGTCATTTTTAATACAATTTATTTTAAATCTGTTAGAATAAACCATACACACATTAATTACAAATTATAACTCGGAAAACAAAATAGGATATAAGACCAATATCTAGAGATAAATATCAACAAATTATTATTTCTCCAAACGTTTTCGAAGGCTTACCCTTCATTATCAAGGACTACAAAATTTCTTATAATCTCCAACAATATGCTGATATGCAAATATACGAAATGAATCAGGTGAATATGCAAATAAGGTTCAAAGCACCTCAGCACACCATTTCTTTGATAAAGTGTAAAAAGACTCCCTCTTATTTAATGCATCATGCTCATCGGAAATGATAAAAAATGCCTCTTTAATTTTTCTTCTCAGATCACTTCACTCCCTACATAATACTTTGGGCTCATCTGGTCTGCACACATGAGCATGCATTAAATAAGAGGGAGTCTTTTTACACTTTATCAAAGAAATGGCGTGCTGAGGCGCTTTGAACCTTATTTGCATATTCACCTGATTCATTTCATATATTTGCATATCAGTATATTGTTGGAGATTGTAAGAAATGTTGTAGTCCTTGATAATGAAGGGTAAGCCTTTGAAGACGTTCAGAGAAATAATTATTTGTTGATATTTATCGCTAGATATTGGTCTTATACCATATTTTGTTTTTCTGAGTTATAATTTGTAATTAATGTGTGTATAGTTTATTCTAACAGATTTAAATTTTACATTAGTATCTTTAACACACATTTGTTTGGTTTTATATATATATTACAATTTATTTTAGCATCTAATACTTAGATATCATTATCACACATTTTTAAAGGGCTAAAATATTTAAAGCTACAACCTAAAATAATGAAAATCATTACATTATTATGATTCTTGCATAATCACAAAAATTAATAAAATTTGTTCTCTTTAAATGTTTTGTATAATAGTATAAACATGTGAAACAATTAAAAAAGTTGTTTACCTAAAAGTTTGTGTTGATAGCATTTTAATTGTATTTATGTGTTGGACTACCTCCATCATCTAATATTAAATATTGAATAGCATAAATTTAAACGTAAGCAAGCTATGATTATGAAGGCAAGATCCTTTGAAAGCGCTCAGCTGTTTTAATATTTTTAGTTAGCTATTTGTATTTGTATTAATAGCTTTTGGGAGCAGTTGCGCCGCACACGCACTTGTGCTTGAATAGCTTAAGGAAAATTTTTAAACTTAATTAAATTTTTCAATTTCGTTCAACTGTTAGTAATAGTCCACAGGTTAGTATATGCACAACATTTCAATTGGCATTATTCCCTTTTCTTCAAGTATCATTCAACCTGACTGGTGATAGTACTAGTGTGGGATTCAAACCTAGATCTTTATATCCTTGAATATGGAATTTTAAGATAATGCTCAAATTAAATGAGTTATCATAAGCATTATCTTAAAATTCAACATTAAGAATCTAAAGCCCTGGGTTCGAATCCTATGCTAGTACAATCACTGGTCAGTCCAGAAACACCTGAAAAAGAGAAAAGACTAATACCAATTGAAACATTGTGAATTATTATCATGCATTTGGAAAATTTAATGAAGTTTAAAACCTTTTCTAAAGACATTCAATATTTAATGTTAGATGAAGGAAATAATCCAACATAAAAATACAATTAAAATAGAGATCCAAAATAAACCAAACATCTTATCATAAATAACACATTTTATATATAAAATAAAATAAACATAAGAATCAATGATATGATATTCTGAAACAAAAAGATTTAAAAATCAGCTTATATTCTTTTAATGCAGTAATGAAATTATAATTTTTTTTAAAAATCCATCTTTTTTTTAATATTTGAAAAATAATATATAGCCTATTTGAATAATACATACAAGCAATAAATACTATATGAGACCAGTAATAATTTATTTTACATAGCTAAGATAATACATAAATGAAAAAAAAATTATAAAGAATAGTCAAAAATAAAACTTATCTTATTAATTAAAGAGGGAAAAGACTATTATGAAATGCACTCATACTCATAAAAATAAACTTATTAAACTATTAAAAGTGAAAATAATATATAAAGTAGGACATGTGACTCTTTTCAATTTATTTTAGGCACAAATATTTAGTGGTGAATGAATTCATGTATCATATAGTTGTAATAATATTTAAAATTTAGAGCATTTTGACTTTTTAAGTTAAATAAAAGGAGTGTAGATATATCACTATAGGAAAATTTTGTGATTGGATATAGAATATAATTTACTATATTCAATGATTTGAAATATTATTGCATAATTGGATGGCTTAAAAAAATGCCAAATTAACTATTTTACAAGCTGTCTATGGAATAAGAGGTGTCATTTTTTATCTATAGACATAGCCTTCATCATCATTAACCATTATCAATCCACTGCAGGATGAAGGTCTCTCCAAGTTCAATACATCTTTTCCAATCTTTAGCTTCTCTTCTCCACATCACCCCTGCACACTTTCTTATTTCATCTATCCATCTCACATGTGGTCTCTTTCTAGGTCTTTAACAATCTCTTGGAATCCCGTTTAAAATTTCAATTGTCCAATTGACAACTGACATAGCCTTACCACATAATATATATATTTTAGTTTACTACTGCATAATTATCAGAAACATAATTTAAATTGTGTAAAAGAAATTTTAGATCATGGCTGGAATTTATTTGTTTGAAGATGTATACAGAATTTATTGTTTAAATTTATTACAGTATAACATTGTAAGACTACAAATTTTTATATTAAAAGAACAAATATTTTAAAAAATTAATTTCAGTAAATTTGAAAACAAACATAAGTAAATCCTATAAAATTTTAATTAGAGAAGTTTATCAATAAATGACTTAATAAAGCAATTAGAAAAAAATGCCTTTTAATATATGCTTTTGAGAAAAAATCTATTAGCCAATTAAAAAATAGACCATTAATTTATGGATGTCGGTGAGCAATTAAGATATAAGCAGAAGAGGAAGATATTAAATAATTTGGACTAGTTTAATTCATTAATTAGTGTTAGGTCATTCCTCTTAGAAATTAATCTCCATACAATTTTCTACACTATTACAACACACAGTAAGGAAAAGTCTCTGATCATAGAAAATATGAGTTGAGCATTAGTAAGTAGTAATTTTCATTACACTTCTCCATCAGCTATAAACAAAAATATCTACAAGTGTATTATTTGGATAATACATTGTAAGAAAATAAGTGTTGGTGATTGACCATGAGTAAAAATTATGATTAATTTTTGACACAGCTATAAAACTATAAAGAAAATGACTATATCTACAAATATAAGAACTATTGTTTAATGTTAACTTTAATAATAAATATTAAAAATTCAAAATTAAATTTTTAATATATATTTCTTATCAGTATTTAATCAAGTTTAAACCTAGATTTTTGCTTTGGTAGTCTTTTAGGCTGCTAGAATTTGTAGGCAATTTCATATATCCCATGATATATGTTTTAATTATGCTTTTAAAAATGTGATTTATAATAAAATGAAAATGATTACACATTGACTAAAGTGGGAAATCAGTTCTGATCAATTAATAAATTAGAATTTTCACAAAATTATGTAGGCACATAGATGAATAATATTTTTATTTTATTATACACTAAACTCTAATATAATTTACTGCACTAGCTAAATAATACTTTTACAATAC
This sequence comes from Epiperipatus broadwayi, assembly GCA_028023455.1. Classification (NCBI taxonomy): domain Eukaryota; kingdom Metazoa; phylum Onychophora; class Udeonychophora; order Euonychophora; family Peripatidae; genus Epiperipatus; species Epiperipatus broadwayi. The sequence goes on from JAQFVV010000004.1 coordinate 9,956,575, forward strand.
TATATAAAATTATTAATAAATCATAAAAATATTTTTTTTGTTTTTCTGCTCTATATTATATATTAACATGATTGATTAACTGGCATACTTATTATCTTCCTTTTTTTAATAGCCATTTTGAGCTGTTAAGAAAAAACTGTCCACTACTTGATTAATCATGATTTTCACTTTTTCTCCTAATAGCAAGGGGAGGAAAGTTAATACTTCAATCCTTAACTTTTGAAATATTTTCTCTCTGATTGTATTGTGTTGTTGAAGTAAAGCTGATTAAAAAGCTTCTATAAACTTATTTAAGGCAGTGTAAAAAAGAAAAGATTTAATGTTATTAAAAAATTGGCATAAATGTTATAAAAAAAATAATATCAAAACAAAAAAATCTTTAAATGCTACTTTTTTGAAAATAAATATACAGTATAAATATAAAAATAAATTATTCTTAAAGTATATAGAATGTCGAAAAGAAATTTTTAAATGTTTATAGAAAATGATATTGCCATTTAATATTTAAGCTCCCAATAATATGTGTGTGGTGCTTTAAAGATACATATGATATTTTGCCAGTACATCCTTATTATTGTATTTACACTTTGTTGCACAATGTAAATACATTTATAAATAGCATATAATTATTATATACCAATAAAATATCGCCGACCTTTCACATAACTTCAATTTACACATTGCTTTTGTAGTAACATACTTTTTGTCTCATGTCATAGCATCAGCCGGGAAGCGAACCCGCTAACCCGGGACAACTGCTTGTAAAGCATCTGTCGCTGACCTCTCAACCACCAATGCTTGACTAGTAACATACTTTTTACCTTATTTATATCATTTACAGTAAGTATTAGAAAACAAATATAATTGCCTAATGAGAGGCTTAATAAATCCCTATTCTTTGCTTTTCTATTCAAAATCCCATGGATCTTTGAACAGTGCAACTAGGCCTGTAGGCTCTAATGCTCACTTCTCACTCATCTAATTTCAGTGTTCTCAGGTCCAAGACTCTTCAATAATGAAGACTGCAAATTAGAAAGGACTCTGGTGATATTGGATAAGTAAGCATTAGATAGTGATTATCCACTGATTATTATAGCTTGCAATGGGGCATACTACTATATGGAAAGAGTCACTATTGATTTTAAAAAAATATGAACTAAAATATTAGAAAAAATATAATGATTTCAGTACTTTTGCTTGATACAGGATTAGAAAATGAATCACATTTTAAAATTCATATTTATACCTTTTTTTTCCTAGTCTCTGAAGATATTCACTTTTTTTTTTTATATATATTTTTTTTAAATTATCAATTATAAATCAAAAGTTTTTAAATGTTATTAATCATTCATAATTCATATATTTCTAAACATATTCTCTCAGAACATGCATTACAATATATTTAAACCATATTTCACTTAAAGAATGGGATAAAATGAAGCTGATTTATACCGTTTTAATAGCTTATGTCAAAACATTGAATAATATTTCAATTTTAAAAATGAAAACAAAAATACCTGAGAAATTATAAGGTTTAAAATTCTATATTAAGTTTATCATTTCCATATGAAAATTTATAAAGGATAAACTGTGAATCACTAAATAAACCACTGATAATTGTAGCAATATTATAAGTATTTATTCTAAAAATAGTTTATCCAAGAGAACATTTTAATTGCAATCAATTTTCAGCATATGAAATAAGAAAAGTGGCTTATCTAAGAAATTAAAAACTCATCTCAATAAGAATATTTATATATTCTGCAAAACCAAACAAAAAATGATGATACTGGTGGGCAAAATAAAAGTCAATAATTGGTGTCATAAGAAATAGCTCTTGGGATTGAATTAATTCCAGTTCTTGAGATCAGAACAGATATTGGTTTTAATTAGTTAAGATATGATAATTAGCATTAAATGGAAATTTCAATAATAATAATAATAAGATTTAAAGAAAAATTAAAATATATCCATGGCACATGCTTTACATCTTATTATTTCTGATATTCTGCAACCATTCGGAAACTTTTTATAATTTGGCTAAGAATAAAAATAAATTTATTTTTAAAGTTAAAGTCGTTAACAGTATGAAATATTGCTGTAATAAAATAAACGTAAATCTGAAATTTATATGTCAAAGTGTTGACCGGGAAGCGAACCCGCGCCAGCTGCGTGGAAGCCAGCTATGCTAACCGCTAGGCCACCAACGCTTGACGTAAATAATGTTTAAAACTACAGAATATAGAAGTAAATGTTTTTTTCAAAACTTCAAGTAAATTGTTCAAAAGTATTAAATAAAGTGAGATATAATTGCAACTTTTTTGAAATGTTATTGCAATAATTATCAATGCATGAATTAATAATTATACATAATTCAACAATCCTAGGCATTGTTTTTAAAATGACTATTTATTTTTTAATGTATGAATTGATATTTATATTTAAATTTAACTTCCATTGCCATCATTAATAAAATATATCAATAATTCATTATAATAACTGAAACACACAGGCTTATTATATACCTGTGTCTATATATGTAATATATATATATATATATAGTATATGAGCACAGACTTTCACATGACCCACCACTTTCCACACCATCTCATAACACTGATACACTTGAACACATATACGTCGAAAAGATAAATAATCACCAATATACGTATTTCATGCTAAACCAGCAATCATCAGTTGGTCCAGATTACCATCTCCACACATATATGCTATAAGTGCTCAGATATATATTATAGCCATACCTCATACTCTAATGGACACACCCCAATCCACTCCACACCCCAACTCTTCAACCATCCATCCAATTGAAAATCTGATGATAGAATGCTCAAAGGCCACCATGAGGCCGAGACTCTCGTCACACCCATGTTGACTCAAAGTCAATCCAACCCCTCATGCACAGGACATAATCCATTTAATACATATACAAGGGATGGGTAGACATCTCTACTTATGTAATAACTGAAACACACAGGCTTACTATATACCTGTGTCTATATATGTAATATATAGGGTATATGAGCACAAACTTTCACATGACCCACCACTTTCCACACCATCTCATAACACTGATACACTTGAACACATATACATCGAAAAGATAAATAATCACCAATATACGTATTTCATGCTAAACCAGCAATCATCAGTTGGTCCAGATTACCATCTCCACACATATATGCTATAAGTGCTCATATATATATTATAGCCATACCTCATACTCTAATGGACACACCCCAATCCACTCCACACCCCAACTCTTCAACCATCCATCCAATTGAAAATCTGATGATAGAATGCTCGAAGGCCACCATGAGGCCGAGACTCTTGTCACACCCATGTTGACCCAAAGTCAATCCAATTCTTCATGCACAGGACATAATCCATTTAATACATATACAAGGGATGGGTAGACATCTTTATTTATGTAATAACTGAAACACACAGGCTTACTATATACCTGTGTCTATATATGTAATATATAGGGTATATGAGCACAAACTTTCACATGACCCACCACTCTCCACACCATCTCATAACACTGATACACTTGAACACATATATGTCGAAAAGATAAATAATCACCAATTATGTAAATTGTTTATAGTCATATAGGTCAAAACACAGGTCAAAGGTGAGATTGGATGTTGAATGAATGATTATTACCTACAATAACGACAATTTTACCTACAATAACGACAATTCTGGTATGTTATTCTTACTTGCACATGATTATGTAATGGGCGAAAGCAGTTGAATCAATCAAACTTAATAAAAGATACAACGAATAGAGTTAGAGAATCCTTAATATTTTTATAAATATTTACATTAACAAATTAATATCTAATAATAATAAAATCCTAAATATATATTTCTAAATATGTGGAATGTTAGCCGAGAGGTATCGCAGCTGCCATGCAAGCAAGTAGTTGGTTGCAGACGGGTGTGGGTTCGCGTCCCGGCAGATGCTATGACATATGAAAAAAAAAGAAGAAAAAAAAGTCCTATATAAACGATTGCATAGTTGATAATGTTATGGCGAACTGTTTAAGAGATGCTTCTCTATAAAATAAAATATCATTAATACTTGTTTTAAAAAGTTACTTTTATTGTGTCTTTTTTGATTATGACACTATAATAATTCCATTACGATTAATTTCAAACACCTTTACCCTTAATTAAAGAATCCATTCACTTTCTCCATCTCTCAATTTCAATTACATAATCTTATTTTAGCCAATATAAAATTTAATAGTTAACTGATTCATTTTAAAAAAAAAATCGCTTTAAGTAACTTAAATCTACATAGAATTTATTTAAATACATCTAACAATAACATTAAACTAATAGTTTAACTAATATTTTAATCAAAACAAATCTATCATTTATTGCAAAATAAAAGCTGATCCATCTTTTATAATTTAAAAGTAGCTCTCAGTTTCACCCGGAGCAAAGATTAATGTGATCTGATTAGTCATTATAAATAAAGGTTTACATTTTAAAACATTTAATTAAAAAAGAGATTTTGTTACTAAATGTTTATCTTAAAATCTGAACAAATAATATACTTCCAGGTAAGTGTAAAATCCGATTTGTAATATATACGATATATAATATCATATGCAACAAATTGATATTGGAATTAATCTTATAAAATTTTATATAACAATGTTTATTGAGCTGTAACTCATCTGCCACCTTCAACTGCACAGTTGTAGATGTCAGGTATGTCATAGGTTCACTATAATTTAATATTTATTTATATAATTAATAATTGTTTAGTAAGATTTATAATGTTAACTCTAATATTTCATTTTAATACACGTATATATATATATGTGTATACACACAAACATGTATGCATTAAACAAAGTAGCTTATATAACTGTAGAGAAATATAGCGTGCGAGAATATAATATAATGGTAATAAATTAAGTTTTATAGTTTAAAAGTTCATTATTGGAAAATCTATTACAAATTATTCATATAATTTTATTTTTAATTTCAAATAACAATAAGCAAAAATGTTCCAATGTCATGTCTTTTCCAATAGATACATTTATTATTATCAACATTATTTTTGAATCATAATGTTAAAACAATGTTTTCCTGTAATGCTCTTAATAGCTCATTTATCTAATTGCTATTAATCAATGAAATATATTCATAAAGTTGTATTTTTTCCCATCATAATATTTTTGTATATATATAATCCCATGCCATCTATATATTATTTTAAAGTTAGTTATAACCCAGACTACTGAAAATTTTAGATTTTGCCTAAAAAACCGGCCATCTATGATATATTTTATGAGAAAGCTACTGATAATTAATTATTATGAAACCTAATATACTTATTTGTTGGTTATTTAAATAAATATATTTGTAGTTGTCCAAACATTTTTATGATTTTAAAGCTTTTTTAAAAATTAATTTGCCTACAAAGAAATTCTGAAAGAATCTATAAAGGGTGAAATATGGCCATGCCAAGATTTTTCTCTGGGAAGAGAAGTGAGCCATTCCTGGAAGTACTGCAATACCAGGTCAACCCATGGCGGAGGCAGAGCAAGTCCCTAACACTCCACCTAATTCCAAAAATCAGTTTAATATTCTGGCCCCCATTAGGGAGCGTATCAGATATTAAGCAGATAAGAACAAATACTACACTTTGATCTTAGCCAAAAGGCCGAGATTATTTAAGAAATTTATTTACGTTATTCATAAAAATAGTATTTACAGAATTTAATGATATGTTTTATGATACAATAAAAATACTTTGATAGCAAATGAAAACTGATAATTTTTAATGATAAGTTGGTCCATAAAATATTTGGTGTTTGTATATAAATGTGATACTAAATTTATCTTTAATCTTTTAATCAGTTTGGATAATAAAACAGATAATCCTATAATCATTAATAATCTCAAATATCCTTTGACGCTGTTAGATATCTATAAAAATTATATAATGATGAAAGAGATTTCATTTTGATATGTTTATAAATATACATACAGTTATTATTCCCATACTTAAGAAATAATGTTCTTAAACTATTAAGCATCACATGATAACCATCTCTTATACTAGCACATAATTGTTTTTAAACAAGCCACAACCCTCCATACAGTATCGCCACCCTGTGCTAACTAGAATAATCAATGGATTCCAGAAGACTTGTGCATAAAATCCCTATCTAATGCCACAAGCCAGAAACTAGTCTGGGGATATTGGATGAGTTTTGCCTTGTTTAATAATAATGTTCGTATTGAAACAAATGATGTTAACATTATTCCAAAGATATTTATTGTTATATAAGTCACACTACTGAACAGTTGCCATAAATAACAATTTATCATTATGAAATAATAATAATGCCTAGAAAATAGATTAAATATAAAAATAATATTATTTCTTTTCCATACTATACAGTATTAAATTTAGTTCCAACACAAATCTCTATCAATATCACCTTATTTGGTGCATGCAATATAACAGTCTTTTTTCTGATCAATTTTTCCCCCTATTTTTATTATCATGAATTTTCAAAGAGATTTTTTTGCCTTTACTATTTAACCTTCAGTAGTTGACATTTATGAATTAAAATCTGTTGTTTCCTTTGCAAAAGTTAGTGCTTTGATTGGAAAATTATCAAAAAGATTTATCTTTTAACATATGTAATTTCTGCAAGTATGTATTGCAAAAATATAACTATTATTTTTTCTTTTATATCCACAGATTACATATCTGTATATCATGTAATCAAGAACCCATTATAGAATGACAAATTGTCTATCTATTTATTTTTACTTTTTGCTAAAAAAAATTTAATAGTTTTTCTTAGCTACAAAATTCTAAGTGCTTCAAATCTATTCTGCCTAATAATTTTGATAATACTAGAGAAAAACATATTTTTTTTTCATGTCAAAGAATAAACATATATTATTATTATAACAATTTTTGTGCTAAATCTATATGTGTTTGTAACACTCCTTTATCAGGTATCATTTTTGAATGGCATGAAATTCAACTTTTTAAGTCATATATTTACATATTTTAGTCTAAAATTATCTTTATATGATTTTCTGATAAATCTCAAAAATATATCTCTTTAAAGTTCTGATGTGGCACACAGATTTCTCAATGGCTTTGGCAATGCTTCAATATTTTAGAAATGTCACATGATCACCATTTCTTGTGCTTGCTTATAACTTTTATTAAAGCAGGCAAAACACTCCATGCAGTAGCGCCACTCAGTGCAAGCCAGAGTAATCAATGGATGCCAGAAGGCCTATTTAGTGCCTACTCATCCAACATCCCCAAGCTACATTCTGGCTTGTGGCCTTCATCAGTGAGGAGCCTTATAAGATCTAGATCCAGTGCTCTCAGATCCAAGTCTCCTCACTGACGAAGACCAAAAGCCAGAAACTAGTCTGGGGATATTGGATGAGTAGGCACTACATAGGGATTTTATGCACAAACCTTCTGGCATCCATTGATTACTCTGGTTTGCACTGAGTGGCACTACTGTATGGAGAGTTTTGCCTGAGTAATAACAATTACGAGCAAGCATAAGAAATGGTAATCATGTGATGTGTAGTGGTTTAACATTTTATTTTCTTGTAGTATTAATATTTTATTTGTTTTTTTAAGAATTAATGATTTTAATAGGTTTGTGAATAATGATAAACTGCTAATGTCAATTATCAGATGTTATTAGGAAGAATGTAACTTATATTTTGTGTTATAGTAATTATTATTTTAATTTAAAAGATTCAACTTTTTTTAGTGATTAAAAATTTAACTTTGAATATATCATATATATTAGAAGTTAAAGAGCTTTTATCATAATAAGTATTAACTTTATTTTGTTCTCTTAAATTTTTACCAACAAAAAAAACTAAGTTCATCTTTGCATATATATATATATATATATATATATGAAATATAAAAAGAAGGTATATTTTAAACTCTCTTATGTTTTGGAAAATGGCAACACCTTATAACACATTTGTGATATGTAGACATATATATTTAGTATTTTGTTATTAAATAATTTAACATTAATAGACAATCACATATGCAAATATTAAATTAATGTCAATCAATGATCTATTGTATATACAATTGGGTCATATGCAAATATTGATTGTTTGTGATATATTCATTATATATACATTTTAATCATATAATTGATATCTATTTATTAATAAATATGAATTTAATTTAAATCAAATAAACTTCTTTGATTATTGTTCAGTTGTGCAAACAAATGATAAACTGTCTATATCATAAAAATTTATTTGAAATATCCATATTATTTAATCCTGAAATCAAATTCCAGTATTAATTCTTTGACTGTTTTTTACGAGGCTCCTCGTCGACATCTGAAATCACTCTAACTCAGCCAGTTTTTATACGAAAATATTCGTTAAACACGTATTGAATTCGTTTTTAAAAATTCTGTATGATGGTGACATCTTCCGATTTATTTTAGAAGTAAAAAATAGAAAAAAACGCATTTAAACCTAAACAAAGAAGGAACATTATTTGTGATTGGTTCTTAGCATGCTCTCAGCCGAAAAAGACATTCTGATTGGCTGGAAAGAACAAAGAAACTGCCTGATCAAAGAAAATAAAGAAAAACGCTGAGATTTTCATTTCGAATATGATTTAATTATTATAAAAGAATATTTTGAAAAATTAAAATTATTTTCAGAGAGAATAATAAAAAAACAAAATTATTTTCGAAAAATATTGAAGATTTAAGTAAAAATATTGAAGATGTAGTAAAAAGAAATATTTACTTTTCTATAACGTAAAAGTCGATCTTTTTGTTTACATTATAACTTTTATGTTGCCGATATTGAATATTTTAGAATAAATAAATAGCAATTTATTTTTGAAAGAACTTTCGTTTTCTTCATAACCTGAAAAATTAATTATATACTTTTTATAAACGTATCTGAGTTGAATTTAATATTATAGGCGAATATGTTTTAACAATAGGCTTTGTCTTCAGTTTGTGAGTTGGCCAATTAAAAGATTTGATTTTTATCTGATACAACCAATGATAAAATTAGCGGTTAAAAGGTTAATAGGTAAGTTTATATTTTTTTGTATTGAATTCTATAGTTATTATCTGATTAGATATAAACTTTATATGATAATAATTAAATATTTGCGTGTTTTATTTAAATTATTATGGTGTGGATAATTACTGTATTAAATTCATGGTTGACCATTAAGATCTTAATCTTATTCGATTATAAAGCTGATAGTAGTATATTTACCATAAGTCAGAATGATTTGCTTTAATTATATTTAAATTTAATTGAGATGAATCACCAATCCAATTAACTATTAAATTTTAATATTCATATTTGATTATAATAAATGTTAATAATTCTTTTTATATGTTTGAATTGTTATAATGTAGTTTTAATAATTTAGTTACAGGAAATTTAAAACAAATTGATATTAGTTAATTGTACTTAAGTAAATATCCAATGGAAATCTACTGTTTCTTTCATATACTGGTATGATTAGATATTATAGATTTAAGTTTATCCAATAGGTCCATTGATATTACATCATTATTAAGTATTTCATTTTATTATACTAGCTTAATTAGCAAGAATAAAATCTGTATAAGAATATAGCATGACTGAGTTAGTATAATTTAATATTTATCATTTTTTGTCTCTAATTTTGTTATAAATAGTGTGATTAGTGATAGGAAATTAATATAAAAAATATAGCCTGGATAAGTTAGCATTATTTATTATTTTATTAAACTAAGTTTTAAAATTAATTATTGGGTCACATAACTATTCAGATATTATGAACATTGTGAACTTATAAGATATACTAAAGCTGTTATTTTAATCATTCATAAATTATTTTATTTAGATATGGATATTTTAAATTTTAGTATAAGTTTGTATTTTTATAAGCAATGTTTGGTTAGTTGGGTATATTAAAACTTAATTGTTTAATGATGTATTATTGGTTTCATTGAATTATAAATGAAATCTATCTTAAGCATATATCATTGTTTTGGGACAATGATATTTGATTAAATTGCATTATTTTAATTTATTTTAAGTAAGGTAGAGTAACTGAAATAATAATTTGGTTTGTTTTCTATTTATTCTAAATGCTACTTAAATCCATGATGCTATAATAAAATTATCATCACTGTTTTGTTTTATTATATGATAAGATAAAGCGTTGTATTAAATAATGAATAATTATTTATTGATTGGTATTATATTTCTGTTGTTATGAACAATATTATTATTTATGGGTATTATAAGATTAGTATTATTTTTATTAGAATTTAATTTCAGGGATCATTTTCATTCTGTTACCAAGGGTGACCAGCAACTGAGCTATATTTTATTCAGGTTATATTAGTTATTATTTTATTGCACCCTTTCAATCTATTACAAATGCTACCTAAATAATTAGGGCTATAACAGAGGTTATCATATTCACATATTTATTATATTATAAGTGACCATAATTTACAGGGCATAATTAATCAGTATCAATTTATTATGGCTTTATCATATCTTATTTGTTATAAATGGATCCCAAGTCTGTGGTTTATTAAAAGAAGGGTATAATCTCATTTTTATCCTATTACAAATGGTGCTCTAACTTAAGGATAATAATAAGAGTGATTTTACCACCATTTATGTCATTAATAAAATGTCTAAAATCTGTAAGGAAACTTTTTATTCCATTATAATATATATATAACCATTAGAAACCAATCAAAACTTAGACAATTCCAATATACCTAATAATCAATATTCGAAAATTGTTGTCAAGGCAACCTCCTTTTAATATATATATATATATAGGCCATAGCTGAAAATGAATTTTTATTGTTGCTTAGCAGATAGTCAATGATGTTTCGAGATATTTAATCCCATTTAATATAGGCAATACTTAAAAAATTCATCACTCCAAAAATATGCTATATATATGTGTGTGTGTGTGTGTGTAATTAAATAAAATTTTGGATCACTAAAAATACACTTAATGAGTTTTGTTTTTAATTTATAACACTGGTCCATTTTATTAACTTTAATAAGTAACTAATCTTCAATATTAAAAGTAATACTTATTAATTCTGCTGCATATATATATAAAAACATATTACATATTCAAATATATAATTTTAATGCCAGTAATATATAAATAACTTGGCCAGTTTACTTATTTTCGTACATTATCTGATCTGGAAATGTTAGCTTATTAAAAAAATTATTATTACATTTTACAGGTAACTATAGAAATATATTGATCTTTAATGTAATAAAAAAGTAGAACAGGAGGTAAGACGAAGAAGGAAACTAGAAATAAAGTAGTCGTGTATAAAACTTAAGCAACAATTTGTTTTATCTTTTTCTAAATTTACTGATATTAACATTACATATAATTGAAACAATCAACGGTCAAAAAAAAATGTCATTTTGAAATATAATATTTACAAATTATTATTAAAGATTACGATATTAATCTGTTGAATTATTTATAATTAATTAAATATTTATATTTAATTCACTTTTATTAAAGTACAAAAAAATATTTTATCAACACATTAAACTTTCATAAAAATTCTTAATCCTGTAATTTTATTAATGTAAAAATGCTTTATTATTTGATAAAGTTAAATCTAAACATCAAATCATATAAATAGATATTTGGATAAACTATCTAGTTGCGTAAATAATCACTAAACACGAACAAATTATCATAATAATATATTACCTGGTTACTTCAAGACAAAGAGCAGTAAAAAACTGAAAGATACTTCTTGATAAATTGCATTACTAAACATTCAGAATGTTATAAAGTACTTTTGGAAGATAACATCACTTAATTTAGTAATTTCCCACTTTTGAATCTGATATTTATTCAAATCAAGGCAAAAAAGTTTGTATTAAACTCAATAAAAAGTTTGTTTTCAGTGTAGTACTTAGATTTCAAATGCTATATAAATCCCTGAGTAATTAATAATTTGAAATACTTTTTTATTACTTTTTAGTAATATAAAAGCAACTAGAAAGATTGAGAGAAAATAATTAAGACAAAAAATGAATAAATAAATAAATAAATAATTGAATGTTTTATTGCTTGGAAGTTCATAAAAATTTCAAACACCAGAAAAGATAGTGATGGAGCTGTGGTCCATGGATTTTTATACAAAACCATACAGATAAAAAAACAAAATCTGATAATCAAAAAATTGATCCCAAAGGAAGTATAGATATAAAATTAGTGCCATCCTCTAATTGCTTAATTAGAAAGAAAAAAGTATCCAAGCATTTTACCAATGTAACAATAAAACATGGCTTTTCTAAAAAATATCTTGAGAATGATGTAAAATAGTAAGTTTAGTCAAGGATTGATAAAAATTGAGGTAACTACCATTGACAATTTGGTTTATTTACTTCAATTATGACAGTAAAAAACACTTCCAGAAAACTAAATTTCAATTTCTTTGCAAATCACTTTTCATGCATAAAATAGATTTTAGGGAAGTGCCAATTACATTCTGGCATTGAATAAATAAGAATTACCATATTATGTAATAAATACATTTAACGTTTTTTCAATAAATTGCACACAACATAACACTTAATAGGAAAGAGTGTAAAGAGTGAATTGTTCAAAACATACAATGTAATATAATACTAACATTCTAAAAAAACATACAATGTAAAATAATATTAACATTCTAAATACAAACTCTTCAGATATTTTATTACATAAAGATTATATTAAATTTGAAAATATAATATTTAGAGTTTAGCATTTTATATATTTGTTTTTCTTTTTTATTTCATGAAGTATACCTTTTTTGTTTTGTAAAAAATATATGAAGATATTTTTTCTACTTACTTTGCTCCTTTTTTGTTTGTAATCTTTCTTTCTATATAGAATAAGCACTTTATCAGAGTCTTATAATTTTCCACAAATTAGACAATAAAAGGATTATGCAGTGAATAAGAATTTTCTGTGCGTATACCTTAATATAGGATGATAGTAAGATGATATCTTTACCATAAAATAAAAATGTCATAGTATAATTTACAATTTTAAATATTAATAGTAATAGTAACAAGTCAGATGTCACTTGACTTATATATAGCTTGCACTTACAAATATGTAAAATTAAGAGTGTGGTTTTTTAGATCTAATGTCCCAACTCCTCACTGAAGAGACCCATAGGTCGAAACCGGTCTGGAGATGGGGACCATTTAAAATAAAAATGATTTGAATGCCTTCTCTTGTAGTAGCATTTATCATAAATAAAATAAAAAAGCTTGTTTAGAACTATTAGCACGCTCTTAATTTTAAATTTTAAATATTGTTTTCTTTAAGAAATAAATATATTTTACTATTATTTAAATATTGCCAAGGTTCATTGATCTATGCTGTTTAGATGGGAATCTGATTTGTTAGACATATTCCCAATATTTAAAGTAAATGGTTACATAAATGTATTCTTTATTATATGGTTGTTTAGTTTTTATGTAGGACTATAGAAGATACACTTTTATTTTATTTATATGGTATGTGTTTAAAATTACAACAATAGTTTTAACACCCTATATGTATGTGTTATTGCAAATTTAATCAAATTTTAAAATTAAACAACTTGAATTTTCAAGACATAGACATAAAGGTAAGACATATTCTGATGTCAAAATCAAGTGTTCAAATCTCTAACTCATTTGACAAAAATAGTTTGGTATACAAAATATGCAAAATAGCAGGCTTGGTTTGAATTTTATACTCAATGATAATTTATGGTTTTACATAGATTTAAAACAAAAAAAACTCTACAGATCTATGATTCTTATTAGTTATGTGTGTGCTTGCAAATTTGTATATATAACTAATTAATTAAGATATAGATGATGCAAGAATGTGTATGTGTGTAACATAATAAAAATGATGTAATATACACAATAACTTTTTGTCATAGATTCAGATCAACAATAATGCCATAATATTTTATGATATAAATTAGTTATAATTTCTTAACTCTTTTTCCACCTCATGATATTTCTTCAACCTCATCAAATTGAATCATAATCCAAATAAATGCTCTCTTCATGTACTTCCTCATTTTTTAAATTTTATATGTTTTACAAATAATTTTTTTAACTTATTCAAATCCCACAGTTCTAATAACGTCATATTGTCAAGCCTGTTCTATTTAGTTGAATATTATTTAGTTTCAAAAGTATCTGTTTTATGTTTATTATTCATGCATTATTTTGATAATTTATATAAATGCACTTTGCACTAATAGACTATTTTTCTGAGACATCGTCTTTTTTCTAACCATTGCACACAGCTTCCTTTTCATTCTTTATAATATTTCATATTCATTAAAATCCAAATTCTCTCATCCTAGTTCATTATTTTTTCAAGTGACCCAATTAAAAACTATCACATCAATTTCATTTTTATAATATGATGAATTTTTCAAACAGCACATTTCACATAATATTACTTTATTACCACCAATATGTCATTCTTTAAAGCAACAATTCTCTCTATAGTTTATTTAATATCTCTGTCTTTCTATATCTTAATACACAATATTTTACATAATATTCTGGTTTAAATACAATTTATCCAAACTTCAAACACTTTTTAGCAAAACTCTTTATTTGTACATACACATACACCTACGTTTCGACTGACCTGCAGTCTTCTTCAGAGCAAGTTTATTTTGATCTTCTAAATAAAATAAAAATTGTTTTAGAAGATCAAAATAAACTTGCTCTGAAGAAGACTGCAGGTCAGTCGAAATGTAGGTATATGTGTATGTACAAATAAAGAGTTTTGCTAAAAAGTGTTTGAAGTTTGGATAAATTGTATTTATAGGATATTATGGCAAACATAAAGAAAAGTGTGATTTTAGTAATATTCTAATTTATTTACTATTTAATACGATTACTTTATTTTATTAATCTCTTTATCTACTTGATTATTTATTCAAAGACTTATTGAAAAAATTATTGAAATATATCTATAAAGAAATATATTACAGATAGAATTTGACCAAATAAAATATATTAACTTTCTCCAAAACATTTCCAACCCCTCATTCTGAGCTCACATGCTTGATCTCCATTGAATATAATTATTGTAGCTTTTTTATCATTAAATTTGTTTTTCATTTTTTTCCTGCTTCACTTGCTACTTCCAGTAATCATGGCATGCCTATATAATAGTTAATAAGTCAAACCACGTGGTGTCAAAATCAAAATTAATAAATTATTCTGTCTTAATTATAGATATTTCGCAACCCACCCACCCCAATTCTAGATATATTTTAATTCTTTCCAAAGTGTGTTACAGTGTCCCTTTTCAATTCATCATATATAATTTATCAATATCAAAAAAAAAAGCTGTAAACTGTTTTTATTTAGTAACTCATTTCAATAAATTGAGAAATAATAATCAGGCAATCTTAAATATACATTTTTTAAAAACTTCCTTCTAGTGTGATTAAAATGTTTTTAATTTTATAAACACACTATTTTTTTAATATAATAAAAACATATTAAACATTAATGCTATTGTTTTTGGTCTATAACTTTTTATTAATTTCTCTATATTTATAAACTAAACATATTTTTGCAGTTCTCTAATTTTTTGATTTTTCCATAGCTTTTCAATTATACTGTTTAAATGTTTTGACAGTTCTTCCTGAGTAGCTTTCCTTGTAAACTTTGTTGTTTATGCAAATACTTCCTATCTCTTCTTTCTTCACTATTTCTCCATTTGACCTTAAAAATTTTCTTGTAATTATAAAATAATCAATCATGTCAGCTATACTTTGTTATACCATTTTCTGTTTAAAATCCTAATTTAAAATATAAATACAATTATAATCACAAATGGAAATAAAGGAAGTCCATTATGCTATTCTTTCATATAAATTATATAACATAAAAACAAAAATAATATATATATAACAGCTATGTAAAATAAAGGTTAAAGCTATATATATATTAATAATTATATCATTCAAAACCAACCAATCAACACTTAAACAATCCCAATATTAATAACAATCAACAATTTCAAGCTGTTGTCAAGGCAACTTCCTTTTAACAATAAAAATGGAATCCCACTTATTAATGGTCTAATATATTTATATAGACCCTAAAGATTGCAACTTCACCACACAAATGAAATTATTGATAGAAAGAAGTTTAAATAAACCTCTTTAAAGTGGTAAATATAATCTATTCTGAATGTAGACTAATAAATAGTCAATTATAACATTACAAACTACAATTATTATATATAGAGCTTTCAAAATAAGCTCTTAAATTTTAAATTGTAATAAGCAGAATAATTATATGTAAAAAAGCCTTTTTAGCATATAATTTTATGTCTTTTTTATATGTTGAACATTTATTTCAAATGATAACTTATTATTACACATTTAATATTTTATTATTATTTTAATAAATACATTAGCTTATAATTGTTCTAATTTTTTGTTCTTTTCTTATAACACAAAACAACCCAGTCTTTAAACTTTTTGTCTTTTTTACAAAATAACAAATTTCTTACTATTCTTCCCAGTCTAGGTTATAACACTATGCTTTCCATAAGTGAAATAAAAAAATAATATAATAAATCTAAATCACCTAACTCTTAATTTATCTTAACAGTTAGATATGTCAACTGTAAAAGTGCGATCCCAAAGTTCTATTTTTTCAGTAGTTGACTTGGAAAACTGGATCAACTTAACTTATATATAAAATAAAATTTCAAATAACCCACTCTCAGTCACAATCTTTTTCCAGACCCTCCCTCCTCCTTCTCAACACACTTTAAAGAAACAATGAAAGAAAAGTTATTACTCCCTAAGATTGCCAATGAGTGAACAATAAAGATTTAAACACTATTTTTTTTCTATTTTTTTAACAAAGAATAGAAAAATATTCATTTTTACCCAATGTAGGATATTAGTATGTTAAAAAAAGTCAATTTTCATATTGATAATGTATCAACACTATATAATTTATGCATATGCCACAAGATATTTAATTTGTGATATGTTTATAAAAGTTAATTTTTCTTATTAACTCATGATATACTCTTACATTTCAACTTACAGCTGTAAACATGGTGAAAAAAAATATGCTAATGGTACAGTCATATTTTTAGAAGTAAATGTGAATTGTGTCACATGAGAAGATATTATCATTTTCAATCATTATCAATCTTCTTCAGAATGAACCTCTCTCCAAGTTCAATCCATTTTTTCTGATATCTAGCCTCTCTTTTTTACATTACTCTAGAATACTTCCTAATTTTATTCATCCAGCTCACATGAGGTCTCTTTTTAGGGTTTGTTTACAATCTTTTGGAATCCAGTTTAAGATTTTAACTGTTCATTTATTACCATCTCTTTTAACAATATGTCCAGCCCCATTCCATTTTAGTCTATTAATTCTTTTAATGATGCCAATAATACCTATTTGTTTTGTCACCGATGTATTTCATTGTTTAATCTCATCTTGTTACTTCTAACATATATCTCTTCATATTCCATTGAGTAGACTGAAGTCTCTATTGCTCTTCTGTTAAGTGTCCAAATCACAGATCCATAAATAAGAACCGGTAACACAGTTTCATTAAAAAACATCCTTTTCAAACACATAGGCATATTTCCTTTTAATATTACACTATTTCTACCAAAAGCACACCAACCAAATTTAATTCTGTGATTAATTTTATTCATTATGTTTCTATCTGTAGTAATAACCTGATCAAGACGTTTGTAGTTATCTTCTTCTAACTCATTAATCTTACTTTTTTTATTTGGGAAAATCCATTGAACATATAAGAAGATATAAAACATTTAAAAAATGAAGATTATATAATCCAGTTATATAAATAATATTTAAATTTATTTACAGTTTGCAAATTTTAAAGTTTATATTTACTGACAAATAAAACAATAACTTTTAATAATATTTGTCTAAATCCATGTTGTTAATAAATTGGTAATAATTGAAAGTTTGCCAGTCTTTCACATGCGCGATTGTCTCCCAGCCTGATCGTTTTTAAGACAGCTGTTTAAAAAAATCTGATTGGCTGTCTGGGAGACAATCGTGCATATGAAAGATGGGCAAACTTTCAATTATTATCAATAACTTTTAATCTAAGAGAGAATGATTAAAAATCATTTTTATATTGAATGCAATATGATCATTATGGATGTTTAAATGAATGATTATTAAAAAAATAAACAAGTTTAAAATATTCTTATTTATAAGTAATATCAGATAAAAATATTTTATAGGTTTTACGTTTATATAATATTTATTTAAATAATCTTGTAAAAATCCTAGAATATATATTGCAAGTTTAAAATTTTGAAATTAGCCTCATTAAAATTATATAGATTGTTCCGTTTCATATTAAAAGCATTTTCTATATTTGCTAATTTTAAATTCACACACTAATATTTTTTAATATTACAATAGTAATTATAAATTTATTAAATGCACATTGATTACGTAAGTAATATTTACTGAGGCTATAACCTCGATAATATGCGTATAAAATGCGATAGTAGGGAGCTCTACAGGTGTTTTAACCACAAGCTTTTCTTCCATAGCGTAAGCTTGTCGTTAAAACACCTGTAGAGGTCCCTACTATCGCATTTTATACGCATATTATCGAGGTTATAGCCTCAATAAATAATATTACAATAGATACAATAATATATATATATAATCTGAAATTAATTTAAAATATCAATTTTATAAAAAAAAATTTGTACTATTATACTTTAAGTTTAAGGGGAAAAAATAGATATAAACATTATTATATGTTGTTCTAAACTTTGTATTTAATTTTCATTCTACTAGTAATACTGTAAATCAATTAATATAGCATATAAAAACTTATATTACTATTTCAGTACTTCAGTAAATGAATTAATGAAATCCTTGTTTTTTACTTCACCTTTGAGTTGTAAGTTTTAAATTGTCTTTACACAAAAAAGTGAAGCTTAGTATTATTAGAAAAGAATTATATGGCTGAGTACTTTCAGAGAACTTAAGTCTCCATAGCCTATTTTGGGAGTGTTGGCTTGCATTGAGGTTTGAAGCTAAATTTAGCAGTAATTTATGCAAAATTTATTCAAAGTTTTCTTTCATAAAGACCATTTCCTGGAGATTGCAAAGCACGATTCTTTTTGGTTTATTGCATAGTTTTCATTTGCAATAAAGCATGCCTCCTTTCTCTTTCATTTTATATCATTATGTTCAGTGCCCTTGCCATAGTGGGTTCGAACACATGACCTGTTGTTCTTTGGTGCTCGAAGAATATGGATTTGTTTTCAGTTATATTTAGAGCTTTCCTGTATAAATAATGATGTTGAGATGTTCTGGTGGTGATGTTGGCATGGGTCTCTCCCTAATATGCTGCTCTACATCCATAGGTTGGGCATGAAATTTTGTAAACTGCTTGGGCTATTTGATTAGAAGGTATTTTGTCTTTAGTATTGTTTATTTAAAATCTTTTTAAAAAGCACATAAATTAAGAATAAAATACCTATAAAATCACTATATGACCTGATCAGTCCTATTTTTCACAAACTGTTAATGCAATATAAAACTCTTCATACAGTAGTGCCATCCAGTGAATGCCTTAGTAATCAATGGCTGCAAGAAATTACTAAGGCTTGCGCTATGTGCTACTGTAATAAGATGTATAAGTTAAATTTTCATTAATTTTATTTTTAATATTTATATACTTTATGAAATATTTTAAAATCTTTTTTTAATCATTCCATAAAAATAAATATACAAACAGGTTAATTAAAAAGACAAAAAATAAAATAAATATATGCTTTATACATTTCTTTTTGTCCAGGTCATTCATTATAAGAACTGTAAAAAGAGACTTTCACATTGGTAAAAATAAAAAAAGAATATGCTTACTACCATACTTAATCAATATATAAACTTTATATAGTGGTGATCATATAATGTTTTGGTAGTTATATACTACAAGTAGTTATATAATTAATTCATTATAGAATTATATCTTAAAATATTATGACAAAGTACATGTGAAAATTCTCTATTAAGTCATTATTTAATGAAGATATAAAATATTATATAATAACTCATGGAACCAATTTCAAGACAGATCTCTTCTTCAGAACTAACAAATTACTAATCACAAATAAAATTATTAAAGTGGAAGTTAACCTCCAATAATGCACTATTTTTTAAATATTATAAATCTCTGTGCATGCGGCCGCCAGTAAGAGTTTAAAAACATAAGTGAATCACTTATGTTTAAAGTGCATTTGACTTTCACTTTAATAATTTCAAAATTTTTAGCACTTTATAACAATAGGTTTATATGTATAAGTTATATAAGTCTAATTGTAGGTGGTTAGAAATGAGAAACTATCTTTCTCCTACGATAAGTTAACTAAATTTGTACAATTCAATATTTGATTATAACATCAGGCTCACAATAGACCCAAGCCCTGATTTAAGCATTGTCAGTGAGAGTTGGTGTATATACAAATGCACTTTAAACTAAAGTGAATCACTTAAGTTTTTTAAACTCTTACTGGCAGGAGAGGGTGCAGAGATTTATAATATTTGAGAAATAGTGCATTATCAAAGGTTGACTTTTATTTTAATAATTTCAAATTTTTCAATGCTTTATAATAATAGATTTAATCACAAATAAAAATAGGGTTGAATTTTATTTATACAAACTGATTTTTATGCTTTTATTTTACAATATTGTCATAGTATTCACAATTTAGAATATAGTTTTTATGACATATTTTAAACAAAGGCAAAACTCTCCATACAGTAGTGCCACCCTGTGTCAACCAGAGTAATCAATGGATGCCAGAAGGCTTGTGCATAAAATCCCTATCTAGTGCCTACTCATCCAATATCCCCAGACTAGTTTCTGGCTTGTGGCCATCATCAGATGTGGCATCCATTGATTACTCTGGTTGGCACAGGGTGACACTACTGTATGGAGAGTTTTGCCTTTGTTTACAACAATTATGTGCTAGTATGAGATGGTGATCATGTGACATATTTTAGTTAAATAGTAATCTAATAAAGAGCATTATATAATCAAATAATTGATTGTTCAGGAGTTCATGAGAAGATCATGCACTAGAAATGATAAAGTGGAGCCTCAGATCTTGAACACCCAATTCCATCATTTTATTACTGCACTAACCAATGCAGGTCATAAAGGATATTTAAAAGCACTCATTTATAATATGGATAATGAATCACTTCCAATTATAAAAATTAATTACGAATAATTAATAAGCAGTTAAAGATTCAAAAATATTGTCAGTCAAGTTAGAGAATGAGATACTGCTTTATCATAAGATAAGAACGATTTTTCTTATAGTCCATTCTGACTCCTATATGTGGTTTTTATTTTTAGTCACTAATGTTGATATACAATTCAGTTGTCATAAGACTTAGTTGCCTTTAGTCACTTTTTGCATTAACTATAAAAATGAATTTGTATGTTTGTGGAATAAAAGCTTGATAAACTCACAGTATTATAACTAAATGTTAAGGTTTATGTATTATTTATATCTTTCATCTTAGCTGGTATTTATTCTATATTTCATCTTTCCTTCTCTCATTATCCTTCACACTTCACTATGAGAGTCTACATTTTGTTAATCCTAATTATTACTTTATTAAAAAATCTTATTTTCTTTTTGGTTTTATTAATATTTGTTGCTGATCAGATACTTTACTATATAGCAACTAATTATATTTATATTAAAGCTTTATTGAACATCTTACTTGTAAGTATTTGAATAATATGATCACAATTACACTGGATGGCTAATATCATTTCAATAACCAATGTGTTAATTTTAGCATATAGAAAAACTTAACATTTTTAAAGTCTTGCCAGTATATGAATGAACTTTTCAATTTGAACCCTAATTACAGGCATTAAATGAAATACTTATTGAATAATTAATAATAATTGTAATGCTAATAATAAATTCTATTTAATGATCATGTATTTGTTGATTTTGATAGTCTTTAAAAATTAACACATTATACAGTGATCAATGTCTAAGCATGCAATTGCTGTGGATAGCTGCAGGTTCTCATATTTCAGAGCAAAGTAAGAAAAGCATTATGCTAGGTAATTAAGGAAGCTATTTATTGCATTTCATACCTTACTAAAAATAGAGAATTAAACATGGCTAAATATTTAAAATTATGAATTATTTTGATCAATTGGCAGCCATTAGAAAATAGTTCAATAATTTTCTATGAGCAATATATTATTAAACAATTATTAAATTGGCACTAACTTGGTCTTAAAAATTATGGACTTTTAGGGATCACAGACTGATGGTATATTATTTACTCTTCATTTATCAATCCATTTGTTATTATTAAATAATATACATTTTATCATCAACCATTATCAATCCACTGCAGGATGAAGGTCTCTCCAAGTTCAATCCATCTTTTCCTATCTTTAGGTTCTCTTCTCCACATCACCCCTGCACACTTTCTTATTTCATCAATCCATCTCATGTGTGGTCTCTTTCTGGGTCTTTTACAATCTCTTGGAATCCAGTTTAAAATTTCAATTGTCCATCTATTATCATCTCTTCTAACAATATGTCCATCCCAACTCTACTTCAGTCTTTTAATTTTTTCAATGAGAGCAGTAACACCTGTTTGTTCTCTTACCCATATATTGTGTTTTCGATCTCTTTTTGTTACTCCCAACATGCATCTCCATTAATGGTGGTTATATATAATCAGCAAGAAGTGAATACAAAGTACTTTTTAAAGATTTTTTATTTAAAAAATGCAAATTTTGAAAGCATAGAATTAAGAGTTTTTAGAGGTATTTTTGATACTTCATATAAGCTTTCACAAAGAATTCACATTTCTACAAATTTTCAGTAAAAATCAACCAGCAAAAAAAAAAATCAATGATCAAAGAAAGGTTATTTAAAGCCAGACAGGGGATAGGTGGTGGCTAAAATTACTGATAAAGCTGTCAAAGAAAAAGTTATTAGAGATAAAATTGCAAGACTTTTTTTTTTTGACAGTCTATTGGATTATTGTATAAAAATCAAACTTTTACCATTAAGTCTATTTTATTAGAAAAATTGAATTTTCACAAAGAAATAAATACTATGTCAATTTTAGTTAGAAATAATTTTTTAATTACATTAAAGTAATAATTTTACAATGGCGATTAAAAATAAAGTGGTTTGAATTTCAGTATAATTTAACCAATAAACATCACATGATCACCATTCCTTATGATTACACAAGCTGTTTACATAGAGGCTAAACTCTCCATACAGTGGCACCACTCAGTAGGCACTAGATAAGGAATTTTATGCACAAACCTTCTTGCATCCATTGATTACTTTGGCTCGCACTGAGTGGCACTACTGTATAAAGAGTTTAGCCCCTGTGTAATAAGTCATTTAAATAGTAATATTTCATTATCGTAATAACTTATCAAACAATGATCAAAAGAAAATGTAATAACTATTTTGTATTTCAATAATGATATTAATGATTATAAACACACATTTTGTAAAGAGTGATAGTGTATTTATGAACTCATCAAAAATATTTAAGTCCAAAATGGAATTAGGCCTTTGTTAGGTGATTTATCTCATGACTTTATAAAACATGCATAATTGAATCATGATATATAATCTTTATTTTTAGTTAGGGAGTAATTATATACCTACAAAAACTCATCTCATAGACTGCATTATTATTTAAAATTTCATTAAGGAACAAAAAAAAATTTCTTTTAAAGTATATATATATATTTAAAAAAAATTAAGTCATATGTCACATGACCTAATTTAATAAGCTTGTATTACAAATTTTATATAATAAGCTCGCAAATAAGCTCTTAACAAGTTTTTCAGAATTTCCCCAACCCCAGACCAGTTTCTGCTACTGGCTTCTTCAGTAAGGTGCTAGGATATTCAAGCATTAGATTAAAAAAATACCAAACCAAGTCCACACTTTATCTAATAGACAACTATTAAGTAGAAAATCTGAAATTTTCGGACATTCATATGTCTTCCAATCCAGCTATCTAACATAAATAGCCATATGAGTTCATTAAATAATACATCTACTTATAAGACAATAACAAGATTAAAAAAAAACTACATCTAATCTTAATTTTAATAAATTACATTCACAAATTTAAAAAAAAGACAAATAAAAATTACAAAATTTTCCAACAACAGATAGATATTAACACAAAGTATTCAAATTTCAATCTTTTTTATTTTATATTTGATTTATATTTAATATCATTACATTTGCGTTCTTCATACACATCACTTTTTGTCCGGAAATATATCATCAAAGGCACAACCTTGGATATATGATTAATATCCTGGAACATTATGCAACTTAACATCTTATAAATAAACAAAGCATGACTCTCCATACAGTAGTGCCACCCTGTGCCAACCAGAGTAATCAATGAATACCAGAAGTCTTGTGCATAAAATCCCCATCTAGTGCCTACTCATCCAATTTCTCCAGACTAGTTTATGTGCTAGTATGAGATGGTGATCATGTGATATTATAAATAAGCACTATTCTGAAACATATTTGTGACTCTACAACATCAAATATATCATTATTATCCTGAAACATTTCTACAAGTATGTAATAACATATACATCATTATTAATCTTGAAACATCTTTGCAACTGCACTATCTCATACAGAATATACATTTCCACTATTCTGGAACTTTTATTTAAACACATAATCTCATATTCAGCATTATGGAAACACTTATGCAATTTCACAACATCATGTAAATCATCACTGTTCTAAAATATTTCTTCAACTCCACAGATTCAAATGCATCACAACTATTGTGAACATTTTTGGAATTTATAATGTCAATATTCCAGATCAACTCAGTGACTCTTCACAACTCTATCACATTAATTCTCTAATTGTAATACTGTTGCAAAAAATAATATATTTACAAGCTAATATTAACTAAATGAATATCTTTTAAAAAATATCATTCTCCTTAAAAGGCATGAAATTTTTCGCAAGCCACTCAACGAAATAAATATTTTAGTATACAATCAAATGTGTCTATATGTAAAGTAAAGAAATATGATTTAAATTTAATAACAATTGCGAATATATTTAAAAGTTTAAAAATAATATTTTCTACTTAAAAGTGCAAATAAAAACTGACCTAAAGTCTATAAATAATAGTCCCCCACCATATAATTTTTCAAATGTATAAGAAAAAAATATAAAATAGATAAACAATAAACTTGGTAAAATAATTTTCCAACATACAAAATAGTTTTTTTAATAGAAATAAACTGTTAATTGATCTTTTGCTTAAGTCTAGCATTGTTAGCTGAGAGGTCATCGCAGCCGCCTTGCAAGCAAGTAGTTGGTTGCAGACGGTTGTGAGTTCGCCTCCCGGCCGATGCTATTACATATGGAAAAAAAAAGCATTTCTTCATTTATTTTCATCTGTCTGGTATTAGAAATTTGACTAAATTTTAGAAAATATATCTATATGTGTGTGTGTGTACATTAGAATAGGATGCTAAACTCAGCATATTGGTGGAGGTAAGAGATAATTGTGATTAACCAAAAATGTTTTTTACTGCTTTAAAATATTGCATAGGTAAAGCATACACAAATCACCGTTAGTGTCAATATATAACGAGAGTAAAATATAATATAAACTAGGACTATTTATTGTTCTAGTAAATATTTTAGGCAAAGTTTCAATGAACATTGTAAGTCAAAAATATACAATCCCATTAGAAAAATACTTGATAGATGAATCATCTGGATTTTAAAAAGATAGAAATACTATACAACAGATATTATCCTGCATTACTGCTGCAAAATTCATAGTAAAAAGAAAGCATTTATATCTTTATTTTGATGATTTTTAGAAAGTCTTTGACATATTTGACCAAATGATAATAGAAATAGTATGGTATCCATATAAAATAAATGAAACACCCATTAACATACTAAACAACATCTACAATAATTCAAAATTTCGACATGAAAATGTGTGAAAGATGCAAGCTAATCTGTGATTTCTTTAAGAATATTCATCACATATCTTAAAAGAATAGTAGATAACATGACAATGCAAAAAACTTTAACTAGTCATATTGATTGTCAACATTAAATTAATTAATAACAGCCAGACTAAAACATACTTATAAAGTAAGGATGGGATTTGGCAAAGCAAAAACATTGTGTTACAACACATATTAGATGTATTATATGGTTGTAAACCATGGCAATGACAAAATGTTAAATGAAAACAATATCAGTATTTAAAGATGTTGTAGAAAGAAATTGAAAATCAAGTGGATATAAAAAGTTTCAAATGACAAACTTAAAATACAGTAAATGAAAAGAAAGATGTGTTAAAAATTATAGTAGAAAATAATTGTTTGGCCACATTTGGAAAATGATTGTTAATACATTGTACAGGCTTAAACCTGCATTTATATATGCAATATATTCGGGATTCAAACTAAAACAGGCAAAACTCTCTATGTGTATTGGTGATCATGTGATGTTTATTGGCTTAAAATAAATGCTATTGAGAAATTAAAATCCTAATTTTTTATATTAAACAAAATGTAAACAAATGAGTAAGACAGCATATAATTGGTGTCCTACAATATTGAGGAGAATATAGAAAAATAATAGTGTTAGATTAATATTCATTTGCTCAGTATTTTTGCAAGTGATATATAAAACTGGCTAGGGGAATGCCCATGTTTTCTGATGATGATGATTATAAATATGTAAAAAGTGTTTAAATACAATATAAAATATAATTGTCAACAATATAAAAAGTTACTAAATCTTAAAAATAAAAGAAACATAACAAAAACAAACCAAAGATGATAATTTTTGAAATATTTTATTATGCACAGATCTGGAATTTCTTCATTGCTTAAACAGTGTTCCTTTTGTCAATGTGGTCCATGTTTAGCTACTGATGGCATATTAATAACAGTTACAATTCCAACAGTTAAATTGTTCCACTAATTATTTGCTGGAAAAGAATATATATATAATATTATTTGACAATGCAATGGTTATTTTTTACGAAAAGAATGAATTAAAAAGAAGATTAAAAGAAACTTTAATGATAAAACTTCTTGACTCTGAGGCTATCAATCTTATGAAGACATCTTTTGATATAAAGAGAAGTTGATTTTGAAATGAATTATGGGAAGATGTGTTTGTTTTGTATATATATATGTTGTTTCTTTAGTTTGATTTTCACTTGAGAAGATCTATTTGTTAGTAGATGAAATTATGGTTGTGTACGGATTTTGATAAAATTTGGATTTTTATCTAGTATTGTATAGTTTTATGGTTTTGTATTTTATCTATTACTAGTATAGTGTTAGGTTGTTTTGAATTTTCTATTTAGGTATACTATTTAATATTTTAAATAGTATTATATGTTTTTGTGAATTTCATGTTTTATATTTGTATTATTTATTATTGTTTGTAATTGTATTTTTTTTTAAATATTATTTAGTAATTTTTTTCGTATTTTTTTATTAGTTGTTTGTATTTGTATTATTATTCATTTACTTTCAGTATGTGGCAGATTTTGTATGATAATTTTTCTGGTGCAGAAATTTTAGAAATAAAAAAATTACTTAATATGTTTAATAAAATAGTCTTTAAAGGGTCAGGTAAATTTTCATAAGTCTTGTAGGCTTTGTAATGGTTTCCTAAAAAATTGGTATTATTTTCTAATTGTGATTTTATTTTAAGCTTTAAAAAAATTATTCTTAAACATTTTATTATGCAGATTATCTAATTTAATTCATAGGTTTAAAATAATTAGAAGAGAGTAATTTTAATTATTCAATTTTGAATTCTTTTTTAAAGTGGTTTAGTAGCAAATGTGAAATCACTTACAAAAATAAATATTTTGAAAAATTCAATTGGTTGATCGAAAAGTCTGGAAAAAAGGTTTTGTTAAACAAAAAGAGTAGTCTTGCATTGTTAGCCGAGAGGTATCGCAGCCACCATGCAAGCAAGTAGTTGTTTGCAGATGGTTGTGGGTTTGCATCCCGGCCGATGCTATGACATATGGAAAAAAAAAGAGTATGGTTTGGGGTGTTGACCTGGTGTTTTATCTGTTTTAAATTTATCCAATTATGTTTTGAAATTATCTGATTTGGCTATTTTAGGTAAAGGTCCTGGTTTTGTTCCTTTACTAATAAAAATTTAGCTTTTAATTTTATTTCTGCTATTGAATGTAGTAGTGTCAAGCGTTGGTGGCTGAGTGGTCAGCACATTCGCCTTACAAACAGTTGTCCGGGTTTGCAGATTCACTTTCTGGCCGATGCTTTGACACATGATAATGTAGTAGTAATAGGTCTGATGAAAATAAAGTGTCTTTTTGAGTTATTTTGAATAGTCAATTACTTAAAAGAGAAAAATTTGTTTTTGCCCCTAAGCAAATTAGTCTTTTTAAAAAAAGATTGAAAGTCAATGATTCTATCTTGTTAAAAGAAGATAAAGGAGGCTGGTTTGTATTATTAAGTAATATTGAATTACATTTCTTTAGAATTAAATAATTAAAAGTATGCTATTTTAAATTCTGATCCTGGTAAAAAAATAAAATGTAAATTGATTAAAATTATGAAAATTATGGAAAATAATAAGATTTTTGATAGAGCTACTTATTTAAGTTGTTACCCTAGTGATTTTGTGGCTCCAAAGGTTTTCTTTAATTTGAAGTATCATAAAGATATTTTTTCTTTAAGATGTATTTTTGATTTTACAGGGGGGATTGTTAAAAACATATCAAAAAATTTTACAAGATTTTTGAAAGACTATATTGAATTAGATCAATTTTGTGTTTCTTCTTTTTTTGAAGCTTTTAATAAAATAAATGGTTTTGCTTTAGATGATAATTGTGTTTTGATAGTTTAGACATTGAAAATATGTATCAATCAGTTGATAGACTAAAAAGTATTGATGTTTTTCTTTCAATATTAAAAAAAAATGAATGTTTTTCTGCAGATAAGATTATGGTTATTCATAATTTGCTTTTGCTGTTAGAGGATTCAATGCATTATATGTGTAATGATGTTTTTTATAAAATTAAAAAGTGATATGTTATTGGTTATGTTATTTCTCCTTTAATGTGTTCTGTCTATATTGATTTTTTGGAATGTAGTGTTATTAATCAATTTTCTTTTTCTTTAAAATTATTTTAGGTATGTTGATGATTGTTTGTTTGTTATTCAGAAAGAAAAATTAAAGGAGTTTTTTAGATGAATTGAATGTTTTTGATTCTAGTATTAATTTTACTATTGAGGTGGTAATTTTGATTTTTCAAAATTAAAATTTTTGGATTTAAGTGTTGAGAAGGTTGATAATGTTTTATTTTGTAGTCACTTTATAAAACCCAAGAATTTGAGAAACATGATTAGGCCTGATAGTTATTAGCATTTTACTCATAAAAAATATCTTTATTGAATTTTTGTTGTAGGACTAGAAGACTTAATAATTTTAGTAATAATGCTGATATTTAAAAAAGTCAATTTGCTGCTGATTATGTAGAATTAAGTTATAATCATGAATTTATTAGAAATGTTGCATTTAATAATAATATTTATAATCATGACACTAATAAATTCAATTTATGTCTTTACCATTTAAGTCATCATATAATTTGGTTTATAAAAATGGTCATTTCTTAGGAGGAATGAAAGTTGCATGGAAAAAAGGTTCTGATTTGAATTCTTTACTGAATGGTTCAAAACAGTCAATTAATAGTAAATCTATTCATGGTATTGTTTGTACAGATCATAAAATACTATTTGACAATGCAATGGTTATTTTTTAGGAAAAGAATGAATTAAAAAGAAGAGTAAAAGAATCTTTAATGATAAAATTTTTTGAATCTGAGGCTATCAATCTTATAAAGACATTTTTTGATATAAAGGGAAGTTGGTTTTTGAAATGAATTGTGGGAAGGTTTGTTTGTTTTGTATATATATGTTGTTTCTTTAGTTTGATTTTCACTTGAGAAGGTCTCTTTGTTAGTAGATGAAACCATAGCCATCTAAGGATTTTGGTAAAATTTGGATTTTTATCAAGTTTTGTATTGTTTTATGGTTTTGTATTGTATATATATATAATATTTGAAATGCTTCATAACTATATTGTTTCAGTCACACTATCCTTTAAATAATGAACATATCATTCAGTATACTAAATATTTAGTATAGTAAATAGAGGAATTTGAACTTAAGGATTTTCAGTCTATATTTATCCTCCATCTTAAACAATTAATACACATCAGCATACACATGTGAAAATGATAAATGATCCCCAATATATGTATTTCATGTATAACCCACACTCACTAGATGGACCAGTTCATAATCTTCCATACATATATACAATCACTGCTCAGCTTATTTATATTAAGATAGAAATTCCTTAAATTTTAATAGTCAGGCTTCAATTATTTCACCCTTCCTACAAATCAACTGTCAATGCCATTGACAAACCAAAGATGAAATGCTCAAAACTTGGTGGATTTGACATTGTCATCATACCCATATAGACATTGCATCAATCTGACCTCTCATATTAATCGACCATTACATATTCATTTATATTAATAGGAGAGTGATGGGCTGGACTTATAATATAATAGAGTGGAGTAAATAATTAATATAGACTGAAAAATCCTAAGTTCAAATCCCTCTATTTGCTACAGTGAACATCAGTATAATGAATGAATAGATTAATTATATATTGCCTGGGAAATAGATTACATTGTAGTATAAGTTCAGCTTATTGTCTTCTATTAATGTAAATGGATATGTAATAATTTGCTAATATGAGGGGTTAGATTGATATAATGTCTACATAGATATGATGACAATAATAAATACACCATGGCTTTGAGCATCTAATCTTTGGTTTTCAATGAAATGGACAGTTGAATTGTTGAAAGGGTGAGAAGATTGAATCCTATCCATTAAAGTTGAAGGAATTTCTATTTAATATAAACTGAGCATTGATTGTATATATATAATTAAGAGCATGCAAATGGGCTCTAAACAAGCTTTTTTTTAATTTTATATATATATATGGAGATTATGAAGCTGATGAGAGCTGCCTTTACACAAAATACATATAACTGGTACATTGGAGATCATTTATCTTTTTCACATGTGTGTGGTCATGTGTATCAGTTGTATGAGATGGAATGGGGATAAATATAGACTAAAAATCCCAAGTTCAAATCGCTTGCTCTCTCACTATATATATATATAATATTCACTGCATCATTTTTAGCTATTCAGTAATTATTTATAATGCACCACAAAGGAAAAGTTTTTCTTAGAACTTTTAATGTTAAATATTCATATAATAAAAGTTTTACTACACTAAAATTTAATGACATTTCATTTTGTGTTATTTTATGTAGTGGAATGTTGAATTGAAGAGCTAAGCATTCTTAATTATTATTCTTGAATACCTTATGAATTCCTAACTATCATGCCAATTTATTATTCATACTGAAACTTCATTTTACTACAGATTTTGACAATTTTTAAAAGTACATTGAATACAGGTCAAAGCCTGTTTAAAGTATTTACATATGCTTTCTGTAGGCTCAATAAATTAATTACTTATTTTAATTTCATTATTTTAACTATTGCAAATTTTTTTTCAGAAATACAACTTTTAGAAATAAAATTTAAACAGGATTTGTCTTTTAAAAAACATGTGCATGTAAGAAAATAGGCGTTTTTCTTTTTTTCAACGTAATGCATTTTTTCATCCATTTTTAATGTTAACATTGCTTTTTCATAAACCTTTTTTTATATAGAAATAAACACATAACATCTTAGTAAATAAAAGTAGAATGATAATTCATAGTCTGAACATATAATTTTTTGTAAATATCGTATAACAAAAAAATTGGCATCAATTCTATTTTTTAGCAAAAATAAACTTTTATCATAAATTTGAATGATAAATATATATTACAAATAGAGTTTAAGATAATAAAATAAATGAATGACATCTGTGAATAATTTATTAGATTACATAATACTTATTTTTTATGATATGATTCAGAAGTTATAATTAAAAACCGAATTTCCTTAATCAATATATTTTTCACAAAATCAAATTTTAATTAATTAATTAATAAACTTACAAAATTAAAACATTAAATGAATAAAAACTATGATTTAAATATTCAATACTTTTTAAATGCCTAAATTTAAATATGACTATACTTATGTCCTTAATCATAAATGAGTGTGATTAATTAGAGATGGTTGAGTCAATAAATAATAGAGAATAGAAAAGATTCTATATTCCATACTTTTTAAATGCCTAAATTTAAGTATGACTATACTTGTGTCCTAATTATAAATGAGTGTAAATTAGACCTGATTGAGTCAACAAATAACAAGTATAAAAGATTCAATTTTGTATGCAATCATACCTAACTTTCATGATGTACATACAGGTAACATTATAATAGTGGAGGTGAGATTTAAAAAAATTGCAATCAATAAAGAAGCCAGTAATCTCTCTTAACTTAAATGTTAAATACTATAGAAAATACAATTATAAATGGGATAGATATTTTAACTACAAAAAGTCTTTTTAACATCACTCAAATATGCAATGAATAAACCTTGATTCTGATTTATTTTCCAACAGAAATGATCTGAATATGAGTGAAAAACTTTCTGAGATATATCTCTCATTTACATTTTAATATTTAGTCTCCAGACAAGAACATTTAATGTAAGTTCCAGTCCTAAAATCATATGATATACTATTGATTTACTGTGAAAATGACAGAATCCTCTCACATTAAATTGGTATAATTCTTATCCAGTTGTGCATTCCCTTACATTAATAGGAAATAGATTAATTGTTTTTACATAGAAGTAGCAACCATATTACTCTTTTATATCAAACCCCAACAGCTTTTCAAATCTATTCCTATAATTTTTCTTGATGATCATTTATGCAGGATGACTGTACTTCTTATGGCTTACAAATCTGGTTTCATTTATTTTAATTTACTGTTTGTGGCTTCCTATCATATGGCTTCTTGCTTGCTTGTGGCTGCTAATTAATAAATAATAAACTGAATACTATGAGAAGCAACAAAGCAAATGGAAAAAATTGGATGAATATAATTTACTATCATCATGTTATAGTGACATCTGGTGGCATAGTATAAAACTTATGACAAATCGTATACTAAATCATGAAAGTTATAATATATAGCAGTGGTCTTCAACCTTTTCACACCTGCGGACTGGTAAAAATAAGGATAAGGGGTTTTGCGGACGGGCAAAAATAAGGATAAGGTTTCATGGACCAGCAGAAGTCTATATATAAATTTTCTTAAAGATGTAAACAGCTTAGCTTTAGATGAAGTTATATATATGGAGTTTGTATAATAAAAAAACTTTTTTTTTTTAATTTTGAATTTTTTTAGAAAAGTAATAAAAAATTTAATTCTACCCCCTAAACATCTGTGATAACTAGAAAAACAAATTAATTTATGTATGACTGATTAGATTTTGTTCTGTTTCTTTTTTTTTAATCAGATAAAAGTGCGATGAAAAAATAAATAAAAATTGTTTATATTAATTAAAAGTTTAAAGTCTTATTATTTTGTTATTAAAACTTTCTTGCCAGTCTATCGCAGACCAGCAAAAAACTTCTACGGCCCGGCACTGGGCCGCGGACCGGTGGTTGAAGACCACTGATATATAGTACCATGTAAAAGAATGTTATCAAAAATAAAGAATGGAAATTATGAAACATAAAACATTTTATGGACACTGAAAGCATGAGTTAAAATCTAAATGGTATGCACTGAATTCTTGTCAGCCATTTCTTAACTTATTCAACCTTGATATATATATATAAAGAAACTGACTCTAGATAGTTTATTAAATGACTAATGACCGGAACGGCAAGAGTTTATTATTATTTTTGATAATTTAAAATAGTTTTTAAATCACAATTGTACAATAAGTGTTAAAATTCACACATTCTATTTAAATCAGTGAATAACCTTAATAAGTTCTAACCGTGAAAAATTAACTAAGTAAAAGAATAATTTTATACTTGACTAATTAGATGATTATATTTTAACAAAAAACTATCAAATAATAATTCAGAATTAAAATTAACATTATGAAAGGACTTGTTAATAATTAAGATTTAAAGTGAAATATCCAAACAATGTTTATTTTATCATTATGATTACATCATTAAATATTTTGCCAGCTAAGACCAATTAAAAAATGAAACCAAGAATAATTATAATCTTGACTTTTTTAAAAAATCCATTCCCAGCTCTAACAAAATTTGTATAAAAGATATAAAACATTTATTCCATTCTTTTTAAACTTAATTAATCTTTTAATAAATATTTTGCAGAAATCCTCAAAATAAATTTAAAAAAAGAAGGAAATATTTTCCTGACTATAAATGTCCTCAATTACACACACACACACACACACATACAAAGTGCACAAAAATTATTTACAGCAATAATTGAGTAAGCAAAATAAATGCAAAAGATTGGGCAATAAATAATGATAGTTTATCAAATGAAAAATGGGAAAAGTAGATAGATTGCACTAAACATCCAAATTATAGAAAATCAGTGAGTTGCTTATTGGAAGTTTTAATGAGATAAGAATATCTATCACCTAATACGAACAAAAAAGATCACATGATCCTAAAAAAATTACTGTCACTATTTACTTTTCAACTATCTTATTAAATCACCTGAAGTGTCATAAAATAAAATGTAAAAAAACATAAGGCATCAAATATCTAAGTTTCATCATCATCATTTTCACCCATTATCAATCCACTGCAGGACGAAGATCTTTCCAAGTTCAATCTGTCTTCTTTGATCTCTAACTTCTCTTCTCCACATCACTCCAATATACTTCCTTATTTCATTCATTCATCTCACATGTGGTTTCTTTCTAGGTCTTTTACAATTTCTGGGAATCCAGTTTAAATTAAATAAATAAATAAGTTTAAGGTTAAACATATTTATTAAATGGAAAATTTTTAATTTATTCTTTATTTGTGAATAAAATTTGCATCTAATCTAATTGCCTAGACAACACAAATTAATGACCATTAATTAAAAACTATTGTAATAACAAGATAAATAATAAATATAATGGTAATTAATATTGTATATAGTTTTTCAATCTGCAGAAGAAAATATTAAGTATTTGGATTTATTTATTACAAGAGATAATAATATGTTAAGTTATAAATTAATAACCAAACCATTGCAAAAAAAAAAAAGGATACATAAATTATAAATCCAAACTACCAATTTTGCATAACATGGCAAGTTTTAAATTTTTTTGTTTCATATTGAAAAATTATGTCATTACAAGAGTGATAAATTAAAAAAAAAATATTGAGATGTTTGCCAAGAAATTGCTGGAAGTTGATTATAAGATTAAACAGATTAAAAATACTTTATGTCAATTTAAAGAGTTATAATGGGTTAAAAAAATTGGTGATTGATAGTAAAAAATGGATATCTATCCCACATATTTCAAATGCTCAAGAGAAATATTTTTAAGGATATATATAAGAATGTGTGTAATGTTTCATTTTGTGTTACAAATAATATTAATAAATTAGTCAATAATTCTAAAAGTATCAAAAAAAGTAATGCTGTGTATCAAATTTTTTGTGGATATATATTATCATATATAGGTGAATCAAGATGCAGTATTGAGAAAAGATTAATGAGGCATGAATTATTATACAAGCACGTAAAAAATGAAAATAATAATGATTTAATGACTGCTTCAGTTTTCTTGTATCATGAAACAACATGCAAATATAAATTTAAGTATGATCTTGAAAGTGTTAAGATTCTTCATGAAGAGAGAAACCATAGCAAAAGAAAAATTAATTAAGGCAATATTTATAAACAGAAATAAAATGAATATAATTAATAGACATGCTGCCAACGTTAAAATTCAAAGCTCATGGGATTTGAGTTGATGATGTTTGCTTTTATTATGTTTTTTTAAATTTAAGGCAGTTGAGGAGGGCTAAGGAATTAACCGAAACTACTTCTGCAGATTGAAAGACTGTATATAATTGTTAATTAACATTATATTTATTGTTTATATATATATATTATTTCAAGTGAGAATGTCATGATAAAATGTACATAGGAACTTTAATCTCTACATGGGTATTTCTTTGTGCCATACTATCATTTATTACATTTATATATACGCATTTAAATATAATAGTTTCAGATTAGCTTACAATAATCCAAATTCAAAGATAAAAAAATATTTACCAATATTTATTACTTTCATATTCAACTTACAAAAAATACATAATATACTTGCTAAAACTCATTATTGTAATTTCATTTATCATAATAAAAATAAACAGTTAATAAGAGATCTTTAGATAAAAATCTGTAATTTATTCTGGGTAAAGTGTCTTTACTGATAGATATGCATAATAAGAGTTCGACAACATCTTTATAACTCCAATGGTCTTCTGAAATCTTAATGCATTAATAATATTGGTATTCATCTCATAATAAGTTAACTTATGTTATTATAAACAATTTTTAAAGTTAAAAATTGACTGATAATTTTTTCCCTTATAATACAGTTTTGTTATAAAAATATTTTGCATATAAAAAAAATTACTTATGATAATAACCATAAAAAAGTATGACTTTTTATTGTTATCACTTATTTTCATTATTTTCACAAGCAAAATTAAAATTAAAATATTTTATTAACTAAATTATCTGTCATCCTTTATAACTTATCTTTTCCTTTGCAGATTCATAACTACCACGATGGTGTTCTCATTCCCTTAAGTAATCATAACATATTATAATCAGGCAGTAAATAAAAAATAATCTAAGGGTTTATTGCTTGGAAGATCATAAGAAATTTGTGTATTGAATGTGAGAGATCTACAGACATCTATTGATTTTGAGTTTTCAAATCAGCTGATATGTAGTGGGAGTAAGTAATGATTTCCAATTGAAATGAAAGTCTATATATTACTGATACAGACATCTAGTATATTCAAAGTATTACATTTTACAACAAATTTATCAGGCACAAAAATGTTTATGTCTTTTAAATGATAAAATGTTTATTATATATATATTACATTTCTAAATCTTTCCATAAAAACTTTTTGTAGAAAATACAACAATATTTTGGGACAAATAATGACTAAAATTATTCAAAATCTCGCTGGTGCACACCCATGTTTGTTGTTACCCACATTACCTTTCAAATTTTCCAACAACTGAAAAAATTTCAAAAAAATTTTAATTAAGTTTATCTGTTATAAATTAGATTCTGTATTTTTTAAAATAACTTTCTTTGCTTCCAGCTGAAAATAAGTTTAGCTATTTCTTTTTATAAGATCAGGTATTTTTTTTTCTGTTATTTTCTTTTTTTTCTCAATCAACTTACATAATACATTATTCAAAATGTATTAACCAATCCAAATTTTTAATTTATTTACAAATTATTGATTTTTTCAATTGACATTTTCAATGCTTCACTTTAATAATATTACTGTTGTATGTGTATAAATAGATAAACCATCCTAGGCAATAAATTAAAAAGATTTATGATAATTGACTTCTAATTTTTTAAAAATGATTACTTTATAACACAATAACCAGCTTTATTAATATATTAGCTGGAGTAAAATAGTTTACATAGCTATAATCATTGAAAGTTATATCAGCCAATACATTTTATAGAACAAGTCAGTAGCATATTAAATAATTTTTTAAAACAAATATAAACAGAATTAACCAAAAAATTAAAGATATTAAAAGATTAATTATATTGAAGACAATAACTCGTGGTTGGAATATTTATTGATGAAGTTAAAAGTCAAAAAAAAAATCTAAAATATTAATATTATAGAGCAATATCAATAAGATAATAAGAAACTAATAAATGAAATATAAAAAAGGAATATGATAATTTTTAAAAAATTACGTGAGATCAATCCAGAGATTTTTTTTAAAAAGCACATATATAATGACCAGAAAACATCTTGTAATTTTTAGCTTACATAATTTTTACAAAAACAAATTTTATTTATTATTTTCTCATCTTCCATCTATCATAAGATTAAATAATATCCAGTGTTACTCTATCCATATTTCCAGACTAGTTGACACTTTAAGTATAATTTAGGCTTAGATCATATATTGTTTTTTTTTTTTCATGTTATACTAATCCTTACCAAAAAATAAAGAGACCTGCAGTTGTTATAAAAACTAAGAACATCAAAATATATAATTACTGTACTGATGTCAGAACTATATAAATATAGGAGCAAGGCTTAAATTCAAAGTATAGTAATATCATCGAATTTCAGGATTATATAGTAAAATAAGAGTAAAACGTGACTGCTGAACTATGTATTAACGTAATAGCGAAAAATACAACAAACATACGCAATTGTCAAAAGTGCAATCATAATCATCCAAAACATGAATGTCCCGCATTTGGTAAAAAATGCTATAATTGTGGAAAGTTAAATCATTTTGCCAATAATTGCCATACGAGAAGCTACGACCATAAAATTTTGACACAAAAACGCTCAAACACAAGGTATTATAAAAATATTAATAGAAATGGACATTATGTGAACGAAGTATATGATACTACATCAGATTCATCATATACCAGTGATGTTGAAAACACAATTGCATATGTCAGACATGTAGACTCAACTCATTCATGTAATGGCTGGTATGAACAGATTTTATTAGATAACAATAAAGTAAAAATAAAAATAGACACAGGAGCTGATGTAAACATTATGTCTAAAAAAGTACTTAATAGTATTCATCCACAACCAATAATATACAAAACAAAGAAGAAATTACACGCTTTTGGAGGATCATTTCTTACCCCAATAGGAAAAGCAAAACTTCAATGCAAAATAAACAAAGACCTGCATAATTTACGGTTTATAATAATAAAAGAAGACGAACCAACACTTCTTAGTGGCCGGGATTGTGAGTTATTAGGTTTAATTAAATGCAACAAAATTACAGTTCAAAAAGTAACTATGAAAAATAAAAGTAAAAATGATCAAAATATATCTAACAATAAAGATAAAATAACAAAGAGTATAAAAGATAATAAAAGTATTAAAACACAGGAAGTAAAAGAAAATGAAAACTTTAAGCCTATATATGAGACAAACAAAGATTTTTTCGAGGTGTGGGTTGTTATGAAGGAGTAAATCCAACATTAATTCCACTAAGTATACATGAAAAATTACACGAGGAATTAAAAAAATTGAAAGATATCCATTTACAACATGAAATATTAAAGAAATTGGGTGAAGAACAATCCCATCACTTAATTGAAAAGGAGAGAAAATGCAGTATTTTAATAAAGTTTGTCAGTTATGTTAACTGTGTGTAAATATTTACAAAAAATTATGGTGCATTATATTCAGGTCTAATTCCTAATCACTGACACTATCATCCAGAAACTATTCCATAGATATGAAAAGAATAACACTAGATACAGTTTTAATATTAACTACAATTTAATATCTAGTGATTAACTAAACTTACAAAAGATTGGAAGAAAATAAAATATTTTTACTTATATAATAAGCAAATTATGATGCAGTTTTAATATTAACTATAATTTAGTATCTATTGATTACTTAAACTTACAAAAGATTGCAATAAAGTAAAATATTTTTTACGTATATAATAAGCAAACTAATCATTAATTAACAATATTATATGGATATACATATATGATTATTTTATAACTAGTCAGATGCTGATTTCTATTTTCCAATGATTAATCCTGATGAAAATAGCATAATTCCCAAAATAATTCCATTTTTACCTAATAAGTTAATTATGTACAAAGAGAAAATTATAAAAAAATAAAACAGAAAGTTAGTTACCTGGATGAAATTGATTTAAAATCAATAGAGATAGACATTATAAATAATCTCACAATCTTCTTTTCAAAAACTTTATTTCCATATATTAACTATATGAACATATATATATAAAATCACATATTATACATTTCCAACGTTTCGTATAATTAGAGGAGAGGTTAGTGAAGTTATTCATAATGTTGGAGAACGTATATATTTTTTTGACTTCCGCTTTTGGCAGCCATCTTTGCAACTGGTCTTATTAAAAGCGTCCCTTTGCGATTCAGTTTCAAGAAGACAGGGACGATTGTCCCCTTACCTTTACATCTTTTATTCAAGGTAAGTCGGTTTTAAACATTATTTATTATGGAAAGTGATAATATAATCGATAATTCTCAAATTAATGTTAACCCCGATCTCAGCATTCAACCTAGCAATGCAGCCATCGGTCGTAAATATTATAGCCTTAGATCTAATCTAAATGCAACTAAACTAACTTCTACTACAAATAAAAACCCACAAACCAATAAATCAAATGAAAACACCATCGCAAATATCAACAAAAGTTTAGAAAATACTCAACTTACCCCTAATATAAACAATAGCATAAATATCTCATCAAGCGAAACTATTGAAATCCTTAACAATACAAGCAAAAACCAATCATCTCCTCTCCGAAGATTTTACACTCCTGCAGAAGACTCTAATGAGCAATTTTCTTTGCCCTATAATACCCCGAAAACCATATCTGAAAATAATAGACAAAATTTCCAACAAGATGATATCGGCGAATTTTTTAAAGTTAAAACTTTTCCACCAGAGGTCGACAAAACCAGCGCTGTCACATTACAGTTTGTCAACAGTAAATTTAAAAATCAAAAAGAAGAAATAAATTTTAAAACTAATAAACCTCATTCCAAAACAAACAAAGATTATAGCACAGAACAATCCATTGCTACATCAGCCAACTTGCAATCTAAACCAATTTCCTCATTTCCAATATTGAAAAATTCCACTACGTACGCAAATATCGTAAGGTCTAAAAATTCTGAGAGAATCTCCGAAAATATTAAGGCCGATAATTTCAATGAACTATATTTGAATATCTCAGAATTAGACACAGAACAAGAATCAAACACTCTAGAAAATGTCTCATTTAATATAAACGATCTTAATGATGACATGTTCCTAAAAATAAATAACGAGTTTAACAAAACGATTCCCAACACTCTGTATAAATCGTTTACAAACTACTACAGCGATAAGTCGTTAATCTTAGCCATAACAAATCAACAATGTGCGTTATATAAGTTCCCTCTAGAACAATTATACAGTCTAATCAATCAAAATCAATTAGGCAGAGGCATTCACATGATCCTTAATCATCCCAATGACCGCTATGTTATCGTTGAGTTTAAAACGTGGGCGGACCGTATGAACTTTAAAAATAACTACCGATCTTTGGGAAATTATATACTTTGCTCCATAGATATGAACCGTCCAGTTACACTATCTGGCAGAATTCAAAACTGCCTTGCCCATTTGAAAGAACAAGAACTACAAGACATCCTTATTAATTATGGTTCAATTAGTAAATTTAAACACCTACTAAACCCTCACTTCGAAGATCAAATTCTGTCCAATACAGTTGTCTTCACACTTACTTTAAAGAAAAACATTATACCCACTGACATACCCACCATTATTACTGCAAGAGGCTCTCCTATGGTTTTGACCTTCAGGGGAGTACAGCCACAATGTTTCTTCTGCCTTCAAAGAACACACCTTATTAAAGATTGTGCAGCAAGAATATGCAT
This sequence comes from Epiperipatus broadwayi, assembly GCA_028023455.1. Classification (NCBI taxonomy): domain Eukaryota; kingdom Metazoa; phylum Onychophora; class Udeonychophora; order Euonychophora; family Peripatidae; genus Epiperipatus; species Epiperipatus broadwayi. Next base: position 9,998,553 of record JAQFVV010000004.1, read on the forward strand.
ACACTGTGGTATTAAAAAGAATAAAGTTCACAGATGCCCTTGTAGACCTATTAATACGGCTATCACATCCTTAAATAGACAATCACCACATGGGACTAATTCATACAGCAACCTCACAATCCCAGACAATCTGACTCAAATAAATCCTCCAACAAACCCTCTCACATCCAAACCTATCTTTCAAAATGAAAATCTTCAAGAAAGAACAAACACCAACCTCTACACTAATAGTAGTGAATCAGAGAACCAAGCAATAACATATACTGCTACTAAACCAATCTCTCAAACCAATAATACTCAAGATCATTCATTAGATACATATTGTACTAATCCCCGAGAAACAATGCTAGGCCAAACTCTTTCTACAAAAGAAGACAATATGACCAAACCATCTAACGAGAGCAAGGAAAACCCAGGCGATGAAGAAAATACACTTAAAAAATTTCAAAACAATTCATCTATAACAACTCCCACCCAGCTTAAAACCAATGATGCTTCATCATTCGTGCCAGCTAAGTCTAATAAACCTAAACAAAGTGATCCACAAACTGTCCTCAATTCTTCAATGCCTGCAGTAATCAACCATCCAGATGAAAAGACTTATCAAACACTCAACCCAAAAGTCAGCATAATTAATGTTTCACAACAGTTACAGCAAACCGAAAATGACTCAGATCTAAAATTTAAACCAAATTCTTATAACAATAAAAAAACACTTTCATCAAAAGTACAGGAAAAAGAAAACAACACTACTAAACTTAAAAAAACCCCAGAAACCAACACAACAAATACCCAAAATACAAATAAGAAAATTAAAAGAAAATCAATTCGCTCAGATAAATCAAGCTCTGATGATGACAGCTCCCATCCAATACATTATTCACCACCACCCGCTAGCAAACAAATCTCAGATATATCCAGCACAAAGCTTCACAAATCCATAGAAAAAAAGAGGAAAACCATGGATCCTATAACCATCGATACCATTGATCCATCTGACGAATCTCAGACAGATTACACTACTTCATCAGACACCGAAGACTTCATGGATGCGTTTCCTCAACCAACAAATATATCACCAATCCATCCACAAGTTCAATCACAAGACTCTGATTTCCAAACAACATCAGAACTCATTAACATGGAGATGCCCCACATTGACTTGGTACACTTTGCTGAGGACGGTTTGGATTAATCTATCATGTTCTGCAAAATTGCTGGCATTAATATTCGCGGCATCAACTCAATTGATAGAGTTCTAGCTATTAAAAACTGGCTCTCGCTCTGCTCCCCTCATATACTTCTTATGGGTGAAACTAAATATCACCATAAGACTGATCATAAAATATTATCTCTTCTCTCAGCTCTCGGATTTACTAGATTTTCCATAGGCCATTCTGCTTCAGGTGGAGTCGGTATTCTTCTCAGCAAGTCAACACCACCAAACAGTTTTAGTATTCTATTCCTAGATGCCAATATTATTGTCATAGAAATAGACTATTGGGGTTATCCGATCATCATAGCTTATATATATACAGCCAAAGACACCTCTCAATATCTAAAAATAATCTATATCCTAAATGCCATCAACGCTAACAGAGCCTCTCCTACTATTCTTCTGGGAGACTTTAACACTACATACAATGACTTCAACAAGAGATTTTTGCATCTAATAAATCGCAGATTAATGTGTGGAGAGGGTTTCTTCCCTCCTGAAGCCTACTCTTTCTATACTAAAACTAAAAAGTCCCTGATTGATTTGGTTTTCTACACCCCAGACCTCCATTTCAACCTTGATGCAGCCTTGGCCCCTGTTGCTTTCTCTGATCATATGGCTCTAATCTTACAACTTACACCTATTGCAATCCCTACACCCATTGATGGACCTGGTAAAACCATGCGCATGATCACCCAATCAAATATGACCGAAGCGATAGTGTCTGAGGCATACATCCTTTTCCAGAAAATAAACATCCTTTCCCTGCCTGCTGAGGAGGGCTGGTTTTCCTTCATTGGAATACTTCAGTCCATATTAAATCACCACACCAGGAAAATCAAAGGACCTAATGGCCTTCTAAATGACCTAACAGACATTAATATACAACTTCAAGCATCACAGCAAAATTTCACAAATACAGAAAAAATTATCTTCCTTAAAAATCTCTACAAAATCAAGCAAAAGTCCCTTGCAGAATATATATCCATCAGAAGAGCCAAATGTTTCTTAGCACAACAACACTGCTGGACGAGAGACTATCTCAGATGGGCACTGGGATACAATAAAAAACAAATCACTCCCTTATCCATTAATTCTAATGGAACCAATCTTATTGGCTTTCCAATGATGCAGCACATCAGCAAACAATTCTGCCAATTAATGCAAAAAGATGGAGCTCCTCCTATAAACAGCTGGTTAGATGCTGGTGACCCCGGCGAACATGGCATCACGGAAATCCAAATCAAAAAGAAGATAACATCTCTCCCTGACGGCGTTCATCCTGGCCTTCATGGCATCCCAAATTTCCTTCTCAAACACCTCAGTCAATTCACTGTGCCAATTATTAAAAAAATGATTGATCACCTAGCCTCCGGCAACAGAAACATAACAGATCTTTACCCAGTGGCACTCGTGCCTTTTATTAAAAAAGCAAAACCACTAAACGACATTAACAGTATCCGGCCAATTTCCATGACCCCATTGCTTATCAAGATAATTGAGTCAGTCATTAAAGATCAAATCCAAACTCAAATTCTTAGCCATATCTCGTCAAACCAATACGGAAAAAAGGGATCATCAACCTCGCATGCTATGTCCAATGTAACTGCACTGTTCAATTACATCAGAGGACATCGTAAATCAAAACCTATTGCTGTCCAGCTGGATGTTGCGGCAGCATTTGATTCAGTCCAGATAAACATCCTTCTGGATATTCTGTTGGAATGCGACATTCCAGCTGGGATTGTACAGATGATCAGCAATCTGCTCAACAACAGAGAGATTTTTCTCTCTCTTGATGGCAAGATCACACCAGGTTTCAAGCCATACAAGTCGATCCCTCAAGGATCCCCGCTCAGTGCCCTTTTCTTCACAGCATACATCAACCCTCTTCTGATGGATATAGAAAAAAACCTCCCTGGAATTTTCCTTCCCTCTCTCAATAAAAGCTTCAATGTATTTGCATATATTGATGACATCATGGTTGTGCTTCCCACCATTAAATACCTTCCTAATCTCATGAACATATTAAACAGAAATACAGTGAAACTTGGCCTACAAATAAATTTTAACAAATCTTCCAGATGGAAGATAATGTCTGGTAAACAAATTAACTCTCCCTTTTCTGCAAAACCCCAAAGATACCTAGGTTTTCCAATCTACAAAACTCCAACTGCAATGGCAAGAGAGATTCAAGATGCAATCCTCCATTCAACTGAAGCCATCACCACTTCACTCTCTAGAGTATACCTTTCATTATATGGAAAGGTTGGCCTCCTCAACATGATCATAATGCCAAAAATCTCATATTATCTTCCATTCGTTAAAATGTCTAAACAGTTTCAAAATAAAATTAACCGATTATGCACCAAACTTCTCTGGAGAGGAAGGACAGTTGCTATTAGCTTGCGAGGTATCCAACGACCACGCAGGTTCAATGGACTGTCATTCCACTCAATACAAGCAATCATTTTACAGAAAACCCACAACACTCTACATAATCTGATCCTCTCCTGTGGATACTCTAACATTATTAAAAAAGTTACACCGACAGATCGTCCTCCACCCTCTTCCAGTTCATGGATAGCATCCCTAATACAACAACTACAACTTTATAACCCGATAACATCCTTTAACCTTAACCAAAAAATCACCTTATGGGAAGCATACAATATAATCAACTATAATCAACAACCCATTAAAACCAGCCTAAAAATAACCAACCAAAGACTCATTACACACTTCAAAAGATGGAGTCTGGAACCCAAATTCCTTGACTTCATCATTAAAATAAATCTTAATGCACTACCCACGAATTGGTTTCTTTATCACCGAAGAGGTTTTACCAGCATTGACCCTATATGTGGTCTGTGTGCTCGTGAAGATGAAACCATAGACCATATTATACACCGGTGCCCAAGACTTAAAACTCTAAAAGATATAATTATAATCAATTCCAACATAAGACCTGATATGATTTTCTCACTCGAAAATGCCATTCATAATGGGTTTTTTTCAATAATAAGGCTTTCTACCTTTGTCCTTTATTCCATATGGATAGTGAGATGCAAAAGTCTCATGGAATTACCCCCGCCACAAATCATACCATTGTTCTATCAAACGCTCAAAAAAATCAAGAAACGTGACCAGCTCCTTGCCTCCAGTAAAGTCTTTGCTGACACCTGGTCTTTAATTGCTCTTTCCTTTTCCTGATTATCAATTCCCACCTACCCAGCATTATAGAATAGTCATTTATAAAAGAAAATATTCATGTTTATATTAAAAATGCTAATACCATTAAACAAGTTCTTTGAATCTCTTCACTATATCTAACCACATAAGAGTATAACATTGTGCTCTCATAACATAATCTAGCCAGATGACATATAGAACATTATATAATCATATTATTGTACAATTTATTCATTTATTTATCCTTTATTAGTATGTAATCACTATTTATTGTTAATAAAATTTTTATTGAAATGAACGTATATATTTTAAAGTAAAAAGTGATTGTTTAATTTGTTATTGTAATGTATAGGGTATTGCACAGATTTTCACATGACCCACCACTCTCCACACTATTTCATAACACTGATACACTTGAACACATATGTTGAATCGATAAATAATCACCAATATACGTATTTCATTCTAAACCAGCAATCATCAGTTGGTCCAGATTACCATCTCTACACATATATGCTATAAGTGCTCAGATATATATTAAGACAGCCAAACCTCATACTTTAATGGACAGGCTTCAATACACTTCACACTTCAACTCTTCAACCGTCCATCCAATTGAAAATTTGATGATGGAATGCTCAAAGGTCACCCTGAGGCCGAAATTCTTGTCACACCCATGTTGACCTAAGGTCACTCTGACCCCTCACGTACAGGACATAATCCATTTAATACATATACAAGGGATGGGCAGACCCGTCTCTATATATTGTAGAAATAGACATTATGAAAGCAAGAATGTAATATATACAATTTTTTTTAAAAAAAAAAGATATATGAATACAAAAACAACTAAAATAAAACAAGGAAAAGAAAGTTAATATATTAACTTTATGTGCGAATGACAAATGATTCCAAAATCATAAATAGTGAATTTCAAACCTACGTTTAAAAATATTTACATTATTCGATTAAAGAAAATTAAAAGTTTTTCTTTTTCTTAAGAAATTCATATAAGAAATTCTATACATATATAGTAATTTTTAAGAGAACAAATTATCTTTTAAAAAAAACTCTACATTAGAAATTAAATCCTTCTCAAGTTACAGTTTTCGGATTAATCCACTCCTTTATACTCTGATCAAGTTACTGTTTTTCTTTTTATATAATCGATTAAAACATTTCCATATTAATTTTAACTTGACCTAGCATATTCAAATTGGTAAATAATTAAAAATATTCCAAAGTTAAAATAAAATGGAAGGGTGTAGTTAAATGTGATTTTATAATTAATCATTCTGAATGCATTAGGATAATTTGAAAAAAAATGGGAAAAGTTTTTAACTTGAAAACTTCTATTTTCAATGTAATATAGTCAGGAACATTCACACTCAATTACTACAAATATTAAAATAACAAATATCCTGCAGCTTTGTTTTATATAAAGTTCTAAGCACAAGCGACGTTATAAACAATTACACTTTCTAAAACATAAAAATATATTGGATTTTAGCTATAAAATAAAAATCAGTTACGTCATGAAAACTGCAGCATTTTCAAAAACATTTATTAAACTAATTAATACCTATGTTACATTAATTATGAGTATAAATATGGATGGTACATTACAAATATGGATAATGAAAATTTACAATAATAGATAAGTTATGGGATTAACATTATTCAGTTAAAACAGGATTAGATATTTAGGTTAAGTTCATTGTTAACTCTATTGACAGGTCTGAAATAGCTTCTATGTCTCTTGAAAAATGAACATAGTTGCAAGAGTTTTGTCTCTTTGCATTTTGTCTCTTTGTTTAATCTTTTTCATGCTTTGAGTAAATAGTGTGTTCTCATCTGTCTTGGAAAGTTGGTACTATGCCTAACATTACATATGGCATAGGTGATGAAAACTGCTAGCCTGAATTGTAGGAATATATCTTCTGTGGATGCATTCTTTGATGTTAAGTATTTTGTAATAATCTATCTTTGCATTATCAAATATTATTTTTTATATTACCTAGACCCATGCATGTTTTAATTATGTGGTCAAATGTTTCCTCATCCCTGCCACAGCTGTAGCAAATTGATTGGACTTTGGTGTTACATCTTCTATATCTGAGGAACCATTTGACTGGCATGGCATCCAAATTAATTTTAAGTAAGTAATCTAAGTATTTTGGTTCTAGAGCCCAATATTTCAATAGAATAATTAGTTTCTGATTAGTTATTCATAATATTGGAGTAACGTTTTGAATATTTTGTTTTAGGATGCAGTGGGCATCCCATAGCTTGATCTTGCTTTGATAGTTGTTATGTGGATTTATATTTTGTTGGCTTGTTGTCATGATTAGGTGGTCAAGCCAGCTTAATTTTTTTGGGGGAGGGGTGTCAGTAGGAATTATGGATTCAGTGATCTGGTCATGGCCATACTTTTGTACTAGATTATATATCAGAGGGTGCAATTTCTGATAATTAATTGCAGGGAAAAACAACATATTTCTGCCTTAATTGTATATATTATTTTTTCAAGCATAAACGTTCATATTATTGATTCACACTTGATAGTTGGAACAATCTAAGCATTTACATTGTATATAGATATATATTGAACTATTTCCATCATCTAATATTAAGTGTTGAATGTCTTTTTAAAAAATCCCTAACTTTATTTAAATTTTAAATTGCATTCAATAGTTAGTAATAGCACACAGGTTAGTTTATTGACTACATTTGCAGAAGTATTATTCCCTTCATCAGGTGTTGCAAGCCTGACCAGTGACAATACTACCATGGGGATCGAACCTGCATCCTTAGATTCTTGAATATTGAATTTTAAGGTATCACTCTCCCATGTTAGCACTGTCACTGATTAGACCAGCAATACCTAAGGAAGAGGGGTAAATAATACCTCTTCAAACATTGTCCATATATTAACGTGTGTGCTATTACTAATAGTTGAATGTAATTTGAAAATGTAAATAAAGTTAAATTTTTCTAAAGGACATTCAATACTTAATATTAGATAATGGAAATAGTCCAGTATATAATTACAATTAAAATACCATTATCATAAACCTTCAGGAAAACACTAAGCAGTTACATGTGTATAAATGAGATTTCAGATGGGTATATTTTCAAGTTCAACCAAAAGACAACTTAAGTAAAGGTAACCTATTGAATTAAAAAGAGGTATTAATATCTTTACTAATTAATATAAATAAGTCGGAGTCAAAAATTGTATAAAATTTTTCAATAATATTCATGCTATTGTTGTTTTTAGTTCTAAAAAGTACACAAATATAATAGTATAAAATTCATGATATTCAGAAAGTGGACAAAAAACAAATTACTTTCTTTCCAGCAAATTTCCCACAATTCTCTTGAATTTATTGTTTAAAAAGCACCATGTGATTTATATATATAAATAGCCTCAATATTTTTAAAAATATTTTGCAGTGTTAAATTCTTTCACTCAAATGTATATTTCTGCGATTCTTATAGCAACATTTAATTGATATTTCTGCTTATTTTGCTAATTAAATAAGAATGATCATAGAATGTAAACATTAAAAAATGATGTATTCATTTTCCTAGTTAAAAATACTTAGATGCATATTTCACATTATTTACTATATAGTTCCAAAATAAACACAAACAACTTATGATTCTCATTAATGTAGCATTAAAGCATTCAAATGGATAATTGGTTAATTTTAGTACATTAAATAACTAAAGACCTTTAATGCATATCATGATCGAAATATTAAATACTTACCAACAATAAACTCATGTAGCTGTAGAGCAAAATTATAATAACACTTAACAATCAAACAACTAAACTGCACATAATTTACATTTTTCCAATACTCAAACATACATTTGGCTTTTATTCATTTACTTCTCAATTGTTAATATGCAAATATAACTAAACAAAAAATAATCTTATAACCAGTAGACACTCTAAGGAAACTTACTGTTCTATAGTTATTTATATATTATGTGAGCAAAATATTATGTCAAGACTAATGATATGTGATTCTGTAATGAAAAGACTAATTGCTAATATATATATATATAGCTACCTCGTTTGTAAAGCTGGATTTTAAGAAATGTACGTTTCTGAAAAATTCGAGTTTTTCAAACTGACAGTAATGTATTAAACAAATGCTCTGAGGTAGAGTTTTAGATCTAGTTTCTGAAATCCTAACTCTTCACTGAGGTGAGCCATTAAGCTCGAAACTAATTGGTCTGGAGATGAGGATAGTACAATAGAGGTTTTGAATTATTTCTCTATTGGCACTTATAATTGCAGCTTGTTTGGAGCTAGTAATAAGTTTCATCTAGTGAATATTTTATCACAAGCTTAAAGGCAAATTGCACAATTTGTATCTTGTTTTATTAATTATTATATATATTGAATCAGAACATTATAGTACATGAGTTTAAATCCTTCAACGTTTATTTCCCTAAAAATAAGAGAGCATTTGCTTTAATTAAAATTTTAAAAAATTCAAATTGTATTTTTTATTATATTTATTGTATTTAATTAATGTGTTCCAATGATATAAAATATAACTAAAACACACAGGCTTATATATACCTGTGTTTATATATGTAATATGTAGGGTATATGCGCACAGACTTTCACATGACCCACCACTCTTGACACTATCTCATAACACTGATACACTTGAACACATATATGTTGAAAAGATAAATAATCACCAATATTCGTATTTCATGCTAAATCAGCAATCATCAATTGGTCCAGATTACCATCTCTACACATATATGCTATAAGTGCTCAGATATATATTAAGATAGCCAATCCTCACACTTTAATGGACAGGCTTCAATCTACTCCACACTCCAACTCTTCAACCGGCCATTCAATTGAAAATCTGATGATGGAATGCTCAAAGGTCACCCTGAGGCTGAGATTCTTGTCACACCCATGTTGACCTAAGGTCAACCTGACGCCTCACACACAGGACATAATCCATTTAATACAAGGGATAGGCAGAGATCTCTACTATATAATAACTGAAACACACAGGTTTATATATACCTGTGTTTATATATGTAATATATATTGCTTGTTTAGCATGAATTACGTATATTGGTAATTATTTATCTTGTCAACATATATGTGTTCAAGTGTATCAGTGTTATGAGATAGTGTGGAGAGTGGTGGGTCATGTGAAAGTCTGTGCTCATATACCCTATATATTACAAAATATATGCAAAATCCTGCATGACTATATAATTCAAATACAGTTTTCATGTTTTTTAAACTTTGAAAAAAGAAAGAAAAAAAATAAGAATATTTTATATTTTTTTCTTTTGTGGTAACTTTATCTCTACAATTAGCAAATAATTACATCTGGAATAAGATTACATATCTGATCATTTATTTCTTTTGTAAAAAAAAGAATTAGATTAATTAAAAACCAAAAATGAAGATAAGTAATTTTTTTTCTTAATTTGGTTTGTGTGGATCTAATCCTGTATTCAGAAATTATTGGCTGTAAAATGAGTGCGTCTTTATTATTCTCTCTCTCTTCTTCTTTGTGCCTGTAACTGAGCTGGAGTGAAGGAAGCAAATTTATCACTAAAAAAGATTCAACCACTGCTGTAAATTGTTTTTGATTATCAAGTCTAAAGTGACCTCACTTGTAGTATAAAGAGATGGAAACAATTTATTCTATTAAAAAGTAGTTAATATGAACAGGTAAAGTCTAACTTTTAAAAGTGTTGATCATATTTGTTCACCAGAGATAGCTTACTGATTTCTTTGAACATTGTGTATTGCTAAATGTGTTTCTTAAATAGTTTGCTAAGAGAAGAGAAAAAGAAATTCATGAAAAAAGCAACCTCGTAGTCACTGCTTCCTAAGTGACCAGACCAGCAAACAAATACAAATGATTATAGTATATGTATGTAGTGTAGGGAAAACAGTATATAAAATAGGAACATGGACCATCCCTGATGTAGAAGCATCATTTACCAATTATTAACCATGGAAGTGACTTTTAAAACCAGGATTATGACAACTATGCAAGGTGATTTTGAATATATGTGCACATATTCTACATATCCACAAATCTAAAGGAAAATAAAAACATGCGTACTTTGAACTATAAAATAAAGTGACTTCCATACCAGAGATGAGAATAAACTAATTTTGTTTATTGCATTAATTGTATTGTTATTATTTCATTTTTTTATTATAAATGTGGTTTGTATTTAAAGTCATTTTAAATATAGAATTTTGTGATTATATATTTTAAATCATTTTTGTTGGTTTCTGTAATAAAGAAAATGTTCTTTACTTCTAGAAATTATGGGGATATATTTGACTTTTTTTTTATATGTCATAGCATATCGGTTGGGACATGAACCCACAACCGTCTGCAACCAACTACTTGCTTGCAAGGCAGCTGTGATGACTTCTCGGCTAACAATGCTTGACATATTTTTGGAATTATTATTATTAAAGTGTTAATTTTATTATAAATCTTATTCTTAGTGGCATGTCAAAATATTTCTAATACATTAACAGTGTGTGTGTGTGTGCATAATTTATATAACTAATTATTTAACAGAAAGATTAAAAGCTAGAATTTCCAGATAAACACCAGTCTTGAAATTAAGAATCATAATAAGGGTTAAGTTATATGGTAATAGAATGCCATAGAAATAAAAAAATGGCTGTCGCTCATTAATTACAAATATTTTCATACTGCATGATCTATTGGTTAACCACTGATAAAGTTATAATAAAAATATAATTAAGCTCAACAAAAATTATACATAGCTGTAAAATAGATTATTAATCCAGTAAGTTATATCTTTGGTCATAATAACTAGGTTGTGGTGCATCGGGTGGGTAACAAACAAATAGCCTTGAGCAGACCAGTACAGATATGATATAATGGTATGCTCTATATATTAATGATTAATCAATAATCAATTGGAATATATATAAATGAGAATGTTTGTGATTTTATAACACAATAAATATTTCACCAATCTTGATGAATTTTGCATGATTTTTTTTTTCTGTATAGAATTTTATTACCTATAAATGTGTGTTTTTTGGTATGTAATTGTTTTAAAATAAGTATAATTTGCAATATAAAAGTATGTGGAAAATCTATACCATAACTGTTTTTGAATAACATCAAAAAAATATAAAAAGAGGGCAGCACTGATTAAAAGATTACAGAGTTGAAAAAAATTTCAATGAAAAATATAGTTTTTGATAAAGCATGACAAAATTTGATCTTATAAATATATTTTAAATCAATTAAATTGCATTTGTACCACATATTTAATGACAATTTAAATTAGTTATAATAATGAATTTAATAAACTTTTAGAATTTCATCAAATATCTATTTAACAGATGTTAAAGTAAAATTTAAAATGGCATGGATGCAACAAGAGAAGTACTATTGAATTTGATAAACTTTTAGAATGAAATTAATAAACTACTCAGATGTCAGCTCAAATATATTTAGCACATAAAAAAGTAAATTTTAAAATTTCATGGGTACAGCAAGAGAAATACTACTGAATTTGACAAACTTATACAATCTCTTTTTAATTAGAGGGTATTTGAACTCAGATTTTTAAGCTCCCTTTAGTCATATACTTCATCTTATACTACCAATACCCATGGCCACATACATGTGGAAAAGATAAATAATCTCTAATATACATATTTTGTGCTGAATCAGCACTCATCACTTGGTCTGAAACACCATTGTCTACCATATATATATAATCAGTGCTCCCTTTATATTAAGATAGCAAATCTTCAAACTGCTATTATATTTTAAATATAATTAATTAACATGTGAGAAAGTAAATTTTAAAATGGCATGAAACTTATCCTGATTTTAAAGGTATTTATTTCCATTAATTAACTAAAATATTAATATATGTATAAAATAACAACAAGGTAGAGTAAATTTAAAAAATAAAAAATAAGTGCGAAAGATAGGTTCCCATTATTTATTTGTTAAAAAATGTCAACTTATAATAATTTTTAAAAATGATAACTTTTCTACAGTAGTCAATATATATATTTTTCTATCCTTTATTTATCTATTATTTACATATCAAATCCAATAGTTGTAATATCTAATTAAAATTTTACACAGATGAACCTGCAAAATATGTCTTTTATATCAGTAACCCATGAAAACATTTGTATGGACATATATATATTGTAACCTTCAGAATTGTTGAATGCTGTATTCCATTTAAATTGAAGAAAGAAGGCCCAAAATGTTGGTGCCAATTTGTAACTGATTGAATTGATGGATGAAGGTGATGGTTAGGATGATCGATCTGATTTGATAAAAAATCTAAAAATCTAATTTAAATTAATCTGGTCTAGCTCAATCGGGTCGCCGTTATGTAATAAACCATCACAAAGCACAAATAATCTCTCTTAAAGTTTAATTTACTTAAGTTATAAGTGAAATGGAGGAATAATGAGACTATCTGCTCCAGACAGCAACAAATCCATCACAATTACAACATAAATTGCAAAGAGCAGTGAAACCAACTACTATTGCCCTAAACAATAATATAGGATTAGGCTAACTACTTGATTGGCAATCTAATCAAAATCAAATCCCAATAACTAAAACAGATTCCAATATATATTTTATTAGCCTGTTACAGTTATAGTAATTTAAATCTACTTTATTATTTAAAAATGCTGCCCTTTTTAACTTAATGGATAAGCTTCTAAGTATCTGTAATAGTACTTTACAAAACATTTGTTTACATATATACATTATTTAAATATCAAAACAAAATAATACTTGAACCCAAATATATATATATATCTATCTTAATAAACGCTAAATAGAAAGATAAACACTCGTGTTAATAAGCGATATATATTTCTTTCTACTTCAATCTCTAATTAATAATTTTCTGTGGGCATCAACTGGTTTTGTTATAATTTTATAAACACTTTGAAAATTTATGCACTCACTTAAATGTTTAAACAAATTAATATACGTCTATGGTTTACTAAGAAGCTACAAAATAATTTATAAATAATTTATAAATATCTTCCAATAAAGTGCTGCTTAATTAGTGCTTCGTTTATGTTTTTAAAATAGAATACTTCACTGGAGTTTAATATCAACACTCTATTAGCTCATCTCTAAATCTACAATGTCCAACCACATTACATAAAAGACATATCAAGTTTCTATTGGATGTTTATTCACCTGTAAGTATTAATACAATCTGTTTGAAATTTTAAACAATTGAATAAAAATTGACCGGCAACAATTAAAACATATGATTATAATTAATATTTATACAAATCAAAATAATATTCAATTAAATCAGTCGATGAAGTTTATTCTCTTCATTTTATAGGAGTTTAAGGAAAATATCCAAGATGAATTATTCTGAACCAAACGATAAAGTATAATCTATTTAGATTTTTATGACGAAATCAGACAAACATGAAATGATTGACTTTGTAATATTAACTAAGATAAATGAGAATATGTATATATTTTAAATAGTTAATATAAAGGTTACTAATTATCTATGTAGAAAGTTCCTTATATGCATATAACAGCAAATTAGTCCGATTTATATTTATTTGCAAAACATACCTTATCTTATATTCCAATTTGCTTGCCAAGCTGAGTTTGAATCTTGTTACTTAAATAGCTACGCCTTATATAATCCAAATAAAACAAAATAATTAACCTAGTCTTGATATTTAAATTAACTCAATTTATTAGATTATAGAAAAGAAAATTGACAATATTAATGATAAAATACATCGGAAATGACCTTATATTTTAGATTGGTTGACTAAATAAAAATGATCAAATTGCTATGTGTATCTCTGAATATGTTGCAATAACAATTAAGACAAAAAAAAATGAATGAGTAAATGACGGGAAAGGCTTTTGGATATTTTACAAAAAAAAAAATTTACATATAACCGATACCAAAAAAAAAAAAGTGAAATAGGAGGGTATCAAAATCTATTTGTTTATCAAAATAATAACGGATAAATGAATATGAAATAATAAATATATTTGAGTCTTTCCGATCATCTTCATTTTATAAATTATATTACTTTTAGAGATAATAAAAAAAAATCATTCCCTTTTATTACATATAAAAAAAATTAATACACGCACATTTTATATAAAAAAAAAATCATACCATATATATATGAGTCTGTTCATTCACTATTTATTGGCCCATTGATTGACTTCAGTTCTTATGGTGTAAAGAGAAGTTTCTTTGTCAGAAATAATAATCGCAAACTTTATAAGGCTTCACTAAAAGTTTTCTTTTTCCGTCCGAAGAGGTGAGTGCACTTTGATTATCCCTTTTATGATGTGAATTGATCCAGTGGGTTCCTGTTCCTTTAATCGTGAGACGATGTTTACACAAATCCATTTTTTTTATATATAAAGCATTTTCCTTTACCTCATAGGTTTTTTTTTTTTTACTTTGCTGCCGCTTTTCCCGGAAACTTTTCGCAACTGCCCGCTAAATGATTGAACGGGCAGATAATTCCACTATTTTCCCATGTTTTATGGTTTTACACACAAAAAAAAATATTGAAAAAACTTTATTTGTTAAGACAGAAAATATGTCTGTCCTTGACTATAGCAAAATGATGAAGAAGATCCTTTTATATTCTGTCGCGTCTTTTTTATATGTTCTCTTTCTGACATTTTTCGTATCTTGATGACCATTCAATATTACTCAATTAAAAACTCAATTCTATCAATTTTCTTATAGTGGTTTTCCGCGGTTTTGGGGAAAGTTCGGAGAAAAAGATACATGAAAATTAAATCCAAATTCGATTACAATTTTTTTATTATTTACAAACCAAAATACAAAATTGATATAGTAACCTCTTTTTAAATTATTGATAAACATCAATAATTTACACATATTTATATTTTTTAATAATAATATTTTTTTAAATTAATTTATAAACAAGTATACACAATATAAAAAACATTGAACTGTATATAATAATGTTACTATGGTGACTGCATTCATATATGAAATATATAAAATAATATCGATCCTATTTAGTTAAACTTATATTGTACTGAATTGTTTATTTTTATATATATATATACCTGGATCATCAATTTGAACATTCACAACATCTCCCCTCTACAGAAAGAAAAAAAAAATAACGACACTTTTTCCCTTCTCTAAAATCATTAAGCATTTTAATTTCTGCACAGATAAACGTCTATCATTTCCATCTGTCTTGATTTTAATATCATTTGAAATGTTAGTAAAAAAAAAATTTCAAATATCTTATTCTCATAGAAGCAATGTGGAATTCGTTCATTCCATTTATGCTTGTCTAATTAGTTTACCTACATGCATTTTTTTTTTTTTATATCTACCATTTATGTAGTATAATCGCATCTCTAGGTTTTTTTTTTTTTCTTTTTTTTTTTTTTATATTGGATTTCACAATCAAATTATTACATCTTTATATTCCTCTCTGCAACTTTCTGGACAACAATGCTCTAAAATTAGAGTCAAACAAGAAAATCATTTAGTATTTGCTTTATACAAGCCAAATATATTATGGAACAAAATTCATTTATAAGCCAAATATTATTAGTTACTCTCTAATAATCATATATTTTTATTGCATTGTTAAAACATATATATATTCATGGTTTTATTTTCTTAAAACTCAACAATAGCTTTTATTATTATTTTCTTTAGACATATCTGTAGTTCACTTCAGTGACACTACTATGGGCCTAAATTTTAAACATTCAATATTGTCCTATAATGAGAATGTAACTTTAGTTAATTAATATCTTATATTTATTCAATTCCTGCTTTGGACATTGAAAATATCAACTTTTAAAGTCACTTTTCCTATAAAATAATCTAAACAAATGAAAATTAACTCATACAGTGAGCTGGAGATTCAAAACAACAGAGATATCCTATTTTTAAATCACTTCTAATACTAAAGTAAACTGATTATATGTCAATCAAATCTAATTTTAATTTCTGGAGGATCTGACAACTACTTTACAAACCGAGCTGTGCTCTACATTGATGCTAATCAGGGACATTTATGTTTGAATAGCTTTATTTTATACAGGTTAGGGAAACTACTAAACATTTCTCTTTAAAATTATAACTCATATTAAAAGATAAATCCTGCCATTAAGGATTTCTTCCTACCTGCCAATGAACAATAATAAGTCTGGGACATCTGTCGACTTCAGACTTCAATATAATTTTATATAGAGTTATGAGCCACAACACACATCTATAGTTCTGCCAATTTCCTCAAAGAAAAGACTTAACCATACAAATATTTACAATTTACAAATAGCACAGACATTAAAATCTTACACTCTACATCTCTAATGCATTAAATAACACATTCACCATCATCAGTCAATTCTACAAGGTTTGATTTTAAACAGTACTTGCATACTATACAATGAAAATCTTCAAAAGTACTTTGACTATAAATATTTCTCTATTATTTTTTTTTTATAGGGTGGTGCTACTGGCTTTAAGCTTCGGGAATTGAAGGTACCTTTTTCACCTTCCGGGGTTTCTATGAGAAATGCATTCTCCCCCACTTTTCTTTTTATTTGGAATGGTCCCTCATATATATTCAAAAACTTTTTGAACTTATAATTCTGCGGGTCACTGATTTGGCGAGTTCTTATAAATACAAAATATCCTAATTTAAATATACAAGGCTTATGAGAGGCTTGGGTAATCCTTTTCTGTCCCATCTCTCTCAAATTCTGGCTAGCCTTTGCTAAGTCATTATCATAATCTACCTTTTCTTCAGTTATAATAGGTAATGGTGCTTTAATTAATATGGGCTCTTTATATCCAAAGTGCAAATACATTGGGGTGTATTTAGTGGATTCATTCTGTGTTATATTTATATAGTGAATGACATCCTTTAATTTATTCACCCAAGCATAGTGGTTGCTTCCTAGGTATACCCTAAATAATCTACCCAGCTCACGCATAACTCTTTCACATGGGTTAGATTGTGGGTTCCTAATTGAACACAGAATATGTTTTATACCCTGCCGTTCAATCCAACCTTTCCACTCCTTAGATAGGAATGATGTAGCATGGTCTGTCAAGATAGCCTTGGGTTTCCCTATATTTACAAATTGTATTTCTTGCAAGCATTTAATTACATTCTTTGAATTTGCCCTGGTCACCGGATATGCCCCTACAAATTTGGAGAAGACATTATAAGTGACCAAAACAAACTTAAACCTTTTATAAGCTGGTAAAGGCCCATAGAAATCAATTGCCAAGAGATCATTGGCATGAGCAGGTATTATTTGTTGCAATGTCCCAGCATATGACTTGCTAGCATATTTAGATCTCAAACAGATCTCACAATATTTGAGCCTGTTCATTATGGATGCATACAATCCAGGCCAGTAAAATAGTCTGCGCACAACATATTCTACCTTTCTGGGTCCGTAGTGCCCATAAAGACAATGCACATAATATATCAATCGATTTCTAATACAATGCACATAATATATCTATCGATTTCTAATACATGATGGTATCACAACTCTCCATGATTGTTCATGGTCCTCCTTTACCTTATAATACAACAGACCTTCACTCATCTTATATCTAAAAATTACTTTACTCTTGATTATTCTTTTTATGGCCATTGATTCAATCCCTGCATCCAAATATTGAATAATAGCACTCAACTTTGGATCACCAGATTGTAAAAATTTTAAGTTCTTTAAATCATTTTCCACTGATTCATCAACTACCAGAGAGATTACAGTGATAAAAGCATGATCGAGATTTAAGTGACAGGTGTCTATCTTGACAGAATTCCTACTTAGAATATCTGCTACTATATTGTCTTTTCCTTTACAATACTGAACCTTATAATTAAATTGTTGAAGGTAGAGACTCCACCTAACTAGCCTTTCACTATTTAGATAGCTTCGATTTATAAACTCTAAACTCTTGTGATCTGTAATAACAACTATTTCAGATCCAAGCAGATACTGTCGAAGCTTTTGAAATGCCCATACAACAGCCAATTTTCTGTGGTGGTATAATGTAATTCTGTACCTTTCAACAATCTACTCAAGAAATATAAGACACGGGGCTTCTTTTCATGGTCCAGCTGGAATAAAACTACTCCTAGACCATACCCACTACTGTCAGTTTGTACATAAAATATTTCTTGGAAATTAGGGTAATATAAGATTACAGTATTTAGAAAATTTGATTTTATTTTTTTAAATTCTTTAGAGTGGTTCTCAGTCCATTTCCATTTCACATCTTTCCTTAATAGATTTAATATATGAACAGTGTCATATGCAAAATTTTCATAAAATCTATGATAAAAATTGCAGACACCAAGGAAAGAACGTAGTTGCTTTCTATTCTCTGGAATGGGAAAATTTTGAATAGACTTTATTTTCTCTGGATGCGGTTTTATTCCCTCATATCCTACAATATGTCCCAAAAATTGTATCTCCTTAACAGCTATTCTACTCTTTTTTAAATTTATTTTAATATGTTTCTCTTCACACTCTCTCAGAAACATATTAAGATGATGAAAATGCTCTGACATGTTTTCAGAAGCAATCACAACATCATCTACATACATAGTAATGATGCTCTTTACTTCATCAGACAATACCTTGTCTTAACATCTGAGGAGTCCAGCTCCACTATTTATAAGCCCAAAAGGCATTCTTTTAAACACATATGAGTAGCCCTCAAATTTAAATGCAGTGTATTGCTGATCTTCATCATGCAAATATACCTGCCAATAACTAGCTGTTAAGTCGACTGTAGAAAAGACCTTTTTGTCCTTAAATTTAATGAGCATTTCCTGCACAGTAGGAGGAACATCACGTTCTGGAACCGTTAACTGATTCAAGAACCTCGCATCCAAGCAAATACGTATGGACCCGTTCTTTTTACGAATGACCACTAATGGACTGTTATAGGCTGAGGGACTTTTCTTAATAATTTTCCACTCAACCATTTGATCAATTTGTTTTCTTACTTCATCTTTATATTGATGAGGGATAGGATAGCTTTTACATTGGAAGGGGCTATAGTCCCTCAAGCGTATCCGATGCACATATCCCTTTATCACATCAGGCTTTTTAGAAAACACATCCTTATATCTACATAGTAACTGAAAAAACCTTTGCTTATAGTTGTCATCTAACTCAGATGATTCATCGACCTTTGCATATAAATCTGACTTTGTAGAATTATCTTGGATGGTTAGTATATTTACACTCTTAATGGGTACTGACCTCTTAAAACTATGCTTTTCCCCTTTTATAATTATTTCCTGATTTGCATAATCGATAATACATCCAAACCGATTCATGAAGTCGGATCCTATTATGACCTCATGAATAAGTCCAGACATAATCAAAAAGATTTGTTCTACTGTAATTGAATTAATTCTCACATTCAGCCATACTTGCTGAGTAAACAATTTTGCCTTTCGACCATTTGCCATTATAACCTGTGTCTGTCTCAATGGCAACATAGGGATTTCAGAATCGATTTCAGCAAGCTTATTATAAAAATTTTCAGAGATAAGGGAAATTTGACTCCCTGAATCAAGTAAAGCCCTTACTGAGGTACCCTGAATAACTATAATAATTTCTGGACAATAATTAATGATATAACTTTCCAAATCCCTATCATAATCATCATCTTCTGTTTCAAAATTTATTGATTCCAAATAACTAAAAATATCATGGCTCCCCAAATTCACTATACTATGAGGCTCCCGCAGTGAGAAACATTCCAACGAGGCCATTTTTAATTTAAAGGACTAGTCTTAGGCCTAGCCCCTAGCATTTTCACAGGTGTATTCTGTGATATGCTGACAGGATAACTTCCTGCTGCACATGCACCCTTTTCTGCTCTATCATAACCTTTGGGATTAGCCCTGTTTGTATTTACTGGTGTTAAAGACTTGGCATATTTAGTGCCTCTATAATACCTATCATTTCTATTATCTAAGGTCCTTCTATTTCTATAATATTTAATGGGAGAAACATTGTAAGTAGGATCATTTCTGTGGTATTTATGACCACTTCCTGTAGGTGCTTCACTTGCCTCAAGTGATCCAAGTATATTGGACACCTCTTCAACAGTATGCCTATCGGCAGCAATCAGAGTTTGCTCAATATGGCATGGCAGGTTTCTCTTAATGATACGAATTATTTGGTTTTCCGACAACGGATATGCGGTCAGCATTTTCAATTTTGCTGTCTGCATCCGGAAAAATTGAGTCAAGCTACCCTTACTAACACTATATTTATCTTGGCTAATCTGGTGCCTAATGTTGTCCTGTTTGTCTTCCCCCCAAAAACTATTCAACAATACATATTTAAAATCCCCATATGTTTCGGGCTTATTAAACAAGGACTTCCACCAATGTTTGGCAGATGCACTCAAATGATTACTAGCCACCGACAATTTTTCCATCTCACTTAATCTACTTAATGAGAATAGCTCTTCCAGTGCGCTTAGATACTCTATGGGGTTTTCATCATAATCACCCTTGAAGACTTTGAGTTGGATAAACCTTGCTATGTTTCCATCTATCCTTTCTTTCTTAATTTCTTCTGGACTATGTATTAATTTATTATTCTCATCCCCATACATTGATGGTATATCATGATCACTTCTATTTAACTTATTTTCTGTGGCAAAATATTGATATGGTTTATCCATTAGACTATCATTACCTTTTACCATAGTATTCTTTATTCCTACTATTTTATCTTCCAACATTATAGATATCCTATGATTGAGATTTATTTCCTGTTCCTCCAAATGCCTATTTATTTCTTGTTTCAGTATCTTGCTATTATCTTTAATTTCATTATAAACCTCTTCTTGATTTTTAGCATAATTTTCTAACTGTTGCAATGATGATTGGTGACTATCTAGTCTATCCTTTAAATCATCTAACTCTCTTGCCTTCACTTGCTCAATGTTGCTTAACTCTTCTTGGACACCTAGTAGACTATTCTGCGATTCTTTACACACTTTCTGTAATTTCTTTATTTCATTATCAGCCTTGTTATGTTTCTTGCATACCTCTTTATATTCAACTTTCATCTGGCTTTGAAGATCCTTAACTTCTAGCTTAAGATTGTTTACTTCTACTTTTGAAGCCTCTTGACCATCCTTGTAAGCTTTCTCAAATTTTGTATACTTTTTCTCTAATTCTTTGTGCCCAACTTTACAATTTTTAACTTCCTCACTCAAGTTTTCAAATCTATTTTCTAATCTTTCTTGTGATTTATTTAACTGGTCCCTTAACTCATTAAATCTGCTATCACATTTACTATCAGATTTTTTTTAACTGAGCATCTAAGTCATATTTAAATTCCTCAAACTTGGCATTGGTAGCATTTAACTCGATTTTGCATAAGCCAATTTTAATATTTACCTCCTCTCTAAGTTCTTTATGTTCTTTAATCATATCACCCAGTTTATTATTCATGTCTTCTCTTAACATTTGATTATCTCTGCTCATGTCACTAAATTTATTATTTATATCACTATTCATATCACAAAATTTATTATTTATATCACTACTTATATCTTCTCTTAACTTATTATTATCTCTGCTCATGTTACTAAATTTATTATTTATATCACTACTTATATCTTCTCTTAACATTTGATTATCTCTGCTCATGTCACTAAATTTATTATTTATATCACTAAATTTGGCATTTATACCTTCAAATTTATTATTCATATCACTTTTCATATCACCCATCTTTTCCATTAATTCTTTCAGAATTGGATACAAATCTCCTTCAGGTTTTGATAATTTTTTTTTCTTATTGCTTTCCATTTTTTTTTCTATTTATGTCAAATATAATATCTCTATTTTAAATAAATTGCGAAATACTTTACTTTTATTTATTCTTACATAAAACATATCTACCCATTCAATCCTACAGCTGTGAATAAAAATCCCCAAAGAACGACAACAACAAATATTCTAATATCTTATTTAAACCTATGATATAATATAATCAGCTATATAACTCTACCAATGCATATAAAAATAATACCATGTTTTAGCATCTATATGAGACTCAAACTTGGATCTTTAATTGGTTATTTCGGCCCCACACTGGATGCCATTTTGTAACCGTCGGAATTGTTGAATGCTGTATTCCATTTAAATTGAAGAAAGAAGGCCCAAAATGTTGGTGCCAATTTGTAACTGATTGAATTGATGGATGAAGGTGATGGTTAGGATGATCGATCTGATTTGATAAAAAATCTAAAAATCTAATTTAAATTAATCTGGTCTAGCTCAATCGGGTCGCCGTTATGTAATAAACCATCACAAAGCACAAATAATCTCTCTTAAAGTTTAATTTACTTAAGTTATATGTGAAATAAAGGAATAATGAGACTATCTGCTCCAGACATCAACAAATCCATCACAATTACAACATAAATTGCAAAGAGCAGTGAAACCAACTACTATTGCCCTAAACAATAATATAGGATTAGGCTAACTACTTGATTGACAATCTAATCAAAATCAAATCCAATTAATAACTAAAACAGATTCCAATATATATTTTATTAGCCTGTTACTGTTATAGTAATTTAAATCTACTTTATTATTTAAAAATGCTGCCCTTTTTAACTTAATGGATAAGCTTCTAAGTATCTGTAATAGTACTTTACAAAACATTTGTTTACATATAGACATTATTTAAATATCAAAACAAAATAATACTTGAACCCAAATATATATATCTATCTTAATAAACGCTAAATAGAAAGATAAACACTCGTGTTAATAAGCGATATATATTTCTTTCTACTTCAATCTCTAATTAATAATTTTCTGTGGGCATCAACTGGTTTTGTTATAATTTTATAAACACTTTGAAAATTTATGCACTCACTTAAATGTTTAAACAAATTAATATACATCTATGGTTTACTAAGAAGCTACAAAATAATTTATAAATAATTTATAAATATCTTCCAATAAAGTGCTGCTTAATTAGTGCTTCGTTTATGTTTTTAAAATAGAATATTTCACTGGAGTTTAATATCAACACTCTATTAGCTCATCTCTAAATCTACAATGTCCAACCACATTACATAAAAGACATATCAAGTTTCTATTGGATGTTTATTCACCTGTGAGTATTAATACAATCTGTTTGAAATTTTAAACAATTGAATAAAAATTGACCAGCAACAATTAAAACATATGATTATAATTAATATTTATACAAATCAAAATAATATTCAATTAAATCGGTCGATGAAGTTTATTCTCTTCATTTTATAGGAGTTTAAGGAAAATATCCAAGACAAATTATTCTGAACCAAACGATAAAGTATAATCTATTTAGATTTTTATGATGGAATCAGACAAACATGAAATGATTGACTTTGTAATATTAACTAAGATAAATGAGAATATGTATATATAATATTCGAATGCAAATATAAATATAAAATTCATATGGAAACAAAATAAAATACTAATAAGCAAAACATACCTTATCTTATATTCCAATTCGCTTGCCAAGCTGAGTTTGAATCTTGTTACTTAAATAGCTACACCGTCTTATATAATCCAAATAAAACAAAATAATTAACCTAGTCTTGATATTTAAATTAACTCAATTTATTAGATTATAGAAAAGAAAATTGACAATATTAATGATAAAATACATCAGAAATGACCTTATATTTTAGATTGGTTGACTAAATAAAAATGATCAAACTGCTATGTGTATCTCTGAATATGTTGCAATAACAATTACGACAAAAAAAAATGAATGAGTAAATGACGGGAAAGGCTTTTGGATATTTTACAAAAAAAAATTTTTACATATAACCAATACCAAAAAAAAAAAAGTGAAATAGGAGGGTATCAAAATCTATTTGTTTATCAAAATAATAACGGATAAATGAATATGAAATAATAAATATATTTGAGTCTTTCCGATCATCTTCATTTTATAAATTATATTACTTTTAGAGATAATAAAAAAAAAATCATTCCCTTTTATTACATATAGAAAAAATTAATACACGCACATTTTATATAAAAAAAAATCATACCATATATATATGAGTCTGTTCATTCACTATTTATTGGCCCATTGATTGACTTCAGTTCTTATGGTGTAAAGAGAAGTTTCTTTGTCAGAAATAATAATCGCAAACTTTATAAGGCTTCACTAAAAGTTTTCTTTTTCCGTCCGAAGAGGTGAGTGCACTTTGATTATCCCTTTTATGATGTGAATTGATCCAGTGGGTTCCTGTTCCTTTAATCGTGAGACGATGTTTACGCAAATCCATTTTTTTTTTTTATAAAGCATTTTCCTTTACCTCATAGGTTTTTTTTTTTTTACTTTGCTGCCGCTTTCCCCGGAAACTTTTCGCAACTGCCCGCTAAATGATTGAACGGGCAGATAATTCCACTATTTTCCCATGTTTTATGGTTTTACACACAAAAAAAAATATTGAAAAAACTTTATTTGTTAAGACAGAAAATATGTCTGTCCTTGACTATAGCAAAATGATGAAGAAGATCCTTTTATATTCTGTCGCGTCTTTTTTATATGTTCTCTTTCTGATGTTTTTCGTATCTTGATGACCATTCAATATTACTCAATTAAAAACTCAATTCTATCAATTTTCTTATAGTGGTTTTCCGCGGTTTTGGGGAAAGTTCGGAGAAAAAGATACATGAAAATTAAATCCAAATTCGATTACAATTTTTTTATTATTTACAAACCAAAATACAAAATTGATATAATAACCTTTTTTTAAATTATTGATAAACATCAATAATTTACACATATCTATATTTTTTAATAATAATATTTTTTTAAATTAATTTATAAACAAGTATACACAACATAAAAAACATTGAACTGTATATAATAATGTTACTATGGTGACTGCATTCATATATGAAATATATAAAATAATATCGATCCTATTTAGTTAAACTTATATTGTACTGAATTGTTTATTTTTTTTTATTTTTATATATACCTGGATCATCAATTTGAACATTCACAACATATATATATATATACTTACCACATAGGCTATGGATTTTTGCTTTATTGTATTTAGCTCAATTTAAGCATTATTTCAATAAAAATAAATGTGAATGGTATCTTCACATTATTTATATACAAAAAAAATATTGAATTAAAATAATTATAAAAAGGCTGACTTTTCTATAGTGGTTTATAAATAAATTTAAACAATACTAAAATTACTCAATACAACAAGTAAGTTATTAAACTAATATCTTCTGTTATATTTCTTTTTATTGAATAACTAAAAGCATTTATAATCATTTATCATTAGCCATACACAGACATCATTTTTAAATCCCACTAGTGAATTAAAAATGTTTTTATTATTTATCTTGGACCCTGAAATAAAAATAGGTCTATGAGTGATGTAGTTGTGTCATTGAAAAATGAGTATGCATTAGTTGGATATTTATCATGCAGTGAATAGATGGACAACTCATCCATTTTATGCTTTAATGCTTTTGGAAGATCTTTATATGTATAGTTTATATTACCACTTAGTAGTATTATTCCTGGTTTCTGTAGTAATTTGTTTTAGATATTATGAATTACATTTGTAATGTCTTTATCCCTTACTATTGAATAAACTGCAATAAAATAATATAGCATTTTTTGATAGACAAAAGAAATAACTATATAATTTGTCTGTAAGTACAGTATCTGAATTTTTTCTATATCTGAGTGGATACTAATTAATACAACCACTCCTTATGGTGGTTTATCATTAGCTTTATATAAAACTGTATTTTGTTTGGTTAATATATCTTATAAATTTTGTTGTTTTATGATTTATCTTTGTCACTGTTAATATAATTACATTAGTCTTCTGTTGGTGTATTCAATCTGAAATTTTTTCCATTTCATTTGGGCCATTAATTTTTCTAATATTAAGGGTCATTATTTTTAAGTTACTATTCATGATTTTTGGATTATATTCTTTGCTTCACTTTCTATTTTATCTTCTATAATAATATCAGTAATTCTTTGTTTTTTATCATTTGTCATTGATTCTTTATGCTGGCAGGTTGCTTATCTTTTATTAAAATGTTTTTTTCTCCATCACTTGCTCATGTTTTTGACTTTTGCTACTTCTATTAGTATGTTACATCTACTTACTTCAAATCATTCTTTTTTTGCTTTGATCAGTGATTTCTTTATTGTATATCATCTCAATATCCTTTGGAAATTGCATTTCATCTACATCATTGTTATAGATACCATTTGCGTTTAATGGCTTTTCTATATATATATTCAGAGACTTCTTTCATATTATCCTCAATACTTTGCATTTCTAAATCAATATCAACTAAATCCCTTATTTGTATGATTAGCTACAAAGCTTTTCCAATTTTTGTTTTTATTAATATTGCATATGTGGTCTAATCTGTCAAATTTATCACATTCAGAACAATTTTCAACTTGACAATTTACATCTATATGCCCAATTCTGTTGCAGCTGAAGTAGAGTGGGTGTATTACTTTTAATATAATTGATATTGGCATTTCATCATTAATTAATCTATAGAGTAATTGTTCTTTTCAAATTCCTTTTTTTGTTTTAAAAATATTTTCCAGGAATTTATTGATATTTGGAATGAAATGTCAGGTGCCACTTCCCCTTCCATTTTAATCACCCAATTGTTTATCTCCATTTTATAGAATTCTTTACTGAAACTTGGTGGTATATGCAAGACTCATCCAAAAACCAAGGAGTTTGGCTTTTTAGACACATAATAGATTTTGCACCCCTATACTTATTTAATTAGGCTGTCAGCTCTTTGTTATTTTTATTAAAGTATTCAATTGACATAAAACCCCTTGCTGGGAAAAATGCAATTTGTTTTATTGTGTCATTCAGATTACGATTGTTTAGCAATTTGAGATATTCATTTAAATTGGGTTTATCCCAAATATGCTCATTTCTATTAATTAATTGTATAAATGAATACTATATGTAATTATTCAAACTATAAATGCATTATTCTCATCAATAGAATTCTTCAGGAATAATAAATTTCATATCTATCTTAATTTTGTCGCTTTCCCAATTCACTTTCAAATAAGTGCTTTTTATGCTAATTTTTATCCTTATTTTATAGCAATTAGGTTAGACTTGGTGAATGTATGTCCTTATTTAAAATTTTCTAATCTATATTTATAATATTTATTTTCATTTTCAGCTATGAATTCCTACAGGCTTTCATCAATTGTATCATAATTTTTTTAATTCAATAATTAATTTTAACTGCTATTTTGATTATTTTTAATGGATTTGTTATTTTAATATGTCCCGAATAATTAATCCATTTTGAATCTGCATGAGCTGGTTGAAAATCGAAGACATTAATTTAATGTCCTCATAACTATAGCAAACACTAAAGCTTCATTTTATTTACTACATATATATTGTTATCCTTTTCTTTTTTAGATACTAGTTTATGATATTTTATGCAAATTACAGATACTTTATTTATTATTTTTTCTCCAAACTTATTGATTTCTTATTTACTTCATTTTAAAATTTGGTCATTTCTTATTGAGATAACCAGTAGATCTAACTTACGTTGTTCCGTATAAGTGTAATTTACCTATGAATAATGCTTTAACCTTTTCTGAAAAATAGTTAAATATTCCATTATAAATTTATTTTAAAAACTGTAGATATAAGAAATATTATACTTAATTTATATTACTCATTAAAGGGGGGGGGGATGAATATTTATATCATTCAGTGCTGAAATGTCTGATCCAACAAAGAATAAAATAAATTAATAAAAGACATTCCCTTATTATTAAACAGTGGTTATTTTATATTTTAATTTACAGTCTGGCTCTTATAACCATTTTAAAATTATTTACTGATTAAACATTCAAATGAGAACTTTTCTAAAAGCAATTGAAAAATCAAATAGAAATTTATATAAATTTAGCAATAAGCCTGTTAGGAATTATTTAAATAAATAAAATGTATATCTGTCTTTAAATGCTTATTTAAGGGCAATGAATATTCAACATCTCAAAAAAAATAATGATATGGAAAACAACATTTTTCAGATTAATAATCTATCAGGTAAAGAGGATTTGGAGGCTTCTGTCTTACTTTACCATCTATCTAAGAATAGTTAAATTTTAATTTGCTAATTAATAATTTATAATTATATTGGATTGGATATGGATATGGCATGTGAAATAAAGATTTTAAGCCTACTTATAACTAAGCAAACATTTCCAAATTTCACATGCCAAATCCTATTTTATAAATAAGGCCAGATAGTTTGCTGACTATCATTATTTCTAAATTTTAGATGATAGGGAATTTTTAAAAGTCTACGATAATATTATTTTCCTTCAAAATTATTGGAATATTTAAAAATATATATGAATCACAGTGTGTCACTTGATTTTAAAAGGCCCCTATTGTTATAATTTATAAAAGTACAAAGATAAAAAAATATACCAGTAATTATTATGGACTAAACATCACGTGATCGCCATTTCTTATGCTTGCTCTTAACTGGAGGGTTGCATTAGATTCTAAGATCTAGGTGCAGTGCTCTCAGATCTAAGCTCCCTCACTGATGAAGGCCACAAGCCAGAAACTAGTCTAGGGATATTGGATGAGTAGGCACTAGATGGAGATTTTATGCACAAGCCTTCTGGCATCCATTGATTATTCTGGCTTGCATTGAGTGGCAATACATATAGAGAGTTTTGCCTGTTTTAATTATTATGGAGTATCATTATTTACTTTAGTAAAAAATATTTGTATGGATTATACTGAACTGAGATGAATAATTATCAGTAGCTCAGTATGGTATGATGTGTCAAGACACACACACACACAAATATATATATATATATATGTAAAAAGACAAAAGAATTATCATGAGTAATTTTTTTTTAATTTCCTTTTTTAATTTTGTCAAGGACTTAGACTTTCTTAATAATAAGGTTGGTAGTAAAGTTTGAAATCAATTAATTATTTATGGAAACTTATATGTTTGTTTATGTTGCCATATAATGTTATTAGTATTTTGAATGAAACTGGTTTTAAACAGAATTGCATAATGGCATTAATTTTGTATTTTTATTTTTACAACAATTTTACTGGTGAGATTTCTGAAGGAATTTTTAACTGAACTTGCACACTGATAATTTTACTATTTTTGCTAATTAAAAAAGCAAACAAAAATACAATATACAGAATATTGTAAATGTTTGAAATGCAATCTATAACGACTACGATTTAGTCATTCATGTTCAAAATCTCAGGTGTTCTGTCATCTAATAATGAAAACATGTTGAATTTTTAGCAGAGGGGATTATAGACTTAAGAATGTATATAAGTTAAAATATTGAAGTTTTTTTTACATAGAAAAAGTAACTTAGATGTTAAGGTGTAGAGAGATTTCAAGGTGTCGCCGCTGTCTTCAGAAATCTAACTGATCGTGTATTTCATCATAGTAATATATTATTTCAATTAAAACAGTTGCATAAAACAATTGTTATACAGGGGAAAAAATTAATAAGAAAATAAAAAATGAATATTCTATTATTATAACACTAAAAATGTGCCTTAGAAATATACCAAAACATTTTAAAACTATAATGGCAAAAGCCACTTTATATATTTAGAACATTTTTAGAAATGATGATATTAAATCCAAAAGTCAGATGGCATTATTTTTATGAAAGAAATAGAATCTGTAAACGGTATTCTATGGTGAATTTGAGCAAAGTTTTTTCAAAGAGACATTATAACGATTATCTCATTGATATTCTAAGGAGATACAATATCAAATATTTTCTTTATGCAGATGTAGATGAGAATAAAATACAATGGAGAAAACAATTAGCAAAATATTGAAGACTTTGAAAATAATTGTTTGCAGAAGAAGAGGTTAAAAGACAACTTCATTAGATGTCAAGATTACATCTCATCTATGTTATACATATAAAACATATTTGTGTTTAGGAATCTATAGATATAGTCATTTATAAAAAAAATATTTGTCTTTTTTTTCTGAAGTTAGAATGGCCAAACTTGTAGATGAATGGATATTAACGGTAATGAATCTATAAATTTAACATTTTTAATATATATGTACTTGTTTTTTTTTCTTAAACAAAATTGTATTTTTTATTATTAATTTTTATTCCTACTATTTCAAATTTTCTTTAATTAGTATTTCTATAATTTCCTTTTCTTGACTGTTTCAGGAAAAGTCTAAAATCTAACTAAAATATAAAAGTAATTTATATCTATTATACAAAAAACAAATAGTCTGGTCGCGAATATTTCCTATTTATGTATATAGGGAAAATGATTTGTTTAAAATAATTTAGTTAAAAGTACTTTCACTTCATTCTTTCTCTCTATTTGTTTCAAATGTTTACACTTATGCTACAATATATCTTCTTATCATTCCTAATCCATGTTTAAACTCACGTTTAAACACAATAAAATTAGAAACATTTTATTGTTTAAATAACTAATAATTAAAACTCAAAAGTTGTTTTATGCTATTTAAATTAATTTACTCAAATCCAAACAGAGTTTATAAAAATTAAAATAATATATTAAAATAAGTATACAAAAACAGTGAAATAAAAAATAAAAAAATAGTATATTACCTATCTAAATACGGATTAGGATGTCTGAGTAAATGGTGCACGATGACTAAGTAATAAAACTTAATTATTATCAGTGATTTAAATTTCTATAACAAAACAATAATTTCTTCTTAAAAATATTTGCAAATATGATTTTAGATTATAAACTTATGAGTAAATATAAATTACATCGAAAATTCTCTAACAATTCTGCACTAGACTAATATCAAACTAAAATTTCTTTTTTACTATCATTTTTAATTTATTGCAGGATTTCAAGTTTAATCTAAGTTTTACTACCTATACTTTTTTCCCCTCCATATTATCCATAAAATTTTCTTACTTCTTTCATTCACATCATATTTGGCACTATTTTGACATTTTTTAGTTTTTTGAAGTCTAGTTTACAACTTTATAGCCCAATTATATTTCAGAAGCTTAGCTTTTTCTTTGATATAAATTATATCTCTTTGTTCTCTTACCCATGTATTTCGACCATAATTTTTACTTGATAATCCAAATACATATATTCTATTACTTCTTTTATGGTTAACAATTTATAAAATACTTTTATAAAACTTTTATAATTTTTTTTTAAAGAAATGATGTTAATCGTCCTGCCAATGTAAACTCTCTTTGTATAATCTTGGAATCTAATTACTACTGATATATGTTGATGATATTTTAGATCTATGTTATTATAATTTAAAGTATTAACCATAATAAAAATATTTAGTGTTAAATACTTTTTTTCTAATCTGTTGATTATCTTTGTACAACTTTTAATATCTAGATGTTTTCTAGAGGCTACAATAAATTTTGACTTTCTGATATGACCCTAAAGTTCTCATCAAAGGCATTACTGATATATAACTGTTATGTTTATAATTTTAGATATCTACTGTTTTTTTTAATTATCCATATCATTATTGCATTTTTTAATAAGCTGATATACCCTTATCATTTAAACATTTGATATATGGCTATGTTTTTTTTTAATATTTCTTTTAAAACTTCTTCAATGATTGCAACATTTATTTAATATAAAAAGGTTTATAATTTCTCTTAATATGATGAAAAATTCTATCACAAAATAATAATTCAATAATTAAATTATTTAAAAATATATTTGTAAGCATGATTTTTAATGATAAAAAGAAAACAAAATCAATAGTGATGAGATTATATTTAAAACTGATTTAGTTTGTCCTACATTATAACATTCCTTTTTTCATTTTTAAATGTGTTGTTGTTTAATAAATTTATTATCTATGCTATTATTAAGTGATTGCTAATATAGTTAATAATAATTTGGTAACAGCTAAAATCCATAACAAATCTGAATTAATGAGATAGGTGATGTAGTGCCTATAAAAACAACAAAAAGTGATTGTAATATGAACGCTAGTGATAATGACATTTCTGTCGATGTTGAATGTTGTGGTTTACATCAGCATTTTATTACCGGTTGTTATGAAAATTACAGTTAATTAAACTATTTCTCTTATTCTTTTAAAAATATGTAAAATAATAAATCCAACAAAAATATAGTCAAAATGTAATTATTATTAATATTGTATTCAGTATTCAATATTTTGATTATTTAATGGCTGTATTAAACTCAAAACATTAATCCAACTTATATATGAGCTCTCACATGTCCACCATTTCTTATGTTTGCTTATAACTGTTTTAAAACAGGTAAAACTCACTATACATATTGCCACACACAGCAAGCTAGAGTAATTAATGGATGCCAGAATGCTTGTGCATAAAATCCCCATCTAGTGCCTACTCATCCAATATCCCCATACTAGTTTCTGGCTTGTAGCCTTCATCAGTGAGGAGATGGAAAATATAAGTAGGCCATAAATTTAAACTCAACAAATAAGGAGACTCTATTTTGAAAAACTATTGCATTTGAAGTTATGGCAGCTATTAATTGTGCAATGTCCTGCTAAGAAAGGTGAATTTTTCTGTTTTCTCCATCATGGAAAGTTTTGTAATTAAGTGGAGATAAAAGGTAGCTGCTAGTGGGTTGCATTGGATCCTAAGATCTAGGTGCAGTGCTCTCAGATCCAAGGCTTCTCACTGATGAAGGTCACAAGCCAGAAACTAGTCTGGAGATATTGGATGAGTAGGCACTAGATGGGGATTTTATGCAGAAGCCTTCTGGAAGCCATTGATTACTCTAGCTTGCTGTGTGTGGCAATACATATAGTGAGTTGTGCCTGTTATATGAGCTCTCCATAGTAGATAGTATACAATCAAATATAGAAATGGTTAAACATATAAGGAAGTTATGAAGTATCATTAAAATTCAAAAATGTGAGCAATTAAAAAGAATAATTAAATAACCAATGCTGGTATCAAATTATAATGGAGCTTTAAAAATATGAAATCAATTAAAGAATTATTCATGAATATGACATGTTATCAATTACACCTGTCATTAGGTTCTTGTTCACATTATATACATTTGTATCAAGGAATACTAATTTGATGTGAATAAAATTATACAATCCATTGCTGTTATCCATTATTAAAATAAAAAATATTGTAATTTTTTTTATTAATAATATGTCATTGCTGCAGACTGCTAATATATATTATCCAGCAGTATTTATATAAAATATAGATACTTTTTTGCCTGGCTCAATCAAGAATGAATTGTACTCAATGATAACCGCAAGCCATTCTCACAAATTTTCTTTAATATTGTATTAAATAATTATAAAATCATATTATTAAATGATTTCATTTTCTCTTGCCATGTCAAATATCTCACTCATCACAAACTTTATCACACATAATATGGGTTAAATCGTGATTATAATATTCATAGATTATTTTGAATATTAAATGTTATTTATATATATTGTTTCTTGTAAATTGAAACATTCCTTGTGTAGTAAGCAAGTTTTATGTTGAAAGATTATTCTTCCTTCTGTGGCAAATTCTCAACAAAATTATAATAATGTAATGAATTTTAATGTATTTTTAAAAGCAAATTGCATTAATGTTCAACTAAAAAAATACACTTAGTTTTTAAGCAACTCTTAATATTTTAATTTCCAAAATAAAATTTAAACAATTGATGAAATGATATATAATATGAGAAACTTTCTGAACTTTAAGCTTATCAAAAAATATGATATGACAAATAGGTTTCATTAAACTGAATTATGATTTAAAATAATTTATCTTTATAATTTTTATAAACATTTCCTTCCTTTATTGCAGTGTTATTTTATTTTTATAATTAAATTAGTTATTATTAATAATAGTATGTGCTCTCAACTTGACATTGACTATTAGTAAATAGACTAACAATATTTCTTCAGAACAGCCTATCATCTGTTTGGTCTACTGTCTTATCTAAAGCTAGAATATAAACTAAAAGTGATTAAATGTTTGATTTAAATATAGGTAAGGCAAAAACCATCACTATTTGGAATGTTTTAAATTAACAGTACCGATTTTTAATTAATATTTTGTCATAGCTATAATTTATATAAAAATACACAGATAAATCCCATTAAGCATAAGCTTGTAGTTAAGAACTGTAGAGGCCCCTACTATCACATTTTACACGCATATTCTTGAGGCTACAGCCTTAGTAAATATTATTTATGTAATCAATGTGCATTTAAATAAATTTATAATTAAAATCATTAATGTATATATGCATATTAAAACGATAATTTTAAAAGTAAAAGATGTGAATATTTTTGATTCGTTCATTCATGCATTTATTTGTTGTTAATATTAGAATTATACCAATATTTCATCTGCATCTCATTAGACAGTAGTTCTCAGATTTTTTGGATACCTATTCAATTTATTTTAGACATTTCTGCATTATATCTGAATGCCCTCAAAATGGATGGTGAGATGTAGATAAAATGTTTTATAATTCTATTGTTAGCAATAAGCAAATTTACATATAAATAAATCTGAAATATGCATGTTTTCACACATAAGTATATGTACTATACATATGTACATAAATAATATGTATAGCCCATTATACATATATATATATATATTGTAACGAGCACAGACGTTCGTTACATTGTTTTTTTTTATATTTATTAAACATGACAGTAAATTAAAAAGTTCGCATTTAAAAATTTTCTTTAAGAATTAAAAATTGAAATTAAATATCATCTTAAACTCGTATATATTAAATCACACAGATAATGAAAAATTATTAAAATAAAACTTTATTAAAGAAAAAGTATTTTAAAACTAAATTTTAAAAAGATTTGGAGATAAAATTATATCTTTAAATTTATCTTTAAATATATCTTTGATTTGGAAAACAGGTTAATTAATCAGAAATGGAAATGATTGTTAATTAGTTAAATGTAAACCAGCCTTGGGCATTTAAATGTAAAAACAGCGGTCAGATAGGAAAACAATAGAAACAAATAGCCAATGAAAGAAATCCATCGGGAAATCGGACCTCAGCGAAAGGATCATCACATCGATGACATAATGCCAAGTCAATCCTTCGAATGCGTATAAAAGGAAAATTTGGAAATTATTAATCAGTGAGTGAATGATTAATTACGATGTGAGAAATATGTGGTAGGGCAGAAGTGAAGAAGGGATTGAAACAGACGCACGATTCAATCCCTTCAGTTTTGCTAGGAAAGAAAGAGAAATGAACTATCGTTTTTCCACATTGAGGACCAGTTAAAACAAAAACCTCCGATGGATAAATAAATCGGCCAACAGAATATCAATCTTAGGACGGCGTGGGAATTCACGTTTATGGCAAGCAACGGATAAAGAGGAACTTTATAAATAATGAACATTAAATTAAACTTTCCAGAGTTAAATGATTGCAATATTATCCTATCTGACCAACTTAATTTATTAATAATGTTATTTGATGTATTTTTTTTTTTATATATATTTAAAATCATTTCCATTTATTTATTTATTTTTTTGTTCTTTAAGTTTTATTATGATTTCTGTTTTCCGTTAAGGTAAATTATATAAATGTTAAACTTAAGTCGGGCGTGAATGGTTGTATAGATTTGTAAAGTTATATTAGGGGAGGGTAATCTTAGGTTATTTGTTTTGTTGTTAAATTGGGTCAATGGATTGGATATATTGGTGTGATTAGTAGATGTAATATTGATTCGCTACGGGCAGAATCGCTTCATACGCCGCACACTTCCATTTGCCTATGGAAGGAATTATAAGTCGGATACCGCAGTTCCTTTCTATAGAGTTTTTTGTTTTATTGCTCTTCTTTGCAGATAGATGTAATATTCCTATCTCATAAGAGGCAATTTCTTCTCTTAACCTTTTGTGCTGCCGTATTTTATTACATTGAATACATCGATATATCAGATGGATTGATGCCAGTTTGACTACGAATTTTAGCCTAAGGTTAAATAGGGATAGAATGTTTATTTTCAAAAGCAAATTTATGTGGTCTATTCATACTCGACCCTAAATAAAAATGCATTAAATTTAAGTTGTTTATAGACGCTTGCATGGATTGTTTATTGGTTAACTATGTTTTGCATTTCCATATTTGATCAAAATATATAGACATTTGATAAATAATGATACCTTACGGTGAGTATCTAAAATGTATTTATTCGGATGTCTTTTAAGTTATTGGTGACAATGCAAGTATCTTATGGTGAATACTATTGGGTTACATATAAATTTCCCTCCGCAATTGTCAGTAATCAATAATTTTGTATTTTGATCGTCTATGTTTTTTTTGAAATGTTTTTGACCGTGAAATCTATGTAACCGATCTATATTCAACATTATAAACAAGCTTTCATTAATTTATATGTGCGAACTTAATTAAAATGTAAAATTATAATATAATAGTAATTAAATGTAAATTAAAGTAAAGTTAAAAATAATGTTAAAAATTAAAATGTAAACTAATACTAAAATAATTTTAAATCTTATATATTGTACCGGTCCATACTCCCTGCGAAATTCTTTTCCTAATCTTGCACTGAGCATGAAGTGATCAAGATTCAACAGGTAAAGAAATGGATATCAATTTAGCCGATTGTCTGTACTCATGTGTATTGGTACTTCTAGCTAAATTGATAGAAAGAGTGGATTGACAGGACTCTTCCAGTTAAAAACACCCTTTAGTTGATATCTTATTTGAATGCCTGAATATTGAGAACAATGGCAAGTACACACCTTTGAAAAATCTATTTACAAAATAGACCTTTGCACGCCACTTCTAGAAAAGAATCTAAAAAATGAATTTTTCACCCTCCTAGAAGGGTGTGCAATACCATATGTTCAGCGGAGCATAAGAATAAGATATAACACCCCGGTAGAGCGATATCCCTTTGTGGCTAGCTCAGTCACTCTACATCTAGGGTCTTCAAATGGGTAAGTTAAATGATTATTACAGGTATGTGGTTGATAAGGAAAGAACACATTTTATCGATATAACTAATACTATAAAAACGAAACAAGTTTAATAATGTGATTAAATATTTATTAAGTCCCAAATACCCATTACCGTTTCATATAAATGATGATATAATAACAAAATACTAAATAATTAATTATCCCAATATATAGAGATTTTCAAAGTGTTTAAATAGATAAAATCCAAATTTAAATAAGAACAATAATAATTCCCTAAAACTATTGACAATGTTTATAAGTAATGGAAGTGGTCTGAGCTCCTTTTACCCAATAGAAATAAATTTTAATTTGTGTGATTTGATATACAGATATGAGATTTTTGGTCATACAGGCATACGCTTTTACTGATAACTTTAAAACCTTGTTATTGATAGGAAATATAATAATAAAAAACTATGCATATTTGCACAATGAAATATATCACTAATTTCATATTTTCAACAAGTCAATGTGTTGCGTTGGCTCAGATACCATATCGTACTCACCCTAAGGTACTGTATCTATTCCCGTTTTGCCAAAGATAAATTTCTATACATGTATATACGTGCAGCCCAATTATACTCTTACTATTATTTAAATATAAAGTTATTAGAGTACTTGCTTACAGGGAATCTATAATAAATCAATCCCTTCTTACACTCATCGTGAGGTGTAGCAGTCACAAAAAAAATAACTTAAAAAGGATATCCGGTTAAATACATTTTTAGATATTCAGCATGAGATATCATATTTACCGAATATAATAAGCGTATGTACGCATACACATATATATACATGCATCTTTGTTGAAAATACTAATTTGAAATAGAAAAATTCACTCAAAGGATTTAAGTAAAAGCTTTACCATTTATGACCGCAATAACCGTAAATTTATACATATGCGAGAGACTCTCTCATTTTTAAATGATAAATAATAATAACCAAAAATATATATATATATATCTAATCGGAAATAGAAAAGTTAATTATTTCAATGTTAATAAATATCTTAAAATAAACTTATATCTGCGTCTTCATTCTTCTCCTCTGGGCTGAGTGGGCTTCAAGTTAACTGGCTGTGTGATGACGATTTCTTCCATTTAGTAAGGCGGCACTGGTCATCCTCCTGGGCGGTTGGAATTGGCGTGGTCACATCTGGGCGGCTTAGGACAGAGAAAGGGCGGTGCACTGACTAGTTGTCTACCCCACGGTCATTTTGCCGGAATCTCTAGTATATTGCTTCATATCCTCTTTTTTTATATATCTAAATAGTAACGAGGATTATTTAATAAATTTTCATAGGCTGTCTCCAATAGTTATTCGAATCCACAAAGACAAGAGTTCTTAAAAGAACTGTATAAAAGATTTGTTCTAACGAATGTCACTAATAGTACTATTCATAAATGACTCTCAAAGTAGCTGATCGCTTGGAGAATTCTGGAGCAACGAACAGAATGACTTGCCCAGAATGGCTGCCAACGAAAGACTGAATCTCACTGCCCTGACCAAACTATATCAATCCCACTAGCCCTCTGAGAAGCATGAATCAGCCAATCCTTTCAATTTATCTTATCATTTAGATTATAACATTTCTTATTGATTACTCAGACCACTTGCTCACAAAATCAATTCAAAAGAATTTTTAAAAAGATAACAGTTTAATTAAAGCATTATCAAACATTTTGCTTTTGATCAGATTTTTGCACAAGCAATTAACATTCTTAGTTTACAGAATAAAATTAGTTTTTAGAAAAGTAATTAAAAAAAAAAAATATGTACAATTATATTGGAACAATTGCTGTTCTCTATTTGAATTTTTCAGAGAAAGCCAAATACATAAAATAACATATCATAAGACATATACAAAAAGGAAATATAAAACCAAAAAAATACATGAGTTTACTACAATATTTTCTATGTCAATTTCATATTATTTAAATTGGTGTGTGTGGGTATTTTAATGCTCAGACCGAATTTCCATTATTAATATAGCACATTTATATATTTGTTGTGCTTAATACATACTTTGTGCTAGGCCATTTGATAATGCCTGGCACAATATATGTGCATAAATAAATGTTTGTATGCTAATTACTGGCAGTGGCTTATTTTGTTCTTTTTTTTATATATACTCTTAGATTATCTTATTAAATCTCTGCTGTTCCACTGAGCTAGTGACATGGGCATAACGACCAGAATCAAAATTAAAAAAAAAATATTTTTTTTTTGACTGACGTATCTGCCTACTTTATAAATTTTTCTAGGTTCAAATGCCTAGATGGCGCCCTGTAGTGCAGTTTACGTTAAGTCTTCCCCGGATCGTTACAATATATATATATGTGCGTATGTGTGTAAACTTAAACAGAAGTAATTATTTTCTGTGAATCATTAATAGATAATGCAATGGCCAGCTTATTATTTATTATTATGTATTACTATTCCAGACAGTGGCTACTTCTATATATTAGATTATGCATATTTATTATTTACATTTATAAAATTAATTTAGTGTTAATATTACATGTTATTAAAAATAAGATAAATTCATTGTCCTGTAATATATAAATATAATTTCAAAACAATTTTAAGATATATTTAAAATCTAGCTGATATATAAATTTTATTCTCAATTTTCTACAATGTCAATAAATACATCAAAACTTAAAGAATAGATGACCATTCTATTCTTTATTAATCTTTATTGATGTATGAGTATTATTATTTATTAATGATTAGCAGAAAGTGATTATTGCCATAATTTTAATTTGCAAATAATCCAGACATTCAAGATCCCTTCACCTATTCAATCTATCTCATACACCTGATAACACATGACCACACACATGTGAAAAAGGTAAATGATCTCCAATATAAATCATCAGTTGGTCCAAATCATTATCTTTCACATATATGCACAATCAGTATTCAGTCCACATTAAGATATCAAATTTTCAAACTTTAATTGCCAGGCCTCAATCCATTCCACTATCCAACTCTTCAAGCCTCCACACCATTAAAAGTCCAATGATGGAATATTTAAATTTCTTGATGATGCCAATATTATTGTCATGCCCATGTTGACCTTAAGTCATTCTGATCCTTCATGTATAGGACCTTGTTTATTTAAATACACAGTAGAGGAATGGGCAGGATACAGGCTAAATCTGTAATATTTAAATACAGATATATTTTATATCCCTGGAGTTTAGATGTAATTATGTGGACCAAGCACTGATTGTATATATGTGAGGGAGATGATGATCTGAACCAAGTGATAAGTCCTGTTTAAGCATGAAATATGTATATTGGAGATCATTTATTTTTTCAAATGTATGTGGTCATGTGTATCAGTTGTATGAGATAGATTGGACAGTTGAAGGGAGCTTGAACATCTGGTTTCAAATTCCCTATAAATATATCTATAGCCCAGGGATATAAAGTATACCTGTATTTATATATATTGAAACAGTAAGGTCTGCTTTGCAGATCTTCGTTTCACTTTTTCTCACCTAATTCCTACCCTCATATCTTAGTTTGAACCCCAATCTATTGTAGTGTGTCTGCAATATGCTTATATACTGAAAATCCTGCCTAATTTTAAACCACGAGAACAATGCTCGTATTATATATATAACTCATTCCCAAATAAAATAAATATTATGGATTATGTATATGTTCACATAATTTTGATTTATTAAAAAGTAGGTTATATAAGTCGTAATTGCACACACACTATGATATGCATTTTAAAACATATCAAAATTATAAATGGTTAAAGTTATTTTGTTTGAATCTATTTACAAATATATTATCGTCGTAATATATTTTGATTTAAAATAAAATTCATTTAGTAAATATTCGTTTAGTAAATTGATTCAAATATTGCAATTTAAAAGTAAAATAATTTTTGTTTAATTTAATAAAAGTCATTCCAAATATTTCTGTTAAAATAAATGAGGGATAATAGTTTAATTAGTTAACGTTATATAAGTTTATCTAAAAAGAGCAGATGTCCATTTAAGGTTTTCTTTAATTAATAAAAGTAATTTTTAATTAAATCTAGTTTGTAATTCGAATGTTGACAGGGAAATTAACAAAAGAAATTAATTAATGTTGAATTCCTTTAGACATTCAGATAGATTTGATTACAGCTGATAAGTCCGATATATTTTTGTAATGCTCCAGAGCAGTTCTATTGTTAAAGTCTACTATAAAAAGAAGGATTTTTTTTTGTTCTGCATTCTAATGTTTCTAAGAGAAATCATTCTGAGTTCTATTCTAATATTTTGCTAACCTTGACATGACAGAGTAGAGGTGTCAAGATGGCTATGTCCCCTCAGAATAGCCGGCTGCTGCTCCAGACCATCAGAAGCTATCACATAAGGAACCCCGGAACTGCTGCTGCTGCCAAAATTATGAACATTTCCAGATTTTGCTGTTAAATTATATAAAAACCTGCCGACCATCAATCTACCTAAAATGCTTCTCCAGAGGTAACCCTAAATTAACCCAAGAGCTATTGTGATAACTAACATGCTATAGCTATTTTAAATTGTTTTCTGATATTTCACATAACTTCATTATGTATTTCTTTAATGTGTTTAAATATACTCAATATTTTGCTCTCTATCCTTGGGTTAATATTTTCTATTGATTAAGCTTTCTGTTATTTTATTATGATAATGTGTCAGAATCATCTTTGACTGAGTGAATTATTCCCTTTGATGAAAATAAGACGCCGCTATGAAGGCATATTTTAAATTTCTAAATAATTTTCCAATTTTATTATCTTGCAAATCACTCATTCAAGGGCGATTCTATTCTTTAATATATAATATAATCACATAGTTTAAAATCTACATGTTATTGATTTTAATCTAATATGAGAGTATGTGTGAGGTCAATGATTAAATGTGTCTCTTAATGCATGATTGCGTATATAAATCTATACTTACTTTTCTAACCCGCAAGCATGCATTTTCCTATTTTAATTACTGTGTTCTACTTTAATTACAAAGTTCATCATTGATGTTGAGAATGTGCGGACCCTTTTTAAATGAATTTCTGGGAATTTGATTGAGCATTTCTCTTAATCCAAGTAAAACCCATTCAGTATGTTTTTATATACACTAGTCTCATATTCCTGGTAAATGAATTGGTTGTTGAGACTGCTTTGTTTTAATTTTCCAAGGATTCTTTACACAGCCACGCTTGCGATTTCCAGGCAGAGTGTGTCCCCAAATGACACACCTGGGAATTAAATGCAATTGTCACACAGTTGCTAAGTTTCGGCTGTTCATAAAATACTTTCCTACGGGTTAGTGGCAAGATGCCCTCCATAATCATTCTGGATATTCAATATTGTTTTATTTTTATATTTATTTTACAAAGCATCCGTGACTTAAACGTGTCACACCCTCCAACTTTAATAAATTCATTATCAGCAATACTGACCTCCCAATGTAACTTTATTATTATTATCAAATAAATGCTTTGACCACATTCCCACTTTGTTGCTTAGTAAGCTTTTGTCCATGCTTTTCTCGAAATCAATAAATATTTTCGAACACTTTTAATTTTCAAATATTTTCTTAAACTTGTATAATTGCTCAAAGCACCTCGCACATGTTCCTTTCTCATCAAGCACATTATCATAATGCTATTAACCCGAGGAATAGAATATATCATTTTGCTTTAAATCCTTTTTGTCAGTTATTGGAATATAATGCCAACAATTATTTAATATGCGTCCCTGTCTCATATAAGCAGACAGTGGTGTTATACATATATTTTATATAAATAAATTTTGTGAAATTATTTAAAACTAAATTTGATCTCTTATTTTATTTGATTCCTATCACTGTCTCGGTCTATATATATATATTTTCTGCATTTCTTGTGTAAATCCATAGATGTTAATTAGCCACCCAAGCTTCTTTTAGTATAGAGTCTTTTGTTTCTCCCTGACCACCAGGCACCGGT
Source organism: Epiperipatus broadwayi (assembly GCA_028023455.1). NCBI lineage: Eukaryota > Metazoa > Onychophora > Udeonychophora > Euonychophora > Peripatidae > Epiperipatus > Epiperipatus broadwayi. The sequence continues at coordinate 10,042,158 of JAQFVV010000004.1, forward strand.
CAGAGGTTATACTAGTAGTGTCATCAGATGCGTTATCATGTAGATGGTGCTGTGAAATTTGGACTTTAGATTCGAACTTAGTATATCTAGAAGGCAACCCCTCCTAGAATGTTCAGTTTCATGTCTGGGGTTTGAATTCTGCAGTGTGTTAGCGAGATAGACGATTCTGACTGTTACATAGTATTTTTTTTTCCGTGTCCATGGCTTGCCCAAACGTGGAGCCTCGAATATTTAAACACCCACATCCCTGCAGATCTTAATTAGTTAAACACCCACATCCCTGTAGCTTAATTTTAGCATTTTGTATTCGTATTTAATCACTCAAATCCTTTACATTTTTGATATATATAATATTTTGTCAAACTCTATACTATCTATATTGTTTATTTGCATGTATATTTCATATATTTTGTTTGACTCGAGCATTCAATTACTTATTCTATATAATCAAAACTTGTCCAAACTTGCTATAGTGTGATATGAGACATCTGTATTTATCTGTATTATTGTTTCATTTAAGTCATGCTATATACGCATGGAGTGAGTTACTTAAATATTGTCCCAAGTGAATATTGTGACAATCTATGAATATTTCAAATATTGTATTTTCTATCAAAATAAAGTTTTATCGGATTAACGCACAAGATAGCATAATAATAATTTTGTACGGTAATGACCTAGATATGTAATAGGCTATCGTATGGAATTCAAAAATTCAATAATAAATAAAATCTTGAAATCAATAAAAAAAATGCGAATGTTTTAACAAGTGCCCGTAGTTAAATGGAATACAGTAATTAAAATTCATTTTGGGAAGCTAACAGTCTATGGATCCTTTTAACTGGTGACATGGCGCCCAAGGGTAATTTCATTAAACGGAGTTACTTCTAAAATAAATTTTGTCACCAGGCTAGATTCTTTTATATATAATTTGTTTTTTTTCAATGTGTATAAATTTTTCTGAGACCAAATAATGAGACGTGAATCGGATCAATAATTATGTAAATAAAAATATATGTATGCTAATCTTAAATAAGAAGGAACAAAATAAGTATACCCAGATCTAGCAAATGTTAACATATATAAATAAAATTGCTTGAGTTTAAAAATATATCTGTTAGCAGATAGATTTTAAGAGATTTTTGCATATATGGGCAGTTAAAAATATATATGTTGGCAGCAGATTTAAACAAGAAATTTTTGCAGTAATAAAAGGGTAGTGGTCGGGGTTTTTAGTGATAAACATAAAAGCAGTAATTAGGCCAACAGAACCGAGAGGGAGATAGCCTATTAGCCATTAATAAAATTTGAAATCAAACGTAAAAAAAATTTTGTGTTTAGGATAATATAGTTAGCAGTAAAATAAAAATAAAACTCATCATCGATCACGATAATCATCCAAGGCCATGGAAAATATGGATACTAATGAGATCCAATTCTGGAATCTTATAGAGATGTGGGAGCAAAGTGAAGAAAGAGCAAAACGATGGGAAGAAGAGCAAATCCGCAGGAGAGCTGAGGAGTGTAAAGAGTTGGTCAAACTCATCCACAAATTGGCACAAGTGAGAGAGGGACAGAAAGCCCTCCAACTTGCATTTGAAAAATGCTGCTTGAAGAATGATAAAAGGGTCATTGAACCAAGAAAAGATGAAACAGACCTGAACTCGGTAGGGTCATTGATAGATGAATCCATGAACCAGAAAATAGAGACAAATGATTCCGCAAAGAATACTGGTACCCGAGACTTAGGAGATTAAACCCAGCTAACCAAGCTCAATATTAAAATATTTCAGGAAGTTAAAGAATGTCCCAAACTTTATTTGGAAAAAGTACTTTCATTAAATGATATCTGAGACTTAGGAGATCAAACCCAGCTAACCAAGCCCAATATTAAAATGTTTCATGAAGTTAAAAAATGTCCCAAACTATATTTAGACAGGATATTCCAAGAAAATGATATACGAGACCTAGGGATTCAAACCCAGCTAACCATGCTTACCACCAACATCAAAGTACTTAAGGAAAACCAGGAAAACATCCCATTTGATATAGCAAGAATATATCGAATAAAGGAAATAGTGAAAACAATGATGGCACTGGATTTCAGCCCATGGACCAAGGAGCCACCTGATAAGTCAAATAATTGCGACAGCCTAAAGCTACAGTCATTAACAACCACTCTGGATTTCAGTCCCTGGGCTAAAGAACCGCCAGACAAGGTAAAGAGGCCTGATAATCTGAGACTGCAGTCATCAAATTATAAAGGCAGTTATCACCCACCAGACCTAGGATTTTAGTAGTTTTTTTTAAACAACAAAAAAACATGGACACGTCACAGTATAAAGGAGATCGGATATAAACAGTGTTAAACTATTAGATTTTTAATAAAATTTTGTTGAAGGGGGGGAAATAATAGACAAAATGTTCGCTAGATGGTAGATTTATTAATATGATCCGGGTATATAATTCAGTTTCGTTTCTTCATTATATTTATATCCTGTACATTATGGGTTATCTTGTAAATTTTTTTTTTATGCAGGCTTTCATAGGTGGACACCTGTTGTAAGATTTTTTTTTTTAACAATTTTTTTTGTTCCGTCACTAAGGGAATGTGAAACAATAAGGTCTGCTTTGCAGATCTTCATTTCACCTTTTCTCACCTATTTCCTACCCTCATACCTTAGTTTGAACCCCAATCTATCGTAGTGTGTCTGCAATATGCTTATATACCGAAAATCCCGCTTAATTTTAAACCACGAGCATAATGCTCGTATTATATATATAACTCATTCCCAAATAAAATAAATATTATGGATTATATATATATTCACATAATTTTGATTTATTAAAAAGTAGGTTATATAAGTCGTAATTGCACACACACTATGATATACATTTTAAAACATATCAAAATTATAAATGGTTAAAGTTATTTTGTTTGAATCTATTTACAAATATATTACCATCATAATATATTTTGATTTAAAATAAAATTCATTTAGTAAATATTCATTTAGTAAATAGATTCAAATATTGCAATTTAAAAGTAAAATAATTTTAGTTTAATTTAATAAAAGTCATTCCAAATATTTCTGTTAAAATAAATGAGGGACAATAGTTTAATTAGTTAACGTTATATAAGTTTATCTAAAAACAACAGATGTCCACTTAAGGTTTTCTTTAATTAATAAAAGTAATTTTTAATTAAATCTAGTTTGTAATTTGAATGTCGACAGGGAAATTAACAAAAGAAATTAATTAATGTTGAATTCCGTTAGACATTCAGATAGATTTGATTACAGCTCATAAGTCCGATATATTTTTGTAACGCTCCAGGGCAGTTCTATCGTTAAAGTCTACTATAAAAAGAAGGGTTTTCTTTTGTTCTGCATTCTAATGTTTCTAAGAGAAATCATTCTGAGTTCTATTCTAATATTTTGCTAACCTTGACATGACAGAGTAGAGGCATCAAGATGGCTATGTCCCTCAGAATAGCCGGCTGCTGCTCCAGACCATCGGAAGCTATCACATAAGGAACCCCGGAACTGCTGCCGCTGCCAAAATTATGAACATTTTCAGATTTTGCTGTTAAATTATATAAAAACCTGCCGACCATCAATCTACCTAAAATGCTTCTCCAGAGGTAACCCTAAATTAACCCAAGAGCTCTTGTGATAACTAACATGCTATAGCTATTTTAAATTGTTTTCTGATATTTCACATAACTTCATTATGTATTTCTTTAACATGTTTAAATATACTCAATATTTTGCTCTCTATCCTGGGTTAATATTTTCTATTGATTAAGCTTTCTGTTATTTTATTATGATAATGTGTCAGAATCATCTTTGACCGAGTGAATTATTCCCTTTGATGAAAATAAGATGCCGCTATGAAGGCATATTTTAAATTTCTAAATAATTTTCCAATTTTATTATCTTGCAAATCACTCGTTCGAGGGTGATTCTTTTCTTTAATATATAATATAATCACATAGTTTAAAATCTACATGTTATTGATTTTAATCTAATATGAGAGTATGTGCAAGGTCAATGATTAAATGTGTCCCTTAATGCATGATTGCATATATAAATCTATACTTACTTTTCAAACCCGCAAGCATGCATTTTCCTATTTTAATTACTGTGTTCTACTTTAATTACAAAGTTCATCATTGATGTCGAGAATGTGCGGACCCTTTTTAAATGAATTTCTGGGAATTTAATTGAGCATTTCTCTTAATCGAAGTAAAACCCATTCAGTATGTTTTTATATACACTAGTCTCGTATTGCTGGTAAATGAATTGGTTGTTGAGACTGCTTTGTTTTAATTTTCCAAGGATTCTTTATACAGCCACGCTTGCGGTTTCCAGGCAGAGTGTGTCCCCAAATAACACACCTGGGAATTAAATGCAATCGTCACACAGTCGCTAAGTTTCGGCTGTTCATAAAATATTTTCCTATGGGTTAGTGGCAAGATGCCCTCCGTAATCATTCCGGATATTCAATATTGTTTTATTTTTATATTTATTTTACAAAGCATCCATGACTTAAACGTGTCACACCCTCCAACTTTAATAAATTCATTATCAGCAATACTGACCTCCCAATGTAACTTTATTATTATTATTATTATTGAATAAATGCTTTGACCATATTCCCACTTTGTTGCTTAGTAAGCTTTTGTCCGTGCTATTCTCGAAATCAATAAATATTTTCGAACACTTAATTTTCAAATATTTTCTTAAACTTGTATAATTGCTCAAAGCACCTCGCACATGTTCCTATCTCATCAAGCACATTATCGTAATGCTATTAACCCGAGGAATAGAATATATCACTTTGCTTTAAATCCTTTTTGTCAGTTATTGGAATATAATGCCAACAATTATTTAATATGCGTCCCTGTCTCATATAAGCAGACAGTGGCATTATATATATATTTTATATAAATAAATTTTGTGAAATTATTTAAAACTAAATTTGTTCTCTTATTTTATTTGATTCCTATCACTGTCTCAGTCTATATATATATTTTCTGCATTTCTTTTGTAAATCCATAGACGTTAATTAGCCACCCAAGCTTCTTTTAGTATAGTCTTTTGTTTCTCCCTGACCACCAGGCACCGGTCAAAGGTTATAGTAGTAGTGGCATCAGATGCATTATCACATAGATGGCATTGTGAAATTTGGACTTTAGATTCAAACTTAGTATATCTAGAAGGCAACCCCTCCTAGAATGTTCAGTTTCGTGTCTGGGGTTTGAATTCTGCAGTGTGTTAGCAAGATAGATGTTTCTGACTGTTATAATATATATATAGTTAATGTTTTCATGGTTATATGATGTGGATAAAATAATATTTTTGGGTACAAGTTGTGTATTATTTGGCATTACAATCCAATATTTTGACGGACTAGCAACTGTCATTATCAAGGTCAACTTTTGAAAGAAACAATCATTAGATCTCAAACGATAATGTGATTCAGTGCAAGATGAGAATTGAGATTCAACTTGAAGTAGTTCAGCATATATGTTATTTATATAATATATGAATATGGATGAGCTGCCAACCAGAACTCATTAGGAGTGGTGGAATTTATTGGATTTTTACATCCGAGTTTAATACCATGGTCATTCTTCTCAGTTGTCCTGATAGATCTTAATTGAAAAGTCAGCTGACCCCTTTTGAAGTCAAAATGAATGTATTTGTGAATATTTTTTTCTAATATAATCATAATTGACAAAATTAAATCATGGTCATTATTTCTAGAAGATTATCAGCCATTGCAGCAGTTATTGGATGAAGGTGGGTGGTGCTAAGAATCTCCTGATTGTGGCTTCCATTTGATGATGAGATTTTATTAAGGTACTTACAACTGCAGATCACTTTAAAGTGAAGGAAGATTGCAAGAATTAAAAGAACTGTCTCATATTTAATGGGACCATATTGAACATTGTGAAGTTAAAATGAAAGATAATTAATTTAAAAAATGGATATATACTGTATTACAAAGACACACCCATTAAAAATACAAGTGGATTACGATTCATTATAAATAAAAAAGTGGAATAGCAACTTTATGGAGATTGATAGTATATTTAAATATGATGATAACAATAAGAAAGGACATAGATTTGTGGAGTTTGCAAAAAAAGAAAAACTTTATATTGTGAATTCTTTTTTGAGAAAAATGCTAAATGAAATGGGCATGGAAGCATCCAAATAAAGGTACAGCAAAATTGAATTATATTTTAATTAACAAAAAATATGTATATCAAGATTGCAATGTTCTTAATGAACTCAATGCAAGTAGTGATTCTCAATTACTGGGATATAAACTACATGTTAATGCAAAACTAAAGAGACAAAAATTACTAAAGAAAACAATATTCAAAATGATATTCCTAATTTCTGAAACATTCCAATGAATTTAAATTAGAACTTAACAAATCATTTTAAAATATTAACAGATTTTGATATCCATATTTGAATGAAATCCATAGGAAGATAGTTGATGCACTTTTAAAACAGCAATTAAAAATAACTGGTATAAAAAACAATATTTGACAAGTAAAATTTTTACTGAGACAAGACAATTTATAAAGAAAAAAGGATTATGAAAATATATAAAAGTTATACATTACAAAAGATTGAATATCTAGAATTGTGTAAAATGATATAAAAAAGTATAATTGTGAAGTAGCTAGGAAAGCTATAGAAAAGAATAAGTTTCAAAAGTGTAAAACAACATCTTGGCACTTACACAGAGGCAAAACTCCATACAGTTGCACCATTCAGTGCAAGCCAGAGTAATATTGATATTGGTAGGAAACTTATTTCATCAATAAGAAAAAAAGATGGAATTGACACTAAAAAGAGAGATGATATTAGGAAATGTGTATAAGAGTTCTATCAAGAATTATATAGCAATAAAGAACAAAGAAAAGTACCTTCTATAAGTACTATATTTTCTGAATTGCATAGGATTTTAAATGAAGAAGTGAGTAATAATTTATGAAGAAGGTAAAAGCTGAAGGTAATAATAGAATTTTAGTCAATAGCTTAAAAGAAGTAGGTAAAGAAATAGAAAACTTTTGGCTATGATTGGAAGAATACAATATTAATACAAACTTTTAACAAATGATGATAAAGAAGATATTAGAAATTACAGATCTGTCATTTTATCAGTTCTGTATAAATTTTTTATCCAAGATAATTATGTTATCAAGGGTGAACTTTGGATTTTAACCAACCAAAAGAACAATCTGGATTTAAGTGATTTTAGTACAGTAGATCATAGTATTCAGAGAAGTTATAGAAAAGTCTCATGAATATGAGTTGCCATTATGATTTGGACTTGTAGATTATGAAAAGGTATTTGATTCTCTACATATTTCTTCATTGATTAAAGCCTTCAAGGTATAGACCCAGGATATTGTCATATTCTGAAGAATATTTATAAAAATGAAACAGAAACAATTACATTACCTAATGATACTAGAAAGATTACCATTGAAAAGAATATATGAAAGGGTTACTCCATATCTCCAAAACTTTTTATAGCAGTTTTTCAAGAAGTATTTTGTGGAATAAAATGGAAAGTTGGGGGAATAAAAGTAAATGGAGATTATTTAAATCATTAGATTTTGTAGATAATGTAATTGTTTTTGCACATAATTTTTTAGAGCTTCGGGAAATGTGGTAATAGTTATCAGATGAAAGTAACAAAGTAGGACTAAGGGTAAATGTTAAAAATATTAAAAAATCAGGCATATAATAGACACAAGTCCTGAATGATACACAGTAAGCAAAGGTTGACTTATATATAGATAAGCTTGAAGAACAAATGATTTACTTGTTCTTTAAAAATTTTGCTTACAGATGGGTGCATGTCAATTTATATCAAGCATTGCATGTTTGAAGATTAATTTACTTCCAAATAACAATAAATACTGTGTTGTATAAAAAAAAAGTTTTTTTTATAAATCTAGTGAAAAAAATGTTTGTTCTACTTGTTATTTGCTCTACAAACTTTTATTATACCAGACTATATTATTGTTCAATATTCTAAAAACACAGATGTGTGACGACATGAAATATAAAAAGGTGTAAAAAAAGAATTTTATTTTGTTAAATTTCAAACAATTATTCAAAAAAATTAATCTTAAAAATAAAAAAAACAATTTAGTATTATAATTGTGATAAATTTGATAATCAGAGATTTTATATGTCAGTATTAATTTGACAGGGTTGGTTGTCGGGAGTATTAACACCACAAATATGGTTATCAACACAGCTGCAATCTTTCTTGGAAGAGACTGATGAAAGAAAAATGTACATGAGCATATACAATATTATATAATTAATTATTATACTGAAAAATAAGTAATTGTGTTAAGCTATTCATTTACCGGGAATAAAGATGGTGTCTTGCAATTCTAAACACGTATGAACAATAAAGTACATAGGTTGTCATCTCAAAATGTCAGTTTAAGTCTGGAACTATATTCTTGAAGATATATTTAATTACTAAATTTTAGCATTTCTGTGAATTAAACTTTATAACCAATTTTAAATTTAATATATAAAATCATGTCAACAAAGTGAAAAAAAAAAAATCAATCATAGTAAAAGAATCAAAATATCTCAATTCCATCATAAAAAATACATAATCTGGATGCCATGCTGGTCAACTGGTTCCTCAGATATAGAAGATGTAACATCAAAGTTCAATCAATTTGCCACAACTGTGGCAGGAATGAGGAAATATTTGACCACATAATTAAAGCATGCATGGGTCTAGGTAATATAAAAAAAATAATATTTGATAACGCAAAGATAGATTATTACAAAATACTTAACATCAAAGAATGCATCTGCGGAAGAGATATTCCTACAAACAGGCTAGCAGTTTTCATCACCTATGCCATATGGCTTGTTAGGTGCAAGGCACAATACCAACTTCCCAAGCCGGATGAGAACGCACTATTTAATCAAAGCAGGAAAAAGATTAAATGAAGAGACAAAATTCTTGCAACAATGTTTATTTGTCAAGAGACATGGAAGCTATTTCAGACCTGCCAATAGAGTTAACAATGAACTTAAACCTAAATATCTAACCCTGTTTTAACTCAATAATGTTAATCCCATAACATATCTATTATTGTAATTTTTCATTATCCATATTTGTAATGTACCATCCATATTTATACTCATCTCATAATTAATGTAACATAAGTATTAATTGTTTAATAAATGTTTTTGAGAACAAGAATCTCATATTTCCAGACATAATTAAAGAATTGTTCAAATCCGTCATTTTCATTTATTAAATTTTTCCATAAAAAAAAAAAGCGCATATTAATAGATTTTTAAAATTAATTCCAATTATATGTAAATTCAAAAAACGTGCTGGAAAAAAAAAATAACTTCAAATATAAAATGTCTATTAACTTTTAAATGTAATGAACATTTTAAAAATATAATATTTTGATTATCACAATTATAAAACTCGAAAATATGTGAACATTTATAATTTAATTGCATTTTATTTATTATGTAAATATCATATTCCTTCATAAATAAATTTTAATATTGATTATTATACTTGTAGTCCTAAGGAATTATAAGTTAAAGAGAACTATTTTTTTTTTTTTGAAATTTTAAAATAAAATGTAGAAATGAATGTTTAATCTTAAAATTATTAATATTGATTTATTAGGTCGATTATCCAAATTTATTAAAATTTCTTGTTTATAAAAGCTAAATTGTTAAAAAAGATAATGATTTAAATATTAAAGTTACGCCTTTCAGTTATTCTTACACGGAAAAGTATTTATTACATTAAAATTAAAACAACAAACAGTTTTTACATATTATATATATATGTGTGTGTACATTTAAAGATTAATGATTTATGTGCAAAATATATATGCGGTTTAAAATTTCCAAGTAGCAGGAGATAAATGTATATGTTAACGATATAAACATGAACTGATTATGCAAAGTGAAAAAAATGTTATGTCAATTTTGACTAAAACAATATATTTAAAAGGGTGTGTGCGGTAAAATAGAGTGAAACGGATCATTTTGTTTTGTGCTAGTGAATACGAATTAAAATCATAAAAAATAATCATTTATCATTCTTATCGCCATTAACTTTGTGTATAGACATATACATCTAATTAGCAGAAATATGCTAAATTTACTTTAATGTGATATTTTATGTATATGTAAGAGATTTCATCTCTGACATAGAATATTGATCATTATAATAATATGAATCAATATTGACACCCTTTATTTAAAAACTCTCACTGTTTGATGATGATTAAAGATTTTGATAAAAAACATGCAGATAATATACTACTGTAAAAACGATTCAAAAAATTATAGGCACTGGGTATTGTAACACTCTTTATAATAATGCAAACTTTCAATGTTTAATATGACATCTGAATTCTGATACAATTAAAATATGATATATATAAAAGTAAGGAAACCAAGTCATATATCACATGACGTAATGAGCGCGTATTTACAAATATAATATAATGAGCATGTTAATTGCTCTAAACAAGCTTTTTGATAAATGCCGCAAGAGAAAGCATTCAAAATTTTTACTTAGAATTATCTCTATTCCCAAACCGGTTTCGAACTAATGGCTTTCATCAGTGAGGCACTAGGACATTCAGACACCAGATCCAAAATACAAATTCAAGCCAAGCATTTACCATTTACTTCACTATTACATAAAAAAATCTGAATATATATATTTCTTGCTGATCACTAGTTTTACATGGAATGAAAGACAACTAAGGTACTTTCTGTCGTGTTTATTCATAATATGAGGAGTTATTTATCATGTATTTATTTGTATTTGAAATCAAACTCCCAGAAAACTTCAATAGTCTATACAAATACGATAGTTAGACATTAAAAAGTTGCAAAAAGGTGTAATTTATGATAGCTTAACCATATGCATATTAATTAGTGAACCTTTCCAGTGAAATTGATATAGTTTTTATATGCATTTCATTAATACCCCAAAAGAGCAAGGAGTGAATTTAAGCTATCTTGTGCATTAACTGTCTACTGAAGTAAACTTACAGTGATCAGTAAACTCATGCCTATAAAAATTAAAATTATTATATTTTATTGCATCTGATTCAGCTTCCTGAATATTGATATTGGAAGTTTGCATTGTGAATATTCAATTTTATTATTTTATTGTAAATAATTTATTTTATTATTATTTTAAAAAGATTTCATATCATTCAGTATTTTAAAATAATTTAAATTAGGAAATTAAAATTGTCAAGCAAATTAAATTTCATTTCCTTACAGACATAGTAGTATAACTTAATCTGTCTATGGACTTGGCCAATCCAAAGATAGAACACAAAAAATATATCTGAAGTCAAAAATGAAGTAAGTTAATGAAATTCATATATTTTATGTTTGAAATTATATGCATTTTCCTTAAATTTAGAAACAAAATCACATGAATGTTTAATATATTTGACCATAAGGTAAGACTCTAAATACTTTATAACACTATTCCAAATCTGCAAATATTTAGATGGAATCCATCATGAGAATAATTATATCTATCACTTAATATTTCAAATAATTTAGATCTACATAAACACAATTCTACTAGACTTCCACACCAAGTCACTTGATAAAAAAGATAAATAGGTTTGTCTATTTCCAAAAAAAAAAAATGTAACAGTATGCTCACATCAATTATAAAAATAAACTTCATGGCTGATCATTCACAAATATATCTGTGTGGTGTGAAAATTGTTTATATGTATTATTTAAACCAAGTGCATTTTCACTGCAGTGCACCATGCTCATAAATAGTACTGTTAGAAAGCCATTATTAGTATTCCAAATAAAATGTTCCAATGAATGCTTAATGTGAGATGATTTGATCTTTTATTAATAACATTTTTAATGTATGGAATGTACCACATTATCTTCCTTCTATAGTTATCACATTCAAGACAAAATGCTTAATGTTTTCTGGATTTAATACTTCTTTTTAATTTTCATAATTTAAATACTGGCATAAGTATTGCATTTTTCTAAACCTTGATGTATAAATAAATATACTGCCTAATTCTTGTAGTTATATTAGCTTGAGATCCACTGCAATGCATATCTAAATAAAATCTAATGCTAAGAGTTAGAGAGATTTACATCAGGACTTATGAAAATTTTTACTTCATAGTATCTTAAATTCAATTCATTTTTTGGTTTTCAATAGTTTTACATTATTTTCAATACACATTAATGAGCATATTTTATAATGTATAGACAGATTGTATTTATAATTTGTGTTGATGTTTCAAAATTATTCACTTCAATACTCTATGAACATTAATTCATAATGTTTTTTTGAAAATACAAAGAAATTACACTTTCTCAATCTTTTTTATTTTCACAACAGATTATCTTGATTTTTCATAATGTAAAAGCATGCTCTGTCACATATCATGTTCCAGAAATATGGAGATATATATAAAGCTTGTTTTTGCCTACTTATATATATATATGTGTGTTCTAGATCCTTATGTGTTGTGTGTGCAGGGAGATGTTTTACACTAAATATACATTTAGTAGATATGGTAATCAAAAATATTAATGATTATCATTGATTGTGGCTTGTTATTTTGCCTGAGAGTCTTTTAATATAATTTAACATTTAATTAACTTTAATTAACACTGATATTGACACACAATACAAACTAATAAAGCACTTACATTTTTAAGATAAGGTATATATATATATTGATGGATAAGACTCATTGTGAATTAATATTACATGATCTGCTATTTACATAATCTAGATTCAACTTTTAGCAAGATTAAATTAGGAAAGGATGTTTCTTTTAGAAAGTTGGTTTACCCTCAATTTAGGTAACCCTTAAATATTTTTTAATAGACAAGTATATTTCAAGGTAAAACAAGGGTACAAAAATATTCAAACTTGGGTAGCGTCTGTTTCTTCATCGCTCCTCTAGGATGACTTTTTTTGAGAGATATTTGCCCTGCGGTAGTTATTTAAAGATTATTTTATCTGTTTATTTATCTTGAAATAATCAGTATTTGTCAAGAATATACAATTAAAGACAACGTTTTGTCAAGCGTTGTCAGCCGAGAGATCATCGCAGCCATCTTGCAAGCAAATAGTTGATTACAGATGGTTGTGGGTTCGCCTCCCGGCTGATGCTATGACATATGAAAAAAAAAAGATAACGTTTTAAAGTTACATAATGAAAATCTCAAAGTGCATTTACACGTATGTTTAATATTTTAATAATATAATAATTTAATGAACAATTTATGATTTTTTTATAAATTATTTTTCTAAAGCAAGTAATACAAGAAAAATCTTTCAAGGTGTTCATTAGCAGAATATATGCTTTTTTTTAATTATTGACTTTGAACAGTTTAAGAGCTTTAAAAAAAAGCATTACACTGTTCTTCTCCGATCTAATTGCTTTTCTGAAATGGGTGGCACATGTTCAGACTACCTCATCGAAATAGTAAATTAACAATCAATCCAAAAATGTCAGTTAATATTTTTAAAATTGTTCAATATGTGTCTAAAAATCTGACAGTTTTACAAATTGCTGTTGGCTTTAATTTCAAACAAATAAAATATTTTTTTTGTTTTTTTTCCCCTACAATAAAAACTCGGAATTAGTTAGACATTTAAAATATTAATTGAAGCAATTTTAAAATAATCTTTCCGATTAAACATGTTTAGCACTATTAAGCAATATACATCAACAATGCAATTGAAATTATGAGTTAATTGTAAGTTATTATTAATAATTTCAATGCACTTTTGATTTTACAATTATTTTTAACCCTATATTAACAATTCCATTTAAAAAAAACGTGTGGTATGAAAAATTCATATAAAGTGATCAAAAACAGAAGATAACCAATATTTAAATTTGACTATTATAGATGAACAAAACTTTTAAAAATTAAGTTTTCTATAAATAAATATAAGTTAATATCAATTAATCAATATTCAATAGTGATGAAGAAATTGACTAATATGGATAATGGACAATTTTATGTAAGTAATACAAAATATATATGAAGAATAACTTCTATGATAAAAATAATGCATTTTTTATTAGACAACACAAATTAATTTAATATCACCTAAACTATATATAAGGAGCTACTGTATAAATTGGAGAAAAACTTGTGTAGTTTCAGGGTTTTCAATTGCTAATTAATAATTTCCTGGCAATATCAAAACCTTAAAGTTGTTTTCATTTACAAGGATATAATCTCTCTATCTCTATTTTTTATAAATTTAAAAATCCATGAAAATATCTTATTCAGTATATATATAATCCATGCACAAACATCTTTATAAATCTTGATTTATTATAATATGAACTATTTATTATAATGTACTATAATATACTCCAACATTTTGACTATATTATTTTATAATATTTATCAAGGAACAATTAAAAAATATATAAAAACAATGAATACACAAATTCCATAATACATATAACAAATTACAAGTAACACTTACTTTAAACGTTTTTTAACAAACAATCTTAACTTCTCATTACATTGGTTTCTTAAATAACTTTCTTAAAATAATTCCTATAATTATTTAATTAAATCAACCTATTATCCTCTTTTTTTCAATTAACATCATGTTGCTTTGACAGAATAGCTCAGTTGGTTAGAGCATTTGCCTTAAATTTGGTATTGAAGAATCTAAAGATGCGAGTTCAACTTTTAAGTGAATATTGTCACTGTGCATATAGGCCAGCAACACCTGAAGAAGAATGGAGAATAATATTACTTGAAACATTGTTGTTTGTATTTGGAAAGTTTAAATAGTCCAACATATCACATTAATAACATATCATCATCATAAACCTTCAGACAAATACTTAATACCTGTAATTCATTTTTTGAATTATTGCATGATGTAATCTCGGCAAAAGTATTTTTTAAAAAGAAGAGTTAATTTCAGCATGTTTTATGCTCAACATTAAAAAGTAAACAACTCTACACTATATAAAGATCACATACCACCTTAAAAACTAAGAAAACAAATATTCAGAGAATCAAAAATCCAAAGAATCAAATGAATAAAAAATTAAAAACATTTAACTTTCATAACAATATGAATACATATTTTCAATGTCATGTGTGTGATAGGTTGTGGTTTAATATTTGATAAGAAATACAATATAATAAAGAAAATGAGCAATAATTATGGCAAGTTACTGAATAATCAAAATAAAGCAGCTACCAAAAGCTTTATCTTTAACTATTTGTAATAAGTATTTTCCATCAATCTATGATTTATAATAAAAAAGAAAAAAACACTAGGCAATCAAAGTATATAAAATATTTAAATATATATTTAAAAATTAAAATAAATTTAAAAATAAAAAAAGTTATATAATTTTTAATTTTTTTTTTCTCATGTGTCATAGCATCAGCTGGGAAGCGAACCCGCTATCCTGGGACAACTGCTTGTAAAGCAGCTGTTGCTGACCTCTTGAGCACCAATGCTTGACATAATTTTTAATTTTGATGGTTTTTTTCTTCATATTTGATTCCAGTATTCTTTAGGTTGGCATTATGTGTGTGTGTGTGTGTGTGTGCGTGAAGTTTTTTTATTATTGTTCATGGAATAATAAATATTACTTTTCTTCAGTTTTTATAAAAATAAAAGTTCTATGCAGGAAATACATTTTTGTTGATTAAATAATATGTTTCATTTATTTTTAATAAACAATTTTTGAATATGTGTATTTTTAATTAAAATGTAAAGATTTGCTATTTTAATATAAAACAAACACTGATTACATATATATGTGTGGAAGATGATGATCTGGACTAACTGATGAGTGCTGGTTCAGCATGAAATACATATATTGGAAATCATTTATCTTTTTCACATGTGTGTGGTCATGTGTATTTGTTGTATGAGATAGAGTGGATGGCTGAAGGTAGCTGGAAAGTCTGTGTTCAAATCCCCTATATTACATCTAGACTCTAGGTATATAAAATATACTTGTATTTAAAATATTACAAATATGTTTTTTATATAAAATGTTCATTTGTTCATTTTCATGTAAACTATCTTAATACTACCTTACAAACTTTAATGGGCTGATTGAAAAGCATAAAAATAGCCAGAATTTCATATCAGGGACATGCATGTTTTTTTCCACATGTTTTTATTCATAAATATATTTGAAATGTGTGTAGAAAGAATAAAGTTTTAAAATATACATAAAATATTACATGTCAAAAAAAAAAGATTAAAGTTAATGATTTTATATAATTATATTTAGTAAGAATAGCTACATCATCTTTCAAAGTTATATCTAATAATCATTGATATGTTTATTTAAAGTCATTATTGTTAAATGAGTGAATGCAAGAAGTTTGGCACTCATAAATTGAATTTTAGTAATATATAGCATCATTATTATCATTTTCAATCACTACTGATCAAATGCAGGATGAAGGTCTCTCTAGGTTTAATACAGTTTTTCTGATATCTAGCTTCTTTTCTCTATATTTCCCTAACGCATGTCCTTATTTCATCCATCCATCTCACATGTGATCTCTTTCTAGGTCTTTTACAATCACTTGGAATTCAGTTTAAGATTTTAAATGTCCATCTCTTATTTTTTCTTGCAATTTTCTATTTTTTTTTCAATGATGTCAAAACATCTGTTTATTTTCTTACCTATGTATTTAATTTTCGATCTCTTCTTGTTATTCCTAATATACTCCTCTCCATAGTTCATTAAGTGGTCTGAAGTCTCCCTATTTACTTTAGTGACTCTTTTTGTTGACTTGTCTAATTAAAATATTAGACGCATTTTTGCAGTTGGTATCAAAGATAGTAAATACATTGCTTTATTTATAAATAATTAATACATTTTCAAAAGAAAATCTTTTTCATGGTTTTCTTGGAATTTTTTTTTAATGACTATAAAATAAATGATAAATATTTATTTTGAATGTTACAACAAAATCTTTTCATAGGATTAAAGTGATGAATCTATGGGGTTTTTTTTCTCTCGTATGTCAAATGCGTTGACCGGGAAGCGGAAGCGAACCCGGGCCAGCTGCTTGGAAGGCAGCTATGCTAACCACTAGGCCATCAACGCTTGATGATGAATCTATGTTTAGTTAAGAAAATAAAAATAAAAAATCATTATATGAATTTTAATGAAATATTTTTTTTTTTTGCACGACAGCATGAAAGATTTACTTAATTTAGTCAAGCTAAATTTCAAAGTAACACTGTGCTGATCTAATATATATTTATATATAACACTATTAATTGGAAATTTTTATTGAAGTATACTTTTGAGCAATATGATAATAGTTCTGAGAGTTAGCCGTATTGAGAACATTAATACAATTTGTATAATTTATTTAAATATTCTAAAATATATTATCACCATATTTATCTTTGTAAACTTGATACAGTTTATTAATTTCACTAAACATTAGAAAGACACATATTATACCATTTTATTTCCAAATCTGGTTTATTCTCAGACATCCATTGTATTTATGCTTATATAAGTGTTTCTGGTCTAAGTCTTTTCTGAGGAAAATGTCTCTATTAAATTTCTTATTTATATAGCATCATTTGTATACTTTGATATATTCTGCTAACCTATCTTTTTTTCTTCTTCATTTTGCTTCTTCAATTTCTTAACATTTCAATTAACAATTTACTAAAAGCAAAAAATGTTTACTTTATAATTTGCTTAGGTGTAAGGACAAGTAAAAGAACATTCATGCAGAGAAAAGATATGTACATGGGAAGTATTTAGTTCTATTTTGGCCTCACATGATAAATACTTGATTTCTGACATGTTAATAATATTTCTAAATAACCTAGATCTTAGCAAATCATTATAAACATCATATGTACTCATGTTAACAGTTAGGTGTATATCAATGGTAAATTTTCTTCATATGAATGAAAATAAACAATTACAACATTGAAGCAAGAGGTCTATTAGCACTTTTGTTCATACTCATTGTTAATATTAAATTAATATTAATTAAAAGAGAATGCTCCATTACTAAAAATTACTGTTTGAGGGCACCTCTTGAATTAAAAATAAACCATGCTTTTTTTATTTTTGGTCTGTTTTTCATTCAACTTATTAAAATGGAATCCATATTTCATCTCTCCTTTATGACATAAAAAATATTAAAGTTCAATTAAGGTTAGCTTTTAATTATTTATATTGGTGAATATGCTAAGTCTTTTGTATTTAAATTTAATGTTTCTACACCATATTGAATAACAATTGTTATTTCTACATATTCTATAATAAACATGTATAAAATTTATAAACAATGAGGATTTCCAGTTCCTCAACAAGCTTTGAGACAAATGCTTAGCTAGAGAAAGCATTTATAATATCTCAGTCAGGACCTTCACCTCCAAATATCTGACCATGGTTTCATACTCTGGCATTCCTCAGAGAGGTGCTAAAGTAGGTTCAGGCACTATATCTATCCTAGCACCTCTCTGAGGAGCATCAGAGCATAAAATCATGGTCAGTAGTTTGGGGGGGGGGGCATCCTGACAGAGATATTATAAATGTTTTCTCTAGCTAAGCATTTATCTCAAAGCTTGTTGAAGAATTGGCAATCCTCATTGTTTATAACTTACAAGCTTAAAAGTATAGGGTCATGTGATCTATGACTTTTATTTTGCCTATTTGTATAAAATTTACTTTATTTTTTGAATTATTAATAGAGTTATTCAAATTAATGAAAAACTGAAAACCAGTATTGTATTAATAATTGCAATTCTGCTTAATATTATGAAGTAACAATTAATGTGAAACATAAAAATTCATGGTTTATTATTATTATAGACTTAATTTTTTTGCCTTTAAATTATTTTATATATTTTTTCATCTTATATTAATTATAACAGATGTGTTTATCTCTTTAAAATATGTTTCAATAAGGCTCTACCAATCTTATACTTTCATAGAATGTTATTTATATTAAGAAATACTTTGAATAATTTTTAGTTTATAATTAGGTTTGATATAAACCTATTAGTCACTTATTTCTGGACTTATTGTTATTTTATAATTTAGTGCATAGTTAGATTGTGTAGTCTTCAAGTCCAGAAATTTTATGCTGTGAGAGCTAGATCTCTAATTATTATTCATAATATGCTAAACTAGAATGGGTGAATGAATATAAAGTTAAGTTTTTCATAGACTGTTTAAACAGGACTAATAAAGATTTAATAGAAATCATCGTAGGAGTTATTTTTAAAATGATGTCTGTTTATCTGATAAGATTACAGGTAAGTGAAGCAATGATATTACTATTAAAGAGTACCTTTAATATATATATATATGATAAACAAAACAAGTTATAAATTTCGTAACTTGCTTTTAGCTTGCATTTTATGATCACTAGATGGAGCTTTACCAATAGCTCTTAACAAGCTTGTTTACATAAATGCTGAGAAAGATAGAATTCAATATCTCTTTCATTGTCTCCCACCCCCAGACCATGGTTTCAAGCTAGTTAGCTCATGTCAGTGAAGGTTGAGCCAACTAACTCGAAACTATGGTCAGGAGGTGGGAAACAATGAAAGAGATATTGAATTCTATCTTTCTTGGTGTTTATGTAAATAAGCTTGTTATGAACTATTGGTAAAGCTCCATCTAGTAATCATATATATATATGTGTGTGGATTTTATGTGGATCATGTGTTTGTTTGCTGACTATGTGGTAAAATTTAATGCATATATAAATTTGTTTAGTAATGAACTTAGTGTTTAATGAACGATAAAACATGAAATATCTAATGTGATGAAATTTCTGGACTTAAGACTATAAAATAATAATTCTGATTAAAGTCAAAGGTTACAACCATCCTAATTCAAAGGTACTGTTGATTTTTATACATTATCAGTCTTAAAAAGTATTTTTAAAAGAAATTATTTATTCAAATACAAGTCAGATAAAGAAAAATTTATTGAAACATATGTCAAATAGTCTGTATATCTTGGCTATAATAGATCTAAAATAATGTGTAAATTATTTAGCTCCCATTATTTTTAATAAATTTTGAAGTAAATTCAAACCAAAAAGTAATTTTATGTATAGCTGGGTTTGTGGAAGTTTCAGTTGTTATTCAATATAGTATGGAGAAATTGGAAAAAATTTAAATATAAGAATCAAGTGCACATTGATCAATAAATATTATATTCAGTAACTGTTCCTGATTGCTCTTCAGCTCTTCTAAGTATGAAAGAGACATAGGTCATGTATTTTATTCTAATAATGTGAGTATAGTGAATGAAAAGAAAAAGAACACCAAAGATGGGGAAAAAGAAACATGGTAACTTCTAATTCAAGTCATACCTTCAATAAGTGTTTCAAATTTTTAAAATTAAAATAAAGATGAAATTTTAATTAATAATACAATATTTTAATACTGAAAACTTGAATATAGTACAAAAGTATTGAAAACCTGCTTGATGATTTTTGGAAATTTTAAAAGTATAACTTATTTTGTGTCATATGACTAACTCATACATAAGAGCATAAGAGCTTGAGTACTAATCAAAAGAAGCCATCTTTTGGTTAGGAGTTGTTTGGGCAGTTTACTATTGCTATCTTTTTAGCCCGCAGAACCATGATTGGTTATTGTACTTTGAAATACTGTGCTGTAGATTTAACTTAGTTTAAAAAAGGAATTCCATTTATGAAATAATTTATTACCTATTTAGTTCATTAAAATTATTAAATTATAATACATAACTCACTGATGAGAAAGTATTTATTTTAGTTGGGAAATAAAAAAAGTCGTTACCACTTTGTTTTTAATACTTATAGTTGGCCATTAACTCACACATAAGAGCTTAAATACTAATCTCAAAAGTGGCTGTCTTTTGATTAGATGATTCTGATTGGTAATGCATTTTGAAGCACAATGGCTGTACATTTAACTTCATATAAAAATAGAATTTTCATTTATAAAATATTTTACCATATATATATACATTAATGTATATGGGTGTGTGTATGGTCATTTGATTTCTTTTGCACTAAATGTATTTCTAATATCCTCCAAACTTTTAAAAAACAAAATCCACTTAAAAATTTACATAAAGAAATTATAAACATTAATTCTTATTAAGGTACATAAATATATATATAAGGCTTTAACCTTAATACTATGCGCCTTGAGTGCTTAATTTTACCATGAGAGGGACCTCTACAAAAGTTGTAATCTTGTGTTAAGATTTGTAGAGGTGTATTTATAAAGAAATTACTAAATTTTGCACCAAGAATCTCAATCAACATAGAAAAAAAATTATTATAAAATAAATTAAATAATAAAAATTATTAGCCTTTTAAAATTAAAACCCTAACAAATGTTTTGAAATAATAATTATGTAAATTATTAATATGAAAACAGAAATGCATCTAAATTCAAAAGAATGAGTGTAACAATATTTTGTTTTCAACAGACAGAAACTGCATATTATGTATAGTGTATACTGAAATTAGCTTGTCAAGATTGATTATAAATAAAATATTTTTTTTATAAAATGAATACAGTTCTAAAGATAAAATTGTATCTATTAGCCAGAAGAACATATAGGTTTTTAAAATGAGCACCATTATAAGAAAATATGTAAGTGATATTAACTTTTATCATGTAGACCAGAAAATCTCATCGATATAGTCGATTATAGTTGAAAATATACAACATAATGTCAACGTTTTCTGATTATGAATGCCAGATTTTATAAACCACTCAATATATTCTACTTATTTCTGACAATTCAGAGGATTAATGAAGAAAAACAGCAAACAATGATGACGTACCATATTACATATACTTTCTATCTACTAATATAACTTTTACGCTTCAGTGTTCAATATTTCCGCAACTCACAATTTAATTTTAATTATGAATCAAAGTTGTTTATGTATGTTCATACTATATATGAACAAGAGGGGGGTTGTATGAGATAAGAAACTTAGATTTATATATATTAGTAAATACTTAATTTGATATTTTTATATAATTTAAATATATATATATATATTGCTTTTCAAACTTCATACGTAAATGAAATGAATTTAATTGAGGTTAAAATATATACATATAATATAAAAGTCTTTATGTAAGTTTTTATTATTATTAATATTATCTAAAAATGGAATGATTGCCTTTTGGATAAAATTATGTAACTTTAAACTAACCAATCAGATTAGATGCATTTTAAATAAAATAATGGGGACGATTTTAGATGGATTTCATGGCTGAAATTTAAAAATATATTTTTTATTTGAATAATTATCATTTATTATTTTTAATTAAACAAAAATTTTGCAGATTTTAATACCGTGTAAAATTTACGTTTTTTTTTTTTTTTTTAATACTCCAAAAGAAACTTAATCAATTATTAAATTCTCCCCCTCTCTATATATAAAATACATATATTCCTAAAGAGAGAGAGAAGAAAAAAACTAATAATCTTCAAATTAGAAAACTTTCATTTCGAAAACTGGGGCGACAACATTTTCTTCTTTCTTTTTTTTTTTTATATAACTATTACTGATCATTCATTCGAAACAAACCACGAGAATTGACTTGAAGGTTTAAAAATTGAGATAGACTAATTTAATTAAATTTGATATTTAGAAAATAATTACATCATAGATTTTTTTGTCTTAAAGCAAAAATTGATTTAAAAATTATTTCAATTTTGCGGCTGTAGATAACTTATATTTTACATTTCTACAGGGTATTAGCCGGCCCTTAATGAAGCGTCAACTACAAGTTTATCTTTCACGGATTACGGGTCTATGACGTAGAGCTCTATAACTGAAATCTAAGCTCAAGTTTACGTAAAAGCATTTTTGCTAAAAAATTTTGAAATTGCCTACCAAATAAAATTAGCCCATTACATTATTTAAAATAATAAAAAAACACAAAATAACATTAATATTAAACGTCTCTATAAACAACTTAGCAAAACTTCAAATTTATGATTTATAAGTAAATTTTCTTATTCAGAGAGAAATTATTGATTTTTTTCTTTTCACCTGAGCTAGTCTTAGGTAACCAATAACAATGACATTAAAAAGAAAAAGAATTAGATTAATAAATAACTTTATCTTTCACCGTTACTAAAAATGTTTAGAAGCAGAATTTTTAAAATTATTTTATTATATTATATTGTTTTTTACTTACTTAATTTCTATGATTTCTCCTAATGATAAAAATTAAAGCTCAGTTTTATTATAAAAATTTTAATAGTATTATATAAAAGAAATAAAAATAATAATTTTGTAACGATCGTTACACTTTCTAAATCTAAAAATAAACTTATCAGTAAAAATATTCAATATTTCTTGCTTTAAAGAGAAATATTGTTTTTATTAGTAGTGTTTTTTTGAAAATGTACCAATCTAAAATTAATAGAGCAATGGATATGCAAGTTGCACGCAACAATTATAAAACTACTAAGGAAGGAAACAAACATGGATAAAATGTATACATACTCACAAGAGCAGTAGAGCCGAAAAAACGTAAATGAAACAGCTACTCCAATTTTTATTAAATGAGAAAAAGTCCAGTTTCTTAATAAAAATACACTTAGACACCGTCATTATTAGCCAAGTCAATCTATTTTCAAATAACAGGCATTTCTCGGCGAGCCACAAGTTTCAGCGATTGGTTAAATAGACGCAAGCGCGTTTTTATTACAAAAGATGATTCCGCTAGAGAGCAGCACATATATATTCTAAACTGGAAGATTCTGCCTAGCATCAAAGTTTTACATTTTTTAATAATGAGAATATCTACCTAGATTTTTTTTTTTTGCCATTTACATTTTATAAGATACAGTTTATTTTGCTTTAGAAATAAGTATTACTCACAATATTTTTTCATTATATTTTTTATAATAATTGTATATTTATAACAAATAAATAGATATAATTAGTTTCCTAAATCATTACTATTTTATATGATGATTATTATATTATTAATGCTTACAAGTGATAATCATTATTTTGCTCTTAGTATTATTAAATATTATTAAAAGCAACATCTTTCATTGTAACCATTTTTGATAACTCAAGTTATTTTGTCAAACAAATAAAACTGTTGATATCAGTAATATTTATATATATATATATGATTATTCATATAGTATACAAACATGGATGAGCTATTCACCAACATGCATTTGTCAATATGATAAGATTATTGGCATTTTCTACTGAGTTTAAGATAAAAAAACACCATGGTTTTTTCCCCCTTATCTGAAATATTCATTGACTTTTTCTGAAGGAAGAATAAATGTGTGTGTAATTTTTTTTTTTTCTGAGACTATTTATGATAATGACAGACTAAAATAAATCATGGTCCTTCTTGCCAGAAGTATATAAAATCATGAACCAAGGCAATAGTTGGTGGCTGAAGGTAGAGGATGTTAAGAATCTCGTGATTGTGGATCCAGATAGCCAATTGGTGACAACTTTTTATTTATGTACTTATAACTACAGATCACTTTCAAGTAAAAAAAAGATTGCAAGAATTGGAAGATATTATTAAATTGGACATTACTGGAATTTAAGCCAATAAACATCACATGACCACCTCATCTTATGCTTGTGTATAACTGTTGTTAAAACAGGCAAAACTCACTATATATATATATATTGCCACACACAGCAAGCTAGAGTAATCAATGGATGCCAGAAGGCTTGTGCTAAAATCCCCATCTAGTGCCTACTCATCCAATATCCCCAGACTAGTTTCTTAGATGCAGTGCTCACCGATCCAAGGCTCCTCACTGATGAAGGCTATAAGCCAGAAATTAGTCTGGGGATATTAGATGAGTAGGCATTAGATGGGGATTTTATGCACAAGCCTTCTGGCATCCATTGATTACTCTAGCTTGCTGTGTGTGGCAATATATATTTATTGTTAATTTTTACCTGTTTTAATTATTGGAATTTGTGAAGTTAGACAAAAAAATGAAGAGAATTGATTTTAAAAATTAACATAAACTACTACCTAGGCACAAACATTAGAAGTACAAGTAGAGTAGACTTTATTATAAATAAAAAATGAAAGAACAACATTGTGGAGATTAATCATGTATCAGACAGAGTGGCAAGATTAGTTATTCAACTTAATAGTAGCTACAAAATGCCGATAATTCAGACTTATGCCCCAACACATTCTCACTATGATAAAGAAGTAGAGAATTTTTATATGGCTGCATAAAAGGCTTTTCTATCAGGCCATACATTTTAAAATTGTCATGGAAAATATTAATTGTAGAATTGGTAAACAAATGAAAAAATGAAAGTGCTGTAAGCTAATTTGATTGTCATAATAGAAATGAGTGAGAACATAGAGTTGTCGAGTTTGTAGAAAAAAAAATATTATTAATTTTTATTTGAAAAAAGAATGCTAAATGGATAATGAGCATGGAAGCAACCAAAGAAAGGCACAGAAGAATTGGATTATATTTTGACTAATAAAAAATATTTATTTCAAATACAGCACAGGAAGAGATCAATAATTAGTATGATGTAAGATAATTATTAATTCAAAATTCAAGTCAAATATTATTTAGGAAAACAATATTCAAAATAGTTATTTCTAATCTTCAGAAACACTTTAATGAATTTAAATTAGAACTTGCACATCATTTTCAAATACTAACAGATTTTGAACATGATTCAGATTTGAATAAAATCAATAGGAAGATAACATACCCTTTTAAACACTGCAACAAAGATAGTTGATGCAAAAAATCAGCAATTGATCAGTAAAAGTTTTATGGAGATGACAATTTTTGAAAAAAGGAAGGAATATGAAAATATATGCAAATGATTTACTAAAAAAGATTGAATAGCTAGAATTTTGTAAAATAGTGCAAAAAAGAGTTAATAACAAAAAGGTATAATTGTGAATGAGAAAAGAAAGCTATAGAAGAGAATAAAAGTCTCAAATATGTAAAATAATATATTGGTACTGGTAGGAAACTTATTTCTGCATTAAGAAAAAGGATGGAACTATTATTAAAACTAGAGGTAACATCACGAAATACATAGAAGACTTCTATGAAGGATTACACCTACAAATACTATATTTTCTGAATTGCACAAGATTTTAAATGAAGAAGTGAGACATGCAATTAAATTTATGAAGAAAAGAAAAGCTCCAGGTAATGATGGAATTATAATCAATATCTTTAAAAAAGCAGATGAAGAAATAAATAAAAAAGTTGACAAAATTATGTGCCAAATATTTAAATGATAAAGAGGTACCAGATGATTAAAAGAATGCAAAATTAATATTTTAAAAAGGTGATAATGAAGATATTACAAATTATAGACCTATCACTATTTTATCAAAATTTTTACAGAGATAATTACAACTCATCTACAGCAAACTTTGGGTTTTCACAAACCAAAAAAAAAAACAAGCTCAATTCCAAAGTGGTTTTAGTTCAATGCACCATATTCAAGTATTGGCAGGGAAGATATAGAAAAAACTAATAAATATGAGTTGCTATTATATTTTGGCTTTGTAGATTATAAAATTTTATTTGATTCTATAAGAATTTATTTAGTGACTAAAGTATTGCATCATCAAGGTATAGACTCAGGATATTGTCAGTCATATTCTGAAGAATATTTATAAAAATGCAACAACAACAATTAGATTACATAATAATACTAGGAATATTAACATTGAGAATAATATGTGAAAGCATAACTATATATCTCCAAAACTTTCTATAGCAGTTTTGAAGAAGTATTCTGTGGATTAAAATGGTAAGCTAAGAAAAAAAGAGTAAAGTAAGCTAAGAAAATAAGAGTAAATTGAGATTATTTAAGACATCTAGATTTTTCAGATGATGTAGTTGTATCACTCAATAAAGTATAGAAAGATGGTTGTTAAGAGTAGCAAGAACATATCAAAATCAAAAACAAAATGCATTGGTGAGAAAACAAACAGATGTTACTGATATCATTGAAATAATTAAAAGACTGAAGTGGAGTTGGGGTGGACATATTTCTAGAAGAGATAATAATAGATAGACAGTTGAAATCTCAAATGGTTTCCAAGAAAGTGTAAAAGGCCCAGAAAAAGGTCCATGTGAGATGGACAGATAGAATAAGGGAATGTGCTGCAGTAATGTGAAGAATATAAGCTAGAGATCAAAGAAGATGGATTGAACTTGGAGACTCCATTCATTCTACAGATGATCAATAATGGTTGAAAATTATATATATATATATATATATATATATATATATATATATATATATTTATATATATATATATATATATATATATATATATATATATATATATATATCAATAGCAATTAACAACCTCCTTTTAACAATAAAGGTGGAATCCCATATTTATTTATGGTCCAATATATTTACAAAGACACTAAAGATTGCAACTTGATCACAAAGATTGAAATTATTAATACAAATAAGTTAAAAAATCTTTTTAAACAGGTAAATATAACCTGCTCTGATTAAATAAAACTGGCAAATCTGTTTTTTATTGTCCTTTTCTTTGTTGAATACTTCTCTGTATTAATCATTTTAATAAATTAAATCATCTCATAATAAGACCATTTCGTTTGATCATTTACACTTCAAGTAATGAGATTCGGCTCTATTAAGATCAAGTATAATCATTTGGTCTGTATTCTTTACTATCCATAATGTTCTCATAAGTTTTTCCTACATAGCAAAAGCATAGAAAAGTGTTTCAACATATAAATATCTTTTTCATTGCAATGAGTATTATAAATGCTTACTTTTTTGGCATTAGTGATGTAGTCAAGAAAATATGAACTACGGGGACATTTTATTAAATCAATTATTGATTGGTCTTAATTTCATCTCCTTATTTATCTGCAAACCCATCTTTACAGTCTTTTCAACATTAACAAATATTTTTAATTACATAGAAAATTTATATTAACCTTTTTGGTGGTGCATTTTGTCAAAAACCTTGGCATTAATTTTATTGGTCAAGTACATAAGAGTCTGAAGTAATGTTATTTGTCAATTACATTTGTGTGCTTCTATTCAAAAATTATAAACCCTCAATAAATAGAACTGATTTAATTTAGCTTCTAAAAATCGATTTATTTCACATTTAAATTGGTAAAATGTTACAAAAAATTCAAAATAATATTAATAACTGAAGAAAAAGATCAGAAAAACATTTGAAAAACAGCCAGCGATAAAACAAAAGAATTATGTGTAACCAAATCATTATGTGACGACATCAGTCTTTTTTTACTTACAAATTATGATGTCTGACTATTTTTTTTTATAATTTTTTTCTCATGTAAAATTCAATATTTTAAATTAAAAATCTATATCTACAAATATTATTAATCATTATAGAAACTGTATTAGTTAAAAAATGTAAAATACTTAAATTTTTTCTAGAACATCAAATTTTATTCATATGCAAAATAGCTGTCATTTGTATAGCGCTTAAAAGCTATTATCTCTCCATTGATTATTTTTCTTCTAAAATTTAAAAATTTTCAAATAAAAGTTTATATTTAAGCAGATTAATGTAAAAACTTAATTATCAATGTAAAAAATTATGTGAAATATATTTATTTAGATTCAAAATCTATTGCAAAAGCATAAAACATTCACAAAATATTTGGGTTTGATTTCTGAATTTGACAGTACACCACGCCTAGCAGATAATAGCCGAAGCTTGAAGGCCGAACTATGTAACAATAGAGCACAATAAAAACAGTTTTTTTTTCAAGAAATTAATTCCAAATGCAGATTTTTTTAGACATAAAATTTTTAATATGCTATTTTCTACAAAATATGCATAAAATGACGATTCTGTAGTCAAAATTGGCGAAAGACAGCACATGGACGATTCTAAGGTGCAATAAATATTTGAAGGGGTTTATAGTTTGTTTTTTTCATTAATATTGAATCTACATATTTTAATCTTACTTCTTCACTATATATTTATAATACATACACCTGGGTCTCATTTTACGCGGACTTATATAACACGATTTTGAAGTTACGCGATTCCATATTTTACCGGAAGTAATGCGCTATTACTTTAAATAATAAATTTCGTACACTTACGTTATATTGAAAGTAATAGCACATTATTGGAATTCGACTTTCATCTTAGTAATTTCAATATTTTCAGTGCTTTATAATAGTAAGATTTTATGCAATAATGAAATTAAAATCATGACTTCCACATTTTACATACACACACATTAAATTTTACAAAATTATAATGTAAATTTGTTCAAACATTGTGCGTGTTAATTTTGCATTTTAAATCACATTCTGTTTTTGTTTTTTAAAAAAGAACATAATCAATTATTAATCATTTAGTGTCCGCAAGTTTATTTTTAAAAGGTGAGTAATAGCAGTGAAACAAAATTTGATTTTTAAATGGAATTGAAAATTAAAGACAAAAATAAAAGTTTAGATACAGAAGAAAATGTAGAAAAAGATAATGAAACAGAAGTGGAACCTGTTCCTTTCACTTCAAAAATGATTTGAGAAGTCTTCAACTTTCTAATCGGCAAATTATTTTCTTATAAATGACACTAATCACGAACATGCTCTTAAATTCTAATGAGAGCTAAATGTTTGTATGTCTGGATATTGTGTTCATAAACAATTAATAAAATCATCATCTCAAAGATTAATTACTAATTACATTGTCACCAGAAAACAATTAACACAACATGGGAGTGAAGTTGGAGCTAGTTGTATTTTCTCTTGTGTAGAATCAAAAACTAATTTGCAAACGAACCTGTTTACCGATAAATAGCGATAATAATTAAAATGTGTATAAAAAAATGTATGCATAAAAATACATATTGTTTTGAATAAAATTAAATATTATAGTTAAAAATTAGTTTAAAAAGTTTGTCTTGTATCAATTTTTTTCAAATTTAAAATTTTTTATTAGTCATATTTTATTTCCTTATTTTTTTTTGCACAAATTTTAAAGTAATTTTACGTTGGTGCTTTGCTCTTACGCGATTTTTGAAAAATCACAGTTCGTATCCCCCCTTTTTCAAGGTAAGTTACGTCTATTTTTGTGCGATTTAGTTTGCTTATGTTTTCTGAGGAACCTATCTATCGCATAAAACGAGACCCAGGTGTATTATATGAATAGAGTAATAATATGCAGCTTTAACATCTTCTCAATACAAAACTAATTTGTTTTACTCTTTCCTGTTTTAAATACAGTTTCTATTTTCATATAAAGTTTTCTCTTTAAAATAACTTTTCATTATTTATCATGAAAGAGTAATTTATCTATAATTTATCATCAAAAACACATTTGAAGGCTTTTTAAGAGTGGTATTCTTTAGCCAATTTTAATAATTACAGTATATAAACAATAATGTATTTTATACTCTATCTTTACTAAACAAGTTTGTACTGTATTTAATTTTTTTTTTCAAAATAGATTAACTTGTATGTACTGTAATAGAAACTATACAATACTTTGCACATGTGATCATAATACCTTTCTTTGGTATAGAAATATGAATTCGTTTCTTTTAATGTTTAAGTTGTTATTTTTCAAATTAATAAATAAAGTTTTGTTAGTTTTTTTTTTTTACTAATACTTTTTTATCTTTTTGCAAAATACTTGATGCATTGATTTTTTTTTTTGTTGTTTTTTTTTTTTTTTTTGGCATTATTTTTTTTAAATAATTTCAGAAACAATTTGATTTCTTTTTGTATTATTAAAATTTTCTTTCATTCTTGTTTGATCTTTGTTGCTTTCCTTGCAAACTATCTACTGGGATTTTTTTTTTCTAGCAAACTCATTAACGAATGAAACTGATTTTTGGTTATATGAATTCCTGAAAGATTTGTATTTTTTTTTTCCAAAATGATCTTTACATACTCTTTGATTTTCAAAGTCAATTCCCCAAAGATATGTATTGTTTTAATGTTGGTTTTTTTATTTGATTTGTAATTAATACTATTATTTGGTCATAAATTTTGAATTTTATATCTAATGTGCCTTTTTTTCACGTTTATATTTATTTATTTATTTTACATGTAGTCATAGTTTATCATATTCTTCATTAATTATTGTGTTTTTCATCTTGTTCTCATTGATTTATTGTTAACTAAATAGATAAGAGATGGTTTCTGGAGGGTTGCATTATAAAAGCCACAAGTGAGAAACTAGTCTGAGAATATTGATTACTAAGGTTTGTACTAGATGGCATTATTATATGGAGAGATTACTACTGTACATTTTATTACAGAGTGCCATCAATCAGGTTCAAAGGGAATAAAGATTGCTATTAGATGGACTTTTGTTTCTTGCCTAGTCAGAATGCTGTTTGCTAGTTTGAAAAAAATATATACAGTAGATATTTATTTAGTACACTGTTTCTCTTTCTTTATCATCATATGAGCTTAAACATAATTGCAGAGGGTCAATGTCTGCCTATTAAAAAAAGAAATGATACCGTGAAAAAGATGACTAAATCTGAATGGTTGTATCTCCTGCTTTATAATTTTGCATATGAAGAATGAAAGTTTGAACTGTGTGGCAAATTTTACATTTTTTTTTGGTATTGAAGAAAACTTAACTCCAAATATTTTTTTGCATTTATAAATTAAATGTTTCTAAAATGGAAAAGAAAACCATCCACCTTGGGAAGTAAGATTAATCATTCAATTTTAATATATTTGTATTATTTTTTTATACAATTTGCAAGATAATCTATATGTAAGTATGAATATACATAATGTATGGAAACTACTAATCACCTTTCCTTTTAGGAAAAAGTAGAGAAATCAGGAGGAATCTCATAGACAAGTATATGAAATTACTACAGATTGTTGCCTTTGGCAGGATCGCTAAGTTGGTTAAAGCATTATCTTAAAATTAAATACCCAAGAATCTAAGGGTCCAGGTTTGAATCCCATGCTAGTACTATCATTTGTCAGGCCAACAATGCCTGAAGAAGAGGGGAGAACAATACCTCTCAAAACTTTGTACATATACTAACCTGTTTGATGTGATATTACTAGCAATTGAATGTATTTGGAATATTTAAATAAAGTTAAATTTTTCTAAAAACATTCAATACACATATTAGATGATGGAAATAGTCCAATATAAAAGTATAATATATATGTGTATATATGGTGTAGTATTATTATTTTTAACCTACTTAATATATTTCATTGATTTCATTTCTTTATTTTTAATGTAAGTTCAATTGTTGAGTTAATCATTACTTATATATATATATATGATAAACAAAACAAGTTATAAATTTCGTAAACTTGCTCATAGCTTGCATTTTATGATCTAGTTTGTTTGACTGGATTTGAAGATATTTACATATCTGAAAAATTCATGCTTTCAAGCTGATAGAAACATGTTTCATAAATTCTAATTGGAGAGTTGGTGTTTAGATCTAGTTTCTAGTCTTCCTACCCTTTACTGATGTGAGCCAAGTAGCTCAAAACCATGGTTTAAAGGTTGAAGACAATTTGAAAGAGATATTGAATTTTATCTCTCTCAGTGTTTATGTAAACAAAGCTTGATAGTGGGCTATTGGTAAAGCTTCATCTAGTGATCATAAAATGCAAGCTATGAGCAAGTTTACAAAATTTATAACTTGTTTTGTTTATCATAAATGTACCCTTGAAGGTTTTTGCAATGATATAGATTGCAGAGGCTTTTACTATATGGTGAAACTGAACTGAATTCAGACCCATATAGCTATCTAGTTTGTTTGACTAGATTTGAAGATATTTACATATCTGAAAAATTCATGTTTTCAAGCTGATAGAAATGTGTTTCATAAATGCTAATTGGAGAGTTGGTGTTTAGATCTAGTTTCTAGTCTTCCTACCCTTTACTGACATGAGCCAACTAGCTTGAAAACATGGTTTAAAGGTTAGAGACAATTTGAAAGAGATATTGAATTCTATCTCTCTCAGCGTTTATGTAAAGAAAGCTTGATAGTGGGCTATTGGTAAAGCTCCATCTAGTGATATATATATATATATAAGTGAGATTTTGAAATATCATTTATTGTCTGTGGTATTAAAACATTTAATCTTTTTGAGTTAATATTCTTTACTTGCTTATTATTTTTTATAATATATGTGTGTATAGGTATATATGACCATATATCTATATGTAAGTTAAAAAAAGAGGGGAACACTTTTTCATTTATCTTTGAAATATTATTTTATGTTAAATTGTGATTATGGGTTTTTATTTAATTAATATTAATAAATTAAATAATGAGTTGGATCAACAATCTGGTGCTCATTTTATTTGCTCATCTACACAAATGATTTTTTGTCTGATTTCTTTTTTATTGTATGCAATTCATCTTCAGAGTTTTTTTGAGCTTGAACCTGGAATGTGCTCCAGAGAACTGTAGGTGGATGTCTGTATAAGAATATTTTTAAATTGTTTTTTTCTATTAAAGTGAATGTAAAGTCTCTAAAATTCAGGTTTTATAAAAATGCTTTATTAATGGCAAATTTTGCTGATCCTTATAGGGATTGATATCAAAAGGATGGTTAGGAAATGCAAATAATGATTATTAGTTTGATCGCCTTTTAAATAATATAGATTTTACTATAAATGTGTCTATCTGTTTAATTGTATTGAAATAACACTATATATATAGATTGTCAATGTGTTATTAAGTTGCCTTGCATGCTCCACATGTGATGAAGGCTCAGAGTGACCTCAGCTCAACATGCACTTGGCAATAAGGTTGGCATCAGCATGGGATTTGGCTTTGCATCATCAGATTTCCAATGATATGGATGGCTGAATAGTTAGAGGGTGGAGAAGATTGAAGCCTGTCCATTAAAGTGTGAAGATTTGCTATCT
The DNA here is from genome assembly GCA_028023455.1 of Epiperipatus broadwayi. Lineage (NCBI taxonomy): Eukaryota > Metazoa > Onychophora > Udeonychophora > Euonychophora > Peripatidae > Epiperipatus > Epiperipatus broadwayi. Next base: position 10,076,175 of record JAQFVV010000004.1, read on the forward strand.
TAATATAAACAGCACTGATTATATATGTGTGGGAGATGATAATCTGGGCCAACTCTTGAGCGATGGTTTAGCATGAAATACATATATTGGTCATGATTGTATATATTGAAAAAAAAAAAAATTCTTAAAAAAAATATATATATATATATTGTACCCTCCTCCCCCGTCGTCTCTCCATAGAAAACAATTTAGAATAATGTTTAAAATATATTTCCGGGTTCTCTCTCTCTAGCTCAGTCTTAACAAAATGAATGAAATTAATTTATTAAAAATGATTACTATTAGCTCTAAACTTTAAAATATAAATACAGTTATATTATTAAAAATTTATTATTTTCATGAGACATGGAGCGACGACACGGGGAGCGAGACAGACTACATTGAGATATATCCACATGATACTATCCCAATGGCATAAGAACACTATACTAAATAATCAACTTATGGTATTCTTATGACTTTCCAAACTCTTTTCATTCCGATTAAGATAATAATCATATCTTATTATTCTTTGTAATAATAATCTAGCTCAATTAAATAATTTAAGTAAATAAATGAAATAAAATCAAATCAAATAAATCTCAGGTTCATAAATTGCATTTAAACTGATTTAAATTACGGTAGTAAACTATGAGAAGGGAATTTTATGTCATAAATTCACTACGTAACAATTAACAATAATAAATAAGAATAATTATAATAATAGTATAATGTAATTCTATTTCTTCTTAAATGAAATAAATAAATAAATATTACGTTCGTGGTAGTATTTAATAATCTGACAATCAAAATACGTGTTGTAATATTAGCATATAATTTATTTTAATATTGTGGCAACCAACTTATGACCAATAAACGATCTAATTATAATCCTTTAATTTTATCATACAAATAAATTTTCAAAAATTATTATAACACTTTTATGTTTATCTACTCTGTGCAAAATTATATGTCTGTTGCAATTATAAATGTGTATTGCGATATCATGCATTCTATGTGGAGAAATAATAACTAAGACACGAAGCTTACAAATAAATTTACAACATAGTTTATTAATAATTATACAAATAACAATATTTACATTATGTACATCGGATATCCCTACTTTCCTGTTACAAAATTACTTTACTAGTTTATCTCTTAACATTAAATTTCTACTTATTTTATTTTTAACTCTTATACAGTATTATTATTATTAGCTATCTGATTTTAGTTTAGCTCGTTACAAAAATGTATCTATCAACAATTATCATTAATACTTTATATCTCTATTAATTTTAAAATTATATTTTTACAAAAAATTTTACCTTCGTAGTAAAATTATACAAAATCATAAAATTCTATTTTATATTATTATTCGTATGGAATCCCAAAGATTCAAACCCTTCCTGAAATTTTGATGTTTCCGTTTTATTATTGACTATACAATAATTATTAATCAAATACTTATCCAAGCCTTTGCTTCGTATGGTAATTACACTCGTTAACGTACCATGCACAAATACATATATCAGTTACACATTATTGAATCATTTTTCAACCAACATGCAATCTCTATATTTTAAATATCATATAAAATATTAAAATTTTATTATTACTTTAAAAACTTTGTTTAGATTTTTCTTTTAAAATCTTATATTCATTTCATAATTACTTTTTAAAAACTATATCATATGATTCTTCATCTCTTTATGACATTTATACTTTCATTTTTAAAATAACAATTCTAACTCATTCTAGTAAATAAACTATTCTTACATAACGACAACCTAGCCTCATTTCTATTTTATGTATCATTTCTATAAAAATATCTTCCTGACGATGTATATTCATGAAACAAGGATAGCGAAAATAGATGCGCAGGATCAAAACAACTAGAATATTATCCGTCATAAAACTTGACAATGATGGCACAGTGAATTTAAATAACACCATAGAGGAGTGACCTTTATCTGTCTATCCACCTCTACTATAGGAGTGATGCTAAAGCTATTCCTTCAGCTTTATAAAACATCAAAAAGTTTTAACATACGCAAAAGACACTGTCCAAAATATATGTGTTCAGTGATAGGACTTAGTTAGCTATACTGAAATCACACAAAATACTATGATCCAAATATTTGATTTTTCTTATTTCTTGGCAAAAAACATCATCTTGGTTTCCTCTACACCAGTACTACCAAGTCACTATCCGATTTTATTTCTCTAGATTTATCTATGCAGTACATCGACAAATTTCTGTCTACGTTTCTAACAATAATAAAATTCATTTTTAGTTCAAACTATACAGCTATTCTTAAGAAAATCTTTTACTACTTATCTCGTATATTTATAATATACCAACTATTTTAAAATTATCTGAATTTTTTGCAACATAAAAGTTCAAAAGAATCACACAATTATTATGATACTTATTATTAATTATATTTTTAAAACAACTTATTGCATGCACATTTAAAATTACTACTATCTCAAATATATGTTTTAATGTTGGACAAAATGTGTACTTATAATTTAAAAACTTTCATACATCATTCTTCATTAATAGATGACCTAAAAAAAAAATACATTATGCATTATCAACAATATCACAATTACCAAAATGATCTCTATCTTCTTGATCATATTCTGAAGGCTTCACCATTCCATTACTTCTTGTAGATATTTAAAACTTCCATACATACATTTTATTTTTATAATAATATTTCTATCATTCTATTAAGCTATTATATTTAAATCTAATTATTCTTAAATTTATGTTTATATGTTTCCCTAAGCTAATATAGAACTTTTTATATTTTAAATACAATCAAATAAAAATATTAAATTATATTTACGATACTGCTTTGTCGAACTTGCTTGAAAATTGTTCATAGTAAAGCTAAAAAAAAATATACTTTATTTTTCTTTTCTTTCAGTCACTTAATGTTCTATAAAAAAAAATAACTCTGTTTAATAATCTTCATCGACGATGATCCTTAGTTTTCTCAATATTTTATACACTTATTAATTCTTGATGTCTCCAACATAGTCTGCTAGCTTTTTCCCGCGCGTCTGGTTTCCCCCGATGCATCTTGTACGGACTTTATTTAAATCTTCAATAATCTTCTATTTCCATGGATCCATTTTATTTAGTCATTTAATCTTAGATTTCTTTGATCAAACATTTTTCATTAAATTCTTTGTAATATTTTTTCATTTCTCTTATATAAAGTTTTTTCGGCTCCTTTCCATAATACATATAGCACTTTTATATTAGTCTTTAACTTCTTTCTTTATTCTAACATTCTGGAACTATAGTTTTAATAATGTTTCTCTTTAAAATTAAACACTTTTCTTCATTATTATTTTTCTTGGTACTAGAACGCATATTAAAATTTTGTTCATAGAGAAGAATAATTTAGTTTTAAGATAGCTCTGTAAATTTTTCGTCATAAATTGTTCTTGACGACTGGCAGCTTCTTTTTCAGATTTTCACATATCGTCCCAATTGTATTCCTTTCAGTTATAAGATTAAGTTTCAGGTTGAGCACAACTAAAGTGGCATTAAGATGATTTCCAATTATTTTTCTTTCAGCAATCACTTTAAATATTTTTTCGTGTACTTCCATGTTACTGTAGGCTTTCTGGTTAAATTTGAATAAAATTTCCTGGTAAGATAAACTTAAAATTAGCAATGCATATCTCTGTAGTCAAAATATATTATATGTTACAGAATAACTTTGAGAATAAATCCGAAATTATAAATTTATATTACTTTCCAGCTACGATGTTATCAGCCATAAAAAATTTGTTACTTTCTCTTTCACTTACACATTACTTCTCCCGCTCTGTATAATTCTTAGATTTTTGTCTGCTAATTTTACATCCTTTGATTGGTTAATATTTATTTTAGCGCGAACAATTTATTCATTTTATTTTGATAACAGAATGAATGTTTAAAGTTAAGAATTGATGACGTAATGTCTGGAATATTTATACCAATATTTTTAAATTCAATTATAGTTTTATATAAAAAAAATCATCTAAGTTTTAAAATAATTATTAAAACAATATTTAATATTTATAACTTTCATTTTAATGATCGATGGCAATTATATCTAGTTTTAAATTCACACAGTTTATTATTATTTTACCAAGAGTGTGCGTGAAGGTATTTAATATACGGTCACGTGTTTACTAACTTTTATCAAAATGATTTTTTATTTACGTCTTGGTTTAAATTACCAAAACTGATATATTTTTATAAATTTTGGAAAATAATTTATAATGTTAAACTAAATATAATTCTCACCATCCCACAGTTTATTAATAACTTATACTCTATTAATTTTGATTATTAAATATAATTATACACTACATATAGTATTTATTTAATTTATTAGTTTTAAAATATTATATTCAAATTATTAAGCTACTTTTAACTATCTATAGCTGTATTATTTTGTATGGCCAGCTTTCACAACCATAAGCAATGATATTTAAGCTTTATTTAATTGTTTTCTTTTAAATAATTTATTACACTGTTACCTACCAGGTATTTTTAGCTTTAAATTGTACTATAAAATCTCATTCTCTTATTATTATTTATATATCTTACAAATATAACCTAAAATTTAAAATTTTTTTTATAATTGACCTTTCTACCCTACCTATGACCTACAGACAAGGGCACAATATATATTCTTAAACTCGGAGGTAAAAAACCAATAAACTCACCACGCTGGCTAATGCATGTTGGAGAGCAGCCCATCCATGTTCATATACTATATGAATAATCACATAGTAATAACAGCTGCAACGACAAGAACGTATGGAGTGGACATTAGGAATTTGCCCTGCTTGGTTCCTTTAAGGCCTCCAAGAGGAATCAAATGGTTTCCTTTTAGTTAATAGCAAACTTTGTAGAGATTAATGGTGTTTTGGACAGGGTGGCAAGATTAGTTTTACAAGTTAATAGCAGATACCAAATGCAGATAATTCAGGTTTATGCCCCAACAAGTTCTCATAGTGATGAAATAGTAGAAGATTTTTATATGGATGTACAAAAGGCTTTTGATCAGAGTAAACAACATTTTAAAATTGTTATGGGAGACTTTAATGCTAGAATTGGTGAACAAATGAAAGATGAAAATGCTGTAGGTAATTTTGGTTATGGTAATAGAAATGAGAGAGGACATAGACTTGTGGAATTTGCAGAAAAAGAAAAACTTTATATTATGAATTCTTTTTTTGAGAAAAAGGTTAAAAGAAAATGGACTTGGAAGCATCCAAATGAAGGTACAGCAGAATTGGACTATATTTTGACTAACAGAAAATACATATTTCAAGATTGTAATGTTCTTAATAAATTTAACACAGGAAGTGATCATCGATTAGTAAGATGTAAGATACATGTTAATGCAAAACTAGAGAGACAAAAATTATTAAGGAAAACAATATTTACAGTTGATATTCCTAATCTTCACAAACATTATAATGAATTTAAATTAGAACTTACCAATCGGTTTCAAGTATTAGTAGATTTTGAACAAGATTCAGATTTAAATGAAATTAATAGGAAAATAACTGATACACTTTTAAAAACTGCCACAAAGATAGCTGGTAGAAAAAAGCAGGAATTGACCAATAAAATTTCTACTGAGACTAGAGAATTTATGAAGAAAAGAAAAAATATGAAGATATACAAAAATGATGCATTAAAAAGGATTGAATATCTCAAATTTTGTAAAATGGTGCAGAAAAGAGTTGAAAATGATATAAGAAAGTATAATTGTGAACTAGCAAGGAAAGCTGTAGAAGAGAATAAAAGTCTAAAGAGTGTAAAACAACATTTTGGTATTGGTAGGAAATTTATATCTGCAATAAGAAAAAAAGATGGCATTATTACGAAAAAGAGAGATGACATCATGAAATGTGTAGAAGACTTCTATCAAGAATTATATAATAATAAAGAACAAGTACCTCCTATACCTATTATATCTTATGAATTGCCCAGAATTTTGAATGAGGAGGTGAGACATGCAATTAAATTTATGAAGAAAGGGAAGGCTCCAGGTAATGATGGAATTATAATTGATATATTAAAAGAAGCAGGTGAAGAAATAGAATTTTTTTTAGCAAAGTTATATTCTAAATGTCTAAATGATAAAGATGTACCAGATGATTGGAAGAATGCAGTATTAATATTAATATTTAAAAAAGGTGATAAAGAAGATATTGAAATTACAGACCTATCAGTCTTTTATCAGTTTTATACAAAATTTTTACTAAGATAATTACAACTCATCTACAGAGAACACTGGACTTCCACCAACCAAGAGAACAAGCTGGATTTAAAAGTGGTTTTAGTACAGTAGATCATATCCAGGTATTGAGAGAAGTTATAGAAAGGACAAATGAATATGAGTTGCCATTATGCTTAGGATTTGTAGATTATGAAAAGGCATTTGATTCTATAAATATTTCTTCAGTGATTAAAGCATTGGATCATCAAGGTATAGATCCAGGATATTGTCATATTTTAAAGAATATATATAAAAATGCAACAGCAACAATTAGATTACATAATCATAGTAGGAAAGTCAACATTGAGAAGGGTGTAAGACAGGGTGACTCCATATCTCCAAAACTTTTTACAGCAGTGCTGCAAGAAGTATTTTGTGGATTAAAATGGGAAGCTAAAGGAGTGAAAGTAAATGGAGATTATTTAAGTCATTTAGATTTTGCAGATGATGTAGTTGTTTTTGCAAATAATGCTTTAGAGTTACAGGAAATGTTGCAGGAGTTATCAGATGAAAGTAGGAAAGTAGGACTAAAGATAAATGTTGAAAAGACTAAAGTAATGTTTAATAGATTTTCTCAAAATATGAAAATAAAGATTGATTATGATGAATTAGAAGAAGTTAATAGTTATAAATACCTTGGTCAGATTATTAATACAGATGGAAACATAATGGATGAAATTAATCATAGAATTAAACTTGGTTGGAGTGCTTTTGGTAGAAATAACTTGATACTTAAAAGGAAATATGCCTATGTGTTTGAAAAGGAAGGTTTTTAATAAATGTGTTTTGCCAGTTCTTACTTATGGATCTGAGACTTGGACACTTAATAGAAGAGCAATACAGAGACTTCAAACCACTCAAAGGAGTATGGAGAGATGCATGTTGGGAGTAACAAAAAGAGATCGAAAATGCAATGTATGGGTAAGAGAACAAACAGGTGTTACTGATCTCCTTGAAAAAATTAAAAGACTGAAGTGGAGTTGGGCTGGACATATTGCTAGAAGAGATGATAATAGATGGACAATTGAAATTTTAAACTGGATTCCAAGAGATTGTAAAAGACCCAGAAAGAGACCACATGTGAGATGGATGAATGAAATAAGAAAGTTTGCAGGGGTGATGTGGAGAAGAGAAGCTAAAGATCGGAAAAGATGGATTAAACTTGGAGAGACCTTCATCCTGCGGTGGATTGATAATGGTTGATGATGATGATGATGGCATATATTGGTGATTATTTATCTTTTCTATATGTGTGTGGTCATGTGTATCAGTTGTATCAGATAGTGTGGATAGTTGGTGGGTGCTTGAACGTCTGAGTTCAAATTCCCTATATTTATATAACTAACTTAAGTGTAGAATTCTCTTTACATAAATTTATAGCACTCCACATTGGTATTGAATTAGTTGTGTAGGTCTATAAAGTAGAATATCATATAGAAAGGAAAGGAATAGGTTCCCAGTGTATTATATTATTTGAAAAGTAAAACAATGGTTTAGTGTCAAATGCAAGAGTTAAGTATTTCTGGATTGATTTTCTACTGAATAATGTGACAAAGGAAACAGTTGTGCACAGGCTTTGAATGATTATCTACAGGATTATTAAATAATCATTTAAATCATTTCCCCAACGATATAAAAAACTTCAAATATAAAAATAATATTTGAATGGTGTAGGAAAAAGAATATATGGATTACAACAGACATGTAGTATGTGAAGACTAAATATTTGAAAATCAATCTATCAAATAATTATGCTCAGGACTTATTAGTTTTATTTTATAGCGAACCTTATATTTTTTCCCAGGATGCAAATAGATATACAGAAAAGGATCTTAAAAAATAATATTTAGCAACAAGAGTATTTTAGGACATAAAAATTTGACAAATAAAAGGTTAAATAATTTAGATTTTAATTCAAATTTATTTGTAGGCCATTAAAATCGATAGATTACTTAAAAAAACAAATAAAAGACTTTAAAAATATTATAAAGATATTCTTTCAAACTATTTTCTAAATAATCCTTAGCATTCTTAAAAAAAGAATATAGTATTGCCACCTAGTACTTAAATTGCTTACTAACTATTCGCAAATAATGGGGAGGGGGAGAACTACTATTTTATATGAATTCAAGAATACAAAGACTAAACAGTGGACGTGTAAAACTGTCTGAAATTATTAGAATTAGAAAATATATATATATTTTCATATGTCATAGCATCGGCCGGGACGTGAACCCACAGCCGTCTGCAACCAACTACTTGCTTGCAAGGCGGTTGCGATGACCTCTCGGCTGATTGTTGCAAAATAAATTTATGAGTGATGAAAAATAGCAAAATTGTTAGAAGAAATTACGTAAAAATCAATTTGTTATTTCTAATTATTTTAACAATGTGTTGACACTTAATACTAATGTGACTTTTGTATATATATTGTTATTTAAAATGTTTTCATCCTAGTTTTAATAATTTGAAAGCATTTAAATAATTATCCGAAAATATATAAGGTAGCACGAAATACGTATATTGGTGATTATTTATCTTGTCGACATGTGTGTGATCAAGTGTGTCAGCAATATGAGATAGCGTGGATAGCTGAGGGTCGGGTGAAAGTCTGAGTTCAAACCCCCTATATATTATATATGGAGTGCAGGTATGAAAAAGCCTGTACTGTAGGGGAAAAAAATTCATATAGTAAGATAGTAAAGTAAAAGATGAAAAGGATGGCAGTTTTAATAAACTCACTATATGGCAAAGTTCTCTTCAATATTTCTCTAATAACAACAATTAAAAAAAAAAAATCATTTCCAATTAAGCTATACAACAACATATTGATGAGAATTCTTGTGGTTTTCTGTTGTTTTTTTTTTGTATCCTACAGATTAGCTGCTGTCTTACAAATAATTCTAAATTTGCTTGAAAATCTTCAACTGAAAAATAAACCAACTTTTCCATCTGACTTGCTTTGAGTACAAGAAGCAGATGTGCTATTCAATACACCACAATCTGCAAGTAGTTGCTCTAGAAATTAAAGAGGCAGATGAAATAGGGATCAAATAAAATATTTTCCCCATTCATTCATATTTACATCAATATTTGATAATCGTTTGCTAAATAGTAACACCTTAATAGATTGATATTCCTTAAAAAATGTGATAATAGATTCTTTATATAAAATCTTGTTTTTAAATGTTTTGCAATCACTTATATTTCTATACTGATATTCAAAATATTGAGTATGAGATTATTTCATCGGCATCATTCAGACAGTCCATATTACCACATCTGCTTTAATTAGACACATTGATTTACTGAAGATCTTATTGATTTTGGTATAGAGTGTCTAAGAAAACAAATAGAATATGAACCAAAATAAACAACAGAAAAAAAAAAAAAAAGATAACACAATTAATAAATTTTGTCGCAGTTAACAAAAATATATAGCAAATTTTTTTATGAATAAATTGATCTCAAATTGAAAATAACAAAGATTAAAAAAAAATTAATTAAAAAAAAAATCATATAGGCAAAAAATGTATTGTTTTAAATATATATTCTAAGACTAAAGAAAATAAGTTTAATTTCTTTAGCACTGACCTTTAAAGAAATTTAAGAGACTGACGTTTGATAATTGTTTTCTTTGCAAAGATGATTAAAAATTAATGTATGGAAACAGAAACAGTTAAATTCTTGCATGTAATCAATAATAGTCGGTACATTTCATTTACCCGTGAGTGATATTTAACTCATATCATTACAAATTATTATGTTGCATGTATACATTTGAAGGATAATTTGCTTAGATGATGACTAGTTTTGAGTTTAAAATTATCACATTATCTTACTTTCACGTGTAGTTGTTATATATAAACAAATATGGTACATAAGTAAAAAACATATATGTATTTAAAAAAAACTAATACTTTACATGTTTCAAAAGTATTTTATATTATCTTTTATTTTTTATTTTTAAATTTTATATATATGTTACAATTTTTTTTCCTTAGTATTGGAAATTCTATAGTGAATTTCCCAGTTAGTAATCCTGTTTAGGTTATTGCTACATCCAACAAAATCAACACATTAGAAAAACCTCTGAATATCTTTTCAGGTGCAAATCCAATGTTGAAGTTGCTTACTTATGACTATAAAATCTTTATGCTGTTAAATATTAGTCATTTGATAAAAATATGAGATTGTATGTTAAAGTTACTATGGAGTTAAAGTCTGTCTGATAAATTACTGTCTTGAACTGGAAACCACTCACTGAGGCTAATGATGAATGGCAGAGTTACAGTCTACAATAATCCTGAAGCATAAAGTAAATATATCTTTATATAATTCATTCATTCACCAGTGTCAATGAGTTGAATAGTTATCCCACCAAATGCTAGCTTCCCAAAAACAAGGTATGATTTTATGATCCAGTTACTTTATGGTATGAAGATGCATAATAATAATAAAGTATCTCAGCTTTAGACTAAAAAGCATTTTCACTCAGGTTGATAGCAAGAGATCAGGCTCTAAACTGCAGTAGTCATTGAAACATAAAGCAAATCTATTTAGCTAGTCAAGCATTGTTAGCCAAGAGGTCAATGCAGTGGCCTTGCAAGCAGTTGGTTGCAGACGATTGTTGCGGGTTCACCTCCAGTCGTGCAAGCAGTTGGTTGCAGATGATTGTTGCGGGTTCACCTCCAGTCGTGCAAGCAGTTGGTTGCAGACGATTGTTGCAGGTTCACCTCCAGTCGATGCTATGACATATGAAAAAAAAATCTATTTAGCTAAGAATTTTCACACATAATGACCTCTTATAAACAGTCAACTCTTGCCTTTTTTCTTCAGGAATATAGTTTAAATTAACTGTTTTATAGATAAATAAAGAGACCTCACTATGGCCATGAGCAATTAATGCAATATTAGCAACTAACTTGAATGTTTAATAAATTAATTAATATTTAATATTTTTTATTATCTTTGATATATAACAGTATTAATGACCAGAGTGAGATATCCTTAGTTGCCTTTAGAGATCTTTTTTTTTTTTCAGAATCTGTGACTGTATTTTAAGTTACAGTCATCTCCTCTCCTAATTCTAGAAAAACAAAGAATTTATATGATATGATTATAAATTCTATAGAGAAATTTGAAACCTGGTATCTATGAAAGTTGATTGGCATATCTGGGTATATTCTTCTTGGGTATTAATGAAACAAAAAAAATCTGAACTAAAATAATTAAGCTTTATAAGTAAATGTGGTTCATCTCCATAAAAAAATTTGCATTCACAAGTAATACCTGATCATTTCTTTGAATTAATATTTGAGAAAGTTATTAATCTATCAAGAAATCATTTTTATCCCAGATTTAGGATAAAAATGAATCTGCTATAGATTACATAACTGAGTCCAGAAAATTTAGTTCTGACCTACAATTTTAAAATGTTCAGAGAACAAGCTTTTAGAATTCCATTCAGTGAATAAGGGTAATAGCTTTTGAGTGAAATTATTGAGAGCCCTGGATCCATCCTTTGATTCAGAAATTTGTCAGTGATTGCAAAAGCATAATCTTTGTTGAATTGCAATACTGATATGTGTACCAGTCAGAATTGTATGTTCATCTAACAAGAACTAGCATCTAAGCAAAAGTACCTAGAGTTCAATCATATGTGAGATACACAGGTCAGGAATACTCATCATGAACTCTGCCTATTTCCCATCTCCCAATTCTATAACATTACGAACAACACTTCTGACGATAACAAACGAAATTTCTAAATTCCTATCCCAGAGCATCAGCAGAGACACAAGAGATCTATGGATTAACTAAAGGATGACGCAATATAATAACAGATGTGCATGCGTGAATGAATGAAAATATTCAAAGAATAAATTATTAAAGATGAATTTATTTATAACAATATCAAAAATGTAGTTAAATTTGTATATAAGCAAATGGATATAAAGGATTAAATACATTATGAATTTGTTTACACATAATGAATACTCTATCTGGGTTTCACATACTATTTACTTGTGCATTCCATACTGGCCTTAGCAACATGACTTAAGGATTGATGGATATGCAAATACCAAATATACATATTAATGAAAATAGTAATTAATCAAAACGATGCGGCTTAATATGCTAATTTATAGATATAAGATTTACGGGGCTTCTATCATGAACGCTATGATAATTTAAACAACAAATAATCTAACGAATTTTAATAATTATACATGTATTTTATAACAATTATATTAACTACAGATTAATTATCTTTTCAATAATAATACATGGGGCTTCTATCATGAACGTTATGATAATTTAAACAACAAATAATCTAACGAATTTTAATAATTATACATGTATTTTATAACAATTATATTAACTACAGATTAATTATCTTGGAAAGTATAAAATGTATTAACATTTATGATGTACATTTGAATAGGAAAGAGCATAGTTATCTCTACATTCAGTCACATGATCTGACTTTCATAGGCTTTAGAAGAAGTTGATTCTCAACGTATTTAAGGCGATTTAACGAGGGGGTGGATAGCGCTAATAAGCTATAACACATGATAGGGCTAGCTAAATTTATATGATAACATGGAGGCTTGGTATGGCTTAAGAAATCATAGCATTACAACTTACAGATGAATAAAATATAGGAGGAAGTATAAACGATAGCGTGTGGACCGAATGATAATGCAAGGAAAGATGAGAAGCTTCATCAATTTGATAATGAAAATATATGAGCTCATCTGCACTTGTGACAGATAGCATCTGAAGACGTGGTTGGTAAGATACTATAGTTTTGTGAATTCCAAATGTTAACCCATAATAGAGCCCACTGCAACCAAACACAACCTTTGGAGTTGGGGCCTCCACCCTCCGCCGAGAAATGTGCTTTAATTATTCTGGTAACGAATAAAAGTATGACAAAGCAACATTTTGATTTATGAGCGTTATCATTGAGACACATCGTGAAGGCTTTCAGGTCTGTATTAACACTGATTTATTATGGCCTTAGAGATTAAGTAAGCCTAATGTAATGAAATGATAAGATATAAGTAATCCCAAAAGGGGCACACAATTTGCCTAAAAGATTATTTAGAATATCAATAATAAAAATTAAAATTAAGATTCCCTTCATTAAACACATTTCAATACATTTGAAAAATTATTTAACTAAATTATCGTTAGATGGCAGGCTAATTAAATACTGAATCACCAGCTAGAGGTAAGGACATGAACTTTAATTTATTCATTACTATATTTACTTAATACTAAATCAATAGCGTGAAATAATAGTTAATAGTATATTTGAAATGATAACGGATAGCATGATATAAAGTAATAAAAACAATTTAGGAATATTGTTCACCCGGGTGAATTTCTATAATTTAGTAAGAAAGCTTACATTTACGATTTGAAATTCCATAATGGTGAAATAGTAAATAGGATAAGATTGATTCACCAGATTGACTTATTAGCATATTAAAATGGGTATGATTAACATAATATCAAATTAAAATTTGCGCATTTGAAAATAATAAGACAGTAAGAGTGAAACCCAGCAATCGAGTTTAGAAAAACAAATAACAAAATTTATATATTAAAGCAAAAAGAGAAAGTCATTGTTTAAGCAGTTAATAATCGGCTTGGCATTACCGATTGAGAAAATAAGCAATTACATTTTAAGGAAAATAAAGACTACAAGATGGAAATATTACAGATATACTTTAGGTGAAATAACTTTACATAGTTAGAGGTTAAGTTTTACAGCTTACGAATAAAAAAAATATTTAGATGAAAGTTTTTTAAGAGTTCATATTGTGGTGGGGAATTACCTTTCTGTTGGACGAGTTGATGGCCGTGTACACACATGTTGATTTCGTTTTGGAGAAATATAATTAATTTGGCATGATTTTGGGAAAATAGTGGTTAACATCCTTTCCTAGTGTATTTTACAGTTCATTTTGGCAGCATTCATGAGGCGATGGCTTACGAGTACATTAGCATGGATCCAATCTTGGAGAGATCATGGAAGCAAATTTTCTTTCTACTCACAATTCATGTTGAAATTTTGAGTGGCGTGGATTCGTTCCACAACAACTTTTAGAAATCAAATGCAGAGTCTTTTAGCTAGAAAATGTGGCTATATTTATACTCATTTTGACTGCCTCTGGTAATCCCTGGCTGTCCGCTAATGGTCAACAGTGATGCCTCTAATTTTAAAATATGAATGAGATAAAATTTGAGAGAGCCGGTTTTAGTCTATTTCGGGCTGAAAATAGACCTGCAGGATAAATTTTAAATAACGTGAATTTTCAAAATAAACTTACGTCAAACAAAAAAAATCTTTTCTGAATTTAAAATAAGGCATGTTTTTTGTTTGCTAATTTTACATTACTCTCTTGAACTTCCTCTCAAATAAAAATACATGAATAAAAATATATACGTAATCATTGCACATCTAATAACATTATTATAAGGTTTATCTGTTACACACATACACGATTGTTTACCGCGATAGAAATTTATACGTTTTATAACTAAATTGATATGAAATGAGAATAAAGTTTAACAAAAAAATATAAACAATCATGTGCATCTGTATACCTGCACTCCCTAGTGATTTATTATTACACAGCTGAGTTCGAACCCCTGTTTGAAGGTTTCAAACATCACTAGACAGTGAAGTAAAATATGTGCAACAGATTTGACTGCTTCATATGAAAATGACTAAAAAGCAAGATTGCTATACTAAAAGTTTAATTCATGTTTAGAACAAATATAATCAGATAGAAAAAAATATTGTTGTGGTATAAATAATGCACTGCCACAGCATATATATGTTTATACCATATACTAATACACTGCATTCAAAACACAGATTACTATAAATAAAAAGGACTGCAATTATGATTCAACAATTTTTATAATTTCAAGAAGTACTTGCTTGCCCTTCAAATTATTCTATACTCACATGTTTAAATTTAGCAAAATGAATGTCCAGAAACCTTAAAAACCTTGGTATTACAAGGGTTCTTCAGTAAACCTGAGTAAATGGTTTAAATCCATTGGCTGTTTTTGTCTATCTCTACCATTGTAGTTTACAATTTTGAACAGACAACATTACAAAACATATATCTATTTATTCCATAGTAAACAAGACATCACTAATTAATCTTTTCCCCATGAGCTAAGGGAAAGATTTTCACAAAAAATAAATCTTAAGCACAAGTTATTTAAACTTTCTATAAACCAAAGAATGCTTCTAAAGCTACAACTCTTACAACTCATATAGGCCTATTTAAAATGAATAGGTATTTTTTGGCATATCAATAAGCCCAGAGATTTTCAGCAAATTGTGATCAATTGGAAATTGAAATACCGGGGACTCTCCTATATTTTTACAATTTCTATCTAGTAGATAAATGACCTAAACAATTATTTGATTCCACTATAAAAATCTTGAAGGATTTCTAGACATTGAAGATTGCTATCAGTATAGAGGAAAATATTGAAAATTTTTGTTGAGTGGATTCTTTCTACTAAATCTAAATAAATATTGAAGGTTCAGATCCTACTAACAACAAGAAATTTAAGTCACATTCTTAAATGATTTTAATGAAAGACTTTCAAACCATAGGATTAAAGAAGGTGAATCTTTATATAGGCTGTTCAATAAGTGAGCAGAATAAATCTGGAAATGTTTGAAAAAACAAACCTTTCTTTATTTTAAAGAATATATAGTTAAATATAAAAGACTTTCTTAGTATGACCTATGAAGAAAGTTTATTTTCACTTGTGAAGATTCTCCAAAACAGCCCTTATTCACAAGAATAGCAATGAATCAGAAGCACCCATATTTTTTTACATCCCAGATGTATAAAAAGGCCATTATCTTAGTGTCTGGAGAGAAACATTTCACACACATCTTTATAGAAAAATATTCACATTTCAAATTGATTGCAAGTCATTGACAGAAATACCACACTAGTGCTGAGAAAATATTTTTCCTATATTAGCACATACATTGGTTTAACATTTTGCCTACCTATATCTATAAATTGATTCTAGAGAAGCAAATATTTTTTCATATAGATGTTCTTGGTATATTTTATGATAAAGTCTCGGTGATTGATTAATTAAAAAATAAAAACTTAACACTGACTTGCTGAACTGGAAATAATCCTACTGTCAATCTTAAAATATATTTGTTAAGACTGGCCAGATAGTAAGCTCAAGAAATTTCATGAATTATTCTTTTCAAGATAATATGAGTTCTCAATTAAATATAATTGCATTGTCAGAGCCCATAAGCGATCCTTATCATCATATAAGACAATGTAATTAATTTAATCACAAAAAAATAGCCTTAAGGAAATACATTTCAGTTAAGGGAGAAATGATGTGATGTTTCTATATGTACATTTGTAATCAATTCCTGGTAATCAATTTCTCCATCACCATCAGCAAGTTAAAATAAATTTCTGATTAACTTGGCAGATGTAGTGGCAGCATAAAAATTATTCAATCAGTTCCAAAAAAGAGTTATTGCACAAACTTAAGCTATAAATCAAGATTATATTAATAATTTGTTCTAGATTCATGTCTGTCACATAAAATTATCATCATCTTGGAATAGAATGCTTCATTATATTGAGGAAATTGCAAGCTATCATGTTTTAAAGAGCAGATGTAAATACATTTAAATATGAATCTCTATATATAAGACCTAATAATCCTTCCTGTTTTTTTTCCTTTAGTTATATAGTTTAATCTGCCTAAAATGTAATTATAAAATTCACATATTTTGAACATTCAATGTAATATTAACACTTAATTTGTATTGAGAGTAATAACAAATTAATATTTTATGTCTTTTTTATTGCAACTGTTCCACGACAAATTTCCTATTGAAAAATTAAAGTATCTCAATTTTTCTGTTATTTCAATAGCAATATTTTTGTTTAGTACTCCCCAATATTTTTCTTATGAATCGTGTAATTTATTCTCCACTAAATAGTAAAATAAAGATAAAAGTAAGCTATGTATTCAGAGCCTGTAGGATTACAATACTTCTTTCACAATGGTGAAAAGTATATTATAGTATTATATTTGTACTTTGCTTAGTTCATGGACTCTAATCTAAGTAATGCCAATTAAATGGTGAACTTTATATTCTGCTTAATCTACCAATAATTGCATCCATTATCTAGATCAAAAATTCTTAGCTTCCTGATTCAACTTCTCTAAAATTCATCTAGATTTAAGCACCAGTAAAAAAAAATTAAAAAACTGAAGTGGAGTTGGGCTGGACATATTGCTAGAAGAGATGATAATAGCTGAATAATTGAAATCTTAAATTGGATTTCAATAGATTGTAAAAGACCCAGAAAGAGACCACATGTGAGATGGATGGATGAAATATGAAAGTGTGCAGGGATGCTGTGGATAAGAAAAGCTGAAGATCGGAGAAGACAGATTGAACTTGGAGAAACATTCTGATAAAAAATTTCTTCTTTTTAGCAGAAGCATAGCAGACAATTATCCAGGTATGTAAAAGCAGAAAGAAGTAAAATATATTTTCTTTGTTCTTAAAATGTATTGTCATATACTGAAGCTTGAGGCACTTTAATTATATAAATAATAACTATGAATTAATCTCAGAACATTACTTAAAATATTTAGCAGTGTAAATTATTAATTATTATATAATATTAGTATTTAAATCAGTATTGGCAAATTCAAAAATAAAAGAAATTTCATACTTACCATTATATATGCCAATCAGGTTCAAAATATATATATATAGAAATAAATTTCTGCTCAATTAAAAAGTCATTCTTTCTGGCAAAGGCTTTGCAGAATCCTCCAAATATATAAAGGAGGAAAAAAGTAAATGGGAAATCTTTTGCTTTTGAAATGTATTGTCATATGCTGAAGCTAGATGGAATTTGAATTATATATAAGAAGTTGCAATGAGTTAATATATATATATATTTATAATCATTAGAAACCAGTCAACAATTAGACAATCCCAATATAGATAATTAATCAAAAATATCAAATTGTTGTCAAGGCAACCTATTTTTTCAATTACAGATAGTCTTCCACATATACTTATCAAAAGTTTTTCTTTTTCAGAAATGATTTAGCAAACATTTTTGTCATCTCTATTCAAAATATATCTTTTAAATGATACATTTTACCTATAGCATCCAATAACAGATTGTTTAGAAAATAATTAATTATTGTCTGTAGTACAAAATCCATCTTATTTTAAATAAAATTCATTCACATTTTATAACTTCCAACATAATTTTTCTATGTTATTCTTTGGCACTGCCAATATTTATTTTATTTCAAATACAAACTTTATGTTTCACAAGCATAGATTAAGATAGATCTATATATTGATTAAAATATTTTTAAGCATAAGAGCATGTTTTTAAATTATTAGTATACTATATCTGTAAAATGTATTATGGGTCATTTTGATTCTTATATATGATGCTTTAATTTAATTTGTTTCAACTGGTGTTAAACATCCAAGTAAAAATAGTTTTTATTCTGCCTTCCCCCCCCCCCCACTATTAATTATACAGTTCTCAGGGAATACACATTCGTTACTTATTTTTTTCTTTTTATCTCCTCAACCAACGTTTTGTGGGTAGTATTTATGATTACTTTTTGTAATTATTGTGAATTAATTTTGTCTTTTGTAAGATAAAATGACCGTTGTAATTTTGCTGATATAGAAATCAAACAAATGTCTTCTTAGTTTAATTTTCTAGAACTGTGATCCATTTTAATCATTGTGCTGAAAAAATATAATTTAAGTAAGAATTGGATATTTTCTTTGTTAAAATTGGGATTAATAAAATTTTTGTCAAAGATCTTTTTATTTTAATATTATAATTATTACTAATAAAATGTAATTATTTTTTAATGTTAATAAACTTTCATTTTTGTTTCTTTTAAAATAATAAGTCTTCATCAAGTTCAGTACTTTCTTAAATCCCTTTTCCTTGATTCTTCTATTTGATAATAGTGGCCCACAGGGATTTAAAAAAAAAAAAAACATGAAAAATATATTTCTCAGCTGGAATGTAAAAGACCATTAACATTGTAATGCTTAAGTAAAAGTTAAAATTCAAAAGTTCAGATCATATAATTAAATATTTATTACTACAAAATATATAAACACAGAAACAATTGACCAATAACACATTACACTAGGAAAATGGACAAATCAGATAAGCATATACAATGAATAAATATAAATAAACACTCCATATATATATATTATAACGATCCAGAAAATAGAGCTTAGTGTAATCTGCACTACAGGGCACCATCTAGGCATTTGAACCTAGAAAAATTTATAAAGTAGGCAGATACGTAAGTCAAAATATATATATATTTTAAATTTTGCTACCGGTCGTTAGCCCAAGTCACTAGCTCAGGGAGTAGCAAAGATTTAATAATATAATATCTTATCTAATTATATTTTAATATTAAAAAATAAATAAAATAAGCCACTGCCAGTAATTAACATACAAACGTTTATTTACGCAGATATATATATAAAATTTAACATTATTATTTTAGTATGTTTATTTTAGATTTTAATTTGATTTTATAATTTAAATTTGCATTTTAATTTTTATAATATTATAAGTTTACATTTTAATTAAGTTTGCACAGATGGATTTATGAAAGTTTGTTTTATAATGTTGAATATAGATCGGTTACATAGATTACACGGTTAAAAACATTTCAAAGTAAACATAAACGATCAAAATACAAAATCATTGATACCGTCAATTGCATAGGGAATACAAAAAACCCAATGGTGTTCATCATAAGACACCGCATTAACACCAATAACTTAAAAGACATCAGAATAAATACATTTTAGATACTCACCATAAGGTATCATTATTTATCGAATGTCTATATATTTTGATCCAATATGAAAAACCAAAACATAATTAACCGATAACGAATCCATGCAAGCGTCTATAAACAACTTAAATTTAATGCATTTTTATTTAGTGTTGAGTATGAATAGATTACATAGATTTGCATTTGAAGATAAAACATTCTATCCCCATTTAACCTTAGACTAAAAGTTCGCAGTCAAACTGGGTCAATCCATCTGATATATTTATGTATTCAATATAGCATGAAAATACAACAACACAAAATATTATACTGTCAGGAATATACATCTGAACAGTAAGTAGAGTTAGAGAAGACATTGTCTCTCTACCAACAGGAATGCCATATCTGTTGGCGAATAGAACAATAAACAAAAAACTCCATAGGAATGGATTGCAGTTCTTTGCCGACTTACAAACCCATCCATAGGCAGACAGAAGGTGTGTGGCGTATATATGCAATCCTTCCTGTAGCGGATCTCATACTACATCTACTAACTACATCAATATATCCAATCCATTGACCCAATTCAACTATGAAACAAATAACCTAAGATTACCCTCCCCTAATATAACTTTACAAATCTATATAGCCATTCATGCCTGACTTAAGTTTAACATTTATATATTTTAATTTATCGGAAAACAAAAATCATAAATAAAACTTAAAGAACAAAAAAAATATAAATGGAAATGATTTCAAAAAAAAAAAAAATACATCAAATAACAATATTAATAAAGAATTTAGTTTGGTCAGATAGGATTCTATTGCATTATTTACTAAAAAGGTTTTAAAATTTAGAGTTCTTATTTTTTTCAAGTGAATATAAAGTTCTTATGATTTTTAAAATGTCCAACTTTATCCGTTACTTGCCATGAACGTGAATTCCTATGCCGTCCTAAAGGGATTGATATTCTGTAGGCTGATTTATTTATCCATCCAGAGGTTTTTGCTTTAACTGGTCCTCAATGTAAAAAACGATAGTTCATTTCTTTTTCTTTTTTAGCAGAACTGAAGGGATTGAAGAATGTGTCTTTTCAATCCCTTCTCCTTCAACTCCACACTAACACATATAATCAAATCGTAATAACTAATTAACTCTTTTATTTTCAAACCTTTCCTTTTATAATAATTTTGTGAATTAACTCAACATTACATCATCGATGATGGTGGTCTTTTCGCTGAGGTCCGATTCCATAGGGATTTCTTTTTATTTGCTAAAAGTTTCTATTGTTTTTCTATCTGACCATTGTTTATACATTTAAATGCCCAAGGGCTTGTTCACTTGGACTAATTAAAATAATCATTTCCATAACATTAATTAACCTGTTTTCCAAATCCAAAGATATATTTAAAGATAAATTTAAAGATATAATTTTATCTCCAAATCTTTTTAAAATTTAGTTTTAAAATACTTTTTCTTTAATAAAGTTTTATTTTAATAATTTTTCTCATCTGTGCGATTTATATATATACGAGTTTAAGGTAGAATTTATTTTCAATTTTTCTGTCTTAAAAAAAAAAAAATTTAAATGCAAACTTTTTATTTTAATGTTTAATAATAAAAAAAAATAATGTAACGTCATCTGTGCTTGTTACAATATATATATATGCAATAAATTACCACATTTTATCTGAAGATGTAAAATTTCCTGCCCTTATATCTGTGATCTTCTCTGATGGCCTCAGACATGCATTTGAAATATTAATTAAAGATTAACATATCTATTATTTTTTAACATAATTACATGAAATTATTAATTCAATGGATTCCGCTTTTTCCCAATGTGTAATATTTTAAGCATACTTATAAATTTCATTAAAACAGGCAAAACTCACTATATATATTGCCACACACAGCAAGCTAGAGTAATCAATGGATGCCAGAAGGCTTGTGCATAAAATCCCCATCTAGTGCCTACTCATCCAATATCCCCAGATACTAGTTTCTGGCTTGGATCTGAGAGCACTGCATTTAGATCTTACTGACGAAGGCCATAAGCCAGAAATTAGTCTGAGGATATTGTATGAGGAGGCACTAGATGGGGATTTTATGCACAAGCCTTCTGGAATCCATTGATTACTCTAGCTTGCTATGTGTGGCAATATATATATATATATAGTGAGTTTTGCCTGTTTTAACAACAGTTATACACAAGCATAAGAGGTGGTTATGTGATGTTTATTGGCTTATAAATTTCATACCACCACATGTACTTTTATTATGTAAATAAAGACATCTGAAAAAGGTTAATGATACAAAGGTGCATACTATATCAAATCAACATATCCCAGCTGGTTAAATAATACAACTTCTTACAAAATCTTTCACATTTCTTCATTATCCTTATTCAGTATTTCTCAATATCAAAATATAACAATTTAATCTAAAAAAAAATAAAATAATAAAATAAAATATTATATATATAAATAATAAATATAACGGTAATAAACTATTATAAATAGCATTTCAATCTGCAGAAGTACTTTTGATTAATTTCTTAAACCTGCCTCAACTGCTATTAAATTCAAAAAAACGAAGCGGAAGCAAAATTCAAAAAAACAAAGTGGATGCACTTCCCCTTTGTTTTTATGAATTTAATGGCAGTTGACTCAGGTTTAAGAAATTAACCAAAAGTACTTTTGTGGATTGTAGTTTATTATGATTATATTTATTGTTTTTATTATGATTACAATTTTGTTTTTATTAACGGACATTTTATTTACATAATAAATTGTTTGTACATATAAAATTTATTGTATGGAAATTATATTAATAAATATTATACTGTAGTCAGTATAGGTATTACTGACCTTTAATAGCATATACCAATACTTGGCATGCTGTGACTTGTCAGCCATACTCTCCTAAAGCTATTCTGTGTGGCTCATGAGACAATATTAGTCTTCATTATCATTTTTTCTAAACTTCTACATTAATAATCTATAGTAGTATAATATGTACCAATATTAAAATATTTTATTTCATAAATGTTTTAAAGATAAATAAAATATATTTTGAAATTTAGAATTTTTAGCTCCTAAATGAAATCAGTTAAAAGAATTCCTAATGTGGTTTTTATTATTATATTTGGCTATGTGTTTTTATCAATACATCTGAATTCTCACTACACCATTCTCAAGCAAGGTAGAGACAAGTTTGTATCCAATTTTAATATCTTGAGGAAAGGCATATGATCATTGGACAATAATATGCAGTGTAATTTTGTTTCAGTAATGTGTGATCAGACAGAAGTATATATATATATGAAGTTAAGTTTAAGTATCTCTAAAAATAATATGTATAGGAAGTTAAATTTTACATGTGCTATATGGTTTTACTTGAAGACTGTTTGTTCCATATCTGCCTATAGTATGGAAATTTGGTCTGGCTTTTGGGTTGATAGATCATTATGATAGAATTGAACTAAAGATGAATTATACACTGATAAAACAAAACTTAATCATATTTGTTTGTAAAAATTGTTTCATATTCAATGGCAAATACTATCATTATATAGCTGTATTTTTTATTATTCATAAATATAATTTTAATTATTTTATGTGATTTTTTGAACATTCATAAATGTATGAAATATATTACATTAGTTAAAAATTAAAAAAAAACCAAAATAATATTAATCATATAAATGATTTTTTAACATATGTATAATTTTATTTAATTTTAGAGAATACTACTGCACGCTTAATTAATGGGCATATATGTGTATCATTCTTTAATGCAATTCATATTGTACAAAGCATGATTTTGTAGTACCAACCATAATAAATAATTCTTTATAACTTGCATTTTTTAATTTTAAAATATATCTTCATGAGAAATACCTTTTGCACTATAGATGAACTCTAATGTGTAACCTTTTTAGAGTTTTATAGTATAAATAGGAGGGAAGAATTCAATCAGTGAAATGTAAGTACATAACATTAATTACTGAAGCAAATTAATATCATAATGGTTTTGTCTTCACATAACATTTTATGCCCCATTATAAATGAACCTTTAGGATTGATAGAATACTTTAACTATTATTTTAATAATAAAAAATAATAATCCAACATTTAGTAATTAAACAAAATATAAATATTTGCATATTAGCTTTATATTTTTCCCATTAAATGTAAAAGAAATACCCAGCAATATAACATAATTACTATATATATATAATGTTATGGTAAAAATATGTAGCAAAAAGTTGACATCTTAAACTTATGAAAAAAAATGTTAATAGAAATATATATTGAACTCTTCTTAGTTACAGAATTTATAACTAAAACTGCTTAATGTATCAAAATCACCATTCTCATGAAGTAAAATCACCTTCACTAAAGATAGAAGAATAAAATCTGCTAGAACTAAATAGCTGAAAATTATTGTTTACTAAAAGACATCCATGATTATTATGAAGGAATGTGACCAAAACTTACATAACTACAATGGAAAAATCTCTTCAGTTACCATACAGCTAAACACTTTAGAGTTCCATCAAAATATTTCATTATAAACTTAAAAATATTTTGGCAAAATTCTTATTGCTTTGATATGATTGGTAGGATAAGAAAGCAGTTGTATCACCTTAAATAGAATCGGACAATAACTGGTTGGAAAAAATGTTTACACTAACTTCATTTACTAAAAAGTTGTGATTGGTAATTATCAAAAAAAAATTATCAATTATATATTTTTTTCAATTCTTAAATATTAAGGATGAAAACTGTTATGATTTAATCAGCTTTCTCAAGATATTCTTTCAGTTTATGATAAAGTGTGATTGAATTATTTCCTACATGGATTCATTAAAACTACAAACTATTTAAAGATTTTGAGATGCTGGATATATATTATGACTACAAATGTTATTATAGACAAAATTCCTATTTTCTAATATAATAATGCTCTATAATCCATGCAATCAAGTATTTGTATGATCTGTCCATATGTCTAATATTAAATATCAATAAATTCCACTGAAATATTTTTAGATCAAGTAAAATGTTAATATTAGTCATATTAAATTAGACATATCAATGAAGAAGGCAACAACGTAAATGGTTTTCGTAAATATAAGATTTATGTAAATTAGTCCTAGACAAAAAATATCATTGTAAAAGTGTTCATTTTATTAAAAAGTTTATGATATATATTAATTTTAGTAATTGTAGTCACAATAATGATCTGAGGTATTTTTAAATTCTATATTGAGATATTTGCTTTGCTTTTTACAACTAATACTTGATTTAAGTATTTGTTTAAAATACTACAGAAATTCAGGAACTTCTTTTAACATCTTATTTTGAAAAATATGAAGATATTCTGGGTGGTGAAGATTTGAGGAGTTACTCATCCTTGATTTACTATCTAATAAAACACTTAGATATGCATTTATTCAACAATCTAGGATCATTGTCTAGATAATCATGGGAAAACTAATTGAAAAAATTGTAAAACTGATTACAACTTTAAAAAATTTCAAATTTTAATAGCTAAATATTCAAACATTAATACTCATGACAGCCATATATGAATGATAACCTATAATAAGTCTCTTATCATAAGAAGTAAATTATTCAGTGGCATTGTCTATTACCTGAGGATTATTACAAATCTTTGATTAAAATCATAAATCTCAACTTTTAAATCACTAAAGTAGATCTTATTATAACATTTATTATATATCAGTTGCGCGTTTCTTGTTACAACTTCTGGTTTTATAGTAAAAGTAATTTTAATACAAATATTATAGCTAACACTATTATATTTGCTGTATATACATACTATTTATTGCTAAAATGTTCTTTTATAAAAATAAAAAAAAAGTTAGGTTGAAAATCTAAGAGAAATCCAAAAAGAATTAATACTTAGATTACATAAGTTACAGTAGGGATTACAACTATTCCGGGATTTAAAAAAAGAAATAAGAATCTATTTACTTAATCTAATGGTTAAGAATGTTAAATCAAATATTTCTTCCTTTATAAAAAAAAAAAAAAGTAATTTAGATATATTCTAAAAAAAGTAGGGGTTTATTTTTTTTAAAAAATAAAATAAAATGATTTTATTTTGTCTAATTTATCTGCATGTACGATTTAAGTTCATATTACCGTACCATGACGTTTATTATTTTTTTAAATGAATTTCTTATAAAAAAAAAATCAAACTTATTTCATTGCGTTATTTGCATTTAAAAATATTAAAATATTGTCAAGCATTGGTGGTCGAGAGGTCAGCGACAGCTGCTTTACAAACAGTTGTCCCGGGATAGCGGGTTTGCTTCCCGGCTGATGCTATGACACATGAGAAAAAAAATATTATAATAACTTTACATGCTTTACAATGTTTTGATATGTGTTATTAAATTTAAAAATAGTATTTAGTAGATTGTTTTTCTTTCAGATTAAAAAAAAGTCTTACTGGAAGGCTATTTTTTTGTATTTACTTATTAATAGACAAAGGTTAGCTTGGTGAGGATTTGATCTGTTTTTAAAATCATGGATAAGCAGAAGTTTGAATTTTTTAGCACTAATTGAAATTTTAAAACGTTTTTCTTTTGATCATAGCACAAATTTGAAAAAAACAATTTTTAGTTCATCAATATATAATAAATATTTTAATGTAGAACAAATGAAGAAAAGCCCAGTAGCAGTTTCATTCTAACTTTTGAAATTGTAATAAGATTTATGACTTAAAGAGTGAATTGTCATCTTTTACACTCTTGATTCAGATAATGCATATATCATTGTTTCTGGTTTACTTACCTATGTAGAACATGTGATTTAAGCACAACTATTAATCTGGAGATTTGATTTAGTAAACATGTATTATAATAATTATTTTCTGTCATTACTTAAGATCGCTTGAATGATGCATTAGATAAAAAACTACTTTGAAGTTTTAAGCCATATTGAGATTTTAACAGAAATGATTCATTTTTTGTTTTGGGTGAAAAATTGAATTTCATTCCAAATGAAAGTTGATATTAAAGAAGTTGTTTGTTATTCAATATATATAATTTAAGGAATGATCGAACACATACCTGGTTAAAGCATAAGTAAATAAATCTATGGCAATCACTTTACAATACAAGAAAATACCTGTTTTTATGTATTTTAACATAGCCAATAAGCTTAGCTAACATTTCTGAACCAAAAAATTATTTTATTAACAACAAAAAAAAAACCTTCTTTAAAGACAATATTTCAGTTTTAAAAAAGATTTTAATTTACTTTAATATTTTTCTATGTATTGTTTTAATAAAAATATTTGCAGCATGGATTCATCTCTTGACCCAGTAGAGTGTTGAGATTATTTTATTTTTTAAAAGGGCTATCTTTTTAAAAGTAATATCTTAAGGAATAAAGGCTAGCTCTAAAATAATATAAAATTAGACAAGTCTACAGTGATATTTCCAGAAGAGGAAATACTTTTATAATAATAAATTGAGATACCACTACCTCAAGAAAACGCATAAAACTATTGTTAAAAAATCATTGATTGACAAAACAAGCAAAAAATAATTACCCCTAGGTAAAAATGTACATGTTCCACTTCCATAATCTATCAAAAATACATAAACATATATTTCCTTTTATTTTATAGAAAAAAAGTATAAAATTCCTACTAATAAATATTTTAATAAATCTTTAAAATCAGCCATTTAAAATTATGCATAAAATGTTTTTATATTAAAAAAACTTAACATTGATACAAATTGGTTTATGGTTAGCTTGGTTTTTTTTTTTATTCCAATCAATAAAATTTTAAATATAATAACTCATCATTGTAAGAAGTTGCTCCATAGTCAGGTATTATCTTTAAAACTCAGTGATTTATTTGCTTTTACAATCACAAACTTTTAAACCATCTACCTGGATCAGATATATATATATATATTAAAATATTATTTTTGATGCCTGTATTCCTTCAAAATATATGTAAAATTGAATTTGATATATATTACATATAGTAATATTCATATAATTCAACTTATTCTGTTAGAAGTATTTTTGATTATATTCCTTTTAGTCTTTGTCAACTATATAATGATATAATGTTGAATAATCAAAACGACAATTATTTTATAATTCCCATAATTCTATTCAGTTCTCCCACAATTATGTTATTTTAATGTTTGATGATTGACGATTCATTAATACTTGACGATTCCTCAAAATTAATATAGCTTTTTTTATTTTTCGTTTATTGTGGCAACATTCTATTTGTATCATTTTTGTTTTTATAATCAAACTTAAACCCGTACTTACAATTTTTAGTGTTATCAAATATAACAGAAGTTGTAGGAATATTTTCATCTTTTCCTAATTGTTTATCTTTTTGAACTCTTTTATATAAAAGCATGTTTTTTTTATTCTTTTTTCTAATGCACATCTAGACTCTCTGGTGTATTTTAATATATGTAATATTGTATTCTTTGCCAGTAAAGCTAAACTTCAGTTCATTTAATCTAAGTATTAAAAAAAAAATCAATAAGTTAATTTTTATTGCAAGTTAATTTTAAAAGACCTTTACAGTTAAATGCTAATTCATTTTATAAGTCATTCTAAGAACTTTTATAAGACTTAATTATTTAAAAATTATTATTTTTATTGTATTGGTTTGAACCCATCTGTAGTTGTAAGTGATTTTCAATTGTTTAAATTAGAAAATATATTTCCCTGTATAATAATAAGTCATAGTTGAAAGTTATTAAAAAGGACATAGGAAGGGTTTTCAGTGTTAATCATTTCTAATTCAGATGCCAAAACTTTAAGCTAAGTCTACTGAGAAGTCTGAAATATACATTAGTAAAAAAAAAAACATGATGAGAAGTTTAAATAGTATTTTTGTACAACTATTTAATTATGTTTATGCAGAATTAACATATCTTGGGAATTTTCTATGGCTTACCTCACTAATGTAAGCACATTTATTGATTACCATTTTTTTTTTTTATTTACAGTAAACTTTATTATTATTTTTTATTTACAGTAAACTTTATTATTTATTTAATATTCTTTGGACAACTGTTAGAGACTTATGTTTTCAATACTTATAGCAGTTCTTAATATTTTCAATGACTTGGCTTAGAAATTTAAAATCATGCTGAAAAATAAATTTATCACAGGGCTTTGAAATGCTTTTTGTCTCCAGCAACATTTCTTTGAAATATACTTATTTCAATATTATTATAATTTAATGGTGGTTTTCTCCAGGATAATTCATTTTTAATGAATGAACTATTTTAATTCTGGATTGTAGAATCTCTGTATCAATTTTGAAATGATATTGTAATTACCTATTATAATTATTTATTATCTTTGCTGCAGAGTGAAAGACATTTACTGGCAAATATTTTAATCTGTCTAAAACAGGCTAAAAATAGGAAAAATATTCCCTAAGTCTATCAAATAAAAATTATTCACTCTTTCATTGGAAAATTATTGTTTGAAAACTTATGTTTGAAAAGTTATTTTATACCATTGTAATGGACTCACTATTTAAAATTCATTGTTATCATTAATTAACTACATCTGCACAAAATAATTATGACAGTCATAATAGTGTTATAAAAGAAATACAAAATGCTTTAATGAATTATTCAAGTTTTTATATAATTAACTTTTGATTACAAATCTGCTTTACTGTATGTTTTGTTATTATTAGTACAACAGTTATGAATATCAAATCCTGCTCTTTAAAAAAACTTGCTTAGACTTTAAATAATATTTGTTCCTAAACTTTATTATTAAATTATATTTTTAAATAAATAAATAAATAATACTTCTGTATATAATATAAAAATAATATAAAATAACAATTCGTGTCAATTGTTAATACAGAGTTTAATATAAATAAATAAAAATAAATAATATTTCCAAGCGCTTTCAACTCTTACGAGTCCTTATCAAGGCAGTGTAAACAATTCTATTTTCTCCTAGGTGATGAATCTAACATTTCATTGTATTGGCCAATACAAAATTATACAAAATTCATCTTGTTCTATGAATTCAAAATTAACCAGCTTTCCGATTAGTTGTTCCTGGCCAATACAATGAAATGTTAGATTCATCACCTAGGAGAAAA
The DNA here is from genome assembly GCA_028023455.1 of Epiperipatus broadwayi. Classification (NCBI taxonomy): domain Eukaryota; kingdom Metazoa; phylum Onychophora; class Udeonychophora; order Euonychophora; family Peripatidae; genus Epiperipatus; species Epiperipatus broadwayi. Next base: position 10,106,517 of record JAQFVV010000004.1, read on the forward strand.
TAGAATTGTTTACACTGCCTTGATAAGGACTCGTAAGAGTTGAAAGTGCTTGGAAATATTATTTGTTTTTATTTATTTATATTAAACTCTGTATTAACAATTGACATGAATTGTTATTTTATATTATTTTTAAATTATATTTTTCTAAATAATAATTATTTATAACAATGATGTAATATTTAATTACTGTTTTGTCTACTGTCTAGACAATATAAATTAATTAAAGTTTATTTTTTAAATCATTAACTTAGCAAGTTAATTATTTGACCTGTCTAATAAATTAAGTCACATAAATTAATTAGCCATATCCAATTTAATTGTCAATCATCAAATTGATTACCGATCACGATTTACTGTATTTAACTTTGACTGACACACTTTATCTGGACTTCTTTATTTCTTTATCAGTGTCTTACAATATAATTTTTTGTAAAGTTACCATGCAATGCCAAAATAATTATCTATTCAGGGTTCTAGATTTGGCTCTTTGTCATGTTTCAAATATGTTTCTATACTATTAGAAGCTTTGATCAACGCTCAGTGCTATATGACAACAGTAAATTTATATTGAAAGTATCATTGCATTGCTAGAACGATAATTAATTTTCAGTTTGTTTATTTTAAAATGACTCAAATTTTTTTGAAATAATAATTTCATTACCAGAACTTTTAAATTATTTCTTATTAGTTTTAAAAGAAATTTATATGCTTTTTCTACAAGGAAATAAATGTTATATTTTCTGGCTTAATTTAATTTATTATCAAATTAGAACTGTTAGCTGAAATAGTAGGACTATGTAAATGGTAAAGAAGTTAATAAATATTAATTATGAACCTATAAATGCTTGCTTGAAAGAAATTAGTTAACTATATGTCTACTTATTTTAAAATGCTACTCATATAAATTAATATTGCATTACACTCTTCTCTAAAAAGAAATAAAATGCTTATTTTACCATTTATAATATAGATGCATGATATATTCTACTTATTATGTATTACTTCTTGCTAAGAACATATTTGTGAATATAAAAATATGTCATTTTTATGCATTTTTCTATGAATGATATCTGCATTATAGAATGCTAATATGAAAATGTTCAAATATACTTTATTTTGCTAATAAATATTTTATCTGTAATTAGCTTACACCATGGCGCATGCACTTTACAGATGGAACGCTATTAAAAAATAAAATATGATATGAACTGGACTCAATGTTTTCGAATAAAGATTGTTATATTCATTAGATATGCTTATTTTCTGTTTGAAAATATTTTATTGTCAAGAAAGTATAAATATTATTTATTATTGCCTCATGGAATCTGCTCTTTATTTTATAGCATATGTTATTTATAAAAGAAGATTATTTTATTTGTATTCAAAATTTATTTATAGCTTCTCAACATTTTATATATTACTTTGCATTATCCTGATAAAGATATGTTTGCACTTTGTTAATATTCATTGCATGAAGCTACGAATTATATTTCAAAAGGAAATAATATTATCATTTATCTAAGAGTTATTTAAAATAACTACAATGTTAATTATTATTCAATGTGCTATTTAAAAATATATGCAATGTTTTCATTGTTTTATTTAAATTACTTATAGTCATATTGTTAAAGGAATACTACATTATTGCTTAGAATATGTCAGTACTTAAAATTCTACTTTCCTCAGATTTTATTTGCCTGTTTGCTAATTTTAATGTTTAATATTGTTTAGATATTCTGCAAATCTTCGGCAAGTCCAAGATCTCTTTATCATATGGTTATGCTGTTAAAATGTATGGAAAACCCAGATTTAAGGACTATTAATTTATTAATTGTTAAAATGGGTATAAATATTTAGTTTTAAAATTACTCATTTATGCTTTATATTTATGCTTTTTCCTATGCATTATTTAATTATGGTTTTAATAAGCACATTACTATAGTTCTCAGAATATTACTGTTATATGAAATATGTTAGTCTGTATCTTATTAATATCTTATGAAATTATTTAGAATGTAAATAAATGCATGAAAGAATTCATATCTGATGTATATTTTTATTATTAAATTGTTTAGCCACAAATTTATATGTGTAACCAGATTTTGCTATTATTGCTATATTTTATCAGTTTTACACATCATTTATTTATTGTTATCATGTGAGATAGTGGTATTATCTTTACTTTTATAGATTTTTATTATGCCTGTCAGCTTTATTATGTCTTAAGTGATATCTAGCATAGAATGTTATATTTTAAGCAATTGTCTTTTGGTGGTTTATTCTATATTTTTAAAATTAGAGACAATGTTTTAATTTTTTATTGCACTCTTGTATAGTTAGGTGATTATTGTAAGTTTATTCTATCATTTCACTTTTTATCTTGCTTTTAAATCCCTTGATATATATATATTATAATAGTAACTAACAGTTATTATTATTGGTCTAACGTGTTTTATCTCTTGTGAAATTATTTATAAATATAAATTTTTATTTGACTATTTTATTATGTAACATATATGTACTATTTATATATACATTTAAGTTTTAAATAATACATACCTTAAGCTTTTGAGTAAAATGCCAGATTTGAAGTTAAGAATAAATACTTATATATTTTTTTAATTTTATTATTAAATTTTAATGTCAGTGGAACAATTGATAGTTGAGTTAAGCATGAACTTTTATATAACACACGAGCAGATTCGTTCGTTCTCTTGATAAAAAAAAACGAAAGAAAAAGAAAATCTTTTCTCTTTAAAAACAGCATTTTTCTTTTATCAATACTACTATTTAACGATTGGAACTTAAATATTAACTTTTCCAAATTAAAATAATTTGTGGATTAAAAGTCTGCAAGGAAAATATATTTAATTTTCTACTCAATCTTAAAGGAAAAGCAATATAAAAGAAAAGAACGTCTGTTTAAGTTTTTGGAAACTACGTTGTTTTAATACTTCCGTGATTCTTCGGATATATATAAATTTAAGATAATTATATATATAGGATAAAACAATGTGTTTTGAGTAAAACAACTTATATCATAAAGGTTTCGAAACCAACCTTGCATGCTATTTTAAAATATTTTGAAATATTGAATATATAGAACGTCTAGTGATAATAGAGAAATGAAGATTAAGAACATCTACATTCGAAGAATATTTATTTTATTTCACATTAATCCGGTCATTGGATGTTATTAACAGTTTATCGTTTAAGGATAAATGGAATCATCATTGTACAAATGGATTGGTGATATGCTTCGTAAGAGATCTTCATTGGGATGATGAACTATAGACTTCAATATCTACTCTCAACTCTCTTATAAATAAGTTTCCTTTATTATTTATTTATATATATTATAATAATGCTTATATTATTTTAATATGTTTATTATTATTATTATTATCTTTATTTCAAATTTGGCATCGCATCATATATATCTTAAAAGGAAAATTATATTTATTATTAAATATAATTAATTGAAAGCTTAACATAATTCATCAAATTAGATGAGGGATATAAAAAATAGTTATTATTTGACAGATATCTTAAACAGGATTGTATTCTGTTTACTATGTAATATTGTAAACGTTTAATGTATTTTTATTTATTAAAAATACATATAATATATAAGTTATACAATGGCAAATAATACTTATATATGGGTAATTGTGAAGCATATAAATAAGAACGATAAATAAATTAATAAGTTACATAAATTATTAATTTTTGAACCCAGATATTGTTTTTATATATCTGTTAATTTAAGCTATTTTCTTTAATTTTTGAAAGTTTATTATAGTATTGAGTTTTATCATAGGGTATTAAATAAAAAAATATCATTTATTAATATTCTTTTAAAATGATAAAATTCATCCGTATTTATTTATTAATATTTTATTATCTATTCTATTATATTTTTTATTGTTTATTAAATATTGATTTGTTAACGTGATCTCTTTGTCTAATCATTATTGAATTATATTATATATATGCTAGTATTATAAATATCATATGAATAATAGTTATAATTAATGCTTATATAAAGGCATATGAAATAACTTGTTTTGAAATTATTCCTGAAAAGAGCTAATTGCAAATTCTCCGTGAGTTTAAATATCGTGGCATAATGGTGACTGAAAGAGGGATGAAAGATGGATGACCTGGTCTAAATTGTATTTAAACTTATTTAAAGATATTGAGTTAGCATAATAAAGATATATATAATCATGGATTTAGTATTTCATCGATTCATTTCTAGCATTCTACTTGAAGACCCAAAGTCCGATTGTAGTGAAATGCGTATCCTCTTTCTAAGGAATTTAATCATCTCTTTATATTTAACAAGACCAACTTAGATTTTAAATATAATGCATTCTGTTATATTTGGCGAACCTAACTATGAAGCATTAAGTTAATGATTTCTAAACATTAAATATAATTGATTATATTACAATTAATACATCAACTGGGATGATTAAATGCCGTTCCGTTATATTTGATGCCTCAACTAAGGCTATCAAATAGGCTGTCCCATTATAATATATATATATATCTAGGTCAGATTTTATTAAAATCATGTATGATACCTACCAATCATGTCTTTATTTTTGCTTTTGAAATGATAATAGTCATATGTGTTGCCAACCATGTCTTTATATTGATTTATGAAATATTTTGAAAATCATGCATGATGTCAATCATGACTTTGTTTGTACTCTTGTTATGATAGTAGTTTTGATGTGTTGATATGCTGATGTGATTTTAAAACCTTGATAAAATATTTTACTATTAAATTTATAATTGGTTACATGGCTCTAAAATTTATCATGACATGATCACCATTTCTTATGTTTGCTCATAACTATTATTAAAACAATCAAAACTCTCCATACAATAATACCACTCAGAGATTTTATGCACAGGCCTTCTGGCATCCATTGATTACTCTGGCTTGCACTGAGTGGCACTACTGTATGGAGAGTTTTGCCTGTTTCTCTAAAATTTATACATTTTGTTTCAAATTCATCATGTTCCACAGATAGTAAGATTTATGTTTATTTTAATTATCAAATACATTTTTTACAGGGACATATGCCAACGAAAGTGAGATTATTAAAATATGAGAGCTTTATAAATTCACAGGAAATCAAATCGGGATTATTTACTTATTTATTTGATTATTTCTGATTGTAATGTACAATTTTTAATTTGGATCAAATGATTTAATGATTATTAAAACTATTGTTTTAATAATTAATCTTTGAATTTGTATTTCTCGAATCATCATCTACATTCTCAGAAATCCACAGAAATCACAAATATTTTACTTTATCATTATAACATAAGAGTATAGAAGACAAAAAAAAATATGATAAAAGTCATTTTATTAAATTTTATATTGATGATATCTATAAATAAGATTACTTTATTTTTGTTTTGGTTGAAGATTATAAGAGAATCTGTTTGTGTGATATATGGATAACAATAAAATCCCTTTTCTACTCGTATTATCAGGAATGCAATCCTTGTATACTATAATTATTATAATATGAGTTTTGTAATTCTTTTTAAAATTAATAATTATTTTCTGAATTGATTTATCATTTTAAAAATCACTTCTTATTGTTATTATTGTCACTAAGATCACATTCATTGTTGGCATAAGAACCTTAGAAGAGAATAAGATTACATTTGCTTATTGAAGAATTCTTTTCATAGCGTGAATCCTGAGATCTGAATTACTTTAGAAAAAAATATTTTGATTATGAAATTTAATTTGTTTAAGAAAACTTTGCATTGCTAAAAAGATCTGATTTACTTAAACAAAACTTTATTTTGTTCATAAAATCTAATTTACTTAAGAAGATTTATTTGATTATTGATGTAATCTTTGCTGCATAAAATTTGAAGATTTGTTTTTAGAGAGAATATTAGAGCATTCTCCTAACTTGCTACTTGTGATTGGCTTAGAGCAGCATATAAGCTAGCTTACCTCATGATTATTATTACTGTTATCAGTTAGACTACTCTGAGTGTACAGTATATTTGTCTGATGAACCTTTGTTATTGTTGTTAGATAATAGATCCGACAGCATCTTATCTTTTGCAGGTTATATGGTGACTGCTTTTTTAGGTTACTATATATATATATATATTAGTAAGAAATAATCACATCACATGACTTATAGGTGTCTGAAGATTTAGATATTTTTATTAATGTTTAAGAATTAGATAAATGCTTGGCTTGAGTTAGTATTTTGAATCTAATGTTCTAGCTCCTCACTGAAGAGAGCTGTAGCTCAAAACTGGTCTGGGAATGGAGACCATCATAGATAAAGGCTCTTTATATATTATATATAATACTGTTTATTACTTTTATTAATTAAATATAGATAAGAGTTATGTTAGGATAAGGTTAATGAAATAAAAGAATAATACTAAATATATTAAATCTATATTTAATTATAGGTGTTTTATCTTTTGTTTTTGCTTTACTAATACCACTGTAAGAAAATAAATAGATTAATCATTTGATCATATCTGAGCATTATTTTCAGTCAGATGTTGTAGTTAGCATTATATGAAAATAGTTTAGAGAATCTTAATGGTTTAATTGCAAATTTATATTTTTATAAAAAAAATACAGGAGAATAATAAATATTCAAAAAGTATCATCAAAGAAATTTTAAATACATAAGCTTTATTTAGATGTATTCTTGTAATTTTAGATAAAACTGCCAATATTATAATTTACAAAATTAATTAAAAAATAACCGTCCATTTTGCATATATTTGCATTTACCATTTCACATTGTTTCAAAATGTATATAATTTTAAATTAATATATTTTCAGTAAACAAATAAAAAAAGAATATTATATAACAAATTGAAAATTATTTTTCATTACTACATCCCTTGTTGAACTAGATTGATTATGTTTGAAAACTTCAACAAATTAGATTTTGTAATCTCTAGATAACATTATTAACAAAATACGAAAAATATTTCAGAATAATGCAGTATATTATTATTTAGCAGTTCTTTTTTAAAGAAATCTAAAAACTGAAAAAGCTTTGCATTAATATTTGTAAAAATGAGTTTTACCCTCTATTACCCAACCATAGATTTTAGTAACTACGCAGAGGTTTTATGGTTGTCAGATATCTCTGTTATTTTTTAAGATTACTCTGATTTAGGATATTAAATATCTGTGTTCAATAAGAGGTTTTGGGATTATCAAATATTCCAGATTATAAAAATTTGTAAACAAAGGCAAAACTCCCCATACAGTAGTGCCACCCTGTGCCAAACAGAGTAATCAATGGATGCCAGAAGGCTTGTGCATAAAATCCCTATCTAGTGCCTACTCATCCAATATCCCCAGACTAGTTTCTCATAGTTTTGTAGTAAAGTAGAGTTAAAAGGTGGCTGCTGGAGGGTTGCATTAGATCCTAAGATCTAGGTGCAGTGCTCTCAGATCCAAGGCTCCTCACTGATGATGGCCACAAGCCAGAAACTAGTCTGGGGATATTGGATGAGTAGGCACTAGATAGGGATTTTATGCACAAGCCTTCTGGCATCCATTGATTACTCTGTTTGGCACAGGGTGGCACTACTGTATGGGGAGTTTTGCCTTTGTTTACAACAAATTATGTGCTAATATAGAGATGGTGATCATGTGATGTTTGATTATAAAAATTTCTGTATATTGTGCTTTTTCATTCATTTTGCTATTAAGTATTAATAATTAAACTAAACCTAACTATTGCAGTTAATATTACATTAACAAAACATAAGTTTGTCCAGTATGATAAATATTTGCTGACCTTTTAAGGTACCATTCATTGTGTCCTCATGTCAGAGAAGCCCTATACATGTGAATATTATTTATAAATACATGCATGTTTGTATAAGCTTTTAATTTGTATAATTACTATTAAAATTGCATCACCACAGACCTTCAGACAAATGTTATAATAAGTTTGGATTGTTTATATGATAACCCCTACAGAATTTTTATCTTGTCTGAAAGTAGCTTAGAAATTCGCTTTCTTAATTTTTTTTTTTTTTAATTTTCCTTAATTTTTTCTCTGGGCTAGTAATTTGACTATATTTCTCCTCCCAGTGTCCCCATTATGATATTCACAAATCTGGAAACTCTCATACTCAAGTAATTTTCTTTTGTTATAGATAATAGTTTATACTTTCTTAATACAAAATATTCTAGTACCTCAAATTTAGAGCTACATTGTCTACAGATAGATCATATTTTTCTCTATGCTTACATTTCCATACACATGTGTGTGTGTAAAATATTAATATAGAATAGCATGCACAACATAGTCTTAATTATTTATTATTGAAAATTATATTATAGAATATTTTGAATATTATTGAATTACGTTTACTAAATTGTAATATATTTCATGCATCTAACAATAAATGATGAAAAGAAAATTAGTAAACATCTATAATATAAAGTAAATATAATACATTATATTGCGGATTGTTTCCCTGTTACTTAATTTTCTCTGAATATGATTTTTTTATATATAATCTAATTATTTTAACTTCTTTTAAATTATTTTATTAATACGTACAACCTATAAAGTTATTTTCCAATATTATTAATTAGATTTTATCTTAGTATTTTCCTGCAAACACTGTTTATATTTTTTATTAACATGAAAATATATATTTTAGTTAACTTCCATTATTATTGTTAAATAAATTTCTAAACCTAACAATTATAATATGGTATACAAAATATTAGAATATTGAAAGAAAATGAAAAAAAAATTCTATTCAATTTTACATCATTATAAAATGTTATAGATTTATTTGCATGAAGACCGTGTTATCGTAGATATAAGATATTAATAGTTAATTAAATCCTAAATAATTAATTTCTTTTTTATGCTTGCATGACATTAAAACTGTGCATAGTTATAAAATATTTATTATTTTTAAAATATGTTTGTATAAGATATTTTTTATAACCATAGAACTTCTATTTAAAATGTAAACGCAAACTAGAAACTATGATTAAAAATAAAAATAATCAAACTATATATATATATAATTAAAACATTTATAAGGTATCTATCAAATATTAATATATATACAGACACATTCATAGAATTAAGGCAAATGACTTCCCATCAATTAATCATGTGGTTAAATCAAAGACACCATAATATTAAATTATAGCAAAAGTCGGCATTACAAGTAGAGGCCTCTATGATTGAAGTTTTTACGAAAAAAATTATTTGGCATAGCAACCTCTTCTTAGTAGTAAATTAATTAGACATCATGTTGATTTAAAAATATACTCTTTAAACAAAAATTACGTTTACTAAATTAAATACTTTAAAATTATTCTACTACAAATAAAGATATAACTCAAAAGGGATTATTAGAAATAAAGATTTTGATATTGGTATTAATTTTTAAGCTTTCTTATTATGAAATGTTAATATATAGACTTTTTGTGTTTATTTTGCAATTATGAATTTTGAAAACAACTTTTTTTATTTAAAATTACCAGACATCTTTAAAAATAAATGAATGACTCATCCCTCAGAATACTGTATGCCATTTGACTCAGTAGCCTTTGTTCTTAAGTCCATTACTCAATCACTAAAGCACACAGGTTACCAAACATCCTATTTGCATAGAATAGAATATATATTTAAGCAATATCTAGCACAATGTGCATTTAAAATATACTTAGAAATAAATGAATTATGAAGGATATGTAACACCTGAGAAGAGTAAGAAGATATGTGTAAAAGAAAGAAGTTAATTAATATTATAAAGAAATAAAGTAGTTATGAATGTCTATAGAGAAATAAACAAAAGTGGGGAAGATTTGGAGATAATTAAAAATAATGATGATGGTATAATCAAAATATTAATCTAAAATAGAGCAATATGGAAATTAATATGTAAGTATTAAATAATCTAATTTTTTATAACTCATAATTATAACCATTAATATAATAGAACTTATATAAAGTATAAAAAATGTACTTTTGAAGATCATATAAATTATAATGAAAATATTCATAGAGATATAATGCAGTATCCTTTTTTAACATATGTCTTTTTTTAAAAAAAAAAAAAAAACAAGACCAAAGTGCACGCTGAGTTCATTAAAGTGAATAGTTTTTAACATAATATATTCATAAAATTTCAGATTATTAGATTTTTACAGCCTAAACCGCTAATTATATTATTGGTTGTATGAGGTAAAAATCAAATCTTTTAATTGGCCAACTCACAAACTGAAGACAAAGCCTATTGTTAAAACATATTCGCCTATAATATTAAATTCAACTCAGATACGTTTATAAAAAGTATATTACTAATTTTTCAGGTTATGAAAGTGAATGAAAGTTCTTTCAAAAATAAATTGCTATTTATTTATTATAAAATATTCAATTTCAGCAAATTTAAAAGTGAATGTCTAAACAAAAAAGTGCTGACGCAAACGCTTTTCAATTTTACATTATGGAAAAGTAAAGATTTCTTTTTGCTAAATCTTAAATATTTTTACTAAAATCTTCAATATTTTTCGAAAATAATTTTGTTTTTTTATTATATTTTTTAAAAATTATTTTTTAATTTCTCAAATTATACTTTTTAATACTTAAATCACATTCTAAATGAAAATATCTGCATTTTTCTTTATTTTCTTTGATCAGGCGGTTTCTTTGTTCTTTCCAGCCAATCAGAATGTCTTTGTCAGCTGAGAGCCAATCACCGAAAGCTTCTTTCTTTGTTTAGCTTTAAATGCGTTTTTTTTTTGATTTTTTACTTGTAAAATAATTCAGAAGAGGACACCATCTTACAGAACTTTTAAAAACCTAATCAATAACTGTCAAACGAATATCCTAGCATTAAAAATAATGGAATTAGAGTGACATCAACTGTTGATGAGAGGCCTCATAAGAGGCAGGAAAAGGGTTAAAGTGAATAGTTTTTAACATAATATATTCATAAAATTTCAGATTATTAGATTTTTACAGCCTAATATAAAAAAAAATAACCATGCTTGCTATGAGAATTATGATTTCATTGAAGAATGGCCAATAAACTAAAAACTATTTATTGAAATATACAATTGACATTGAATTCCTATAATTATGTTCAGAGAGTTTATTCTGGAGAAAAATTTTTGTGAATGAATACAGGTCTTTTAAAAAGCTAAAATAGTTGTGTAGTGTTTTGTTTAATGGAAGTAATGACTATTTCATTATTGAATAAATGATTTCACTAAAATAGAAATAGATAACATATTATGAAAACTGGGTGCTAATACACCAGAGATATCTTTAAAGATGAAGGACGTACAGAAAAAACAAACTAAAAATAATAAAAAAAATGTCTATGAAAATAGGATAAGATGTAACATAAAGACTAATACCAACAATTTTTATATGAGTAATGCCTGAATTAGACTTTGTACTTTCAATGTTACTAGTTCAAGGAACTATGAAATCAAAGGAGTATTATCCCACTTGTTAGACATGATAAAATAAGTAAATGACTTTCTTAAAAATAATTGAAGTCCTGAGTAAATGATAGATGTAAAATTTGCATAAAATGAAAATGAAATACAAACCCAAATATATTTCATTACAAATAAAACTTCAAGAGTTTTTCTTGATTATTGGTATATGAGAACAAAATGACAAAATATGATGTGTCTATAAAATTTACATCAATAGTACTAATTTCAGTGATTTAATGTATATTAGTTACCAGGTAATTTTAATTGTAAACTGAGTTTTTAGTAACTATAAAAGATTAGATACTAGAAAGTGCTTGATATCGATATTTACTTGTATGAAAATCGTGTTATATTTTAATTTAGGAAAATTAACATAGTAATATACTGCACATTATTAAAAATATGTTAAATCTTTTTTCTTTTACACCATATCTCTTTGATGTAGCTATATAATTATGTGTTTTATGCACACACATACTATGATACACATATTATATTGCTTTTTTAAATATTTAAACGTCTATGATATGATTTTTTTTATTTATCTAGAACTAAGGATTTGTTTTAAAAAATACTGTAATCAAAATGCTGAAAAATATAAGCATCTCTGAAATAGAAATAAAATCCTTTAGAAATTTCTTATCATGTTTTATATGATATAACAAATATAGAATTTATCAATATATTAATATCTACTGAACAAATTTGTCTTGCAAGGTTTTTAAAATGATGTTTGAAAATGTAAAGATGGACTATGGACTAAGTCTTCATTAAGTAGTTTCATAAAAAAAAAAACTTTGTATATAGGTGGTTATAAAATGTATACAGATAAGTATTTAGAAAATGCTTAGAAATAGTTATTGACCCTTAGGTGAACTGTCAGACTACTACTGAAAATAACACGTGATAGACAGAATAATTAGTCACAAGTACGTTTTTTTTTATTTGCAAATGAAAATAAAGACAAGTAATGAGTTATTTGTGAATAAAATTAGATAAAAATAAGATATATTATGTGTAAATATAGGGATTTGAACTCAGACTTTCAACTTCAACTATTCACACTATTTCATATTACTGATACCCGTGACCACACACACGTAGAAAAAATAAATAATCACCAATGTTAAACCAGCACTCATCAGTTTGTCCAGATTATGATCTGCCATATATATATATAATCAGTGCTCAGTTTATATTAAGATTTTTTTTCCAGAAATGTTACTACAAGTGACAGATGGATTTTAAAAAAATTAGAAATTCAATTAAACAATAAGAAAGAAGAAAAATACAAATTTGCATGTATAAAAAAAATTTTTTTTTTTTAATAAAATAAAGGTTATAAATAAACAAGAAAAAATATGTAAATTTAGTCGTACAAAGTAATTAAACAAATAAACAATAAGAAAAAATACAAAATAAGTTGTACAAAGTCACTTTTTTTTAAATAAAAAATTAATGTTATCAAGCGTTGTTAGACGAGAGGTCATCGCAGCCGCCTTGCAAGCAAGTAGTTGGTTGCAGACGGTTGTGGGTTCGCCTCCCGGCCGATGCTATGACATATGAAAAAAAAATTAATGTTTAGGACGAAATATTGAAATTCTATGGTGTAATCATTTAGGTCAAGTATCCGCTAATTACACAAATGATGAGTAGTAAAAATTAATACATGGAGATATTTTGTGAGATTACTACGGATGAAAAACATAATACCAAACGAAATGGTCACATTCCTTCTTGATCAAAATAAAATGAAAATAATCTTTTGTATGTTCTATTCAAACTGTACCCATGAATTTTTCTTATTTATAAAGGAATCTAAAGATAAACAGATGAGGATTAAGTGTAGTTTTTTTGCAAAGAAATTAAATTAAAATAATATATTCGCCCGTGTGTGTGTGTGATTAAATAATATTACAGACAGTCTGAAAAAACTTTAGGCAATTTCAATGAACAATAGCTAAAGAAAACCACTTCTACAGTCTAACAAAGTCTACCTTGACCTGAAAGTAGTGATAATTTGGAAAAATAAAATTTTACTCTTTACCTCCATATGATTTTAAAAAAAATATTACTTTCTATAATTAGTTTTATGTTTATTTCTTTTTGTTTATTTCTTGTACTACTAAATACTTTTTTTTCTCATTCATTTGTACAAGTAAATTCGCGATTTTGATCTTCTTTTCGTCTATTTAATCAAATTTCTAAATTTTCTAAAGCGTCTATCAATTATATCATTTCTAAAATAAATAAATACAATATTTTAATTTTATTTTGTTTACATAACCAGAACCGCCTTTTGGATTTTGAGACCTGGGGCACAAATATGAAGTGAGACCCTCAGTAAATAAAAAAGTGAATAAATAAAATCTTTAATTTTTAATACAAGAAAGGAACATATACAACATTTATTCTTATCTAAATAGTAATACTTAACTTATAACACATTAATATAAAATAAAAACAAAATTAATATAACTTTATTTTTCTTGTTTTAATTTCAGCAAATTTAACTATTATCTCAATTAAATGTAAGACTTCACATAATTTATTTTCTACGGAAAGCAATATTAGATTGGATAGTCTTTCTTGTGTCATTGTGGATTTTAAATTTTTTTTTTATTATTTTAAGCTTTGACAAACTATTGGTCAGACTCAGCAATGGTTATCAAAACTATTAATCAAATTATTAAGATTGTACATAAATTAGAAAACGCATTTCCTGTTTAGTGAATTTTTTTAATGCACCATCCCCTCAGGCATATACCTGGTTGACCGACCTTAGGGACACTACTGTACATAACATATATTATTTTTTTATATTTTTGATTACTTGTTCCTTTCATTGCTTAATAGTGTCACTCTGATCTTTTAAATGATTACTATTATTGAATGCCTTGGTTACATTATGAATTCATTATAAATACATTAAATAATCTCAATATTACGTGTTCTTTTAAATTTATATAAATGAAGATACAATAAAAGACAAATGATTCCCAAGGTGCATTTCGTGCTGAAACAGCACTCGTCAGTTGGTCTAGTTAGTTGATCAGCATGAAATGCATCTTGGAGGTCATTTGTCTTTTATTGTATCTTTGTTTATATGAATTTAAAAGAATATGTGGTAATATTGAGGTTATTTAGTATATTTATAAAGATATTACACATGGGAAAAAGAAATGTGATTAACTCCATGTGTTTGTGTGTTGAATTTTTAAAAATCAGATATATTAATCTTTAATTGAGTTTTAAAGTTTATATCTGTGCTAAAGATAATCTCTAGTTTAGCAAATGATTAATAATAGTCATTATTATATTTATCTAAAGTGGGTGGTGTCAAAGATGTGGGTTGAGTTAATTTGACACTTGTAATTCAAAATCTAAATATGAAATCGCTATTAAAAAGCTACCTGCTGCAACTTAAAATTTTTTAAAAATATATTTTCAGTAAATATAAATATTAAAATTAAATAAAAGCATAATTATAGTACATTTTATCCCTTATTTTATTAACATCAATGCATATTAGGAAAACAAAAAGAGCCTCTTAGCATTCATATGATCAAAAGAAGGTTTCAAATCTAAATGGGTTAATTTAAAATGTCAATGATTTATTATAACTGAAATAATATGAAAAAAATATACAGAGGATATGTATCACAAATGCCTTATCCAAGACCCTTTTAATAAATAACATTTGTCTAAATCGCATGTTGTTATTAAATTAGTAATAATTGAAAGGTTGCTAGTCTTTCACATGTGCCTACCATTGTCTCTCAGACAGCCAATCAGATTTTAAACAGCTGTCTTAAGAATGATAAGGCCTTGACACATGCTTAAGACTGGCTTATATATATATAAAAAGTTAAGTAGAGAAAAGGTTGGTATCATTCTTTTCTTATCAAAATCTCTGTCATGTGTCAAGGCCTGATCGTTCTTAAGACAGCTGTTTAAAATCTGATTGGCTGTCTGAGAGACAATGGTAGGCGCATGTGAAAGACTAGCAACCTTTCAATTATTATTACTTTTAATAAAGTTAATTTCACAGTTGTGAATCAGTAATAAAAGTATGGTCAGAATAATCTTGAGATTACTTTCAAAGTTAAATTCACAAGAATTGATAGAATACATGAATTTTTTTTACAAAAAATAATTTTTTAAAAGAGTACTAAACTAATTATAGTAATTAATCTGAAAAAAAAAATCAATTGCCATATACAATAGAAGAAATCTATATTCAATTATCAAAGGTAGGAGTCTTGCAATGTGTGAAAAATTATCTGTTGTATTTTAGACAAGTAAATTATATAAAATATTTTAGCACTGATTAGACATAGAGATTCCATCATTATTGTTATATAATTTTTTTCCATATGTAAATGCATTGACTGGAAAGTGAACATGAACCAGCTGCTTGGAAGGCAACTATGCTAACCGCTAGGCCACCAATGCTTCTTTAATACTGCGATTAAAAGGGACATTAAAAATGTATTTAATCTGTTAGTAAACAGTTATAGATTAAGCAAAAAATGTAAAAATGTTTGGGAAAAATAAAATTTTGGAATTGGTCTATGATATATTATTTGATTTAATATTTTAATTTCTTTAATAAGACAGTATGGAATAATAATAAGTAACATGTTCAGCTTATGCAACATATAATAAGAATATCACATGATCACTATCTCTTATACTAGCACATAACTGTTATTAAACAAAGCAAAACTCTCCATACAGTAATGCCATCCTGTGCCAACCAGAGTAATCAATGGATGCCAGAAGGCTTGTGCATAAAATCCCTATCTAGTGCCTACTTATCCAATATCCCCAGACTAGTTTCTGACTTGTGGACTTCGTCAGTGAGGAGCCTTGGATCTGAGAGCACTGCACCTAAATCTTAGGATCTAATGCAACCTTCCAGAATCCACCTTTTAACTCTACTTAACTACAAAACTATAAGAATGAAATTGAAAACACAATAATATTTTCAATCTAAGCTCAACTACAAAATGATAAGAATGAAATTGAAAACAAAATAATATTTTCAATCTAAGCTCAAAGAAATTGAAAACACAATAATATTTTCAATCTAATCTCAATAAGCTATTGATCTTAGATTGAAAATATTATTGTGTTTTTAATTTCATTCTCATAATTTTGTAGTTAAGTAGAGTTAAAAGGTGGCTGCTGAAGGGTTGCATTAGATCCTAAGATCTAGGTGCAGTGCTCTCATATCCAAGGTTCCTCACTGATGAAGACAAATAGCCAGAAACTAGTCTGAGAATATTGGATGAGTAGGCACTAGATAGGGATTTTATACACAAGCCTTCTGGCATCCATTGATTACTCTGGTTGGTACAGGGTGGCACTACTGTATGGAGAGTTTTGCCTTGTTTAATAATAATTATGTGCTAGTATAAGAGATAGTGATCAGTTGATGTTACACCAATCCTGCCTAATAGGATAGTGGTTGCTATGGTTGTTAAAGAGCCAAAGACACCAAAATGTATGGGTGCTGAACTGAGTTCAAACCCATATGACTATATAAGCTATTGATCTTAGATTAAAAATATTATTGTGCTTTCAATTTCATTCTCACAGTTTTGTAGTTAAGTAGAGTTAAAAGATGGCTGCTGGAGCATTGCATTAGATCCTAAGTTCTAGGTGCAGTGCTCTCAGATCCAAGGTTCCTCACTGACGAAGGCCACAAGCCAGAAACTAGTCTGGGGATATTGGATGAGTAGGCACTAGATAGGGATTTTATGCACAAGTCTTCTGGCATCCATTGATTACACTGGTTGGCACAGGGTGGCACTACTGTATGGAGAGTTTTGTCTTCTATAATAAGAATAATTCAAAACTTGAAGAGTAACTAAAATAATCAATAATATCAATAAATTTATTGATGGAATTTGATTTTACTAAATTCACTGTAAAAACACTTGCTTTAATAAATCAAGAATAAATCTATGGATAAAAAAACAATGAATATATGAATAATTGACAACTTGCTACTTGTTTACAGCACGAATAGACCAATAATCCCCAATAGGTGTTTGTCTGATTTTAGTGTATTTACTACTGTTTTATGCATGTTTATATAAGAATTATAATATGTTAATAATTTTCCAAATAGAGCATTAAAATTTTTGTTTGTTTTGATAATCCGCAAAAGAGATAAGAAGAAAATAGATTCATAGTGTTTAGAATTTTGTCAATAATGAATTTATTAAATAAGTGGCTGGGTTGTATTTTTGATAGATAAGAAAAAATATAAAAAGATAATTATGAGTTTTCAGAAAAATATAAGATTTTTATCTACATCTAATAAGTTGTTTCAAAATGCCTTTTTGTTAAATCATACTAAAAAAACAAGTATAGTTGATTTTTAAAAACATTTGTAAAATATCTAATCTCTCAAAATTAAATATTTAGTCATTTAGCATATAACAAATATGTCCAAATATATGTTTACATATATAAAAAAATGTCAGCCATATTAATAACCTTGCTTAAAAGGAAGTGACATGGCGTCCTGAAATTAAGACATATGAATCATTTGTAAACAATTCCATTTATGTATTTTGAAATATACAAAATACTTTTTATGTTTATTTATGTAGAAAAGCATCTGCAATGTGACTATCTTACTGTAACTATTTTTATCAAATAGTAATTACAATTTAAACTATATAAAAATCTTAATTTATTATTTTTCAGCATTAAAACTATATTAGACAAGCATTCGTGGCCTAGTGGCTTCGCTTCCCGGTCAGCGTATTAGACATATAAAAAAAAAAACTATATTAAATAAACTAGACATATTTTGAAAGTAATATTAACAAATATATATAAACATTTACGTGGTATCTTTAAAATAATAAAGTTGAGAATAATATATATATATTAATGACTTTCTACTTTTCAATATTAAAAGTTAATTACGAAGATCATTATTCCCAAAAGCATTAGTTGAACTTCTATTACATTTTAATCCAATGATATTAGAAACAATTTAGATTCTTTTTTAAAGACAATCTAAAAAAGTATATATATAATAATTTTTTAAGCCACTGATTCCTAATACTTAAACATAATAGAAATAACCTTCTAGCAATTTTTTGCTTATTTATTTATTAATTTATAATAAGACAAGTAAAAGATGGAGTAATTTTTTATTAAGGATTTTTGTTTTATATATTGTAGCGGGTGTACTCGTTACCCGTATACTTATATATATCCTCTCCCTATCTAATCGGAATATTGATAAGAAAACTCGTATCTTTCTCACAGCATATTTATGGACGTCAGTTTTTTTTTTATTTTAGACTCCAAGCGCCAAACTTACTTTTTACATAAGTATTATGCTGGAAGATCAGAATACAATTGTGATAGGGCCACACCTCTAGCTCAGTACTCAGGGCGGGTGGTCAATAAACCGTAGGAAAATGTACGGGGGACTCCATGCATCTCTTAACAAGGAAATCCGAACCAATTGCCTAAATTCGTGGACTATCTTTCATGAGTTAAATAAAAAAAAAAATATACATGTAATACAAGCTTTAAAATAACACCTTTTATTATAATTTTTCCCTTCTTTTCCTTTTTGGAAAATATTTGCCTGTATCCCCCCCCCCACATTGTTTACATAAACTAAGAAAACATACATATATACTGTGTGGATTTTCAACTGAATAAGAAACGAACGTATGTACAGACAAAATCTAATCAGCTGGATTTGAACGGCCTTCTCCAAAAAAAATATCTTTCTTGCCCTTGTTCATTCTCCTTGAAAACTTCGGAGAGAACGTGGTAATAGTTAGAAAATAAATATTTAAGTTCACATTACCTGCAATTTTGTCCGATGTGATCCCCGGGGATATTAAAATAGGACGAAAACAGATGAAATTTGAAATAGACGCACGAGGCGGTTTATCACGCTATAATCCATTTCGAGTCGGGTCAGTTCTTTTGTGAAAAGTTAATAGATCTCCGGTAGATGTTCTCCGTTTACTGCCACATGGTCTCTTCGGGGTAAGGCACAGAAAACCCAGCACGCTTAAGCTTTTACCCCACTGTACGCATATTCGGCCGTAGCCTTAGCTATTCTTTTTTTTTTTAAAAAAAAAAATGGCGATTCCCTTCCAAAAAGGACACAACCAAAAAGACCAAACTACTTCTCTACTCTCTCTGTCACTTTTTTTTTCTTTTTTTTTTTCTTTTTTTTTTTTTTCACTCCTCTCTTTTGTCCTCGCAAAAACAGTCCGCCCCCTTTTTCCTCACCACGTGGTATAGATGGCCAGTCAGGCTAACAAGCAAAGAAACTTTTCGCACCTTCGGATATTCTGGCAAACAACATTCCTGACCTTTTTCAACCCTTCCTTTTTTTTTTCTTTCTTTTTTTTTTTTTTAAATTCCTCAGATAAGGTCTCCAATACATATTTTTTTTCTTTCTGTTCTCTTACAATAATCTCATCTTGGATACCAAATTTATTCATACGTTCGTTTCTCATTATTATTATTTTTTTTTTTTTTCTTTTGAAATTGTCCATCCACACCGCACATACATACATGTATCACTTTCACTAAAAACAAAACGCAAATTCCCCCCACTCCCTCTTTTCTCACTTTAATAAGATTTTAAACATTTTCTTCCACTAACAAAATAAATACTAAAACGGAATAAAACCAAACTATATGAAACTAATTAAAAAAATATATAACACATGTGTGCGCTTTTCTACATTGTAAACAGGGTTTAAACCCGACCGTTTACAATACCCTCCTCCCGGAAGCCTTCAAATACGGTCTACGTATTTGAACGGCTCCTAGTTCAGTGGCACGGGCTTGAGTGAACGGGCATTGTATGATCCCTTCATCTCTTGCCCAGTATTCACCCAGAAAGTGTTATCACCCTGACACTTAACAATAGGGTACGGTCCATCGTATAAACTACAAAATTTTTTACAAATAAATTTTCCTGGTTCGCTCACGTGAGGGGTCTTTACCATAACTAGGTCGCCCACTTTAAAATGATACGGCCTCCCCAGGGTGTGTTTGTTTCTTTCTTGACTCCTTTTTAACAGTGTATGATATGCCCGCTCTTGATCCTCCTCCATGTTGATCGGTAATTCCTTCGGTCCGGGTATTTTAGTCTTGATCAATCTGGGAGCATGTTTTCCCATCTGGAGTCGCATGGGGGAAAATCCGGTGGACTCGTTAACCGCCCAATTTATATAATTAAGTATTTCTGGAATTTTCTTAACCCATCCGCGGTGATTAGTGGGGATATAGGTCCTAAACAACCGACCCAACTCACGCATCACCCGCTCACATGGGTTTGATTGAGGATTCCTAATCGATGTCAGTACATGTTGGATCCCCGACTTGTGAACCCATGCTTTCCACTCTCCCGAGATGAACGGTGTACCATGATCCGAGAGGATACTTTGAGGTTTTCCTATGGTAGCAAAATATTCCTTCTCCAGCAAACGTATGGTGCTTCGGGCATTAGCTTGATTCATGGGATATGCGGCCACAAACTTACTAAATAAATCATACACCACCAACAAATATCTTTTTTTATTGAACATGGGTAATGGCCCGTAATAATCTATGGCAATCATCTCACGAGGCCTCCTTGGAATTATCGAGCTCATGGGACCTGCATAATTTTTATTTGCAGGCTTAGTTTTTGGCAGAGTTCACATTGATTGATTATCTTTACTATAGTTCTATGCATGTTTGGCCAATAAAACCACTTCTTAAGCCACTTTTCTGTCTTCCACACCCCATAATGTCCAGATAGTTGGTGGACGTGAGTCACCACTGCATCCCTCATTGGTTGTGGTACTATAGGCCTCCAGCTTTCTGTTCCCCCATCCATTTTGTACTGGAGCACATCCTGGTCAAGTCTATATCGGTGTATCCCACGTCCAGGCTCATTGTTATTCTCGCTCCTTTCCCCTTTCAGTTGTCTGATTATTTTACCTAGAGGAGCATCATCCCTCTGACACTGGGACAATCTTTTAAGGTCATTCTCTACTTTATCATTCATCCCCAAATTTACCCCTGCCACGTATAAATTCTCAACCTTCAGGTGACTCGATGGCACACGTACTGGATTGCGACTAAGAACATCAGCCACGATGTTATCTGACCCCTTACAATGTTTTACCACATAATTATATTCTTGAAGGTATAAGCTCCACCTTACCAACCGACTGTTTGTCAGATAACTGTGGTTAATAAACTCTAAACTCTGATGGTCCGTAACAACAATTATTTTTGATCCTAACAACAATGTGCGGAGTTTTTGAAATGACCAAACAATAGCCAAAGCTTCCTTTTCAGTGACAGTGTAATGTCTCTCAGGGCCCTTGAGCATTCTACTCAAGAAATATAGTACTTTTGCCTGACCATCCTCTTGAATCTGCGATACTGTCGCTCCCAGCCCGTACCCACTGCTGTCGGTTTGCACTACGAAAGGTTTTTCAAAATCAGGAAAAGCAAGCATTACGTGTTTCATGAACCCCTGCTTCACCTTCTCGAATGCCTGACTTTGTTCCTCACCCCACTCCCACCTTGTCTCTTTTCTCAATAATCTAACCAATGGTTCCATATGTTGAGCAAATTGTTCCTGAAAGCGGTTATAGAAATTACACATACCCAAGAAGGATCGCACCTGCTTTTTAGATCTTGGTGCAGGAAAATCTTTGATGGCCGAAATTTTATCTGGGTGTGGCTGAACACCCTGAGCGCCTATAAGATGACCCAAAAATGTAACTTCCTCTTGAAACAGTATGCTTTTCTTCAGGTTTACCTTAATCCCTTTATCCCAACATTCCTTTAGAAACATTTCCACATCCTTGGCATGTTCTTCCATGTTAGCCGATGCTATCAATACATCGTCCACATACATTGTAATTATTTTTTTTACTTCAGCAGATAATACCTTATCTAAACACCGTAATAGACCGGCTCCACTGTTAATTAGGCCAAATGGCATGCGGTTAAATTGATACGAGCAGCCGTCATATCTAAAAGCAGTGTATTTTCGATCTTCCGGGTGCAGACCTATCTGCCAATAACTCGCTGTCAGATCAAATGTTGAAAAAATGTTTTTTCCATTAAATCTTCCAGTTAATTCTTGCATGGGTGGTGGTATGTTACAATCTGGAACTGTGACTTTGTTTTATTGCCTCGCATCAAGGCACAGCCGTACGGAGTTATCTTTTTTTTTTACCACGACTATTGGATTACAATATGCCGATGAACTTTTTGATATGATTCCCCATTCCAGCATTTGATCTATCTGTGCTTTCACCTGTTCTCTATATTGATGGGGAATGGGGTATGATTTTGCCTTAAATGGTTGAGTTTCGTTTACCTGAATTCTTTGTTCGAAGCCTGGTATTATGCCTGGTATATCTGAAAACACCTGATGGTAGTCTCTCAGTATCTTTCTTAGCGTTTCCTTCCCTTTTCCCCCAGCCAGTTTTACCTGCTCTATCTTATCCGTTATCACGTTATCCTTGTTGTCATCGACGACTTGCACAGTGCCCATCGAAACATCTGTACTATCCATCACGAATCCAACCACCTCCCCATTGCATGTGGCTTGTCTACTTTCGTAGTTCAACTTACACTTATACTTGTACAAAAAATCAGTTCCCAATAGAACATCACAAATCAGATTTTTCATAATTAAAAATGCATGAGGGCAACTTACTTCCTGGATTTTAACATCCAGCCATATCTGTTTGGGTTCAACTTTGGCCTTTCTGTTGTTGGCCATTGCCACCTGTACCGCTTTCAAAGGCAAAACAGGTATGTCTGGTTGTTCCCTGATGAGTTTACAATATAATCCCTCTGTTATTACAGAGACCTGACTTCCCGTATCTATAAGTGCTTCCACTTTCGTCTGTCCAGTTGCTATCTGTATTTTTGGACATGTTTGGCATGCGTAACTTGGTACCCGGTCCTCCCATGAACAAATTAGATTTCCCATACATTTTGAATT
This sequence comes from Epiperipatus broadwayi, assembly GCA_028023455.1. Classification (NCBI taxonomy): domain Eukaryota; kingdom Metazoa; phylum Onychophora; class Udeonychophora; order Euonychophora; family Peripatidae; genus Epiperipatus; species Epiperipatus broadwayi. The sequence continues at coordinate 10,130,060 of JAQFVV010000004.1, forward strand.
CGATTGTTGACTGAACCCTGTGTCTCTCCCTTGATCTATTTCCTTTTCCCCCCGTATCTGTCTCATTTTCGCACTCACTTCCATTTTACTCAATACTTCGTCTATTTCTTTAGTAGAGTTCTCTCCTTTTCCCAGTATCACTCTTATTTCTATGGGCAAGTTATTACATACTGTCTTCACCATCTGTTTCTCTGACAGATCACATGCTTTTAACGTCTTGAGTATGGCCACTTGTCGCCTAAAAAACTCTACGTATTCCTCTGGTCCGCCCTCTTGGAACTTTTCCCTTATTATTCGGGACCGAATATCCTCCTGTCTCTCTTCACTCCAGAACACTCTCTCCAGGGTTGTCTTGTAGTCCACAAATGTCTGTGGCTGGTGTATCAGTGAATTCCACCAATCCCTAGCCTGAGCCTCAAGGTGGTCTGATGCTACTATCGTCTTCATATCTTCCGGTATTCCATAACCTTCAAAATACCTTTGCAGACTCCTAAGGTGATCTATCGGCATCTCCTCCTTCCTCCCCTCATATATTTTTATTTTTATCATTCCCATCTTCCCTATTCTATACACTCTATCTTTTATATTCTACGTATCGATTATATATATATAAATAAAATAATAAAAAACAAACGTAGTACCTTGTTTTGACTGCTTCTAAAATTACAACGTGGTAGGTTTTCCTCTCCCCCCCCCAAAGCGCCATGCTACGTATCTAATTTCTTTATCAAACGCTCGGAAACTATTTTCTGTCTTTCACTAAACCCATTTTAACCGAAACAAACTTTACGTCTCTATAATGTTTCCATCCTACTCCCCCTCCTTTTCCTTATCGAATCTTTACTCTTTCTACTCGGGTCCCCCTACATTCCGTTCTTCAAAAGCCTTAGTTGGGATGCCATTGTAGCGGGTGTACTCGTTACCCGTATACTTATATATATCCTCTCCCTATCTAATCGGAATATTGATAAGAAAACTCGTATCTTTCTCACAGCATATTTATGGACGTCAGTTTTTTTTTTATTTTAGACTCCAAGCGCCAAACTTACTTTTTACATAAGTATTATGCTGGAAGATCAGAATACAATTGTGATAGGGCCACACCTCTAGCTCAGTACTCAGGGCGGGTGGTCAATAAACCGTAGGAAAATGTACGGGGGACTCCATGCATCTCTTAACAAGGAAATCCGAACCAATTGCCTAAATTCGTGGACTATCTTTCATGAGTTAAATAAAAAAAAAATATACATGTAATACAAGCTTTAAAATAACACCTTTTATTATAATTTTTCCCTTCTTTTCCTTTTTGGAAAATATTTGCCTGTATCCCCCCCCCCCACATTGTTTACATAAACTAAGAAAACATACATATATACTGTGTGGATTTTCAACTGAATAAGAAACGAACGTATGTACAGACAAAATCTAATCAGCTGGATTTGAACGGCCTTCTCCAAAAAAAATATCTTTCTTGCCCTTGTTCATTCTCCTTGAAAACTTCGGAGAAAACGTGGTAATAGTTAGAAAATAAATATTTAAGTTCACATTACCTGCAATTTTGTCCGATGTGATCCCCGGGGATATTAAAATAGGACGAAAACAGATGAAATTTGAAATAGACGCACGAGGCGGTTTATCACGCTATAATCCATTTCGAGTCGGGTCAGTTCTTTTGTGAAAAGTTAATAGATCTCCGGTAGATGTTCTCCGTTTACTGCCGCATGGTCTCTTCGGGGTAAGGCACAGAAAACCCAGCACGCTTAAGCTTTTACCCCACTGTACGCATATTCGGCCGTAGCCTTAGCTATTCTTTTTTTTTTTTTAAAAAAAAAAATGGCGATTCCCTTCCAAAAAGGACACAACCAAAAAGACCAAACTACTTCTCTACTCTCTCTGTCACTTTTTTTTTCTTTTTTTTTTTCTTTTTTTTTTTTTTCACTCCTCTCTTTTGTCCTCGCAAAAACAGTCCGCCCCCTTTTTCCTCACCACGTGGTATAGATGGCCAGTCAGGCTAACAAGCAAAGAAACTTTTCGCACCTTCGGATATTCTGGCAAACAACATTCCTGACCTTTTTCAACCCTTCCTTTTTTTTTTCTTTCTTTTTTTTTTTTTTTAAATTCCTCAGATAAGGTCTCCAATACATATTTTTTTTCTTTCTGTTCTCTTACAATAATCTCATCTTGGATACCAAATTTATTCATACGTTCGTTTCTCATTATGATTATTTTTTTTTTTTTTTTCTTTTGAAATTGTCCATCCACACCGCACATACATACATGTATCACTTTCACTAAAAACAAAACGCAAATTCCCCCCACTCCCTCTTTTCTCACTTTAATAAGATTTTAAACATTTTCTTCCACTAACAAAATAAATACTAAAACGGAATAAAACCAAACTATATGAAACTAATTAAAAAAAATATATAACACATGTGTGCGCTTTTCTACATTGTAAACAGGGTTTAAACCCGACCGTTTACAATATATAATTTTAAACTATACAAACGAAAAAGGTTACACCAAGTTTTCGTTTACAAATAAGAGTATCTTTAGCACTCATTTCTAATTTATCACAAGATGTTTTACTGGATACATGGACATTCTTAGCTAGAGTAAAACCAAGAAAGAAAAACATTAACATTCCATTAACATTCATCGTTTGCCATTTATCTAGCGTCAAATAAAGGGATATTATTTAATAGGATGTCAAATTTATGAAAAATATATATATATAAGAGCATAATGAACATAATTTATACTCATAACAGGTAAATGAATTTAGATATTTCGATAGTTTGTTGATTGAGGATAGAAGAGATGAAATTAAATGAAAAATAATATTGTCAAAACAGGCATTTCCTAAAAAAAAGAAAAGTTTTGTGAATCTTTGAAAAAAGAATTAAGAAAAATGCTAATTAAATGTTATGTGTGGAATGTACTATTATATGATTGCGAAACATGGACAATGAGCAAAAACTTAGAAACAGATTGTAAGCTTTTGAGATATGGAAAACGATGGGGGGGGGGGATAGTTGGATAAATAAAATGACAAATGAAGATGTTTTGGAAAGAGAAATGAAAAAAAGATGATTGATTGAGAAAATTTGAGATAGAAGGAGAAACAGAATTGGACATATATTAAGAAAAAAGAAAAGTTTAATGAATGATCTTTTGGAAAGAAAGATGAATAGAAATAAGAAGAAAGGATGAAAAAGACTCATCTTGCTAGATGTCATAAGAGAAAGAGAGCGATACGTGGAAATGGATGAATTTGTAATGTGACTCCTCTCAATGAGGCACTAGAACATTCAGTATTCAATAAAATCTGGGCTTGAGTTTGTATTTTAGATCTAGTTTCTGAATATTGTAGTGCCTCACTGATGAGAGTTCATTAGCTCAAAACCAGTTTGGGGATAGGGTAATTCTAGATAGAAATTTTAAATGCTTTCTCTTCTAGCATTTATCAAAAAGCTTGTTTAAAGCTATTGGCATGCTTGTTATATTACATTTATAAATATAAGCTAATTAAGTCACATGATGTATGACTTTGTTTTCTTACTCATACATATACAGATACCTAAAGATAGAAAAATATGTAAACTTTCACATTAACTAATCTCCAAACACTATAAATTCCATTAATTTTAACTAATAATTTTAAATAATTATACTTAGTTTTAAATATATATGCACAGAAAAAGAGTAAATGTTATCATATAAGATTGAGAATACTTCTACTTTAATGATTTTACCAAGTAGATTGCACTTTAATACACTTAAATGCAGAAGTAATAAGCATATGTGATATATTTAAGAAGCAATAAAAAAGTAACTATTTTTTATTCATGATAAAATTAAGCAGCATACTTTCACCATGGAAACATTTTAAAATAGATTACCAAAAATAGTATTTGTTTTACTAGTGGAATTCATTGATTTGCAGAACGATTCTACTTTAAAAGAAAAATATAGAGAAGTTTGAATTCCAAAAATATATTCTTATTTAGAAGAAAAATATTTTTAAGATAAGATTTCCTGCCCAAATGCAGAGTGCAATACTACATACTTATGTGAACAATTATGAAACTTGGTGAAATAGCTCATAAGTCTGGACTAAGCAATGACAATTTTCTACCATAATGAAGGTCTTAAGCCAATAAATATCACATGACTACCACCTCTTATGCTTGTGTATAACTGTTGTTAAAACAGGCAAAACTCACCATATTGCCACACACAGCAAGATATAGTAATCAATAGATGCCAGAAGGCTTGTGCATAAAATCCCTATCTAATGCCTACTCATCCATTATCCCCAGACTAGTTTCTGGCTTATGGCCTTCGTCAGTGAGGAGCCTTGAATCTGAGAGCACTGCGCCTAGATCTTAGGATCTGATACAACCCTCCAGCAACCACATTTTATCCATGAGATTGGTCTTTATTTAGTATCTGTCTTTTCACTCTGCATAATAGCAACCATGTTTATGTAAAGCATAAAATAGTAAAAGTGTCTAGGTATACAATATTTTATATTTAAAGTCTATTTAACTGAGATAATGTTTTAAATTATTGTCAGTTTAATACCAGAATTTTTCTAGGATATAATTCAGAAGCAATTAATTGACTATATATTTTTTCATCTAAATTCTTAACTTTTTTTAAATAAAATAAAATTAATTGATTAACTGAAAAATTCCAATGGCTATACCTCTGTGGGATTTACATATAATATTTAATTATGTGAAAACAGCTTCTTAAATCTCTACATGGATTTATCATTAAAAAATTAAACTGTAAGATTTACATCTTCAACCTGGTTGATGTAATAATAAAAGAGAATATTACTAAGTCATGATAATTATCCTTCTTCAATATCATCTACTTCAAATGCATAATTAGGAATGACATTGAACTTATGCATCATTTATATTATGTAGATGATTTATTTTCTTATATTTTATAAGAAATAAATTCTTAAAGTATTGAAATAATTCAAACTATTTTTTGATACAAATAAACTTCAATATTCTTTTCAAAATAACCTTTTAAATATTTAAATCTCTTTTAAATTAATTTCAAGCTTGGAATGCGATTTATTTATCTGGAAATTAATTTAGATTTTAATATTATGTTTTTAATTGGTAGAAATTATATAAATAATGATCTTTTTATGTGAATTTATTTTGGAAATATTTTTAAGCTTTATTTTCAGTTAAATTTCTTGAGCAGAATGAAGCCATTGACATCGTAATGTTAATAAGATAATTTATAAAACTGTTACGATTAAAATGTTCTAGTGTTAAATATTATAAAAATATATCATGGGAACGGTAAATCATTTCGTAGGTAAGCTTGGGAAGCTATGAGACCTTTACTGAAAACACCGAATGATGAAAGGCAAAAAAAAAAAAAATAGAAATAAGGTAAATAACAAACAAATACAAATTTATTTATACCCCATCCTTGACAATATTAATAAAGTAATGTGTGTTATTTTTGAACCTTTTTTTTAGTCTTTAGATATTTTAACTTAGCTATACAATTAAACTAATTAAATAATGTGATTATTTTTCTCTATTAATTTTTTCGTCAACAAATTATTTTTCACTTTCTGAGAATTATTATTATTTTACATATTTTACTAATTATTTTTTGATTTATGCTTTCATATTAAATGTATACCATCTTAATATATTGTAACGGGATGGGGTATTGGAAATAGGGTAATAAAAGAATTGAATGAACAGGATGGGGGTATCGAAGTGGAAGGAAAAATCTTTGAACTGGGTGATGGAAAATCATCATCACTCCCAGATTATCACAAAATCAATATTTCAAATAATTTACAAAAGTGTATATAAGTAATGAGATATTTAATAATAAAATGAGATTAGAGAATCTCTGAGAACATTGTAAGATCAGCCAGCTAGCTCAGAAGAATAACTAAAATATAATTAACCATTCACCAACCAGCATTATAATTTAAAAAATAAGTATAAGTAAATACTCGAGAGAAATAACCATCCATCATCATCATTGATGGGAATAAACAAATCAGTACAATACATCAATAAAGTAAATCAACAGTTAACCTTCAGACTGGATTGGAAATGGGTCTTCTGTAGACCAGGCTAACTATTGAGCCTTTGCCAGCTTGGGAAATTATTTAACTATTAATTTGGAGGCACAAACTAAGTGCTCATCCATCAGAATACATAAGAATCAAAAATCAAAACAATAATGCTGGGACATTTAAAACATGCTGATCATCATCAATGCTCTGGCCACTTAAGTACCATTAATGTACTGGCCAACTACAAACTTAAATTTTTAATAAGATTAAAATAAAATATAGCGCATGGGCTTTAAAGAATATAATCTTATGTGCTAACCAGGATGATGATTGATCATCACTGGATGCTCCAAAAGCACTAAATATACATCTCCATTCATACATTCATCCTGTGCATGAATCTTACTCAGAGAACACAAGCTCTATTACTGTATGTGACCAAGAGATGATGGAAACAATTTTAACAAATAAGTTTATTAATAACAATAAAAAAATAAATGATACTTAAGGTTTTATAGGATAAGGCTCTGATTTTGAAAAGTATACAAAATTATAAAGTCATTACTCTGTAATTTACAAGATTACTACAAAATTCAAGTTAGTACATTAATTGCATTGTTTCTTAATGGGTATCTATAAACGCATACATGTATCCATACACAGACGTGCATTTTATAATATATGATGAAGACATTTCAATTAAACATAAAATAATTATTACATTTGTGATTTATATCTATTCAAAATTTAAATTCTTATATTAATTTACATATATATGCACACAGACACGCAATTTATAATATACAATTAATATTCACTAACAAAAAAAATGATTATAATTTTACATATATGAGTGTGCGTGTGTGCGCATACTGACATTTACATCATATTTTAACTTAACAACAACAATATTATATTTTCATTATTAAATTCTTTGGAAAATATGCATAAATTTCATATATATATATGTGTGTGTATAAACAAAATATAGATATAATTTAAAATTAGTTTCAATGTATAAGTTTTCCTTTTTTTCCCTTAAAATGGTATAGTCAATTTTTGACAGTTATTTGTTGATTAATTAGCATTGTCTTTAAATTAAATTATTGAATCATCATTCTTTACTTTTTTTTTTAATATAAATTTTTCAAAATAATGTTTAAGAGGATTATTGTTCAAAAACGTCTCTTTTGCCTTTAAAACCAGATGGTCAATGAATTATTCTTGATTCTTAATTATAATTCAAGAAAAATTACTTTGTATTCTTTTTAAATATAGATTTTTAACAGACTTTAAATAATACTGTTCTCTATATGTCTATTTTTATATGAATTATTTCAAAATAACTCACCAGCTATATATACATTTAGGTGTGCTTCTCTGCATATATCTGACACAGATTACGTGTAATTAATTCTTCAGCAAGCTGGAAGATTTTTCTAGGTGAGTTTGGTTTTTAGTGACTGTCATAATCAGGAAAATTATAATCCATGTATAATGTTGGTCCATATTTGGTCTTTTGTCTGTGTAGAGCTGTTCTAGGCAAGCAACTGTCTTCTCCACATTTAAGACTATGAATTACAGCGCAAAGAAGTGGGTCATTTTCTCCATGTGAATTCAAATTCTTGTGAAGGAAATATTAGCAGCTCCTGAATATAATATCCTGCCTTCATCTATATCAGATCATGGTAGCTATTCTACCAACTCTATGGTCAGCTAAAATCAACTGCTGCAAACTTCAAGAAGCTGCAACAAAATATTATAACCAACTTTTCAGCTGACCCTTCTTACAATAAACTATTATCCAGACTAACTGATATTTTTTTATCAGTCTTTTATAACCTTGGTTAGGTCAGGTGACAAAAACACAATGGCTGTTTTCAATCTGTCTAATCCATTTGAAAAACAAGCTGGAAATCTCTATCAAAGTGTGATATTCATATTTTTACTTTAATCTTTGAAATTTGACCAAAGATGTAATAATCATCTAGAATTTTTCATCTACAAATATTTTTAATGTACATAGTAGAAATGCAAATAAGCATTAATTAAAAAAGTTATTTTATACAAGTATTAATTAAAAGATTTTAAAAAATAAATTATGTTTTTTTATTTGTTAATTTCAAAATCACACCTTTTTAAAATACTTATTTCACAATGAAATTTTACTTTAAACCCAGAGTTATTTAATTCTTTACTTATTATTATTTTATTTTAAGAAATTTAAAAAAAAATATCTACAAAAATTTATCCTGTGTTTATTTCTACTTTTCCTTTATTTTACATATATATGCACACACACTATATTATTATGGGTGTACCAAGTAACCCAACTGGTTACAATATATATATATATCATAATGACTCTTAATATTGTGAAACCACCTAAGTATTTTGCCTCTATAGTTTTATATGTCAGTGAAACTAGATATTATATGTGATGTCATTGTCTCAATTGCATAATAATATTATTTAAGTTAAAAACATATATCAACAACATTAATTCTAATTTTCTGGTTTATAGCTTTTATGACTGTATTATTTATCATTATTTTCATATATTAGCAAAAATAAAATTAATTTTCCTTAATTTTATAAAAGCAAAAATTTTAAATAAATAATTCAATAAAATTAAATATATATCACTCACTTAAATTTCTTTTGCATAGAAATTTGGAAAATTTGCACATTTATATGCAGTACATTTCAAAGATTTAAACAAATATATGTTAACATATAATAGGATAGGCTGATGTATATTATTTCTAAATCATTGTTTGTTAATGATTTTCTTTTATTTAATATTTTATTTCCAACATTTCTTCCATATCCTCCATTGCCTATATAATATATCTTTCATAACTTCTGATATTTAAATTTTTTGTTTGTTTTAATATTTTTTTCCACTATTTTTTAAAACTTCTACATTTTTAACATTATACTACTAATTTAATTCTTCATTCTTCTTCAAGTTTGCATTATTAAAGCTTCTCTTTATATATATCACTATATAATTTTTGGTCATGTTTCATCAAGTTTCCAATATTTAAAAGTGACCATTTTTTTAAGAATTTCCCACATCATTTTAATTTTTTATTTTTTATTTGTTTTGACTAGAGATTATCATTGCTTTAATTTTAGTTGCATTTTATAATACCCTAAGCTCACTCTATTAATATTTACTTAAACTTCCTTGAGTGTTAGACTTCTTGTTAGTAAAATGTCCTTTATTTCATATATAACAATAAAAGGAAAAAGGAAATTTTTTAGCCAATTTATATTGCTATTAAATCCATCTTTGAATATGGCTTCTGTGTGAAAAGTATTGGACACTATGTATTTAGTATTAAATCATACATTTGAAAATGTATATAACTACATTGTATTATTTTCAACATTTTAATCTATAGATTTTAATGATTATTCAAATTCAATTACTATTTAGAAAGTTATCATCTTCAGTGGTATGTCCATGTACAGTATAAAATAAACCAGTCCTACTGCTTCAAACATTTCTATTATCCTTCAAATAAGGCTAACAAAGAAAAAGATGTTGCTCACTAAGTTTACTAAACTTCTATATGGTTGGAATTTTCATCCTTGTTTGCCTTTTCTAAATAAGTTTAGATAGATGTCTTTTACAAATCACTTAAAACAACAAAAAGTTTAGATGAGAAAATATAGATAGGTGTGATAATTCTTTACCTGAAGTTCTTACAATGTATGACAAGACAAAACAGCTTTTAAATAGTTCACTTTAAAATAATAATCTTTGAACAGCTTCTCACAGTGAAAGAGTGAAGAAGTGTTTACTCAACTGACTTTCCAGATGTCAAGTGGTGAAAGTTTGAGTTATTTATCAAATTTATTTTACCCTTTATCTAAATATAGATAAATATCTATTATTCTACCATTATTGAATTGTCTACCTGACTAACTAAAAAACAACTCTAAGTCTGATGAAATCCAGTCACACATAAAAAAAATATTTGGCCTAAATATGAAACTAGGCTCTAGGTACAGCAGAAAAATACATTACCATGACTACTTGTTATGTATATTAAATTATTGATTTTTTTCTTTGTTTGTATTTGCAATTCAATGAAATTCACTTTAGAGCTATAATTATGGTGAACTTCATCAAAAGTGCAACCAGCCATTATAAAGAAGAAAGAAACTACTTCATTATTCAGATGAACAACGTATCCAAATTTGTAGATTAAGTTACTAGAATCAAATTTATGTATATGCACATTACTATATTCATTGTACATATTATATACTGTGCATATTTTAAAATTGTATTCACATATAAACTCAGTAATAGGATAATACCATATAAAATTCAGTCCTTTTTTATTTAACAGATAACATTTCAAAATCTCCTTATGGCAGTTACTCCAGATAAAAATCTATAACAGTGTTTTTTTACATTCACTTTTGAGCACTGATTTGTAAAGAAATTTGTCTGATCTGCAAAAAGTAAATTTATTGTCAATTCGGAACAACAAATGCCATTAAATTTTAATTATATTTGAATATTAATTAAATAAGTAGTATGTCATAATTCATGATATATTATAAATGTAAGGAAATATACATTATATCCTGGAAATTTTTAATCTAGTTATATTAATTTTTATGTGGTCAAACAAAACAAAAAATTCTGAATTTTTAAGACAAGATTGAAATATATATATATATTTTAATTTCTTAATATGTATTATAATTTAAGTTTATATTTTTCATATTGTGCTATCAATGTAGTTTTCTCCTTTCTTTTCAATACTATTTAAAGTATTTTTAATGCAAAAGAAAATGTTTTATTTTTAGAAAGAAGTGATGGGAAACTTAACCAAGATCACAAGAATGAAAGTATTTATAAAGTGTATTCATTTTTAAAAATAAATGTGGAAATAGAAATATTCTTTTTAATTATCCATTTCATCATTAAACCTGTTCACTTCCATCAGATATAAATATTAGTATTACTGTTGATTGTTGTAAATGCAATATAAATATACTTTTTTAAAGAATATATTCTCCAAATTAAAATATATTATTTATATATCTGTATTTTTATATTGGACTATTTCCATCATCTAATATGTGTGCTGAATGTCTTTAGAAAAGTTTAATTTTATTTAAATATTCCAAATGCATTCAACTGTTAGTAATACCACAGCAAACAGGTTAGTATATGTACTTACTGTTAATAATATCACAGCAAACAGGTTAGTATATGCACGATGTTTCGAGAGGTATTTTTCTCTCTTCTTCAGGTGTTGCTGGCCTGACCAGTGACAGTACTAGCATGGGATTTAAACCTGGGTCCTTAGATTCTTGATTATTGAATTTTAAGGTAATTCTCTAACCAACTAAGCCATCCTGCCAAAGGCAACAGACTACAGACTGTAGTAATTTCATATACTTATCTATGAGGTTCCTACTGATTTCTCCACTTTTTCCTTAGAGCAAAGTTGATTAGTGTTTTTCATACATTATGTATAGTCACAATAGGATGGCTTATGGGATTTTTTGCCATTGTCATGTGAGCAGCCCATGCTAGTACTGTCACTGGTCATGCCAGCAACACCTGAAGAAAAGAAAAAAAAAACCTCTCAAAACACTGTGCATATACTAACCTGTTTGCTGTGATATTACTAACAGTTGAATGTATTTGGAATATTTAAATAAAATTAAATTTTCTAAAGACATTCAACACACATATTAGATGATGAAAATAGTCCAATATAAAAATACAGCTAGACCACCATCATCACAAACCTTCAGAAAAACAACATTTCTTTATATATGTTTGTTTATTTTATAAACAATTTTAAATACCACATTTATCAGGTAATCCACTCAAAAATCTACAGAAGAAAATATACATTTTTTGTAAATTAATTGAAATAATATATTTGCTTATAATGTTTACTGTGTATATTATCCATTATAAACATTATAATATATATTCATATATAAAATTATTGGTAAAAGATCGTATAAATCCAATGAAATAATAGAAAAATAATATAATTACAGGAATAAAAAGAATACAAATTAAAATTAAATTCCAAAACCATTAAAATCAAACAAATGACATCAAAATGAAATCCATATGAAAGTATTAGATATATATATAGCAAACATTTATATTATATATTTGTATTTTATTCATATAAATCACCCATCAATAAATGAATAAATGACTAATGATTTTATTTTGATTTAAAATTATTATATTTTTAAAATGTGAGATATACATTATAAATTTAATAAAACTTAATTATAACTGTATATCTATTTACATTAAAATAAAAGAATTACTGTTTACATTATTGCATAATCTTTTGACTATTCAAAATCCTTTTCATGCGCCACCTTTTTTAATTTCAAGAAACTATAATTAATACTTCTCTCAAACATATATTTATAGAAATTGGAAATAAGTATGTTAATATTTCTTATTATCTATTTTGACTCATTTAACATTTTGTCAAGCATTGGTGGCCGAGTACCAGCTGCCTCACAAGCAGTTGTGCCGGGTTCGCTTCCCGGCCGATGCTTTGACACATGAAAAAAAAAACATTTATTGCAATTTCTAGAAATATATGTATAATTTAAATCATATTTGTGTTAATCATTATATTTACGTGATACATTGTCTACATTTGTTATTTATGTATTATTTAACTATTAATTACTGCTCATATTAATGATTCTTTAATATTTCAAGTTTAATTGTGTAATATCAACATTATGTTTATTATCCTAACTATTCTCAAGATACTTTAATCCTCGCAATACTCTTATTTCTAACTAACAATTTTTTTAATATCACTAATTTGTCTTATTCATTGCAAGCTATTTCAATTAAGCTAATATTTTTTTAAAATAATTTATTATATAATTCTTATCTTAATTATTTACACATTTTGAATTTGTATTAAATTACCTTTTTTTTTAAATTTAATACGAATTTATTTTTTAAAATTTATTATTATACATTTTTATACTTTATGTTAGTCAGATTTTTTTTATATTTACCTTTCTTATTACATATCATAACGTATTTATGTATTTATAAGTAACTGAACTTTTTATCTATTACATTTGCTTTAGTATGTTTTTATTGAATTATTTTCTTTTTGTGTGTATACTTAATCATTTAGATTTGAATTAAAATCTCTTCTTTATTATTATTTTATATTATTTATTTCATTTTATTTACTCTATTATTGCAGTAGTTAATATGTTGTATTTATAATATATTTATCATTTTTGGAATTTTTAATTTTAATGTCTTTTGTTTTTATATTTTTCTTATTAATGTCCTTCATAACTTGTTTATATTTTTGCATAGCTTTATATCAATGTATTATATATTAATGTATAACTGGATTACTATCAGTTTTATTCCCAAGTTTTAAGTGATTGATTATTTTATGGATATATTTTCATCTTTATAAAATCTCTTTTTATATTATATATAATAAACACATCTTACCTGTAAAGAATATTTTGAAGGATTTTCTATTAATGTGAAATTTCTGTTTTAAGCAAATACATATGTCACTTAGCTCATCCTGGATAACAGAAATCATTATCATCATTTTCAATATTACTGATATCTGTAAGATGAAAGTTTCTCTAACTTTAATTCGTTTTCTCTTAATTATAGCTATTCTATTCTCCACAACTTGTCGTCATTTTTTATTTTATCCATCCATCTCTTTTTAGATATTTTACAAACTCTTGAAAACTAATTTAAGATTTGTGCTATACAACTATTATCATTTCTTTTGTAGTAACATCAACTCATCTTCATTAAAGGGTCTTTATTTTTTCAATAATATTAATAATACCTGTTTATTGTTTTGATTATATTTCAAACATATATTCATATTTTTTTGCTTTTCCAACATGTACTTCTTCATACTTCTTTGAATGGTATGAAGTCTTCATCTTATTCTTTTGCTAATTATACAAGCATCAAATCAATATTTAAGAACTGGTAAAATGTAGCTATTAAAAATCTTATTTTTAAACACATAATTCTATGATTAATTTTATTGATTATGATTCCATATATATTAATTTCATTACCTTCTTCTAATTCCTGATTATCAATTGATAATTCTTGGAACATTTATTGAAATATGCTCCATTTTACTAAATATTTTTTTAGAATATGACTATATCTCAGATATACTGTGGATATTATCATAAATCAAATCCATTTTTAAAATCCACAAATCTAAAGCATAATGACGATATATACTTATTGGTCTTTTCTATAACTTCTCTTAATATTTGGATGTGACCTTTAAGGCTAACTTTCCTTTTACAAACAGTTTGTTCTTTTGGTTGGTTTGAGTACAAAATTTCTATAGTCAAATTGTAATTATCTTCATAAAGATCTTGTGCAAAACTGATAGAAGACTGAAAGATCAGTAATTTATTACATTTTTATTTACCATTCTCAAACTCACTTCACTCACAACTTTGACACCATTGACCTCAGATAAATACAATAACAATTATTATTAATCATTTTCTAAACTAGAGATTATCTCTAGCACAGATATAAATTTTAAACCTTAAAGATTAATATATCTGATTTTTTAATTTTAAATATATACACACATGGAGTTATTCATCTTTCTCTTTCCTATGTGTTATATCTTTATAGATATATTAAACAACATCCATACTTCCCCATTCTTTTTAAATTCATATAAATAAAGATCTTTATTTATATGACTTTAAAAAGAATGAGGAAGTATGGAAGCTGTTTAATATATCTGTAATTTATAATATTTTTCTTTATCAAGTTTCTTAAACATCCAAATATCCATATTGCATTATTTCATTCATATGTTACATTTTCATCATTTAAACATTTAGTAAAGAATTTTGCCAACACTTTTCTTCGTTTTTACCTGCTTTTTAAGACATCAATAATAATTACATTACTTTATAAAACTTTTACTTTCTTCATAGACTTAATTTCATGTCTCAGCTCTTCATTTAACATTCTTGGCTAGTTAGTAGTTATTATAATTGTAAAAGTTATTTTGTTTTTATTTATAGTTCTTTGTAAAATGCTTTTAGATATTTTATAATGGCATCTTTCTTTTTAGTAACTGTTCCATTGTTTCTTTTTATTGCTATAACAACTTTCCAATACCAAAATATTGCTTTGTCTATTTAAGTTGATTATTTTCTTTTAAAGCTTTTCTTGTCAATTTAGTTATATGTTTATATTATTATCAACTCTTCTTTTACTATTTTAAAGAACTCCAGATATTCAAATATTTTTAATGGATCATTTTTACATATTTTCATTTTATTATTTTTTACTATCAGATCAAATTTACTGAAGAATGGCTGTCTTTTTATATCTGCCATTTTTGGCACAGTTTATTAGAAGAGTATCAGTCATCTTATTACTGATCTCTGTGACATCTTAATTATCTTCAAAGTCGGCTAATAATTTTAAATAATTTGTAAGTTCTAATTTAAATTCATTAGAGTGTTTATAAAAGGTAGAAATATCACCTTTTAATATTGCCTTTCCTAATCGTTTTCAATATTATGAATAAGTTTTAAAAAATATTTTGAACATAAAAAATTAATTCATAATGTAAATATAAAAATATTAAACAGACATTTGCAATTTTCATAAAAAGATTTTATATAAATAAAAAAATGAATTTTTTAAAAAAAAAATCTCATAAATATTATGAAATATATAGTCAAAAAATTATACAAAATTAAAAAGAAAATTTGATAAAGTCAGAAGCCAACTAAATGTTGAAAAAGAAATCCTACATATTTGTAAAAAAATAAATAACTTTATCTTAAATTGAAAAGATAAAGAACTAAAAAAGAAAATTAATTTAATAACCTAATTTACTTTTCAGTAAGATTTTTTTATTTAAAAAGAAGTGAAAAATAAGTATATTACTTATATTAAATACATTGCACTAATAATCTTGTTATTCCTAGATTTATAATATGTTTAGATGTATGCTCTCATATATTAATTATTAGAGCTGCAGGATATGTTGCAGGAATTATCAGATGAAAGTAGGAAAGTAGGACTAAAGATAAATGTTAAAAAGACTAAAGTAATGTTTAATTGATTTGCTCAAAATATGAAAATAAAGATTGATTATGATGAATTAGAAGAAGTTAACAGTTACAAATATCTTGGTCAGATTATTAATATGGATGGAAACATAATGGAGGAAATTAATCATAGAATTAAACTTGGTTGGAGTGCTTTTGGTAGAAATAACTTGATACTAAAAGGAAATATGCCTATGTGTTTGAAAAGAAAGGTTTTTAACAAATGTGTTTTACCAGTTCTTACTTATGGATCTGAGACTTGGACACTTAATAGAAGAGCAATACAGAGACTTCAGACCACTCAAAGAAGTATGGAGAGATGTATGTTGGGAGTAACAAGAAGAGATTGAAAATGCAATGTATGGGTAAGAGAACAAACAGGTGTTACTGACCTCATTGAAAAAATTAAAAGATTGAAATGAAGTTGGGCTGGAAATATTGCTAGAAGAGATGATAATAGATGGACAATTGAAATTTTAAACTGTATTCCAAGAGATTGTAAAAGACCCAGAAAGATATCACATGTGAGATGGATGGATGAAATAAGAAAGTGTGCAGGGGTGAGGTGGAGAAGAGAAGCTAAAGATCGGAGATGGATTAAACTTGGAGAGACCTTCATCCTGCAGTGGATTGATAATGTTTGATGATGATGATGATGATATATTAAACTAACTAGCCAATAAATTGACTGATAATAAATTGTTAACAATTATCTCTTTATACTAATACAATTAGTCAATCAGTTTTTGCCAGACAATTGTTTCATAGGTAGCAATATCATTGAGCAGCTGGCTGTGAGATCATTATTAATATTCTAATATTATGAACTAATTTATTTCTATACAATTCTCAAATAAAAAACTGACTAGATTTTATAAGTGAAATAATCATAATACAGACTTTTAAAATATTAAACATTTAAATATTATAAATAATTAGACTAAAGTAGAATTGAAAATAACTACAAATTATCAGCTTAACTTTAACTAATATTAATTAATAATTCACCATATTATATACCAATTGTGCATATTCCTAAACTAGTATAAGTTTATTCCTCAATAAAAAGTTAAATTAACCAACTAATCAATTAACTATTAACAAAAATGTAGCAATGATTCCAAAATAACCAGCCAATTAGTTCTTCCAAAGTAATAGTTTCAAGGCTTATAACAACATTCTTCAGTAGATTTCAAGCTCACTGGTAATATTCCAATGTAATGTACAATAAACCCAAAAATTTGGTTCATATACACAGAAATATATATATATTTGGAGTTAGAACATTAATTCCCAATATTTTGATGAAATAACATCCATCATTGTCAAAGCCAAGTTCGACCTTGACAATGATGAATGTTAATTCACTGAAATGTTGGAAAGTAATACAAAATAATACACAGTTTAATCTAAAAAATACTTATTTACATCATATAACTGTGAAAACATTAAATATAATATATAAATATATATCATGATGCTAAAAGAAACTGACCTTGGAAATGCTATAATAATGATGATGCTTAGAGGGGATATGGTGAATATGGACATTGATGTGATAAGAATGCAAAGACAAATTTTTATTCCATCCAAACTGTATTTAATCTAATTTTGTTTAACATACAATATTTACTTCAAATTTAGCCCACTTAACAATAGCTAAATTTATATAAATGTAAATAAGATATATTTTAAGATAATTCAGATAAACATTTTATCGTAATTATTAATCTTCTATATCTTGTTTAAGTATGTATCCACTAAACCAGGGGTGGGCAAATAGTGACCCAAGGGCCACATCCGGCCCTCTAAGAGTTTTTATGAGGGCCCCCCAAGACAATCAGAAAAATCCGCCTTCGACTGAAATTTCCTTCCCATTGCATGACCGAATATTCATCTCATATTTTCCACAAGGATGGCCACATCAATACACATGCACAGTGTAGATACGATGTGCAGTGCTTTTCCAGTTGATTTGATTAATTTCAATTTTGTCTTTGCATTAGCAAATATATACATTTCCAACTTTAGTGACACCATGAACCCTCCGAAAAAATGTAAAATTGGTAATGAATGTCATGTGTTTAATGAAGAATGGACAAACAAATATTTCTTTGGTAATACAGGGAATAAAGCAGTGTGTTTATTGTGTCATGAAAAAAGGTGCAGACCTCCACTAACCTTCGCTTCCACAAAATGGCCCCTGATGCGGCCCTCAAGCCAAAACAATTGCCCACCCCTGCACTAAACATTATGTGGAAGATATGTATATTTTGATACTATTAAGAAATTTTTGGTCAGGCATCTGAGATAAAGAAGGTCCTCCACAATAACTATCAATGACATTTCTCTTACTTGTCTCCACAATAGTGCAATGTATAACAGGTATAGTACACACAGTAGAGTCTTCTAAAAAACTAACTTCATTTTTTTGTAAATATGATTAGAATAATATTTATTCTTAATGCAATTATCATTTTAATCCTTGGACATAGTAATCCATGATCTGTCCAACAATTTGCATTTCTAGATGCTTGTGTTATGTGAATTTCTTTTGTATTCTGACTTCTACCTCCATTGTAAATTATTAAATGCCCTTTTTTTAGTGTTGATACATGCATGATTCTTTATAGAGGTTTTTTGCATGAACAAAGTGTTTGTAGTTGTGCAAAAATTCAATATTAACAAATCTCTCAAATTTATTGCATCTATACCATTTGTTCCAATAACTTTTGGCTCATATCTACTAGTTGTGACAAAATGTGCATTAAAGTTTTCAAAAAATTTAATTGTATTGGCGAAATAAAGCTCTCCAACAAAGTATAAAATCCTTTTCTTAGAATTGTCTGAAATGTAGGCACTAATAAAATGCACACTAGTACATTGTACAAGATGCATTTTAACACCATTGGCCTTTAATTGATATAAAAAGAAATGTTATTAACAGAAGATGCTATATTAGGCTTTATAATAATTCCAATATCATGCATTCTTCTTTCATTGGTTGATCTGCATTTCCAAAAAGAACTTCTACCCATTTATCTGCTTTATTAAACTTTCTTTCTCTAAGAAATGGGTTTCATTAAGAGCAGTTATTTCAATCAGTTATCAAAAGATTTAATACATCTAGAAAAAGACAACATATGGGATGGTAATGAAATAAGAAATGAGAATTTATTGTTGTGTTATAGAGAATACTGATTAGAAATCAGAAAAATTGAATTAAATTTGAAGCAGCTTTTATCCTAGAGTGTACGATGATTGGTAATTAGTTACAATTTTAATTACTTTGTATATATATTAATCAGTAAATAGATTTGAAAATGTTAATAATTAAAAATAATGTTTTTGGATTTATTTATGTAATTAGTTTTTATTATCTTCATTTCAATTTTTCAAAATTTTCTTAGGAATTTTTTTTTTTGTAATTAATTCTAATGGATAGTCAATGAGGTTTGGTAAAATGTTACAAGCATTGTTGCTTTCTTTAAAAAAATGTTGCCATTAATAAGAAAGAAGAGATTTCACAAATATTTACATATTATATAAGACAAAATAATATATAGTAAAACAAAACCCTGGAATAAATTTTACTATACCAATATATATATATTAACCTCTAAATGCTATTGGATAAAGCAGTTACACCATAAACTAGATGTATCTGTTATTCATTTATTTACATATTGGTACACTGACAATTTTAAATTTAATTCCAATGTTTTGCAATTATATTTAATAATTTTAATAAATTACTTGTTAAATTTTAAATCTTCGAAGTTTTTTATTTTTCTTACTATTGCAATCTCAAACCAGGTATGAGAGCGCGCATATTTACACACACACACATATATATATAACAACAATGATGATGAGAACTATGATAAATTTAAAAATATTTAAACCATAGTAAAATTTAAAATTACATTCCGTAAAAATATATAGACAACAAGTAAATAAAACCGTAAAACGTAAATAATTATATAATTTGGAAATTTATAACAATATAATATATATATAGGGGGCATACCAATAGCTCAAACAAGTTTTTAATTGATAAGTGTGGTAAAAGAAATATTTAAAATCTCTATCTGGAACATTCCCTTTCCCAGACCAATTGGTTTCAAGCTTTTGGCTCACCTTAGTGAGAATCTAGAATATTCAGACACTACATCTAAAATATCAGCTCAAAACCCAGAACCTATTTAATACATAACATTTAAAAAGAAACTGATATTTTTGGACATGAAAATGTCTTTAACTTCAGCTATCAACTTAAATAGCTATATGGGTTTGAACCAAATCCAGATCTACCATATATTAATAGCTTTAGCATTACCAAGGCCTTAAAAATAAAATTATATTAATCAATAAAACAAGTTGTATATAGCATGACATTACTTTTATAAGCTTGTATTTACAAATATGTAATATAGGGATTGCACCAATAACTCAAACAAACTCTTAATTGATAAGTGTGGTAAGAGAACATATTCAAAGTCTCTATGTGGAACATTCCCACCCCCAGATTAATTGGTTTCAAGCTTTTGGCTTATCTCAATGAGGAGCTTGAATATTCAGACATTAGATTTAAAATATCAACTCAAAGCCCAGCACTTATTTAACATGTAACATTTAAGTAGAAACTCTGAAATTTTCAGACATAAAAATGTCTTTAACTCCAGCTATCTAACTTAAATAGCTATATGGGACTGAATCATGGCAGTGCTAAGGCTATTAATATATGATATATCTGAATTTGGTTCAGTCCCATATAGCTATTTAAGTTAAAGACATTTTTATGTCCAAAAATTTCAGAGTTTCTACTTAAATGCTACATATTAAATAAGTGCTTGGCTTTGAGTTGATATTTTAGATTTAGTGTCTGAATATTCTAGCTCCTCACTGAGGTGAGCCAAAAACTTGAAACTAATTGGTCTGGGAATGGGAAGGTTCCAGATAAATATTTTAAATATTTTCTCTTACTGCACTTATTAATTAAAAGCTTGTTTGAGCTATTGGTATGCTCCCTATATTATATATTTGTAAATACAAGCTCATAAAAGTAATGTCACACTATATATGACTTGCTTTATTGATTATATATTGTAACGTTTATTTATATACGTTACAAATATATTGGCATTTGGTAAAAGCTAAAAAAGTAAATTTAGATTTTTTTTTGATTAGTATAATTTTTGTTAAAACGTGCAATGAAGGTTAAAATTGTCATTCTTATTTTTTTTTATCTAGTTGGAAAGAATAAATGACATACAGATTACTAATCCAGATAAATTAAAAGAATTCCAAAAGTATAAGCTAAAAGAAAAATATTTTAGCTAATTAAAGATGGAAGAATAATGCTAAAAAAAAGAGAACTTTGTAACTTAAATTTAAGAGAGAGTGTATAAGATTATTATCTTATACGCTGATAAAAAGACAAAAGAGTGCGCAGAAGTTCCAAAAATGGAGCGCGATATAAAAAGGAGATGACAACTTCAATCTGGGTCTTCTCTTTTACTTCTAGTTATGTCTCTGAAAGTTGGAGGTTTCCACGAGCATAACCTGTGGCAAGAAATATACTTCTACACAGGTATGCCCCTTGCTGTACCAAGCTGTCACGCGAGCATGGAAACGGGACTTGTGAAGACCGCTTTTTGCAATAAAAGGGTCACTACAACCGTGCCTTTTCTCCAGCTATAGAATGGAACAATAATGGAAGATGCCGGCAGGAGAGACCAATGGAAATTCTCATGATCTGGGATCCCATAAACCTACATGAACTTACCGGTAAGTTAAGAATAAATTTTCCTGATAGTGACTTAAAAGTTTGCAAACAATTATTTATCTAAGCTTAGACTACCATCCTGATATAGACTTTTCTTTTCGTATTCAAGAGACTTTCTAATAAAGAAATTTATACAAGATCTTGGGACATTATTAAATCGCTTTAATTGCTTAATCTCACTGTTTTTGTTAATCGATTCAGTATCTGGATTAGTGTGTGTGTACTTTTCTGTGTAGTTAATATGTAATTTAACTTATAAATATTTTAGTTTGATAGAATAAAAGAGATTTTACTTTTATCAACCTTTTCATTGTGCGTTATTGATAATGGTTATTATTTTTTATTATTAAATCTATTAGTAAATAAGATTTAAAAATGTAATTTACCTTTGCCAATATGTTTCGATACTCCCAGGACTAATAATCGTAAAAATCATTAATTCTCATTACGGTGGAATTACTGCCCCTTAAAAAAAAATATAATAAAAATCTTCTTATTTGTTTTGTTTTACAACTTGCGAGAGGTGCTGGCGACATATTTCAGCGGATTCTTAGGAATTCTGGCGCCCATATGAAATAAAATTAAAAGTTGATTTTGTCAATAGCACAATTCATAACAATTAATAGGCTGAAGTTGATCAGGAAAAATAGCTGTGTTTTTAGAATAGAAATACAACTTTCTTTTTTCTTTTTGATACAGTTTGATCAACTCACGCTCAAATATAAATTTGAGGCGTATAGTGGCCTAGTAATACAAAAAAAACGTTACAATGGCGACCCAACTCGGGCTTCGATTTAACAACTACAACCTGAGATGAGTTGTAATGATAAAGAACATTACAATGATGACTCAAAGAAACTCACAGCCGGAAAATAAATTATGATTTTTTTGAAAAAAGAAAAAAAATTATAAAAAAAAAACTAACTAATTAAACCCTGATTATTAAAATATGAAAGAAGATATTTTTTTAATATGACTTCCAGAAAGAAAAAATATATATGTATATTTTTTTATATATGTCTAAAAACACGATCATGGCTGATGTAGACGTAAGTCACAAGTATTTGACCGGGTAGGCGGTTACTGAAGAGGGGAATAACATAGCCCTGAGTCCTTATCCGCAGTATATGAACATAAGACCGTCTTTAAATGCTCGTCAGACTATTTCTAGCAGAGATCCCAATAAAGGGAAGGCGGATCAAGTTGGACCAAGTTGCCACGAGCCTGTAAGACTCAGAACGATGAGCAACGCTCGTTTGTGCTTATAACTTGGGCTTCTTATCGTTAATATTACACTAAAGCGGATAGGACACAGATGAATGTTGAAATATTTTCCATTCCCACCGTGTTAGACCTAAAAGTGGGCGTTAAAGCCGAACGTCGCTTGTGAATGAGTCTACACAATATATCAGCACGCTACTACAGGAAAAAAAAAATACGAATATGAATTTAAAAAACTTAAGAATAAAATTAGTGTAAACCCCTATTTTATTCTCATCTCCTGGCACTGGTGGTATTGTAACGTTTATTTATATACGTTACAAATATATTGGCATTTGGTAAAAGCTAAAAAAGTAAATTTAGATTTTTTTTTGATTAGTATAATTTTTGTTAAAACATGCAATGAAGGTTAAAATTGTCATTCTTATTTTTTTTTATCTAATTGGAAAGAATAAATGACATACAGATTACTAATCCAGATAAATTAAAAGAATTCCAAAAGTATAAGCTAAAAGAAAAATATTTTAGCTAATTAAAGATGGAAGAATAATGCTAAAAAAAAGAGAACTTTGTAACTTAAATTTAAGAGAGAGTGTATAAGATTATTATCTTATACGCTGATAAAAAGACAAAAGAGTGCGCAGAAGTTCCAAAAATGGAGCGTGATATAAAAAGGAGATGACAACTTCAATCTGGGTCTTCTCTTTTACTTCTAGTTACGTCTCTGAAAGTTGGAGGTTTCCATGAGCATAACCTGTGGCAAGAAATATACTTCTACACAGGTATGCCCCTTGCTGTACCAAGCTGTCACGCGAGCATGGAAACAGGACTTGTGAAGACCGCTTTTTGCAATAAAAGAGTCACTACAACCGTGCCTTTTCTCCAGCTATAGAACGGAACAATAATGGAAGACGCCAGCAGGAGAGACCAATGGAAATTCTCATGATCTGGGATCCCATAAACCTACATGAACTTACCGGTAAGTTAAGAATAAATTTTCCTGATAGTGACTTAAAAGTTTGCAAACAATTATTTATCTAAGCTTAGACTACCATCCTGATATAGACTTTTCTTTTCGTATTCAAGAGACTTTCTAATAAAGAAATTTATACAAGATCTTGGGACATTATTAAATCGCTTTAATTGCTTAATCTCACTGTTTTTGTTAATCGATTCAGTATCTGGATTAGTGTGTGTGTACTTTCCTGTGTAGTTAATATGTAATTTAACTTATAAATATTTTAGTTTGATAGAATAAAAGAGATTTTACTTTTATCAACCTTTTCATTGTGCGTTATTGATAATGGTTATTATTTTTTATTATTAAATCTATTAGTAAATAAGATTTAAAAATGTAATTTACCTTTGCCAATATGTTTCGATACTCCCAGGACTAATAATCGTAAAAATCATTAATTCTCATTACGGTGGAATTACTGCCCCTTAAAAAAAAAATATAATAAAAATCTTCTTATTTGTTTTGTTTTACAACTTGCGAGAGGTGCTGGCGACATATTTCAGCGGATTCTTAGGAATTCTGGCGCCCATATGAAATAAAATTAAAAGTTGATTTTGTCAATAGCACAATTCATAACAATTAATAGGCTGAAGTTGATCAGGAAAAATAGCTGTGTTTTTAGAATAGAAATACAACTTTCTTTTTTCTTTTTGATACAATTTGATCAACTCACGCTCAAATATAAATTTGAGGCGTATAGTGGCCTAGTAATACAAAAAAAACGTTACAATATATATAATATGAAATGATATAAATATAATAAACAAAATACACCAGAATAATTTAACAAATCACTTATATTAATCTTTAACTGAGATTTAAAGTTTATATCCGTGCTAGAGATAATCTCTGTTTTCAATAATGATTAGTAATGGTCATTATTGTATTTATCTAAAATGGATGATGTCAGAGTTGTGAGTAGAGGGGGTTTGACAATGGTAAATGAAAATGTAAAAAATTAATTTTGTAGTTATTCTAGTGTATTTTGTTTATTATATATATGTTTTTGAAACTTGATTGAAAAAAAGGAAGAAATTAAAGTCCAAAAGTAGATCTAAAATATATTTAATTAAATGAGAATTAAGAAGTTACTTCATTACAATATAAATTGAAAAACAAGAGATTTGGATACAGGTTATTTATTAATTTGCATGTGATATGAGTAGGGAAAATGGAATATAATTACAGAGAATTCTGAAGGTATTAGAGATAGTAGAAAAATGTAATATCAGTCCCCTGGAAATGTGATTCTTTAAAGCTGAGAGAGTTTAAGCGAAGAGGGAATAGCAAGAATAAAATTATAATATCATAACTTCAACTAAGAAAGGTGCAATCAATATTATGATGAAACAGCAAAAATTTTCAACAATTATAGAACATATAAATAGTATTTTCAACCAGTAATGAGATGTGTAAAGAGATATTCTTTTGCATTACTACTCACTATACATCTAGGCATATAATTATTTTCTCTATGTTGGAACATTTGGTAAATGTCTGTGAAACTTTTGAAATTTTTTTGAAGAATGTTTCATTTTCCCAATTTATAATATTCTATCCAAGCTTAAAGATTCAATCCCTCTTGAGGCTATTCAATGTAACATTTGAAAAGCTTCTTATGTAGGTATGAACAATCATCACATCATTACTAAAAATGATGAACATGTTAATGCAATTAAGCAAATCTCATCATCAGCATTCTCACACCATGCTATGGATTCAGGTGATAATATTGATTTTTCTAATACTACAATCTTATCCACATGTGGCACTCTCCATCAATTTAAGATGAGAAAAGCTATTGAGATACTTAAAAGATCAAAATTATACTAACAACCATGATGACACATGCAAAGTTTCTCCTATTTGGAAGAATTTTTTTAAAAAAACACATTAATGTGAATAGTTTCCTATTTTTATTTTATTTTTAAATTTTTAAATTTTATATACCTGTTTTCCTATTGATGAAACTTTAATATTATTATAAATCAATGTTTCCAGTGTCCCTGCTGTTATTTTTAATGCCTTTTATTTATAATCAGGTTGATGTTTTGTGTGATTGAGCCAAAATGTCAGTATATTTATAATAAACATCATATAAGAATAAACTTGAAGGATATATTATTTGAACTAATAAACATCACATAATCACCATTTCTTATGCTTGCTTCTAACTGTTATTAAAACAGGCAAAACTCTCTATATGTATTGCCGTCCAATGCAAGCCAGAATAATCAATGGATGCCATAAGGCTTGTGCATAAAATCCCCATCTAGTGCCTACTCATCCAATATCCCCAGACTAGTTTCTGGCTTGTGGCCTTCATCAGTGAGAAGCCTTGGATCTGAGAGTACTGCACCTAGAGCTAAGAATATAATGCAACCCTCCAGCAGCCATCATTTATCTCTACTTAACTACAAACTTATGAGTCTTAAATTGAAAACACTATAATATTTTCAATCTAAGCTCATTAGTGTATATAGTCATATAGGTCTGAACTCAGTTCAGTACCTCTACATTTTGATGTGTTTGGTTTTTAATACCCATAGCCGCCACTATCCTATTATGCAGGATTAATTTTAAGCCAATAAATATCACATGATGGGGATTTTATGCCTTCTGGCATCCATTGATTACTCTGGCTTGCATTGAGTGGCAATATGTATAGAGAGTTTTGCCTGTTTTAATAACAATTATAAGCAAGCATAAGAAATGGTGATCATGTGATGTTTTTTGGCTTAAAACCAATCCTTTATAATAGGATAATGGTGGCTATGGTTATTAAAAAACCAAAGACACCAAAATGTATAGGTACTGAACTGAGTTCAGACCTATATGACTATATAAGCTAATGAGCTTTGATTGAAAATATTATAATGTTTTTAATTTAAGACTCATAGTTTTGTAATTAAGTAGAGATAAAAGGTGGCTACTGGAGGGTTGCATTAGATCCTAAGATCTAGGTGAAGTGCTCTCAGATCCAAGGTTCCTCACTGACAAATGCCACAATCCAGAAACTAGTCTGGGGATATTGGATGAGTAGGAACTAGTTGAGAATTTTATGTACAAGCCTTGTGGCAACCATTGATTACTCTGGCTTGCATTGAGTGGCATACATATAGAGAGTTTTGCCTGTTTTAATATAAAGCATTTGCTTAAGTGTGTGCAACATTTAAGGTTTGAACCCATTATTAAATATATTTTCATGTTTTAATTAAAGTATATTGAGTTTAAAAGATACATATTTTAAAAAAGTTATTACTATGAGTATAAAATTTTGATAAAGAAAAAGTTTGTTAATGGTGAAATTGTTGTTTTTTATATAGTATTAATAAAAATATGCTAAGAAATTAATATAACTTGGAAATCTGTATCAAAAAAGTTTTTAAAAAGCACCTTTTTGAAACATGATTAAAAATAATCTTCATTAATAAAAAAGGAATAATTCTAACTACAGTGTTAGAAAACATGCTTTAATTAATTGCGATTGGAATAAAAAAATAATTATGATGTAAACTGAAATTGGTGGGTGAGCTATTTACTAATTTGACTAGAGACAGCAAAAAAAATTAAAACCAGTTGCTAACTAAATCTATTGACTTGAAAGCATAGTTCTTTGAAGATAAAGGAATTTAAGCAAAAAGGAAAAACAAAAAAGTTTTGCTTTTAAAAATTATAATAACAAAGCTGTAGCTAATGGAAACTGCAGTAATATCCCACCTACCCCAAAATTTTGAGTGTGATCAAAAAGTGTGATAAATACTTTTTTGCACTGCTTCAACCCTTTCAGATATTTAGCTGTTGTTCTTCCTATAATGAAAGACTCAATGAATATCTGCAAAACTCAGAATTATCTGCAGTAACATCACTTTTTCCAAGATTGCATAGGATAAATTCAGGATTTATTTAAAGTTTCACAATTACCACGAATCTCTAAACACTCAAATAATTTGAAATTCCTGAGTTAGAAAAGAGAAAAATATTTAAATGAAGAAAGTATCAGAAATAAAGATATATAACTAAAAGAAGAAAATAAAAAGTGATACAAGAAAGACAACAAACATAAAAGCAAGAAAAGAAATTTCTGGTGAACGTTTGTGAGTCGTATTAAATATGATATAATACTTGAAAATCTGAAGAAGAGAAATTTTAAGTATAAAAATTCAATATATTGGAAACATATTCTGGATGAAAAATGTAATTTTTATTAAATAGTATATCTTATAGATAATGTTAAAAATATTAATAATGTTATAGCCTTTATAATACTTTTCTTTCAAATAATATATATTTTTGAAATAATATTTTATACAGTTATAAGAGTTATGTTATGATTTTAAAATATCTTTTAATAATTTTTTTAAATGATTTCTCTGACCAAATGAAATGAGATTCTCTAATAATATAAAATGATAGTGTTATAATTTCCATTGTATCATTATCCTGTGTGGTATGGTCAAAGAAATAATCTGAAACTCAAGGTCCATAGATTATGCCTCCTCTATCTATCTTCCACTAATTGAGCTTCTCATGAATTCTTGAGCAATAAACTATATGATTTATTTTTATTTTATCAGTGTTAAAAATGCAGTTTTAATTCATGCTGAGAATGTAAATGTAATAAATAAATTACCACAACTTTAACTAAAATATAATTAATTTAATTTTAGCAGCTGATATAGTATTAGAGAGCTTGATAAAAATTAATTATATACCAATTAACCAAGACATGGATGGTATTTTATGCAAGTCATATAAGTAAAAAATCTAATCTTGCTTATTTATATTTAATTATTATAATTTTTTTTACATATTTTATTTTTCTTTATATATTTTTTTTGACATTATAATCTTTAACCAGAAATGTGTGTGTGTGCATAAAATATATGTAACTACAAAGAGAATGATATCTAGATAATGATAATAATAATTAATGATGATAATATGAGTATATGATAAGGATATATATATATAGCAATGTTGAGGAGATAAATAATAATATATATGTAACAACAATAGCAAGATAAGGATAATATACAAAAGCTAATAATAATAATGTAGCTATATAATGTTGATGGTGAAATAATATTTAAAAATGATTATGATTATGTCATGCTAATTATTTAGTTATGTACATGGAATCTATTGATAAACAAGTTTGAATCCAGAAACATAAACTGATAAAGTTGATTTAAAATATATTAGAATTAGGATCTGTAGAAGTACCAGTCCAATGGTTTTGATCAATTTTTGGTGCTTGCTTGGGTTAAATATAAATTAAAGTTATATCTGATCTGTAATCTGACTTGGCTTTTTGGGACATCAATGTATGTAATCCTTTTCAAGTACAGAAATAGTGAATCAATAAAATTGCATAGAAAAATAACTTCTCTATTACAATATATATATATATAATAAAAATGATTTTGTATTTTATAAAAGTTATATCTTTAAATAATCACTGGTAAGGCAAAAAGACATTAAATATGTCACAGGTACAATTGTTGGATGTAAAAGTTTTAATTATCATTTTGATTATATTTATATTAATAAAAGTTAGGTATTTGTTTGTCAAATAATAATTGAATGACTAATTAGATTGGACGTGGAAGATTTAATTGAAAAACATTAAGTCTGTTTTGAAATCTTAAAAATTTCGAATTTTATTTAACGTGAATTCGAACTCTAGATTATGGACTTAAGTGGCAGATGTATTAATTCTATGAATCCTTTCTAAGACATATGTATACAGGATTCAGTCTATACTAATATGTATATAAAGATATACTTTTATTTATTTATTTATTTTAAATGATTTATATATTTTTTTAATTTGTTAGATTTTAGTCCTATTTTTATCTTTATTTGATCAGTTTTTGTAATATTATATAAATAACTTTATTAAATACATATGTAAAATGATACAATTGTAAATAAAATAAAAGTAATCCATGTTGCTTGGGCAACCACATGGTCTGATGCGCTACTGGTGTTGTTTAATCTAGCTTAATCAAGCTCCATGTGTTATAAAATAAAAATCTGAACAAGATGATACGATCTTTATGGAAAAATTCCTTCAACTTAGAAATGAATATGTCTTCAGGCTTGGGATGAGGAATGATAAACTTGTTTCGACATCTGCCATCCAAGTGGCATAAGTGATGAAGATCGAAAGTCTTGAGATGACATAATCCCTAGACAGGAAGCAGCTCTTGATATTTTGTTCAGGGAAATGTGGCAGTTGTAAGAAATGAATGTTCTGAATTTATCATATACCAGGCAATCATTTATCATGTGGTCAAAGGTTTCAGAGGTTCTGTGGCAGTTGTGACACATAGGATCTATGTTCTTGAAGAATCTTCTGTAGTGCAAAAACCAGTTCATCTGGAGTGAATCCAGGTTGATTTTCACTAGGAAGTCCAGGAACATTGGCTCTAGCTTGAGATGTTTAATTTGCAATATATATAATAGATTCAGATCAAACTATACTTTATTATCATTAAAATACTAACCAATATGATTCACTTAAATGCAAACTCTTCCAGTTTAAAAATGTCACTTTAACCCTACTTACTTCCACACAATTCTAAACAACATCCAATCCATCTTCTAATTTTTTAAAGTGGTATTCATTAAATTAGCATCAAGATTGAGAATTTACAAATGTAATATTTAACCTAAATATTATAAATGAATATATAATATAGAAGATTGTGGCATAAGATTAGAAAAATAAGAAAGATTAAAATGATGCTTTATCAAGGCTTATATGAATATAAAAATGAAATTGATGTATTAGAATTTAATACATAACAAATCGTCTGATATAAGCTTTAAATATTATATTTATTCCTGATTTGCTGTAGATAATTATTATGATTTATGGGATCATGTTAAGAAATGTATGCAGTATATAGAAATACATAAAAAATAATATGTAATATTTAGATTGAATTATGGCTAACCTAGTTGATGGGGTCTGATTTATTGAAATACACCATAGAAGTATAGTTTTTTTAGTATCTACAATAACGTTTGAAGAGTGTCCTGAATTATAATATTAATACTGAAGGAAGTCCTAATTTGCATACATAAAACAAGCAATATATACATTATAAAAAGTTTAAAGATTTTTTTATTGTAGATATAATTAAGATTTTATTCTTTTAAATTTGTTTTATTTATAATTAAAATAAATTTATATATAGTAAAGCAAATATAAATCCAAATAAAAAATATATAAACTATAAAAATTATTAGTAATAATTATACATATAAAAAAAATTAACAAAGCAAATTATAGTGAAATAATATACATGAAATTAATTGTAAATTTTAAAATTTTATTTAAAATGTCATTGAATTTATTTAATAATATATCTTCAAATATACAGATGTCTGAGTCAGTATCTATGTATAATAATATATTTTATAATAGAAAAAACAGACTCTTTTTATTAAGAAAATAAATTGTTTTGACGATCAATAAAAATAAAAAATAAATTTTATAAAGTCTTGCTTTTCATAAAAGGAAATATATCAATTTGATATATTTTTTAAAACAAAATTTTACAATCTCAAAACTAAGAATGAAGGTATAATAAATAAATGCTGTTGATAATTTCATATCAAATAAAAAAATTTGGACAAATGTAGTTGATTTAATAATTAAACAAATTCTTGACGATTTTTGTTCCCTGTGTTATGTATAATTATTACAAGTAATTTTTAACATTTGTCATAGATTAGAAAGCTTAATATTACTAAAATAATATACATTCATGAGTTCAAATAATGAAGGTAATGCCACTCATAATTGTATCCTGTTAATGTTCTCATTATCATCATAGATGAAAAACAACATTACCCCTAATGATGATAATAATGTATATTTATATTTCCATCACAATGCTTTATTAAGCTATACACTTTTTTGAATCATAAATATGTTGATTGATCAAACTATTTATCTAGAAACAACATTGCCAACCTATCTATCTACAGACTTACTTATCTATCTGCCTATCTAACAACTTATCTATCTACCTGCCTGTAATTACGAATTTATTTTCTAACTAATCTTTCTCTCTCTATATATATATATATTGTAATAAAAGTTATATTATAATACAATGTTTGTAAGTAGTGTCACAAATTGTTGCCATGTATGTATCCAAATAAATATATTATGGAAGGGGAAAACATCCAGACCTTCTTAGTAAAATATCAAAGTTATATAGCAGCATTTATCTCTAACAAATAAATAGACCATTTACCTTTTTAAGGTATGGTTATATTTAGTTGTAATTAATATAACCAGTTTTAGTTATTTATTTTCGTGAAATAATAATCATATGTTCCTAAAATTTATAATACATTATTAAAAAATAAAAATTATATAGATCAAAATATTAAAATAGGATGGACAAACAGTAAAACTCTTGATATATTAGTAGGGAATTATAAAATAAAAGATGATATCAAATATAAGAAAGGTTTAGTATATAAAATTACTTGTGGGGTTTGCAGTATGGTTTATTATGGATATACAGCAAAACAATTAGAAAAAAGGGCTAAAGAACATAATGCTGTTCATAGAAGAGATGACAGATCTGCATTATATGTTCACTACTTAAAATATGGACATAGAATAGATTGTGTTAAGAATATAAGTCCATTAAATTATATTAAAGAAATTAATAGAAGGAAAATATATGAAACCAATTACATTAATTATAACAGAAATAATTGTATGAACATTTATAAAACATCAATTAATTTAACTAATAATTGGATAATGAAAAATGAATGGAGAGTTGTATAATATTTGTTGTTATAAAGATATTTACGTGTAATTATAGGCTTGTGTTAATTTTATATAGAGCCAGTAGATGTCACTATGTATGCAGTATAGGTTATTTTTGTAATTAAGCCATATTGAAAAGGGCAAAAATTTTAAATTTGCCGAAAAGAGCTTTTTTAAGTTCTTTTTATTTGTGATGATTATATGACTATATTACAGCTATTGTTATATATCATTTTATTGTTAGTAAAGATATTTTATTATATCTATGATTTATTTTTAATTTGAAAAAGCAACATAAAGGATTTATTCCTTGTATTTTAAACTTTAGATAAAGTATTTAAGCAAATACAAATATTATTAATTAAACATAAGAGAAGTTTTTATTACTTGATTAAAAAACAAAATACTTTTACTCAGACAATCATCAAGTAAATAAAATCTAGAACTATATTGGACAGGCTAAATGTAAAGCCAGCCCAATGTTAAAACTGTTAGATAAGATTAGATCCAAGCTTCAACAAAGTAATAATATATTAAGGTATTATATATGATATTCAAGTTCCAAACTGGTAGAATGAGCACAGGAATTACATTCTATCGATCATATTATTCTTTGTTTCACATTAGTTGGAATTAATCCAAGAACATCTTACTCTTTAATTTTTATCATTAAGATTTAAAGTGTTCAAGAAATAACATTTATAATATTTTCTTCCGTCAAATGATGTCCATTCGTAATATTGATTGACATATACATTGTATATATATAAAATGTTAACTGAAAATCAAATCAAAAATTTTTAGTATCAAATTTATTAATTAATTATCATATCTTCAGAAGATTAAAATTTGTTTAAGTGTTTTTTTTTTTCTACGATATATTTTGTGCCTAAATAATAAACTGAAATACTAATGAAACCAAATTTAAAGTTTTCACAAAGAATGCTAATTCAACAACGCGATAAACGTTTATTTAATGTATTTATTTTGAAATAAACTTCCTAAGCAAAGCTGTTGAAGACAGAACTCTTATTTGAGGAAAAAGGAGTATTAACTGTGACAAGTGAATAACATTTTAAGATTAACAGGAAAAAGCAAACCACATAAGAGGTTAAACTTAAGAACAGATGGGCGTTTATAAGTGGACATTAAAAAAAAAAAACTCTTCTACAAATGGTTATTCTGGAAATGAAAAATTTCCAAATTCACTTCTGTTGATTTGAGTTTAAATAATAAATGGAGCAGATTTCAAAGTTTTAAATAATTAAAAAAGTCTAATTAAGAATTTTTCATGTAATAAACGCGTTACATAAATAGTTTCTGATTAAATATATACATATGTGAAAATATTCCATTAGTCAGTGTAATAAATAAAATTAAAAGCGCGTGTAGCGCTTGAAAGAGAAGCTATAACAAATGCACAAATATTAAACACTTAGCGCTTTCGAGGCGGGTTGCCTCATATTCATAGTCAGTGTAATAAATGATATAAATAATACATTTAGTTCGTATTTTTCTTGCATATATTTAAATATTTTCATTTTTCCCCATCTCTCATCTCAAACTATTATATCGCAGCAATTTCCCAATATATAAATTCAGACAAATCTCTCACACTATACATGAATATGGAAAACACTGTCCATATCAAATGTGTTAGAGACATTAAATATATTTAAATATGTGTGCAAATAACATATATAATGAAAAAAGATAAGATGGTCTTTAGATAGCTTTGAGCAGTTCAAAATTCTTTCTAACAATCCCCACAGGAAATAATGAAAAAAGTCATTATTTATTAGGCTTCATAATTGTTGAATGATGAGAGTTTAAATAGTTTTTGTTTATCCTTGTTTTATCTTTTTGCTAAAAATAGCTTATTATTTATTTACTGATCAAAATTAAATTGTTAAGTTATTTGTCTAAATTCTAACCAATTAAGAAAAAATTTAAACATGATTACATCTTTAAAAATTTCATTTTAACCAATTCAAAATCGAACCCACATTGTAGACATGATCAATATACTACAAGGATCAATTATATCTATATCCATACAGATATATTCAAATTTATAAGGTTAATAATATGCTTTCCATTGTATTATTGAATCTATTATTTATGAAAGTAGTAAACCTATGAAGTGATCACTAAGAGATATCCCAAAAAGTAATTTACTATGAACTTAAACATTGTTCTTATGAAAAATTCACACCCCATTTATATTACAAAGATTATTATAAAGATGTTCTATTGAAGAGTAGTAATTAATTTATAGAGTACACAGAGAGCTTATGTAAATAGTTTGAACAGGCACCAACCTATATTCAATACGCTTGCCGATGGAGGGATCTTCCAAACTTCAACACAAGATAGTGACTTTTATAAAGATAAGAGTGGCCATCTTATCTTTAACCTAAATATCCATTTATATGTGTGAATCTGAAGCATCTTGATTTGGAAGCATGAAATAGTTGTTTTCTCCACTGTTTAAATCCACTATTTCCTTTTACACAGGTTAATTTAAAATTAAATTGAGAGACTGCAAAACCTCTTGCGCTTATTACTATAACAGCCAATCAGATCGTAAATACAAGACAGTGAATTTTACAAGAATAGGGTGGTCCACCCTATTCTTTACTTGTCTTTCTATATATCCAAGCCAGTCTAAAGTACTTAGATCTGAAAGCATGAATATTAAATATCTTCACACTTAACTCACTGAGTTTAAATTACAAACATACAGTGTGAAATCCTACGATCTGATTGACTGTTACAGTAATGAGCGTGAGAGGTTTTGCAGTCTCTCAATTTAATTTCAATACTGTTTGCACTTTATAAAAATAAATATTATTTGCATACATTACTGCATGTTATAACATCTAAAGACTACTGCATAGTAAATCATAGGATTTCACACTGTATGTTTGTAATTTAAACTCGGTGAGTTAAGTGTAAATATATTTAATATTCATGCTTTCAGATCTAAGTACTTTAGACTGGCTTGGATATATTGAAAAGTAAAGAACAGGGTGGACCACCCTATTCTTGTTAAATTCTCTGTCTTCTATTTACGATCTGATTAGCTGTTATAGTAATGAGTGCAAGAGGTTTTGCAGTCTCTCAATTTAATTTCAATACTGTTTGCGCTTTATAAAAATAAATATTATAGGTTAATTTGTAAAGGAAATAGTGGATTTAAACAGTGGAGAAAACAACTATTTCATGCTTCCAAATCAAGATGCATCAGATTCGCCTATATAAATGGACATTTAAATTAAAGATAAGACAGGCACTCTTATCTTTATAAAAGTCACTATCATGTGTTGTGGTTTGGAAGATCCCTTTATCGGCAAAATATGCTTGATTATTGCAAATTTTAAAGTGTATTGAATAAAGATGTTCTATGTTAATTGCTGTCGTTGTAAAACTTGTATTGAGGACACAATACAATAGAAAACTACAATTAAGTTTAATAATATCTCACTCAACTGTATTTTTTTGACATTAAAGATATTCATCATCAGTGTAAAAAAGAGCCAATTTACTATTAAAAAATATAATCATAGTTAACTTTAGGGGGGGGGGGACCTGACATATTAAAAGTTTGTAACTAATGCATTCTATATTTTTATGTTGTAATCGATATTTAAGACTTGATCTAAATAAACAGTACTTTATATATAAATATGCTAGCTGTGCTATTTTTCTGGCAAAAGATGGTGTACTTATTAGCATGATAGATGTGTTCTTGGATATATTTAGCAATGTCTGAGCAGTATAGTGCTTATAATGGTATATATTTGGCTGATTTAAATAAAATTAAAGAAGCCGTGATTCTCTTTCAGTATACTTTTGTAGCTTTTTTGTTGTATAAAATTTTTTATTAATTGCATAATGTATGAAATCAATCTTCATTTGGAAAGATTTAGCAATGTTTGAACAGTATAGTATGTATAATGGCAGAGATTTGGCCCAATTAAATAAAAGTTAAAGTGATCAATTTTTAGTTGCATATTTGTTGTAAAAAATTTATTATTAATTACATAAGTCAATTACTACTAATTTTCTTCTTTTCTGAGCCAACATAATATCTGGTAAAATGAAAATACACACAGAAAAGATTGTTTTTTAAATAATATTTAGCTTTATTACTGCCTAGTATGCTTTTAATATATTTTTATTGTATCATGTTCATGGCATATAGTAGTATTATTAAATGGTTCTTTATATCAGTGTTTAATTAACTGTTCGTGTATTCAATTTTAATTTAAAATCTAAATTTAAATATTCAAATTGAACATTTCTTTGAAATGAGTGCACTTGTTTCTTGTTTGTTAATAGAAAATGGGCATCAGCTATTGCACATATTTCTTTAATCTTCTTCTTTCCATCCTCCTTCTCTTTCTCTGTGTGTACACTATTTCTGCTTTCATTAGCTTGAATCTATGACCATTTTTCTGTTCTTGGTCTGTAAATATTGAAGTGTGTTTTTTGTCTCTCAGGACTCTATTATATAAATATCTATGTTGGGCAAGTCTTGTTGACAAATTGGGCCTTGACTCCACATGATATGCAGCATTACAAGTTGATTGGCTGCACTTAATTCTATAGATGACTTGATATACAAATTCATTTGATAGTGTCTTTAGAGTTATTGATTAACTGATTGGGTAATGGAGTGGTTCAAAATCTTATATTAAATTTATTTTTACATATTTTTTTGTAATTTATGTACAATCTTTGTAATATAAGGTAGGTTTATCCAGTTTTTAGGGTTCACTTGTTGTTTGGGGCATGAATTTCTTATTTTTTTTTAATAAAATCTCTTTATGGTGTTTATGATTTTATCATAATTATATACCATATTTTGAGATCATGTGTGTACTGTTCAATGTTCTTTTTATTGTACTCAAACTTATATAGTCTATGATTTTTGTGCAAAAACCCTTCAATCCTGCATATTTATGTGTTATTGGAGTTATTGATCTAGCATGGGTCACTCCTCTTATATTTGGTGACTTAATCATCATTCTGTAGTCTAGCATATAGTTCTGTCTTTATATATATATATATATATATATATATATATATATAGGTTCAAAAACTTTATTCCTTTATTATTATTTTCTCTCTCCAATGTCCATGACAGTATTGATGCTTGTTCTAATTCTTGTTGTATTTCATCACTCTGTATGTCTGCACCACATATAATATGTCATTTATATATCTTACATATATTAAAATTGAGTTTAAATATCTAGGATTAGGTATACATTTTTTTATTTCCTAGGCATACATTACTGATGATACCATTGATGGGGAGCCCCAATTGGCTAGCCATTATTCATTTTATAATATTTTCCATTTGCTGCCACTATGATTTTTTTTGTCAATCAATTTTTAACCCTGTTACTTAGCAATTCATAAAGTACCTCAATTGATTCCATTATGGGTACTGAACTATATTTATCTTCTACCTCAAGTGATGCAATTTTATTATTAGTTTCTGTTTTTATGCTTTTAATTTTGTTAATCAATTCCTATAATGATTTATTTGAGTATTTGCTGAATCCCAATTCTTCAGTCATCCATACAGCAAATTTTTTTGCCATTTTGTAAAAGTATGAACTGCCAAAATCAATAATCAACCTCAGAAGGGAGTTTTTCTTATACAACTTTATGTTCACAAAAATTCGTAAGGTGTTGCAGCAGAGGGATACATTTTAAAATATTCTGCTTTTGTAAATGCCTTTCTGCAGTGCTTTCTAAGAACCATTGAAATAAAT
This sequence comes from Epiperipatus broadwayi, assembly GCA_028023455.1. Taxonomy (NCBI): domain Eukaryota; kingdom Metazoa; phylum Onychophora; class Udeonychophora; order Euonychophora; family Peripatidae; genus Epiperipatus; species Epiperipatus broadwayi. The sequence continues at coordinate 10,168,898 of JAQFVV010000004.1, forward strand.
TTGTCTTTAATTTTTTTAAGATTATATGCTGCTACTTCTGTAAATTTAAGATTTTTAATTTGTAAATTAAGTTTTATTCAGTACTCATTTTTTTTATAAACACCATATGGTTTTCTTTATCCTCCTTTATGAAAATCACATTTTAGTATCCATTACATTAACATACCATTTTATCTTTATGTTTCTTCGATAAGTAATTTTCTATTCTAGCTGGCCTCTCAATAATCTGATCTTTTAAGGAGTCATTTCCAAATTTGGTTTTTATATCAGCCATTATTTTGATTTTAGCATTTTTCATTTCCCACCTACAAATCTTGATCCATTATTTAATATGTTACTGGTTGTTTCTGGTATCTATCAATTGGTTAGGCTGATCCAATTGTCTTGTTTAATGCATTTCAATTTTTTGCCTTCTTTTATCATTAATCACATTTTTTAAATAATATTTGCCTTTCAATTTTAGTGCTATATGTGGACACTTATTTTTAATTTCTTCTGGTACATTATATTTCCTATATTACTTCATATCTGCTTTAATTGATCTATTCACACCTTTTATTATCATCTCTAGTAAAATTATCTCTAGTTTTTGCAAAATTCTTTCACATTGATATACAATAAATTCTTTTTCTCTTCACTAGTAAAAATTTGTAATTATAAATATGCGACTTTTTTCGCATGTGTTAGTGAAGCTGTAATTATACTTAAAATAATGTGTAATAGGTCTGTTTAGCGCTTTCGAGATTTAATGTTCTAATCTCATACTCATAGCTTTGTGAATGAATGCTGTTGATTTATTGTACACATATGCAAATGATATTGATATACAGTCTTGTCTATATATATTACATTTTGGAAAGATCTTTAATTGCAAATGCATAAATATATTATTCTTTCTTGTTTTCTTGTCAAACTCCTATACATTTTAAGTATAGACTTATATAAACTTATGCCTTCCATAATCTTCTGTAATTCAAGTGTTACTAATTTTATTCTTTTTTGAGCCAGCATAAGATCATGTAAAATAAAAATACACACAGAAAAGTTAATTTTTAAAATAATATTTAGCTTTATTATTGCCTAGCATGATTCAATATATTTTTACTATATCATGATCATGGCATATAGTGGTATAATTAAATGGTTCTTTATATTAATGTTTAATTAACTGTTCACATATTCAATTTTAATTTAAAATTTAAATTTGAATATTCAAATAGACCATTTCTTTGATATTGGTACACTTGTTTCCTTTTTGTTAATAGAAAAATGGTCGTCGGCTATTGTGCATGCTTCTTTAATCTTCCACTTGCTATCCTCTCTCTATGTACACTATCTCTGGTTTTGTTAGCTTGAATTTATGACTGGTTTTCTGCTTGTGGTCTGTAAACATTGAAGTGTGTTCTTTGTCCCTGGTGGCTCTATTTTCTTGTGACTGATTTGTTTTGTAAAATCTGATTAAAAAGTTGTACTTGCTTCTGTTCCAGGATATTGTTACTGATTCTGCTGTTGCAAAATGCATAACCTTTCTTTAAATTCCATTATTTTTTGCTGATTTTGAGGAGACTGGACCACTTTGTATAATTGTTGCAAATATTGTTGTATTTGCTGAATCTCAAAACAATGGTATTAGTTGATTGGATTATAGTTGTAGAAACTTGTGCACTTACATTAAGAAGTTGAAACATTTACAACATTATAGGTTTTGAAATGGATTGACAAAGATCTCACAGGATGATAGGACACCCCATCATCAGTAGTCTATTTCTAGCAAGAATCGAAAAAGGAATATACCTAATCACAGATATTTAAACTCAAATTTAATATATGCAAGATGTGTAAATGACTTATTTATATGTGCTACAGACACTGATTGATGAAATACTCTGATTAATGAGATACTACAGGAATTGAAGAAACCATCAACACTGTCATGGACCATGAAGAAAGACAATAATAATATAGGTATAAAGTTTTGGACTTATATATACAAAGACAGGACCACATGCAAGATGATAGAATGATGATTAAACCCCTAAATATAAGATATATATTGTAATACAATATTTTTAATGAATGTTTAGGTGGAGATCTTGAATATGTAGTGGTATCTATATAAATCAACTTAATTAGAAAGCATTTAGCCTAGAACAACTTCTCCAAGCTAAGAGCCAAAGTAAACTGACAGACTGATGCATTCAAAAGTAAGTCTGTCAGTTTACTTTTACTCTTGGCATGGGCAGTTGTTCTAGGCCAAATGCTTTCTAATTAGGTTGATTTAAATGAATAACTCACCACATTCAAGATTTCCATATATATATATTAACTTGAGTAATCAAAGAGTATCTTTATTATAGCAGTTAGTAAAGAAATTGGTTTAATATGAAAAATAGTAGTTTAAGATTAGATTCTGAGTTGAAAACTACTTATGTAATTTGTAAATTAAAAGAAATCCTCCATGGTTTAACACAATCGCCCATGTCTTCTTTTGGATTAATCTCAATTAAAGAAAATACATGCTGTTTGGTTGACAAAATGAAATTATTTGGTTCAAACTGTCAGTAGATACATAAGTATTCTTTGGATTTTGAAATTAGCTGACTATATGAGTATTTTTTATTCATTACCTGATGTAAATACTTAGTTAAAATAATGGCAAATATTTAAAATAAAACATTAAACATAATTATGAAATATTATTCAAATGTTTAGATGAGATAAAAACATTAAAACTGAAATATTAATTTGAATTACTATTTATTTATTGCTCAATTATTATTTAAATTATTTATTTATTTATTAAAACAATTTACATTGTTTGGTTACTTACATTTTATTTTGCAACATTTAAAAAGTTTAAACATCAAATCTGACAGGTTAACAAAAGATCACTTAATTGTTTCCAAACTCATTCATAGTTATATCAGAAGCATTAATTTTATTTAAATAAGGAATAAAGTTTAGTTATATTTAAATAAAATAATTCGTATCAGGATTCTATGTCAATTAAGTCATTCAAATTAATATTTATTTATTATTAAAATTCAATAATTATTTTCAGTTTTTAAATTACAGTTAGCATACTAAGAATAAAAAAAAATCAAAGAAATTTAGTTTATTATGTAAATATAATTTTTGAATAAATTAATAATTGATGATTTCATTGGTCAAGAGTTTATAAAATTTGAATCCCAGAAATATAAAGCTGAAAGTGGGTTCTATGGATCTTAAAGTATTAATGCATTCGAGTTTAAGTATTTTAAAAATATCATAAACAGCAAGACAAATGAATTGTAATTATAACTGATTTAAACTTTCACATTAGAAATAAATGATCAAATGGCAAATATCTTATTTTGATCACATTAAAAAGAAATCTAACTTGTTAAAAATATGTAATGCTCTAAAATTTTGAAGGTTTAAAAAAAAGAACTTGCAAAATAAATAAATAAATAAATAAATAAACATTCCTTCCATTGAAAAATCTGAAAACTAAATAGCTCATTATTTGTTCAAAAATAATTCAATTCATATGAATGTCGAAGTTGATTGAATTTGATTGTATGTAATAATGATAAAACTCCAAGTATTTAAGTCTTTTAAAACTTGGAAATTATTTATAAACTATTTTGTTTAGACAATCCGAGTCAAATTTTATACTTATATATGTGTATTTCAGTGTCTTACGCTTCAGATTGGCCCATACATATAGCTTGGTAAAAAGATAGAGTGATCCATTCTATCCTTTAAAAGACTTTATCTTGTGTTTGGAAAAGAGAGTATTCATTATTAATAGTGTTTCATCTGTAAAGCGTATGTGCCGTGATGTAAGCTACGTTATTATTATAACTTTTTTATTATATATATATAATTTTGACATTTTAATAAATTGATTATTATTGTGTAAATTATAATGTGTACATTATTAAAAAAAATTATCTGTGGAACATAAAGGTGAGTGTTTATTTTTATTGTGAACTTACTATTAACTTAATTGAGATATAAATACTTTTTATCTATAATTATGTAATAACAAATTATTATAAAAAATTATGCCAATCATTCTTATTAACTTTGTATTAACTCTTTCGCTATTATAATTTTACTCTTTGAATTTATAAATTGCAATAGAAATGAGAAAGAAAAGAATGAGAATGATGGCTGTTACAAATAAACACTCCAATTAAATTATCTATCTAGGTTTGGGAAATTCACCCAGTCAACATTATATTTGAGAATGAGATAATGATAAAAGCTAGATTGTTTAAAATAATAAAAGACCATTGGTAAAAACTTAATTTTTATATTTTCTATTTATTAATAACTGAAACACACAGGCTTATTATATACCTGTGTATATATATAATATATATGGTATATGAGCACAGATTTTCACACGACCCACCACTCTCCACACTATCTCATAACACTGATATACTTGAACACATATATGTTGAAAAGATAAATAATCACCAATATATGTATTTCATGCTAAACCAGCAATCATCAGTTGGTCCAGATTACCATCTCTACACATATATGTTATAAGTGCTCAGATATATATTAAGACAGCCAAACCTCAGGGTGGTCTTTGAGCATTCCATCATCAGATTTTCAATTGGATGGATGGTTGAAGAGTTGGAGTGTGGAGTAGATTGAAGCCTGTCCATTAAAGTATGAGGTTTGGCCATCTTAATATATATCTGAGCACTTATAGCATATATGTGTAGAAATGGTAATCTGGACCAAGTGATGATTGCTGGTTTAGCATGAAATATGTATATTGGTGATTATTTATCTTTTCAACATATATGTGTTCAAGTGTATCAGTGTTATGAGATAGTGTGGAGAGTGGTGAGTCATGTGAAAGTCTGTGTTCATACACCCTATAATTATTAATAAATAAATAATTCAGGGCAAGTATACGAAGAAGGACTAGATATAATTCTTCTTCTCTTGGTTGCCAACTGTAACAGAATACATTGACAACTCCATAGAGAAATACATAAATAATTACATAAATAAATTCTGCTATAATCAAAAGTGTATCAGAAATATGATCTGAGAAATGTGTACGACCGATTTCTTTTTAAGAAATTCAATAAGCTATCTTGCTGTAGCAGTTAAATGATATATATGATTTTTAGGCAAGTATAATATAATTTATATGCCGAAATGGCAAATACATCATTCTCCATTTATATACACCTGGGTCTCATTTTACGTGATAGATAGGTTCCTCGGAAAACATGCACAAACGAAATCATGCCAAAAAATAGACGTAACTTACCTTGAAAAAGGGGGGATACAGACTGTGATTTTTCAAAATCCGCGTAAAAACAAAGCACCAACGTAAAATTTACTTTAAAATTCATGCAAAAAAAAAATAAGGAAATAAAATATGACTAATAAAAAATTTCAAATTTGAAAAAAATTGATACAAGACAAACTTTTTTAACTATAATATTTAATTTTATTCAAAACAATATATTTTTATGCATAATTTACAGTAATTTATATTTTTTTATGCACGTTTTAATTATTATCTCTATTTGCCGGTAAACAGGTTCGTTTGCAAACTGATAAAAAAATCAGATTCTTCACAAGATGAAATACAACTAGCACCAACGTCACTCTCATGTTGTTTTAATTAATGGTTTTCTGGTGATAATGTAATTAGTAATTAATCTGACAACTAAAAATTAAATTCTTATTTTTGTCTTTAATTTTCAATTTTAATTGTGTCCACTGCTATTACTCACCTTTTAAAAATAAACTTGCGGACACTAAATGATTAATAATTGATTACATTCTTTTTTAAAAAGCAAAAACAGAATGTGATTTAAAATGCAAAATTAACACGCACAATGTTTGAACAAATTTACATTATAATCTTGTAAAATTTAATGTGTGTGTATGTAAAATGTGGAAGTCATGATTTTAATTTCATTATTGCATAAAATCTTACTATTATAAAGCACTGAAAATATTGAAATTACTAAGTTGAAAGTCGAATTTCAATAATGTGCTATTACTTTCAATATAACGTAAATGCACGACATTTATTATTTAAAGTAATAGCGCAATATCGGAGTTCGACATCCGGTGAAACACGAATCACATAACTTCAAAATCATGTTAAATAAGTCCACATAAAAAGAGACGCAGGTGTATTCCAAAGAAGTTAAATTATTATACTATCTCTCTATTAGTCATCCTTAGGGCAATGTGATGATGATGGCTTTAATTTATTATTGACAACCTGGGTGCTACCTAGACCATCAGGATAAATCATCTATCTAATTCAAACCATCATTTCCCTTAATGGTAGCTTTATTTTTGATGGTAACCAATAGCCATTCATCAAATTCAAAATGTAAAATCTAATTATCACACTCATTATATAGCATTATATAATTCAATTAATATAAATAACTGAAAATAAAGAAATACAAAATTTTTAAACATTAGCAAAATAAATATTTTAATAAAGTAGGTTTTTAAATACTCTATAAAATGAGTAGTTCATAAATCAAATAATTAATGATCTTATGTCATATTCAAATCATAATTCTCACATTAACATATTATTATTATATCGTTATTTATATTATGACAAACATCAGTCTAAAATATGTGTGAAATTTTTTATATTCAATAAAAGGAATTATTTGTATTGGAAATACAATTTTTAAATGTATATAAAACAAGCAAATCAAATTTTCTTCTCTCTTCTAAAATTGAATTTCTAAATAAAAATTCATATTATTTTCAGAGAAACAAAATATTGTATTTCAAGCATAAGTAAATCTTAAATACTAAACACTGAAGTATACAACAGAATAAGTAAAGGAAGTCTTTAAAATAAAGTAAAATTAGTAATTTAAACATTATAAAATGGGTTAAATAAATAAATATAAATGTTTTGATAGAAATTTGAATTATGTTAGGTTTACAAATTTTTATACAACACTTTGAATCTCGTAGATTAGTTTGAATTCTTGGTGTGCATTCCCTGGACTTTTTAACTTTTTTCCAGTGCATATTTTTCTAATGAGCTAAAATTAATTTACAAATATCTTAATTTTTTTGTTTGCTTTTTAAAGGGGGAGGCACCTTTTTATTCCATTTTTACGATTATAATTGGAGAATTAGCAGTTATATCTATATATTCAGTCAGTCATAATCATAAATAGGCAAATTATGTAACTGGAGACAATGTTTTAGATGATCAGGTAGTTTACATTTCAACAGATTCTACTTAAATTGGTCCAATTGGTAAATCTATCCACTCAATTTGGTGTCTACAGGTGATGTTTTCCATGCTGCTATGGCACAATAGGTTCAGAGATATTCTTTCTTGATAGCCACTATCTATGAAATTATTAGACAGAACTTATCATTATTTGTGAAACCAACTGTGTGCTGGAAGAACAAATGTTTTGGAATTTTTTTGAAAAAAATAATTTCTCAATTTATGACATATTTAAGTCCATATACAGTAACGAAGCAAGACTCTCCATACAATAGTGCCACTCTGTGCCAACCAGAGTAATCAATGGATTCCAGAAGACTTGTGCATAAAATCCCTATCTAATGCCTACTCATTCAATATCCCCAGACTAGTTTCTGGCTTGTGGCCTTTGTCAGTAATGAGGTTTGGATCTGAGAGCACTGCACCTAGATCTTAGGATCTAATGCAACCCTCCAGCAACCACCTTTTATCTAGTCTGGGGATATTGGATGAGTAGGCATTAGATAGAGATTTTATGCACAAGCCTTCTGGCATCCATTGATTACTCTGATTGGCGCAAGGTGGCACTACTGTATGGAAAGTATTGCCTTGTTTATTTACAATTATGTGCTAGTATAAGAGGTGTTTATCATGTGATACATATATACTAATTAATTAAGTGCAAATACATTTATCAGTGTTGTTTTGTGTTTAACAGTAAATAAGTTTTATTATCTGCTTCACATTTGATTAATATTTGACATCAAAAAATCATTTCTGTTTTTAAACATTATGGAATTATTTTTATAAAACAATCATTATAACATTTCATAAAATTTATTTTCATAAAAATGACGATTTAAATATTTTTAATATTAATTTTCCATCTTCATATTTATAATTTATTAATAAATAACAATTATAATGTCTAGACACTATTTTATCTTTTATTATACTCAATTACTTAAATTTTATAGCATATATCTGAGATCAATAAAACAATTGGATATTAGTACAGCATTCATCCCCCCCCCCCCTAAATAAACAAATAAAACACTCACTATTAAGCTTTCCCTTTCAATATTTTTCCTTAACAGCAGACTAACTGCAGACTCCAGTGTTTTATTAACTCTCATATAGTACTTTAATAGATTTTGGAATAAAGAAATGCTCATTTATTTACTAATAACTTAAAATTCTATCACTCACTAAAGTTATATGGGCAGACAATATCCAAATCATTTCAATAGAGAATGGAAATAAACACCTGATTTTCTAATAAATTTGTTTTAGGAGGAAAAGTACAATTTTATTCTCAATTACTATGCCAGTAGAACCCAATCAAAATAATTCATTTTAAAAATTACATCATATTTACTAATATAATAATAATTATAGAGAATTTGAACTCAGACTTCCATCTTATACAACTGATGCACATGTCCACATACATGCAAAATAGATAAATGATCTTTAATATAAACCACTAGATAGGGATTTTATGCATAAGCCTTTTGGCATCCATTGATTGCTCTTGTTAGCAAAAGATGGCACTACTGTATGGAGAGTTTTGCTTTGTTTTGAATTGATCTTTAATATACATATTTTGTGCTGAACCAGCACTGATCAGTTGGCCCAGATCATTATCTCCCACACATATGGGTAATCAATGTTTGGTTTATATTAATTCTAGCAAATTTTCAAATTTTAATGGAAAAGTTTCTATCTTCTAGACTCTCCAACTTTTGAGCAATTCCATATTATTGAAAATCTGATGATGACATGTTCAAAACCCTTGTTTGCAAATTTTGTCATACCCATGTTTACCATAAGTCATTCTGCCGCTCATATGCAAGACCTTAAGCCCATTTAAATACACAGAAGAGGAATGGGAAAAATACTGACTTAATATGTAATATTTATATACAAGTATATTATATATACTTTTAAGATGGGATTTGAATCCAGATTATCAAGTTCTTCATTGTCCTCCACTCCAACATATACAACCAATACACATAACCACATATTTTCAAAAAAGATAAATGGTCTCCAACATCTGTATTTCATACTGAACCAGCATGCATCAGTTGGTCTATATCATCATCTCCTCACACACATATATAATCAATGCTTGGTTTATTTTTAGATAGCAAATCTTCAAAAACTTTAATGGACAGGCTTTAATCTTCATTACTCACCAATTCTTTAACAATCCATTAAAGTTTGCAGATTTGCTATCTTAATATAAACCAAGCAATGATTATATATATTATGCCGGTCGGATTTGTATGTTCATGTAACAAGATCTAGCATCTAGGCAAAAGTACCTCAAATCCACTCATGCGCAAGATACACAGGTCAGGAACACTCATGAACTCTGCCCTATTTGCCTATTTCCCAGATCTATAACATTATGAGCAACAATCTCGATGACATCGATTAATTTACTTCTCATCCGCCGGCATCGATCATCGGAGACACAAAAAGACTCTAGGCTGAACTTATATGATAGAATAACTTAATAACTAGTTATATTTTATGAGCAATAAAGGCTCATGATCTAGCATATTAATTATGTATTGAGCGGAGATCATCTAGTAATATTTCGCATAAGTAATAACTTAATTTATTATCTTAACTAAAAGAAAGCAATGGTTCGAGTTTGATATATATATTTATGATTTATTAATAACAAAATTATGTCAGGTTATTTAGCCGACATTAGCCTCATGAGTATTATATATATATGTGTTTGATTCATATTTAACGATAACATTATAATTGCGGCTAGGCCAATAATATATATATGTGTGATTAAATGAATTAGCGCTATTAGAATACATTGTTGGAATACTATTACACCCCCAGAGACGAAGAGTATTTACTTAATTTAAACAACAATAATTTTACAAGCAGATATTATATTTGGTTACATTCAATATTATTAATTTGGAGTTATAGATAATTAATGCGTGAGATGGGTAATGAATAATTATATAAACAATAGTAAATCGATCGCATTAATATTTATATTAAACTAATGGAAATATGTTTATTTAAAGAAATCATTTCATTACAGCTTATGAATACTTCTGGGTGACTAATAAGACACTGAAAGGTGGTGCGTGCATAGCGGCTGATAGGGTTGGTCCAATTATGGATCCTGGAGAGTGCTTCACGAATTCTAAGAACGAAGTTGACTGATTTCCTCTGCAAATGTAGGCAGGGTCAGTTTGACGAATGAAAAAGTCCAAGATTCCCTGGAATGAGGTACAGGCAAATCATGGATGACAAAGAGTGGTCGGCAATGTCATTATCGGGCTGGATTTTCCAGAGCGATCCCCATATAAAGCATGCACATAAGACCAAGAATGTCCCCAGGGTGGTTTTACAGCCTGGTTCAAGGACATTAAGAACGACGATGGGGCCCGACTTTGCGGTTGCCTCCATGTGAGAAAGAAGCACAAATATATATATCTACGAAATGGCCTTTATGCATGTAATGCTTAATAATATAATATAAACAAAACTCTAAAGATTAAAAGATTATCGAACATATTTATTGCCCACAAATTATGAAATATTCGGCATAATGATATGGCTTTACTAATCAAACATGGGTAATAATTATACTTAAATATAAAACTAAGATCTCAAGATCCCCCTCCCCCTTACATTATGTTACTTAATATTATTCATTACTTTTTGCATATTTAATAAATCTCAATTTTGGTTAATTAATGCCCTTCTGAAAATATATAAATGATTACAAAATAAGTGGGTGGTGGTAATAGCTAAGATGGGTTTTACATATATAATATAATTTAAGAATAAAAGATAGCACATTATTTAGGAAGGAGAATGTGAAAAACAGATGTCAAATCTGTTTTTCTACAGTAAACATGGAAATATAATTAGTTTATTTATCTAAAATCACGAGCACCTGGGCAAGTCGAATAAGACTTGTTTTGATCAAATTATAAATTATTTACCCAGTAAATGATGAGTGGGGAAATGAAAATAAATTATATGCTGGCAATTTTAGAATACTATTGGCATTTATTTTAAAGTATAAATACATAAATCAAATTGAAAATTGTTTGCCGCTTGGAAATAAAAGAAAAGAAAACATTATATGGGAGGCTTAATATAGATTAGTTGTATAGAGTTATAGAATACGTATTTGAAGACATTTAGTATAGATGATTTAAAATATAACTATTACAGAGAAGGCAGGATTTAGGAATTATAAGCGGTCAAAGTTCTTTTACCTTGATTATTTGGAAGAGCGTTTCACTAGGAATCAGTCCATTGGTATTATTTCATGAGATCTCGGGTAGCATTATTATTTGAGAGATAGCATTTCATTTTACTGGAAAATATCTAAAGTTCAGTAGTATGGGATGCAGAGCTTCATTCATGGGAACAGCATATTAGAACGGAGGGACAAGGTGAAATTTCCTACTCATGACACATTGAGTGAGAATTAAAACTGGCATGGAATATGTATAGCAGCATAGTTATTTAATGGTCTCCTCTCCTTGTGGATTCAAATCCAGCAGTATTTATATTTTTAATTTGGATTTGTAACTAGGCAACTACTGCTGGATTTAGATTTCATTTGGAATCGTTTGGCCGGATACTCTTATCTGGTAAGATGTTTGAAACAATGCAAGTTTGTTATCAGTTTCTCGAACAATTGTTTTAAAATATATCTTGTGATTTTAAAACAAGCTAGCGTGGACAATTTCCACTAATGGGTTTCTTCTATTATTACTAATTTGTAATCTTCTATTTTAATCTAAAGGGTCTTCCGGGTTATTGTTTTTCGAGAGACTTACTAACAAGATTGCATCATTTCTGGCTACAAACTTATATATGAAAAATATAATAAGTATCATATATAATATCTTATATATATATAATATACTATTAATTCAATCACAATCTCCTACACTAAAATATACATATATATTTATTATTTACGCCCGCATACACATGAGAATATTATTATTAGATTAAATATTTAATTAAGACACATACGTTTACATTATTTTATACTATTGGGTAAAGAAATATATTATTAGTTATGTGTATATGTGCATAAGGACGAGTTTGAATACAATTAGGTGGTAGGAGATTGGATGTGGGCTGTGAAGCAGGATCTGAGCATCAGATCATCTGCTTCAATATATATATATATAAGTGTGAGAGATAATATGAATGAACTGATGAGTGCTGGTTCAGCATAAAATACATATATTGGAGATAATTTATCATTTTGCATGTATGTGTTTATGTGTATCAGTTGTATAAGATGAAGTGGATGACAAAATGGAGTTTGAAATCTGAATTCAAATCTCCTATAATTACATCTAGCATAAAAGTTTATAAATATACTTGTATTATAAATTATTAATATATTAAGCCTGTATTCTTCCCATTCCTTTTCTGTGCACTTAGAATGGGCTTAAGGTTCCGCATATGAGAGCAGAATAATTTATGGTCAACATGAGTATGACAAAATGTGGTAAACAAGGGCTTTGACTATGTCATCATCAGATTTTTACTGATATGGACAGCTGAAGAATTAGAGCGTGGAGAAGATTGAAGTTTGAAGATTTGCTATCTTAATATAAACTGAGCATTGATTATATTTATATATAAGTGTGTGAAGAAATGCATTATAGAATATATGGAATTCTTTAAAACTCTAAACAAAAATGTAAACACACATACGTAAATAAAGGTTAAAAATACCATACATTATTTTCAAATTTAACCATATTTATAATATTAGTTTACTTATAGTTTAGCATGAAATACGTATATTGGTGATTATTTATCTTTTCAACATGTGTGTGATTAGGTGGGTCAGCAATATGAGTTGGCATGGAAAGTTGAGGGTCGTGTGAAAGTCTGAGTTTGAATCCCTTATATATGTGCAGGTGTGTGTAAACCTGTACAGTGTATTAAATTACATATTGAGACAATGCATTAAAGGCTGCTCATCCCTCACATATGTATGTAAATGGATTATTCTCCAGTACATGAGGGTCAGAATGACTAACATCAACATGGGTAGGATGACAATCTTGGCACTAATGTGGGCTTTGAACATTTCATCATAAGATTTTCAATGAAATGGATGGCTGAAGAGTTGTAGGTTGGAGTAATTTGAAGCTTATCCATTAAAGTATGAAGATTGGCTATCTTAATATAAAATTGAGCACTGATTGTATATATGTGTGGAGATGTAATCTGGACCAACTGATGATTGCTGGTTTAGCATGAAATACATATATTGGTGATTATTTATCTTTTCAACATGGGTGTGATCAGGTAGATCAGCAATATGAGATGGCCTGGAGAGTTGAGGGTCATGTAAAAGTCTGAGTTCGAATCCCTTACATAATATTAGTTTATGTACAATCTTTTAACTTGAAAATTAAGTATAAAATAAAAATCTGTGAATAACCATTCCTTTAACATAAGTTGCATTTCACCACAATAAAGAATGATAATGATATGAAAGTAGGTGGATAGTTAGTTTAGCTAAACATATCAACAAACCATATAATATTTTTTTAAAATATTTTTTTTAGTTATGGCATATAAAGTTTTTTTCACTTTATATATTTTGATTATAAAAAAGATATATATTAATCCCCATTTCTAGTTTATCACTAGTTTATTCTTTTCCCCCCTTTTTTTTCATGTGTCATAGCATCGGCCAGGAAGCGAACCCACTAACCCAGGATAACTGCTTGTAAGGCAGTTGTGCTGACCTCTCGACCACCAATGCTTGACCTCTAGTTTATTCTTTTCAATTAGAAATTCATAAATAATGCTAAATAGATTAATCTTTTTTATGTTATCATATGTTGATATGAAACCATTATCATTACCTTTATACAGTCAACATTTGTTCCAAGTATTGAATGTATTCTAGGTAGACTAAAATTAAATAAATAAACTTGAATATTGTTTAATATCTCACACTATAAATTTGAAGATGTTTGTAAATGTTGATGTATCATCATCAATTTTGTACATTATCAATCCACTACAGAATGGGTTTTTCATGCTTAATCTAGTTTCTCTAATCAATAACCTCTTTTCTATATCACATCAGCAAACATTAAAACAGACAAAACTCACTATACATATTACCACACCCAGCAAGCTAGAGTAATCAATGGATGCCAGAAGGCTTGTGCATAAAATCCCCATCTAGTGCCTACTCTTCCAATATCTCCAGATTAGCTTCTGACGACAAGTCATAAACTAATCTGGAGATATTGGAAGAGTAGGCACTAGATGGGTTTTTTTATGCACAAGCCTTCTGTCATCCATTGATTACTCTAGCTTGCTGTGTGTGGCAATACATATAGTGAGGTTTGCCTGTTTTAGCAACAGTTATACACAAGCACAAGAGATGGTGATGTGATGTTTATTGGCTTATCAGCAAACATTCTTACCTTTTCCATCCATCCCATATGCATTTTTTTTTTGTTTTTTACAATTACTTGTGATGCAGTTTGGGACTTCAAAACTGTCAATCTTATTATCATCTCTTCAAGAAATGATGTCCACCTCATCTGCATTTCAATCTCTTACTTATTTCAATGATACCAATGATATCTGTTATTCTTTCATGCAAGTATTACATTTTTAATTCTTTCTTGTTACTCATTAACACATCTCTCTATACTTTATTGAGTTATCTGAAATCTCTGTATTGTTAAGTGTCCAGGTTTCAGATTCAAAAATAAGAACTGGAAACCCTTTTCAAACACATAGACATATTTCCTTTGAATATTAAATTATTTCTACATCACTCAAGTTTTGTTTTATGATTAATTTCATTTATTGTGCTTTCATTTGTATTAATAATCTGACCAGGATATTTGTAATTATTAACTTCTTATATTTCATGATTGTCAATCTATTCAATCTCTTTTTTTTTTTTTTTGGTAAAGTGGGTCATGTTATAAGTTTGAGCACTGTCACATTAGTGATCAAATTGATCTGAAAATGTGTAATGATGTGAATTTTTGTCTCTTAATCTTATTATTTTAATTTTATTACAAAAGGTATTTGGATGCCTTCTTGCATATGAATTATATGCAAATATGCATCTATTTCACCATATTTAGAAAAATGTAAATGTACTGGCCCTAATGTATGCAAAGTTACGTATTAAAAAAAATAGGAGTGTTTGAATTGTACAATTCTTATTTTTAAAAAATTTGGAAATGGCTACTTGAAAGTAACCTAATGTAGAGCATAAAAATAAAATATGTCATTATGTTTGTGATTATTCATTGCAAAGTGTACAAATATCATCTGTGTTAATGCAGATTCTTCCACATCTGAAGAAATGTAAAGTCAATAGTCCTTCTAAGTTTAGTTTAAAAAGAAAGTCACATTATTTAGGTTCTAGTAACCAGAATTTAATTTGTTTGTTTGTTTGTTTGTTTGTTGTTTATGTTTAAAAGAGTTTTGCTATTATCATTTAGAGTAAGTGGAAAGATTAGCATGTGGACTTCCCAATACTTACACTTATTTCTACGTGGGCAGAATACTAAGCTCATAATGTTTAATAGTATACAGCAGAGAATGTCCAATTATCCAGTCATTGGTGATGGTTTGCCTGTAGATGTGATTTTAAAGTTTACTTCACACTGTGGAAAAAACATTATACCTGATGTGATTAGATTCAGTGTTTTTTTAAATTTGAAATATTTTAATTGAGCATAGTCCTAATCCATTTTGCATTAGAGAATTTTGAATTTGTTTAATAAATATTGTGGGCATGCCCCCTCCCCACAATATCTTTTTAATTAATAATACGCTGATGCACTGTGGTGAAACTTTTTTATATAATAATTTCTGTAGGCTTCTATATCATTATTTCTGCAGGCTAAGTGCTTTCAGAGTTTTGTTACTCCATAATCATAGCCTCTTTAGATTATTACAGAAGGAATCAATTTTTGATGAAAGAGCTTTACTGTACATAATTATAGGAATATAATATAAAATTATCATCACTAAAATATTTAATAGAGCCACTTTTGTATATAGTGACAAGCATGATTTGGAGAGTGAATTGATTATACTCTCAATTTTATTCACAAGATTTCTTTGGATTTGTAAGCACATTTCCTACAAATGAATTATGTTTCCTTTTGAACAACTCTTCATGATAGTGTCCTGTGAAGTAAATTGTGCACTGGATTTCTCCACATTGAAGTCAAGCTTGTAATTTTGCAGAATTTTTAATAGTTTTGGTATTTGTTTTTTCCATGTTATAAACACAGATATATAATCCATGTATGCCATACATGGAATGTTTATTTTTAATTCAGGTATGAATATTTCTACCAAATCATTTTCTGTTGATTTAATCAATGGGTTAGCGATAGTGTAAATAATAGGGCACTTAGTGGAGAATCTTGTGGAGTTGAACAGAAAGGAATAAAAATGGTGAATATTTTCCATTAAACATAATTTGTATTTGCCCACTCCATAGTGAATTTGTTATTAATAGGTTAATGAAGTGGGTACTGATGTTCTAATAGTTTATTGACTACTAGATCAATTGATACCACACCAAATGCTGACTTTATGTTTAGTTGTTTATTTGGACTGACTCCTGACCTGTTGATGAGTCTTTATGGGAAACTAACATTTTAATTGCAGTGACAGTATACAGTGTTGGATTTTATCTTTAATCATTGACTCTACTATATTTATGCCATGTGGACTCATTGATATTGATCTGAGATTTGTGAGTGTAGGAATGTTCTCTTGTTTTTTTATGAATGGTACCAGACAGATTGGATAGAGACTTTGTATGTTGAATATTTTTGTTAAAAAAATTTGCTAAGTATTTTGAGATAAGTTTACTTAAGTGATAATATACAAGGCAAAGCATAACATATATTCCTGAATGGAAACATTTGGCATTGCTGCAAGATTCTCTACAAATTCTTCAGGTGTAAAATTTATATTATCTTCTGATTGACTAAGGAAGTCATGTTTGGGAGTAAATTTTGATCCATTTTGTAACTCAGTTTTAAACCGTAAAAGTAATAATTATATAATGTTGTTGCCTGTAATGGTTTTATCATTTTTTTTTGCCATAGAATCTTGGTTTGAAGGTCCCTAAACTAATGTCTATCTATCATATTGTCTAGACTAAGTATGGGAGTGATTTAAGTATACTTTTTTTCTTTTTTATAGCTATACATTCTCTAAATGATATGCAGGCTTATTGATATGCTTTTCTCATTTCCATCATAATTTTACATCATTTTACATCCTTCTACTATTGTATAGCTACATGTGATTCTCTTACTAAGATCAATTACAAGTGCTAGGATTTTGATGTGAAGATTGATTTCTTGTTACACTGTCTATTGTGTTACTGGGCAAAATACTCTAATGGTTTTCCAGCTATTATTAATGGACTCTTTGTGTAAAATCATTTTTAGGTTAAGTTGATGTTCAGAGTGATCTGAATATGATGTGCTTATTAATGACAGACTCCTTATATGGTTGCTACTGTGTAAAACACCAGGTCAGTTGATGATGAGAACCTGCCATTTTTAAAGAAGATAGAGTTCTGTGGTAGAAACCTTTCAACAGTCATAAGTAAAAAATGTAAGTGTAACCATTTTATTACAATTATGATGTCCTCAATCAGCATTATGGGATGTGTTGAAGATGCAAATTTAGCGTATAATGTATAAGTAAATCTCTATGTTATTCTACGATCTGGAGAAATGTAGATGAATGCAACATTAAATGTTAATGATTTATGATACAATGTTACAATTAGCATGTGTGTATCTATTGTAACGTTCAGAATCGTATGACCAGCCAACAAGATTCAAAGACCTAGCAAAAGTACTTCAAACCCAGTATGTTCGGGATATGGTAGTCGCGGAACAGTACTAAGCTTTAACCTATTTGCCAGTGCTCCAAAAATCTCCACTATCCAACCAACGCTCCTGATGCTACTAATGGTTATCATTTTTCTTCAGTCCCAGTGGTCAGGGTAGAAACAAGGACTCTCAATTCAAACTTAGCCTATCATGCACTAGACTTTATTAATTTAATCTAAGATACTCACTAAATACTTTGATATAGCTCAAACTATTATTATTAATATTTCATAGGTTTTGGATACATATATATGATTTAATCAAGTGTGGATATGATGAACCAGGGAATGACATGACAACGGTATAGATATATACAATTTATTAACACAATTCATTAGAAAATATAAATAATAACAATCATGTTTGGATTTGATCATGATCCATGTATGGGGTTACATTTAAACAAAAAAAAAAAATAACAATTACAATGTTTGATGATCAGTATTGATAATGGTACAGAATTTCGATATCACCAGGATAAATATATGATTTTTACAAAGAATTACAATATTCAATCATAAGTTATTTATAAAGGTACAGTATTTAGATGTCACTAGGATAAATATATGATTTTTTACAAGAAGTCACCTGTCAATAATGACAACCAAGGTTATGAACTATTAAATATAACAATTACCATAATGAACATCAGTATTAGGTGTATGTGTGTGTATCATAATGAAGTCATACTGGAGTTCATGACACCAACAATTGTGAATCAAAACAATAATGATCAATTACCCAGAAATGACAGTTACATACATAGTAAATAATCAGTATTATTATGTGTCAGCATAAAACAAATTTTTATATTGAGTTGTTATATTTTTATTATTACGTATAATATTCTATCAAGAAATAATGCACCATAAAATTAATATGCCAATTTTGGAGAGCAAACACAATACCTGGTTATATTAATCTAGAGGCCAAATGAATATATATAATAAATTTATGCGTGTGTTTACATACATAGGGGAAGTAAAGTATATATGTATTTGTTATTATTATATTTTATTGTTAGTATTCTCAGCAGGAGTTATGGACAAAAGCATAATTTTATTTCCCTTTATTATCAATAATTATATGAAAAATATGGCTTATCTATTTTCCACAGAATTAACAACAGGTATGATTAAGAAATCTAATTACACAGCATTCAGTAGCATCGGGGTTTGAATCCTGTGCTGGCTATATTATTAGCATTGGCAAACATGGGCCAATCTCCTTTGTCGAGCAGTAATGTATATATTCCTATAGTAACACATCCGCATTCAGCTTGGCTTGTGTAGGAAATAATAGAGCGTGGGTTTTGAATCCCTATCTTTATAGAGTATACCCATTCATCGGCTCAAAGAAAACCTTGGCTATCTCGCATCGCCATGACCGGTAAAATATCCGCGTGGCAGTCCGCATACCATTACTCGACATATATTTATTATTAAAAGCCATATAGGCACATATCAATGTATTAAGCTGATATATTTGCCCATTAAAAGCATTAACTTATATCTGCATAGATATTTTTCCTAAACCTGTATTTAATAAGTAATAATGGAGAAATCCGACAACCATATCTTATAGGCTATAAAATGCCCAAGTATTTCAAATATGAATCTTAACTATAAAATGCTAAAGAGGCAAGAAAAAATACTACTGCTGAGGTATTTCTTTCCCCAAATGCATGCATCACTAAATATACATATAGAGTGAGATGAACTCATATCTTTGCAATAAGTAATATTGCCTATTTTAAATTTTAAAAGAAGAACTAGCATTATTATTATTTTTTTACATTTAAATAAACGCATACACACACATATATATCATTCTACCTTCTTTAATTGTCACAAAGAATCTTAATGTAAATCAAATAAAATAATTTTAACACTTATTTATATTTTAAATTTCTTTACCAAGATACTGTGATTATGCATATATGGGAAGAGGGCGGATTTTTTATACAGATATTTGATTTCTTTTCCATCTCTTTTTTTGTTTTATTAAATAAATGACATTTTTCACTAAGCCAGAATTAGACGCGATTTAAAAATTTAACTTTGACTGTTTCTTATTTTTTTACTATAAAAATCGTTACCCATTTCCCACTTTAGATTCGGGATAAAGCAAACAAATTTATACATAAATTGGTTTCATAGTGTAATATCATTTGTCCCCATACTTAACTAAATTGGCACAAATAAATTAATCAATCAAATATATATTATACTTAAAAAAGAACATACCGGCATATCTCAAAATAAAACATATAAAAGCTGCAATTTTAAACTCTATAATATTCTTTTGTTCCACTTAGAATTATACATTACACTTTTTTTTTTTTGTTTTAACCATTAATACGTAATCTAGTTATAATTTAAATTGACTGTTAAAACAACAACAACAAAAAACTAAACACTCATATATATATAACCGTCCCTTTGAAACACATCTTTTTAAGATAGTCTTTTGCGAATTTTATGAATCTAAGGAAATTAAATGTTTGAATTTTTATAGAAGGCATTCTTAAGATATAACTAATTTCCCTTTTTTTTAAAGATAAAAAAGTTTATACTTGCGATAGATTACGTGTCACTTTGCTTGATGCAGATTTTTTCCCACTGATTCACTAATTGTCAGGATCGACCTTGGGCTTTACTGGACTCAGGATAGACTGGCTTCGATGTTGGTTCTCCATTTTCTTTCATAGCAGCAGCATGGGATTTGTCTCTCCTCCTCTTCTTTAGATGCATTTTTCTGGAGACTTTCCAGAGAAGGGAAAAGTAATTTGTACTACTCACAAACCATATGGTGGACCTTTTCTCAGCTTAAATATAGTATTGCACTAGTAGTTGAGAGTCACTTTTCTCTTAAAACTTTTTTTTAAAAGGCACCAACTTTTTTTTTTACTGCCAACAACTTTTTTCTTCTCTAACTGCTTGACTTTTAATTAATTACCTTGATTCTTTTTCTTTGCTCTATTTATAAAAAACTTTTTTGCCAAGCAACTCTTTGTTTTCTATATATATATTTTAACACCTATAATATATTTGCCTTGGTTAGAAACGAAAAACAGACCGCATGATTGATTTTCTTTCATTTACATCAGTTTAAAGATTTTTTGATTTACATCAGTTTAAAGATAAGAAAAACAATTCAACACTCCCATGCAACTAGCTGGGTTGATCTTTTATCAAAAACAGGTGACATAATTGAGATAAGATTACACAAGGGTATGAAATCTTACTTGCCTTTTAATTGCCTCAAGGATGAGAAAAATGAATTCACACTTACATGCAACTATATTTTTCGGAATGTTTATGAAAAAAAAAAAAACAGAATCATCAAAATGTTTTTTCGCAAGGAACGAATCGCCTTTAGGATAAAGATATAAGACAATGGAAATATATTTTTCTTTCCAAATATATACATACAAAATAAATGCATTTCAATAGAACAATATACATATACATGAGTCCACTCCTTCATCAAGTCACATACATGCACCTGCATATTATCCCCTTTAGCAAACAAACAAAAATGAAAAAAAAAATGAAAAATTAGATATTTGAGTTTTAAAATATATATATACATATACCATTTCCAACAACTAACATGAAGCTCTGTGTGTGCATACACACTGAATGCTTCACTATACATATAATTTTAAATAATCTAAATGGACAGTTTTTATAAATTATAATTTCCATCCCTGCTGAAGGTATAAAAGCCACTCTAGAGAATAGAGAGTATACCCTTCACTACTGAGAAATGATGAAGCATCTGTTTGTGATCTATTATAAATTTATGTTTTGTTTAGAACTAGTACATGTGGTTGAATAATATTCAACCACTTTTTGAATTCATAATTTGTATTCACAGAATTTAAACCACTTTTTTTTAGTGATCCTATTTTAATTTTCATAAATAAATTTTAATTAACGTATAAAATAAAATCTTATTTTGTTTTCTTGATGCATTTATTGAATTTTGATTCCATGCTTAATTAATCTGTCTTGATTGTTTATTACTATCTGTGTATCTAAACACTGTCCCCATTTGCAACAACTCTCCAGTCTTATCACTATTAAATGAGTTTAAGCATGACATACTTACCTTTTTAATTGGGACAATCTCTTCATTTGTTATAATTCCTGTTTCAATATCTGTAGAGTTTCAGTATCTATAGAGTTTTTGGAAACTGTTTGAACTTTTTTTTGGAGTCAAGAGGGTGGGGCAAATCACCTTCACTTAATTCAGACTTTTCACCACAAGTTTTCTCTCATATTTTTTGCAAGGGTGGTGTCCAGATTGTCTTTTAGCTGTAAGTATTTATTTCTGATTCTGCTCACTGAAAAGTTAATATTAATCTGTTCAATATATCTTCTGAAATTTTATTAATGATTACTATGGGTATGTAAATTTGACTGTTGTTCTTGTTTATTTCTGAGTGCTGTTAAGAAGTTTCAATTTGTTGATTGAGTGTGTATTGTGATATATCTGCTTGCTCATTTATTTGAATTTTTGTATTGTCTGGTATTAACATTTCTTTCCTGGACTGTAAACCAATTATTTCATCTGAATTGTAAAACTGCACTGATGAGACAAAATTGTCCTCACCTTACAATGTTGGCATTTTAATTTTGGACATCCAGGAAGAACTGGAATATTGTTTGGACTTATATTTTTATTTAATCACATTTTAATTAAATTAGCAACCATAGCTTAATGTTGGTATTAAAGTGTTTTTTTAATAAATAGGTTAAAATACGATTACTTCTCCAAATGGAAGCATTATTTTTTTATAATCAATATCATTTGTAGTTTATATATGTATTTCTTATTATTCCATTAATAATATTTTCTATGTCCAGATTTACTTTAATTAAGACATATTTCTGTAGCATTTTGATTTTTTTTTCTCAAATTTCCCTTTTTGTTTTTTATTGAAAAACTCCATTAATATATGTCTAAAATTTGGATGATTGGCAATATGAAATATAGACACCCATATGTTGGTAGTGGTAATCACTTCATAAAGTAGATCTTTTGGGAATTTGTATAGTGAGCAGCTTATACATGGAATTTCTAGGACAATCAGTCTGTTGGTAATCACTGTTTGAAAGAGAAAAATAAATCACACTGTATTATAAAGTATAAAGTTTCTTCTATTTTTCATTTGTTCTGTTTTCTAGCATAATATTAATTTGCATTTGTGCGGTTTCCAATAACCTATCCAGTTTCATTAAATCATTAATCATAAATCTATGAAATCATGCTATCTGAAGTGAATTTTTTTCATTACTCTTACTTAGATTTGCTTTTTCACTGTTTTTCTTCTCTGGAATATGTAGATGTGAAATCGGAGTTTTAATCACTTCTGCATGTGATTGTAAATTACCTGCACACATGGTGTTCATGGTGACTGACATTTTTGTCTATCCATAATTAGCAAAGTAAATCGTTCTGAGAGGAGCTTTACATATATATATATAAGTGAATTCTTTTTAATCACCTTCCTTTATTAATAAAACTTCTTGATTTCCAGATAATCCAATTGCTTGTTTAGGGAAAATAACTCTGGTAAAATTCATCATGAATTCTCTTACTAGTTGTGATTTTAGTCTTTTTAGTGTATATCTTTAATTCTATATTCTAACTTTCATTTGAAAATATTTGCAACATTTTCTAAAAATTTTGAAGCACTACTTGTAAAAATAATTACCACCATCTGCAAGATTTAATGTCTTAAATAATCTTCATGTATTTTTATTCCCTTAGCTTCCCATTTTAATTCATGGAATAGTTTTGTAAAACTGTTGTAAAAGATTTTGGTGATATAGGATTAACTTATTATAAACTCATATCAATGTTAATATTAAACCACTAAACATCACATGATCACCATCTCTTATACTAGCACATAATTGTTATTAAACATATGTTTAAGTTTCATTTGAGAATGATTGTTTAGTAAATTCTAGATAATTTTGCCAATGTCATTCATTCAGACATCGTAAACAGTAATTTAAAGTGAGTGGACTATCCTCACACTTTCACTTCCAGTACTTAAGATTTTCCCATATATAAGCATTTGGGTTGGATAGAATAAGTGGATTCATTTTATTCTTTCCTAAATACTATATCTTGTGTTGGGAATCAAAGTATTCATTTATTATTAACACTCGTAAAAAGCGCTTGCACAATAGCTTGACAGGCTGATCTTTAATGTATTACAACTTTAGATATTAATTTCCCTTAGTGAATCATTTTAAAGTATTTCCATATTCCTTCTTTTCTTTCAATATTTTCTTACCTCAATTAAAAATTTATTGATGAATTGCTGTTTATGTAAAAACTATTCTGGTTGTAGTTTTTAATAGAGTATTAGTTATCTTTTTATTGATCTCAATTAAATTTGAACCATCTTCAAAATCTGTCAATATTTTAAAATTTTTAACAAGTTATTATTTAAATTCAAGTATTTCTGATAATTAACACTATCAATTGTTACTACTGATTCTGTTAATAGTTTTTATCTCTCTAGTTTTGCACTGACACATTAATGCTCCTCTACTGTATTAAATCTATTAAGAATATTGTAATCTAAAAATATGTATTTTCAATTAGTCAAAATTTCATCTCAATCTGCTGTATTTTTATGTGAGTGTTTCAATGTTCATTTCCATTTACCACTTTTTCAAAAAAAAATACTTTTTCTGCATATTTTATATGCCTGTGTTCTCTCTTATTTCTTTCTTCATAACTAAATTTACCTCAGAACTTTCACCTTTTATTTATGGTTCTATTCCAGCATTAAAGTTTTCCATGACAATTTTAAAATATCGTTTGGTCTGATCAAAACTTAAAAATCCTCAACTTCATCATCTCAATAAAATTTGTTATGGCATAAACCTGAATTAAATGCATTTTCTAATTTTTTTTTAAGTTGAATAATTAATCTTTCCATTCTGTCCAATATACCATCAATCTATACAATATTATTTTTTCAGTTTTTTTTTTGTAATAAATTCCAATAACTTTGTGCTTCCAATATTTGTGCCTTTATAGTATTGTAAATGTCAACTTTTCAAATCCAATTGTCTTCTCACTTTTTTTCCTAATTTCATATAATCTAATAATGTTATGATTAATATCTGATAGTTCTTCTAATTTACACAATCTTTCTTCACTTAATATGAAATATTACCATCAAATGGTACATGGCATCTTCAATAAGGGAGATTCATAGCAAACTTTCAGCTGCTGTTTTTGATGATGACTTTATGATCTTTTGAAAATGGGTGATGATTTGTTTTGCTTTCAAGGAAACTCAGATAATGCTCAAAACTCTCAAACAATATATATTGCTTACAATAACCCCTCTCATATACACTTTAATGTAAAAAAAAATTTTAATATGATTCCTTTATCTTCCTGACAGTTTCGACTGTCCTGCAGTCTTCATCAGATCGCTCTGATGAAGACTGCAGGACAGTCGAAACTGTCAGAAAAATAATGGAAACCAACTTTAATGCAAAAATTTCTTTAATATTATTCCTTTATTTTTCTGACAGTTTCAACTGTCCTGCAGTCTTCATCAGAGTGATCTTAACAGTCAAAACTGTCAAGAAAATTAGGGAATCATATTTTTAAAAAATTGCATTAAAGTGTATATGAGAGGAATTATTGTAAGCAATATATAAAGAAATGCAAAGAAAATAAAGGGAGAAAAGTAAGAAACTCTCAAACAAGTGAGTTAAAAGTTCATAGTGTTTACTTGATTTTGAATTCAGATGTAAAAAGTTCAAATTTCATCATTCTGGCTGATGAATGTTGATCAGAAGCCCGTCCCTGCTTGTTTAGCATATGAATAATCATATAGTAATAAATACTGCAACAACAAAAAATGTATGGATTGGATGTTAGAAATTTGCACTGCTTAGTTCCTTTAAAGCTTCAAAAAAAATTAAAGTGTCTTCTTTTAGTTTACTGAAAATCCCTTTTTCGGCTAATCTTAATATTTATATACACGTCACATGTATTCATTTTGAGTTTATAAACCCCTTTCTAAATGCCTTTTCTTTTTTCTTTAAATATATTTCTGATAGCATATATTTATTATAATCTTTTCATTTTAAAATCTTTACATTTTAAAAAGATTGTAACGAACTTTAACCTGGTGAGCAAAAATACAACTACTATTAATTCGACTTTTTACAGTAAATAAAACTTTAAATTATAATATCAATTTTGTATAATTTTAATTAATTATAATCTACCTATATATTGCCATTAAGCTTTGTTATACTACATTTTTTTAAAAACTTAAAATTTGTTATTTATTTTTAATTTTAGATCCAAGGTTACGCAATAAAACATTTCTTCTTATTTGAAAAATAATATCTATATATATCAATCGTATAATTCTTATCTAAGGAATAGCAAAAAAGAGGAAATAATTAAAATTCCTTAAAAGTTAACTACCAAATGAGAAAATAAACTTTTGTTTTTAAAATGATACCCTTGTGATATTTCTGTCAAAAGATACAACATTAAAAAAGAGAAAGAAATGCAAACTGTCTTTTGATTTCTTAAAATACAAACTTTTGACCTTAATTAAAATAACATTTTATATTAATTGCTTTGTTTTATTATTAATGCACATAAATTAAATAATTGTCGTTAAAGAGGAAATTATTGGTTTATAAATACATTGGTGTTGATATATTCAATAAAATGTGTTCGCATTGCTTCTCTATATCTCACTCCATCTGATTGAGTAAATCTAAACCTTTTTACTATTTATACATGAACTAACAAGACAATAGATTGTCATCATTAGAAGTAGTAATTACCTTTGCTAACTATCCTATTAATATAATTTATTCTATCATCCTAAATTTAAATCTTTATCATCAAATTTATTCAAATCTTACATGGTCAAGATTAATTATCAGAGCCCCCAAAATATCTCTCTATTGAGAAATTGCTGCTACAAGATTTTTAATCTACTGTGTTGACCCTTTTTGAAGAATTGGACTGAAATCTGAAAACTGTTCTTTTTATCAGGCATTAGAAATATAATATTTGGTATTTATAAGCACATAGACTGATAATATAAATAAATATATGCATATACAGTATATTTTATGTATCCACATATTGTTTAGAAGATTCTATCATCCAATCAAAATTCTGGAATTATCAGTTTCTAAAATGCAACGAAACACTTTTATATATTAAGTTCAGATTTAAAAGTGTCAACATTATATTAGATAGAAAACTGCAACAAGGAAACAAATGATGTACTGGTTTTAATTGAACTCACCATATAAAGAAATCTGTATTATCACGCACACTCTTTCTTTATATATATAACAGTTCAAAAAAATTCAGTAGTGCTATATTTTTATCTATTTACATAAATGCATACACACACGTATATATTTAATAAAAAACGGTTGTTGTTTTTTAAAGCATATTTAATTGCTTAATTACAAACAAAATTAAAATTTGATTACTTTTAATGAAACATTCTGCAAAACAGTTAGTTTAATTATTAAGCATTTTATAGTACTAATAGAAAACTGAAATAAATTAAAAGTCTGGGATTGTGAGCATTAGTGGTATGACAGATTTATTTTTTTTTTGTTATAAAAAATTTATTTTTAATAAAAAGAGTTTTTTAATTTTTTTAATTAATTTGTATAATTTTTTTCAGAGATTTAAATGTGAACATTGTCTGGGAAATACATTGTAACGATCCGGTTTCCTCATGGGAGAGGGGAATCGCATCTTACTACAGTCGGAACTAGGATCTTCATAAAAGATGCCGTGAGTGATACAGTAAAGAACCTGATCAATGATTGGATTCATCTCCAATGGCTAGCAAATAATTACATGTTAAATCTGAACAGAATTTAGACCAGTTCACCCAATCCCTATTCCTCTTTTATGTTCCATTATACAACAGATTTCAAACTCAGGGAGAAGTTGCAGTTGACTCTCTTCAGGGGTGAATCTCTATACATAACAATATCCTCACTTCTATATAAGTACAATGAATTAATGATTTTTCTACCAATCTTAGTGTGTGTGTATATAATTTAAATAATATGCGATTATGCTAGAATAGAATGATTTTGATAAATCACAGAGAAAAAAAATATGTGTGTAAGTAATTTAAATAATATGTGGTTATGCTAAAATAGCATGGTTTTGATAAATCAGATACTTCTTAAACTTTCAAAATAGTTTAACATATTTTATTTTAACAAAGAAATATTAATAATTATTCAAATTGGAATCTTAACAGCAATTTAAAAAGTGCCAGAGATGCATCTCTAACATTTAATAAGATAATTAATAATTCAAACCATCCCCTTTCTATGTCTGTTAGGTAGGTAACATTGACCCTAAATATTTACAAATTTATTAAAATTTAACATAAAATTCTCACACATTTAAACTCAAACAGTAGTATAATGAGTGGTATCCTTGCAGCTTGTTCCAACTGACAAAGTCCATCTTCCCTGGAAAAGAAACCCCCTGTATCTACTGTTGATAGTAAAGCACATATATTCAAGAAAGAGTCTTTCAGACCAAAAAGAAAATAAACAAGAGTTAGTTCATTAGTATAACAAGTTAACAAACAATTAGGTTGTATAAATAGTGGATGCTCTTAGAATGGTCAAAGCAAAATCTTATCTCCCATATTAAGTTGGATGATCTGTCAAGCTTGTTTAAGAAGAGAAACCTAGATGTTATTAATTACAAAATAAAATATTTGTTCAACCTATAAGCTATAATCCCCACTTTTTATTTCATGATTTGATAAATGAAACAATCCAAGCTAGGCATATGCTTCCCCATTGTTCACAAAGTTTAGAGTTCAGACAGTTCACTTAAATGATTTAAATAACACTTTTGACTTGAGAATGTTCTATAAAATGTTTCTAAACCTCACAGCAAAGTCTCTTCATGTTGTTGATTCACACTTCTTCTGGGATGCAGACATTGGTAGAGTGAGAGCTATCATTTAAGTGTTGTAAAATGCTGCCCTTTCATAATATCCATTCCATTCTCTACAGCTACTATAATGGAATTAAAGTAGAATCTTATTTTATAGAATTCTGGCATCTTAATTAGGCATTTGATAGATGAATTAATATTTGCATCTTCTGATAAGCATCTACACATGACCTCCATGGCAAGTTGTTTAGCCAAAAAACATTGGAGTAGTTTTTAAATAACTTAAATATTCTTACTTATAAATTATTTAATGTTAAAAGCTTTAAAATGCAGTTTTGCGTTATATATATGCTAACAGACACAAAGATATTCTTCTAATAAATTTCGAATGATATGCTGCTATTGCTTTATAGTTTTCAGAATTTATATTTCTATCCTTCTCATAGGAAACTTCCTTGGGTGCAAGATTTTCTTATTGACAAAGGTTATGTAAACGAATAATTTATTTGGCTTAGTCAATCATCTTTTCAGTTATTTTGATGTTTGAATCTTTTCAGTAGGTTTTTATATGTAATACTTGTTGAGTTAGTTAATGTTTTCAATTAAGTAATTGAATCATAAACTTTTATCTTTAGAACAATGGATTGCTTGGAGATGCTTGACCTAGATCATCTTCAAGTTCTAAAGTTCACGTCCTGGTTAATTTCTATGGTTATTAAACAATAGGTTAACTTTTATTTTATATATGTGAGATCTTTAATCTTTAATTGTTATGTCTAGTTAGGAAAAAAAATGTTTTTATTTAAAGCTAATGCTTTCTAATTGACATTACTAATATACATGTAAGTTAATTTTTTAGATGTATTATGTTCACCTCAATTATTTATATGTTAAGCTGTTTATTAGAAAGTATACCAACTTGCTAATAAGTATGTACATGAGCGTTTATGTATGTTGTAAGTGGCCCTTACAATATATTATTATTTTGTTTTTAGTTTTTTTATGCATCTAATTAAAAATAATTGTATAAATAATATACAGTGTAATTCAATAACAACTAAATGTTTTGGAATGGACCGTTACTTGTGACATATATGTTATATATGACACATTAATCAAACTCTTCTCTTACTTAGTCTATTCCTTATACCTTCCATTTTATTACATTTTATAAAACGTAATTAATTATTGAATTTAATTAAAATATTGGAAAGTGAATTATCTTCTCTTTTTTTTATTTTATTGAGATCTCATAATAAAAAACAATGCATGTAAATGTAATTAAATGCTTAATTCTTTTAATTAATGTTAATAAAATTATAAACCTTTTAAAAATGTTAATGATAAATTATATTTATTATTATTAAAAAAAGCACTGTTTGCAAAATAAACTGTGAATAAGTAAGAGAACAAACACGTGTTACTGACCTCATTGAAAAAATTAAAAGATTGAAATGGAGTTGGGCTGGACATATTGCTAGAAGAAATGATAATAGATAGATAATTGAAATCTTAAACTGGATTCCAAAAGATTGTAAAAGATCCAGAAAGAGATCACATGTTAGATGGATGGATGAAATAAGAAAGTGTGCAGGGGTGATGTGGAGAAGAGAAGCTAAAGATCGAAAAAGATGGATTGAACTTGGAGAGACCTTCATCCTGCAGTGGATTGATAATGGTTAATGATGATGATGATGATGATGATGATGAAGTAGCTAACGTTAATATATATATATAATGTCAAAGAGTTTTATTATTAAGTCACTCAGCATTAAATGTGGTGAGAATATTACTTTGAAATGAGTAGAACAAAATATTTACCAATTCTCTTTTTGAACAATTTGTTATAAATTTTCAATAATTTTTATAATTTATTTTTTCTAAATTCCAATTATCTATTCAAAGGCAGACTTTATGCAATATCCCAATGTCTTTCTCCATGGTCTTCTATCATTTACTCTATTATTCAAATTCTATTATCTTTTTCATTCAGAGTAGCTATTAATTTTATCCTTCTTTTAATATTTTTTTTATTCTCCATATTTTTTTCAAATTATTCTTCAAATTTTTTCTACCTCTTGATGTACATGTGACCATTTTCTTTTTTTGTTCTCAATTTTCTAAGTATTTCTTTTTATTCACTATTACTTTCAATATCTTTGTCTTTTCAAATCTCTCAATTTATCATTACTATTTCTCTTTGCTGCCTTTTCTCTATTTTTTTTAATTGTTCAAGATTCTACTCAGTCTAAAGATATTCTTCAGATAAATAATTCCTTTCTTAATTTGAACTTCAAAAAAACTACAAAATAATTTCTTATTAACGATTTGTTTAACAAATGATCTTTTCTTTAAATTTTATCACTGCTTCCTTCTTTCATCATCAGTTAGCCAACTTTTTCATTACTTAAATTCCATTACTTGCTTTATAATTTCCTATTATTTTAAACTTTTATTACTTCTACCTATTTTCATTATTTTAATAGAATACATTCTTTTTCCAAATGTTCTATTAAGTTAATCCTCATTATTTAAAATTTCTGTCAGATCATCATCATTTCTATATAATGTGTTTTTTTTTTATCCAACTGCCAATACCATTTTTGATAAGACAACAATCATTTTTAAAATCATCTAATTAAATAACAAATTAAAAGAAAAAATATTACTCTGTGTACGCATGTTTTTTAACTTATTCTGAACAAAAAAAGTTACATATTTTTCTGGCTCATAGATATGACCTAATAGTTATCTTTTATTTTATCTTAATTTCTTTAAAACAACTAATCAAATCATTAAAAAAGCTTTTGTAAATTTTATGAAATATATAATTGTCCTCATTATTCCAATTACAACTCATTTTATATTTTTTAGTTCCAAATTGCTAATATTTATAAATATATTAATACCACAGGAGTATGTTAAAATAAAATAGTTATTCTAAAGTTGTAACATTTTATTGCATTAAACTTTTTTTCTATTCACAATTTTTTTGGGGGGTGGGGGGAATCTGTAAATCATAAATTATACTATGCTACCAACAAATTCTCTCATGTGTTTTTTATCCTGTATACATTCTAATAATTTTTTTTCTCATGTGTCATAGCATCAGCCAGGGAGTGAACCCGCTAACCCAGGATAACTGCTTGTAAAGCAGCTGTTGCTGACCTCTCGACCACCAATGCTTGACATCAGTTCTCTATGTTTGTTCAAATTTTAATTGCTTTATTTCTTTTGTAATCTATTACTTTATTATTACCCAATTTATTTTGTCATGATATATTAATTATTTTTTATTATTTAAAGTAAGGGTAAGTTGTTACTTTTTCAGTATCTTCTGATATCTTTACTAACAACATAGTATCAATTTTAATTACTATATCATTTTTGCAGGATTATATTTTCTATAAAAATTGTTATATTTTACTTATATTAAATCAAACCTACCTCTTTATAGTAATTCCCATATTTTGTGATATTTGTATTCTAATCACAGGATTATTTTTATTTCATCATATATCTTTTGGTGACTGAGTTTTATCTATAATGTCATCAATACTTATATTTTTCTTTTTTTTTATCTTTAACTTTTTATATACTTTGTCTCTTTTATACTTGTAATCAATACTGCAGCAATTTCAATTTTTGTTTAATAATATCTCTCTTTGAATTGAATTAGTTTTATCTTTTAACCTTTTACTATTATTTTCTATTTCAAAGTTATTGATATGTTTTGCATTCTATTTGAATTTATTAATAATCCATTTCGTTATTTCAATTTTTTATTCTCTTAAAATGTATATTTATTTGATCATTATTAAGTTGGGAGTATATTCACTCTAGAAAATACACACCCATTCTTAATACTTTTAATCCTACATTTTTTAATCAATTTATATTTTAAATATAATGCAATACCATCACCCCTGCAAAGCCTCAAAGATCCCAATTAAGGGATCCATAAACATGTCTTTTATTTTCACACACTATAGGTTTTTAGTGACATATTTTAGAACTTCTAAAGTATTAAAATCATTTTTCTAACAAAACAGTTTAAAAAACATTACTTTAGCTGACTTTATTATTGAAAGTAGATTTTATATAATAACTGCCAATTAAGGAATTTTTAAAATTATTAATTATGAAGTTTTGGAAGTAAATGTACTAAAATATATGCCATTTTTCTATTGTTACATCTGGTGATAAAAGAACATATTAAAAGAAATTCTATTTGCCAAAAAAAGGTTAAAATTTTTGCAATCCTAGGCATTTAGCATAAAGGACATCCAAAATGGGCCTGAAAGATGTGATTAGTCATTTTACAAAAGTGAGGAGAAAGGATTCTTAAAATAGGTGAGCGATATTAAATTGCTTTATATAATAAATAATTAAAAATAATTGAAAAAAAAAACTAATAAAAAAAATTAGTGTTTTGAAATTGGGAGAGAAAGGAATTTTTAAAACTTTTGATTTTGGTCTAAGTTTTGTAGCTAATTACTACTTATCGTAAAACTTGTATTTAAAAAAAAAAATTGTGCGAATTCCCTTTCTCATTTCATGATTATTTTTATGTAACTTTTTAAATGCGTTTTTATTTACTTTGAAAATGTTTTCTATTTCTTTATCTTCATGATTACTAATCAACATCTATATCTGAATAACTATAAAATTCTTTCAAATTATTGTTAATGTAATTAATAAAAATAAATAAAATACTTATACAGCCAGTTGCTTGGGAAATCATAGAATGTTAATCTTCGACTAATAAAGTGAGCAAACATTTTTATGAAAATGATTCAAATGAATATTTTCTCAGCAGTGAATCAAGCAAAGTAAGTTACCATTAAAGTATTCTTTTTCTGTTTTATATCTGACAAAATAATTACACCATTGTATCTATCAATTCTGAAATAATATTTAATCCCTTGTGTCCGTCATCTCTAAACTCTTGAAAAATCTTTCTTCACTTTTTTCCACAACCTCACAAAGTTTAATTCATCATCTATGGCTTATTTATAGTCTTAATAATTTTAATGACTTTGGACCCATAATGCTCAAAATTTTTAAAGTATTCAAAATCATTTTGCAACTTTTTTTATTGAATGCAGATTTTATACTTATAAAACAGACATTATATAATCCATAATATATGTCATTAGATATAATATCACACAGGTACATACAAAACCTTGTAACATCATATATATATGTGGTATTTAATTTTTTCCTTTAAATTTTAGTTCATCATTTTACTTTGGGGTTGGTGGTTATTGGAATTGCTAATGAATATCTTCTTTAAGTTTAATATAGGAACATATTATCTCTAATAAGATTTAGAATGAGATTTTGTCTAATTTTTTACAAACTTTCTGAACATGAAGCAGTTTACAATTTGCACTTCCTTTTAACTCCAGGAAAATAAAACAGTATTAATTTCCTTGGTAGTTGGAGAATTACTTGTAATCTTAGAGAGGAGAAAATGTGTATATGTTTTACTTTAACACAAATAGTGATGTTAATTAATAGTAAATGACATTTTGAAATTGAAACAACAATTTTGGCTTGTTTTTCTTCATTGTGTTTAAAAAGAGAGAGAGAGAGAGAGAGAGAGAAAGAAAATGGTTTCCTGACTTAATTTACTTTTTTTGTTTCATATGTCAAATTGTGTTGACCGGGAAGCGAATCTGGGCCAGCTGCTTGGAAGTCAGCTATGCTAACCACTAGACCATCAATGTAGTTCAAGATACTATACTGCAAGAGGTGCCATCTTTTTATTACCGATCAGAAAGGGGTTACAATATTTTAATTTTAAAGACTTATTTCATCTAAATAACTGTGTACATTAATTAACAAATAACTAATATATTGAATTTACACTTGTATGCATTTATGTATATGTATCTGTATGGAAGTTTAGAAATTCATTGTTGATGATAATTATTTAATGTAAGCTACAAAGTGAACAGCTCTGGTATGATAACTAAAAACAGTCTAAATATTATGTCAATTAAAATATGCATATAAACAAACTAGAGAAGAATCCATGTTCCAAACTGGAGCTCTTTTTATTATTATTATTTTTGGATTGTATTTGCATTTATATATTTTATCTGCATCAAAAGAGATATCAT
This sequence comes from Epiperipatus broadwayi, assembly GCA_028023455.1. Lineage (NCBI taxonomy): Eukaryota > Metazoa > Onychophora > Udeonychophora > Euonychophora > Peripatidae > Epiperipatus > Epiperipatus broadwayi. Next base: position 10,204,192 of record JAQFVV010000004.1, read on the forward strand.
ATATTTATCTGATGTTTTATTATAAAAGAGCAAACAATATAATATGGGAATATATAAAATTGTTTAATATGAAACTATACCACATGGATTATTATTAAAAACAAATTTGATGCCACTTTTGGAAAACTATGAAATATGAATTGATGTTTAAATAACAACTGAAATACTCTCCAATCATGTTCTAGAAGTTCATTGTTCTTTTCACTAAGGATCAATAAATGCTCATTAATATTTAAAGACAAATACACACACATCTGTTTGGATTATTAACACTTATAAATAACACTAACACTGTTGTTGAAGATATCAAAGTATAACTTCAATATACCATTGAACAGACTATTCCTTTTATAATTTTAAAACCTTGATTTCTATGTCATAGTTGCCAAATCTCCAATACTATTTATCAGAAGCAATATATTTTACTCTTTTGATGAAAGCCTTTTATTAAACTTGTAACAAGTTTTAAATATATATATGTAGTTCATGAGTTATGTTACATATGTGAAAATAATGTGATGATTAATTTTAAGAGAAGACTACAAGAATAACATTGGGAGAATCCTGCAGACATTAACGTATGTTGTATCTGGTACCCACTTCCATAATTGATAGCATTTAATTTGTGAAATCATATGTGGTGAATGACCATTCAAAATGAAATTAAAATATCGAAAGTTCTATTGACAAAATCAAAACAAATAACTGGGAGAAATAATTCCAAAATATCCTTCAATATTAATTTTGCTCTATAAATATTGGTCATTAAGGAAAGTGTATCTGAACTCTTTTTCCCAAATCCATTTGAAAACTATACATAAAATTCACACATACATGTGTATCTCTGAACATATAGATGATATAAATTAATATTATTCATTAATCTCTTTTTTCAGTCAATAAAGGAATTTTCTTTTTCCTTCTTTTTATAAAAAAAAAAAATAAAGTCAATTTTTTTGACAGGTAACTCAAAATTTTTTTTTATGACAGGTTAGTCTCAATTAATTAATTACATCTTTAAATTAATCTAAAAAAGATTTTTGAAGTTCTCTTTTTCCTTTTTCAAAATAAATTGTCTATGAATCAATCATTACTTCTAGATTTTAAATCAGTTCAAACAAAATTATTTACTTCTTATTCTTTAAAACATGTAGATTTTTAAATGTCATTTTTACAAAAAAAAAATTATTTAAAATTTTATTCTCATTATATATAATGCTACTCACCATTGTATATACATTTATCTGTGTTTCTCTTTGTGAGTTGGTCTTATAATCCAGGATTGTCATAATCATGAAAGTATAATTCAGGTATGGTTGTTGACATTGATCAGTTCCCTTCTGGCTAGGATTGATTCAGGAAAGTTAGCTGTTTTCTCAGAAAGATCCTTTTTCTTCATGTGAATTCAATTCACCAGTGAACTATAGAGCAGTTGCATTCTTGCACCCTCATAGTAGTTTTCTGTATAATTCTTCCAGCCATCTCTGCAGCTAGCTTTACTGCTTTTCAAAAATATTATTAGACTAGCCTTTTGGCCAGCTCTTACAAAAACTGCAAGCCAAACTGAACTGATATTTTTATCAGTCCTTTTATAGAGTCATCTGAGATGACAATAACACTAATTTAAAAGCTGTTTTATCTTTCTTGATTGGAAACAATTTGAATCCCCCCAAAAGCACTTTTAATTAAAAAACTACATTTGGAAATCTTATCAAAGATTTCTAAAAATAGATCATAGAAATGCATACAAGCATTAATTTAAAAAAATAGATATTTTATACAAGTTTTAATTAAAAGATTTCAAAAATAAACTCTGCTTGTTTTTAAATTTCAAAATCAGAATATTTATTTATTTAGACCTTTTTTTAAAAAAATATTCATTTCATAATAAAATTCTGTTTTAATTCAGTTATTTAACCCTTTATTTATTATTTTTATTCCAAATGAAGTGTAGAAAATATCTACAAAAATTTATGTCTATGTTTATTTCTACTTTTCATTACTTTATATATATGTACACACACACTATGTTGCTGTGTGCCATGTAACCCAACTGGTTACAATATATATATATTGAATTAAATATTTCCCATGGTTAGTTCTTCTAATAAAGAACAAATAAGAAAATTGTATTCATGTAAGCAGAGATAATCTTTGTATTTGATGTTGCTAGAAAACTATCAATTAATACTAATTGACAATATCCTTAAGGCCAAATAAGTTTTCTTCATTAATCTGTAATAATTTTTTGTTGGAATTTATTTTTGCAATAAAAAATATTTTAATTCTTGTAATATTATTTCACATAATTTCAAAGATGAACAATATACTGCCATTTTTTTGAAATGTAGTTATCATTGTTGATGACTTTAATACAATTATATCACTTTTTCTGTTCACATATAAAATTTATTCCATCAAAAATTATCTAATCATTGTGACCAGTGAATATTATTTTCAAGTGATCTTGTTAATTAGTGAATTTCTGCATTTAAATCTCTATATTGATTTTGAAGCTTCATATTTAATTTATTATTCTGTCATACAAAAATGTCACATGTATTTTTTTAACCAAATCACTAGTGTCAAAACAGTTATGATTCTACTTTTTAATGAATTCAAGGAATAAATTTATTTGAATCCACAACAAAATCCTTAAAAATATATATGTCTTAGATTTGTGACAAAACTGAAAGTCCAAATTAGCAATTTTAGTAGTTAATATGTTGAAGTTTATATAGATAGTAGATGTTTCTAAAGAATGAACATCTAATTTTATTAAAATATGGTTGCTTAAGACCTATTTTTAAATTCATATACCCTTTTAATCTTGAGCCACACCAGTATATAAGTTGTCCAACAATTTTTTTTTTTTATGTGTCAAATCATCAGCCGGGAAGCGAACTTGCAAACCCAGGACAATTGCTTGTAAGGACACCACTCGGCCACCAATGCTTGATATTTGTCCAACAATTTGCATTTGTAAATTCTCATGTAACACAGACTTTTTAATGTATTCTGACAATGATTATGCAGTCTGTTAGATGACATTATTTTGATCATAAGCTGTTTTTAAATTTCTTTGTAGCAATTTTTCTATCTAAAAAAGTAATTATAATCATGAATCCACATATTTTGCAAAAATTGAAATACAGTAGACCATTTGAACTTTCAGCATTAACTATTATTATATCCATTTATCAAAGTCTATTACTTTTACTGGCATCTACATTAAAATTTTGAAGGAGACAAATCAATCACTTGATGTTATTAAGGTAAGAATGCTATCAAAAAAAGAATAGCAACCTTCATTTAATTACCAGAATCTAATATTATGGTCTATGAACAACTGATAAAATTGCATAAGTCAAATTTTAATGCTATTAATGATTCATTGATACACTGAAAGATTCTAGAGTTAGAAGATACTAAATTGGTCTTCATTGCAAAACCAATACCATACAGTCTCCCTTCTCTGATTGAACTTCCCTTTAAAAAACATTTAACCATCTCTGCCTTTTCTCAAAATTTTCTTCTTCTGGAAGATAAATCTCACTAAAAGCAATTTTATGATTTTTAAGACTTGACAACTTTTCAGCTACTAAAGTTGTGAATTTTGAATAGGTTTTCATAAAGTAAAGTTTCATACTTTATGTATGTTTGTATATTCAGGAAAAAAATAAGATATAAAACCCTTATCTTTAGTACTACCACCATTTCTTATTACTGATATTAATTATTTCTATGATTCTATTAACTGCCTTGATCTAGATCGCCATATTGAATTTTTTTAAAAACTGACCTGAGACACAATTTTCACAATGGCTTCAGTTTTAATAATGTTAGAGCAAAAAACTTTACATTGATAGAAACTAGAAAAATGAAAGAAAACAATAAGGCTAAGACAAATAGTGATTACCATTGAAAAATAAGGAAAAAAGGAATTTCAGCATCTGATATAATTATTACTTTATTGTTTGTTCATAATTTCTAATTCATTATTCATCATCATCATCATCAACCATTATCAATCCACTGCAGGATGAAGGTCTCTCCAAGTTCAATCCATCTTTTCCTATCTTTAACTTCTCTTCTCCACATCATCCCTGCACACTTTCTTATTTCATCCATCCATCTCACACGTGGTCTCTTTCTGGGTCTTTTACAATCTCTTGGAATCCAGTTTAAAATTTCAATTGTCCATCTGTTATCATCTCTTCTAACAATATGTCCAGCCCAACTCCACTTCAGTCTTTTAATTTTTTCAATGAGGTCAGTAACACCTGTTTGTTCTCTTACCCATACATTGTGTTTTCGATCCCTTCTTGTTACTCCCAACATGCATCTCTCTATACTTCTTTGAGTGGTCTGAAGTCTCTGTATTGCTCTTCTATTAAGTGTTCAAGTCTCAGATCCATAAGTAAGAACTGGCAAAACACATTTATTAAAAACCTTCCTTTTCAAACACAGGCATATTTCCTTTTAGTATCAAGTTATTTCTACCAAAAGCACTCCAACCAAGTTTAATTCTATGATTAATTTCATCCATTATTTTCGTCTTTCATTTGTTTACCAATTCTAGCATTAAAGTCTCCCATAACAATTTTAAAATGTTGTTTATTCTGATCAAAAGCCTTTTGTACATCCATATAAAAATCTTCTACTACTTCATCACTATGAGAACTTGTTAGGCATGGACCTGAATTATCTGCATTTGGTATCTGCTATTAAGTTGTAAAACTAATCTTGCCACTCTGTCTGATACACCATCAATCTCAACAATGTTATTCTTCCATTTTTTATTTATAATGAATCCTACTCCACTTGTATTTTCAATATTTGTGCCTTTATAGTAGAGTATATGTCCACTTTTTAAATCAATTGTTTTTTTACCTTTTCTTCTAACTTCACAAAGTCCAATAATGTCCCATTTGATATAAGACAGTTCTTCTTCTAACTCTTGCAATCTTCCTTCACTTGAAAGTGATCTGCAGTTTAAGTACCTAAATAAAAAGTCATCATCAAATGGCAGCCTGAGTCTGCAATCAGGGGATTCTTAGCACCCTCTGCCTTTGGCCACCAACCGCTGCCTTGGTTGGTGACTTTACAGCCTCCTGGGAATAAGGGACATGATTTATTTTTGTCTGTCATGATTGTATATATTGAAAAAATATTCTTAAACTTGGAGGTAAAAAGTCAATAAACTCACCATGCTGGCTAATGCATGTTGGTGAGCAGCCCATCCATGTTTGTATACTATATGAATAATCACATAGTAATAACAGCTGCAACGACAAGACCCTGCTCGGTTCCTTTAAGGCCTCCAAGAGGAATAGTTTAAATAACATCTTCAGTGATAACTTCTTTATATTCCTCATGAAATTATCTTTCAAACCATATATAATATGCCTTACCTGAGATAATCCATACCTTCACAATCTCCAAAAGTATTTGCATAAGAATTCTTCATTTTTATCTTGTACCCCACAAGTTATCAAAACTCAAAGGCATCTATAAAAAAGATTCATCCTAATAAAGATACAAAACAAATCATTTCCAGAAGATAGATATGCATGTGTCATCATAGCAATTGGCTTCTTGTCTATCTAAAACTAAAAATTGTAAGCTACTGTCTATATCACTGATAAAATTAGTTTTGTCTCTTCATTTTATATTTTTTTGTGTACATCAGTGATGTTTATATTCTTTATTTATTGTATCACATAGATATAATTTATTTGCATATAGTCCATTTGTTAGCTATAGACTTGAAAATAATGTGATGAAAGATATAGCAAAACTAGTGACTCCACAGATGAGTATCAAGGCATAGGCAAGAATCAGAATTTGATTCTTTGCCTGCATATGCCATCTTTCTGTACATTTGATTACTAGTTTTGTAAATCATTACTTGTAAACACAAACACACCATATAAACATAATAATAAATAATAAATTGTTAAGCCTTTTGAGAATCATTATTTTTATAAAATAAGTTTATTTTTAAAAAATAAGTGGATTAGAACACACAAAATTACTGTACTTATGAATTCATATGATCACAAATAAATATACAATTTATATAGACACACACCACTACAAATGCAAATTAATAAAAATTAAATCAAATTTTCAAATAAATAAAATAAAAATTAAAATATTATTAAAAAAATTAAAATTGTATACATATGAGCCCGATATTCTGCAATTATGTTTAGACTCCATGGAAGGCCTTGATTAGCATATTTTTAATCCATTTTGTGAAACTCATGACGCTGATAAAAGTTTCCTGTTTTTATTGCTTCATGGAAATTAGAAAATTGATAATAAAAAAAATTGAATGTGCCTGCTACGAAAAAAATTAATAAAAAATCCAAATTTCATGGATTTTTTTGTTAAAGACATCTTTAAAAAACTACATTAAAGATGTATCAAATGCCCATATTTCTGTTGATATCATACTTATAGTTTTTGCAGCATTAAAAAAAAGAAAATATTTTGACCAATCAAATAAAATGTACGAGACACCTGCTTAATAATCTGAAGCATTAAGTCATTAACCAATCATTTTACTTTTATATTGGGCTGAGAGAATCATAAATAGGGCTGCCTAAACATAAAGTCTTTATTAAATTGAAACTTCTATCTTAAATCCAGTTTCAATATTAGTGATTGTATTGTCTCAAGCAAAGAACTCAGCTGTTTCTATCCAGATAATGGATTAGGGCTGTAGATAAACATCAGAATAATGCAAATATTAATAACAAAATGTATTCATAGATAAATAATAAATGGGTGTGGGGGGTAAGAGTGTGTATGAAATAATTTTAAACAATATTTTAACATCTTAGAAGAAAAAAAGAAATGTGGTAGATAAATTTTGGACACACAGACAGAATTGATAAGAGATAGACTTGAAGATTAGATAACAGAAAATAATTTTTAAAAACTATAATGCATCTAATTAAATGATGAGATAATTTTTTGAGTTATATTAATGGTAGAGTTGAAAAAATAAAATTTACTATGGGAAAAAAATATATTAATGTTATTGAATATATGGATGTTAGAATTTTAAAAAAAAATTGATAGGAATGGTAAAAACATTTTTTGGATTATCAAATAATTGGTTTTCAGATATTGATAATCATAGTAAAATTAATGTTAATAATAAAATTATTAGGGCAATTAAGTTATGTTCAAATAGTAATTTGTTTGGGAATGAGGTTGATATTATTAGGAATGAATGTTTTATGAATGAGTATCCTAGGGGTGTAGTTGAACATTTGTTTTCTAATAAAAATATAAATAAAATAAGAAATAGAATGGGATTAGATAGGAGTAGAAATAGAGAAAATATTATTTATGTTGGTTTTAATATATCTAAAGATTTATTTATTAAAGTTAAGAAATTAGTTAAAATGATTAATAGGAAATATAATGTTTCAATTTGTCCAGTTTATAAAAAGAAAGCAAGTTTAAATCTTTTAATTAATAATAATGGGGACTATAATAGGTTAGACATTATGAATTCAGTTTATTTGATAAAGTGTTTGAATTGTTTTAGAAAGAATGTAGAAATGACATATGTTGGGACTAGTAAGAATAAATTAAAAACTAGATTGAAACAGCATTTAGGTGATAAAAATTCTGCTGTTTACATTCACATGAATAAATTTAAGCATGGGATTTTGATATAAAGCCTTTGGAATGTATTAAGTCATATAATGAAAGGATGATAAAAGAAAGTGTATACATTAATGAAATAAAACCAGAATTAAATAGGATGTTAATAGATAAACAGAAAAGAAATTAATAGGTTTTTAATTAAATGTTTTAAAGGATATATATATAGGTTTAACAAAAAAAAAAAAGGAAATTGTTTGTGTTTATGTTGTGATTGTTGGTAATAGGAAAGGGGAGTGAGATAAGGTAAATTTTTGGTTATGAAAATTTTTTGTAATTTTTTATTTTTTTATATTTTTTTGTAATATGTGTTATTTGTTATATATATTGTATCCTTTTGTTTAGGTAAGGATGGATTATTTAGATCAATTTACTGGAAATTTTTAAATTTCAAAGTTAACTAAGGGAATGATGTATGTTATGTGTTGAGATGGTAATCTGGACCAACTGATAACTGCTGGTTTAGCATGAAATACATATATTGGTGATTATTTATTTTTTCGACATATGTGTGTTCAGGTGTATCAGTGTTATAAGATAGTGTGGAGAGTGGTGGGTCATGTGAAAGTCTGTGCTCGTACCCTATCTATTACATATATAGACACAGGTATATATAAGCCTGTGTATTTCATCTATTACATATTAGAGATGTCTGCCTATTCCTTGTATATGTATTTAATGGATTATGTCCTGTACATGAGGGGTCAGATTGACCTTTAGGTCAACATGGGTGTGACAACAATCTCGGCCTAAGGGTGGCCTTTGAGCATTCCATCATCAGATTTTCAATTGGATGGACAGTTGAAGAGTTGGAGTGTGGAGTACATTGAAGCCTGTCCATTAAAGTAGGAGGATTTGCTATCTTAATATATATCTGAGCTCTTGTAGCATATATGTGTAGAGATGGTAATCTGGACCAACTGATGATTGCTGGTTTAGCATATTGATGATTATTTATCTTTTCGACATATGTGTGTTCAAGTGTATCAGTGTTATGAGATAGTGTGGAGAGTGGTGGGTCATGTAAAAGTCTGTGCTCTTACCTTGTCTATTAAATATAAATATGAGTGAAAAATTTGTATCATAATTTTTTTTAAATGACATCATAAAAAAAACAAAAAGAGGGCAGCACTGATTAAAAGACTACAGAGTTGGAAAAATTTTAAATGAAAAGTATAGTTATTGATAAAGTAAGGCATTTGAATTCTTATTTGAATATGACAATAAATGTTTAGAGTTTCATTTTAAATATATATTGAGCACATATTAAAGTAAAATTTAAAATACCAATGATACAGCAAGAGAAATACGATTGAATTTGATAAACTTTTATCATTTTTCTTTAATATGTAACATACAGGATATATATATACCTGTACATACAATGTAATATATAGAGTATTTTAAGAGACACTTTCACATAACCCTCAACTCTTCACTAACTCATACCACTGATACACTTGACCACATATATGTCTGAAAGATAAATAATCTCTAATATACATATTTCATGCTAAACCAGCACTCATTAGTTGGTCCAGATTATCATCTCTACACATATACACAATAAGTGCTCAGATAATTTTTAGACTTATATGTGGTCAAGTGTGTCAGTGGAATGAAATAGCATGGAGAGTTGAGAGTCATGTGAAAATCTGAGCTCAAAATATCCTATATATTGCATTGTTTATACAGATATATATATATAACCTGTACGTTACATATTAAATAGTAGCTTGAATGTCTGCCCAGCCCTTGTATATGTACTTAAATGGATTATATCCTGTACATGAGGGATCAGAGTGACTTATGGTCAACCTGGGTGTGGTGAGAATGTCAGCATCAGTGTTGGCTTTGAGTGTTCCATCATCAGATTTTCAATAGAATGGATGGCTAAAGAGTTGGAGGATGGAGTGGATTGAAGCATGTCCATTAAAGTATGAAGATTGGCTATCTTAGTATAAATCTGAGTATTTATTGTGTATATGTGTAGAGATGATAATCTGGACCAACTGATGAGTTTTTCTTCAGCACAAAATATGTATATTAGTGATTATTTATCCTTTAGACATATATGTGATCAAGTGTATCAGTGGTATGAAATAGTGCAAAGAGCTGAAGGTCATGTGAACAACAGCTCAAAATACCCTACATTTCTCTTTAAGTATATTCTTGTGATAAAGTAAAATGTTGTGACCTACATATTAAAATAGATAGTAGAGTTATGAAGAGATATTAATTTTTGTTAATCCAGGTAAAATTTCATTGAATAAATATATATTTTAAAATATTTAAACTTTTTTTGCAGCATGTATTTAATTTCTTATTTAGATATAATGTTACAATTTTATAGCTATTTAAAAATATATTGTATGAGAAATATATAATAATTTACTTTAAAATTATTATTTATTATATTTAATAAAAGTTATATTTTTGTGATATTGCTGTTGATAATTGTTTTATGTAAATATTATGCACCTGTATTTTAATTTGAAAACCTTTTACTACTGCAAGGGAACAAACAACTAGAGGAATGGAGAAAATTAGCAAGTAAAAAATTTACTTGGTAGTCAATACATCAAAAATTGAAAATGGAATATATATTTTAATTATCCAACTTTTTACTAACATGTGCGTACAGTTAAAGTTTGAAAGTGGAATATATAAATACATTTTAATTTTCAAATTTTCTTATAACTGCAATGGGATGAGAAATGGAGAAAATTAATGAGGGAATTTTTTTCCCCCCATGTGTCATAGCATTAGCTGGGAAGCGAACCCGCTAACCCGGGACAACTGCTTGTAAAGGATCTGCCGCTGACCTCTCGACCACCAATGCTTGACTAATGAGGGAATTTTTTAATTTGATTTGTAATTTAAATAATAAAACATTAAAAAATGGGTACTTGTGTATAATTCAACCGATGACGTTTTTCACTTACCGAATTCCCTTCCGGTAGGCATCGACGTTTTTTGCATGACAACATTGTCATGGTAACCAAGTGACTGGCATGATTAATCCATCAGAGAGTCAATTTTTTTTTCCACCCGCGAGATTTAAAATTCAGAGAGAAGTTTGGGAAATTTTTTTATTTTTCTGTCTATTGTGATTTTGCTGTCCACTGCATCACAGTGACTTTTTTGAGCTCTTCTACTTTGTGATATTTGCGTTATTTGCATTTATGATGGGTGAAGCTCCAACAACCTGCCCAACCTTATTTAATTTGCTAAGTATGGAGGAAGAAGCGATCATCTTCTTACAAGACCATGGACTTCTCCCCAACAGGAAAATGTGTGAAAATGGGCATGAAATGAAAAAGTATGTTCACAATTCGTTTTATTTTTCTGTCTATTGTGATTTTGCTGTCCACGGCATATCACAGTGACTTTTTTGAGCTCTTCTACTTTGTGATATTTGCGTTATTTGCGTTTATGATGGGTGAAGCTCCAACAACCTGCCCAACCTTATTTAATTTGCCAAGTATGGAGGAAGAAGCGATCATCTTCTTACAAGACCATGGACTTCTCTCCAAAAGGAAAATGTGTGAAAATGGGCATGAAATGAAAAAGTATGTTCACAATTCGGGACCCAATTCGAAACAATGGCGATGCAACTTGAAAGATTGTTTATCACAAATCGCCATGAGAAAAGGCACATGGTTCGTTGGCTCCAAAATGACTTTCGTGACCGCTATACGTTTCATTTACAGTTGGTCCAAACAATTAACATCCATAACATTTTGTGTGGAGGAATTGAATATTTCGAACAAAACTGTTATTGATTGGAACAACTATCTCCGTGAAGTTTGTACATGGAGATTGTTAAGAAATGAAAGGCGTAAAATCGGGGGTCTGGACACAATCGTTGAAATCGACGAAAGCCTTTTCTCAAAACAGAAGAATAATGCCGGAAGAGTCCTACCACAGCAATGGCTATTCGGTGGCATATGCAGACAGACTGAGGAATGTTTTATTGTAGCCATTAGAGATAGAAGTGCGTCTACTCTCATGCAAGAAATTTTGCAAAATGTACAGGAAGGCTCGACTATCTACAGCGATTGCTGGAAGGGATATAAGAGTGAAGAGTTAGTTGAGGCTGGATACGAACACCATCGTGTTAATCACACGTACAACTTCGTAGACCCCACAAGTGGCGTATATACACAAAATGTTGAAAGGTTGTGGGGTTTGGTCAAATGGCATAATAAAAAACACAGAAGGACAGCACGTCAGCACCTGGACTCATATTTGAGCGAGTTTATGTGGAGGCAGTCATATAAAGCTGATCCTTTCGCTGCGATTTTGGAACATATATCCCAATTCAGTCCTCCGCAGTGAATACTATTTGTAAGTAATTTACATTTTTTTCTAATAATTATACTTTTAGAATTAATTATATTATTGAATATAGACAATAAGTAATCCAAATGCATGTATTTCTTAAGTTTGCCATTAATGCCATATTCACATTAAATCTTTATTCTAAATGTACAAACAATTTCTGTTAATATTTCTTCAGTTATCACAGCCTGTGATAACACGTTTTAAAGAAGATCGCCATTAATGCTACATTCGCAGTAATTTTTTTTTGTTAAACTTAGAAAATTTTTTTTTTAATATTTCTTCAATTATGAAACTTCCACTTAATTACATTTAATTTGTAAATAATTTTCAATAATTTTTTAACTCAAAATAGCAATATGCAGTAGGTTTTTAAAATTAGCAAATGTATGTAAAAGTACAGCATATGTTCGCCATTAAAGTACAACATGTGATAAGACATTTTGTACAAGACCGCCATTAATGCCACATTTCACATTAATTCAGGTAAAGTGTTTTTTATCTGTTTTTTTTTTTTAAAATTTACAAAAAAATTTTGTTAATATTTCTCATTAATTCGGGTAAAGTGCTTTATCTGTTTTTTTTTTTGTTTGTTTTTAAATTTACAAACAATTTTTAGGTTTTAAAATTAGAAAATGTATATAAAAGTACGGCAAACTTCCACTTAATTATGTTGAATTTGTAAATAATTTTCAACAATTTTTTTAAGTATAATGCCAATATACAGTAGGTTTTAAAATTAGTGGTGGTTTTCATGCATGTAAATTTTCAATCATTTTTAGTTTTTATATTGACCTTATTTTGTATTTCATGAATGTACATTTTCAATAATTTGTGCTTTTTCTTGTATTTTTTTTCCCAGGACCAAGAAACATGGTGGTGTCCGTTTTCTGCCTGCCTGTCAAGAAGCCATGTAATATGTAAATTTTTTGTTAAATTGTTATATTTTTCGCCATTTTCTTTCCTTTTTTATCTTGTGTATAATTCAACTGATGACGTATATCCTGAAGGCATATTAGTCTAATCTTGCGATTTTAACGTACCGTGTTCACGTGATCTGCGGCCACATTTTAGCGATTACATGTGTCCGCAGATCACTTGGAGACGTTATCTTAAAAATCGCAAGATTAGACTGATATGCCTTCAGGGTAATACGTCACCGGTTGAATTATACACAAGTACCAAAAATGTTTACTTCTCAGAATATATCCTTCTTATATACATATAATTTAGAAATATATTTCACTAATCAATTACATTGTTTTTTTTTTATTCTACTAATATTTGCAGCCATTGATCACCTTTGCTCGCATTAGTAAAATTAATCAATATAATGGAATTGAAAATTAAAGTATTTACATAAAATAATAAATAATACATGAAATATTAATAACAGCAGTTAAAAATGACCTATAACTTTTTTATAAAAATGTGTTATAATAGTTTTTTTTTTACCTGTTGATGATAATTTATGTATTATTATGTCATGTAAATATTTTTTAATGCACGGGTACAGATAGTATTTTACAAATATTAAAATATCTCCAGAAGACAGATATAATAATTAGACACAAGTTGCTATGAAATATAAGGAATTATAAAACAATAAGAAATATGTAAGTATTATTGCTATTATTTTTAGCTATCTTCAAGCAGATAAAATAACTGTAAAAAACAAAACAAAATAACTTATCAAAAAAAAAAAAGTTTTTCCCCAATTTTTGCTTTAATCTTTATTTCTTATGTTCCAAACTATTATTTATGATTTTAATTCTAAAATTTAATACTTCCATCAATAATTTTCGTAGTTGTTTTTGTATACATCTATTAACATCAGCATAAAACTTAAAATCAGTGATTGTTTTTTTACTTTTATTTCAGTTCCCTAGATGGCAGCATTTTCCATTATTTGAAATGGTTTTTGTAAGAACTTCATAAACAACACTATTTCGGCCAAAGCTATAATACAATAAATATCAAACATATTTTTACATTAATAGCTTCTTTAAAATTTATAGTATCATATTAAATTTAATCCGTACATTATTATTTATTTAAATTATTATTATTATTTTTATAAATGTCAATTTAATTTTTATTTCAAATAAAAAAAAGATTACTTCATTCTTTCTGTTTAAATTTAAATTGAATTACAGAGAGAAAATATCAAATATTTCTCGAAGTATTAAAATATAATATTAATTTTACTGGTAAGAAGTAAATGCACATGCTTTTTTGCTTAAAGAATACACAAAAATTATTTTTAAAATAACAATTAAGATTGTAATGTTCTTAATAAATTCACTACAGGAAGTGATCATTGATTATTGAAACGCTAGATACTGTGTTAATGCAAAATTAGAGACACATAATTATAGTTGATATTCCTAATCTTCAGAAACATTCCAATGAAATTAAATTAGAATTTGCAAATCGTTTTCAAATATGAAGAGATTTGAATAAAATCAAGAGGAAGTTAACTGATACACTTTTAAAAAACTGCAATAAAGATAGCTGGGACAAACAAGCAGTAAAATTTTTAGAGACAAGGCAATTTAGGTAGAAAAGAATGAATAAGAAAATATATAAAAACGATGCATTAAGAGTGATTGAATATCTAAAATTTTGTAAAATCGTGTGAAAAAAGTTAATAATAAAATATAATTGTGAATTAGCAAGGAAGTCTATAGAAGAGAATAAAAGTCTCAGAAGTATAAACAAACATCGTGGTACTGATAGAAAATCTATTTCTGCAATAAGAAACAGAGCTTAAATAATTACTAAAATATCTACTGGTTTCATATCAAATGCTGATTTAATGTCCAGCTGAACTACATTTTATTGTTTCTGATTACGGGAATTACTGCTTTAACAAAAATGCTACCTGCCCAGTTAATGAGCCTTTCTTTGCAAACTGTGTTTTTGTCAAAAAATGACAAAAGATTTTTAGTCAAGCGTTTTTAGCCAAGAGGTCATCTCAGCCACCTTGCAAGCAAGTAGTTGGTTGCAGATGATTGTGGGTTCGCCTCCCGGCCGATGCTATGACATATGAAAAGAAAAAAAATTCTATTTTTATACACTGATTTCAGGATGATAATCCCAAAGGGTTCAGTGAGTAAGTCCGAGGTTTATAAATCTGGATATATTTTTCTTCTTCTTAACAATTGCAATCAGTGAGATAGGATGAAGTCCATGTAGTGTTATTATTTTTGACATGACTTAGCTAAATTTGTCAGGTATTTTGCTGTGAATTGATTTAAATATCTGTATATAAAACAAGTTATTTTATGTATGATGGGATAACCTGAGTTAATCGCTGAAGGGAATTTTCTTCAAACTCTATAGATACAAAAGCTATATTGTGTTTTGGGAATCACAGAAAGTTTTGTGAAGAGTTAATTTATTCCCTTTTATGTAAGTCATTCTGTAATATGAATAAAGTGGCACTAACCTGTTGTCATCCACAATGATTTGCCCTCTATTTTGATTCCTGTCAGAACCTAGTTTAGTAGAGCATAAATTAGTATCTATCAAATGTTCTGCCTAGACGACATGTGACTTTGATTCAGATGTATTTTTTTATTACCAGATATTTGTTGAGCGAATCACAAGCTGTTGAATATGCTTTCTTTCAAGCTATTACATTTCAGCCCTTCAATATGGTAGCACTAAGAATAATTCTCTGTGCAATTCATGTAAAAATGTATTTTTTTTATTATATCTAATGTATATGAGATTATGTTCACCAATATAATCCGTGTTTGTACAGGATCCATTTTCATCATCTCTATATGTGAAATTGTTTTAAGATAAGTGATCTGAAAATAAAGTGAGTTTTTGCATGATAGGCTGAACATATGATGCAATTCTGTCAAGTAATTAATTAAAGATGAGGATACAGATTTAGGGTTTAGTGTATGTATAAACCTATTATTATTTTATCTGGAAGAATGTACATGCACACTATACTCAGTGTTATCATTTTATAGTATAGTGTAACAATTAACATGTATGCATCAATATATATGCTTTTAAATAAGATGAAGGGACAGCTTTTTTCTATCACAATTCTTGTTTGTTTTGAAGGTGAGAATGCTGCTCTAGAGAATAATGAACATCCTTTATTATAATAAAATTTTGGTAGATCTGTTTGTGATTTGTTATATATCTTAATTTCCAACTTCCCAAGACATTATAGATCCAACAGTGTCAGGTTCATGTCACATAGATATGGATATAAATATGCTGACAATCAAATGCAAAACACATAGTCTACCACACAAGAAAAGGGAAAGAAAAAGTGATTTTCAAACCCTATAGTTAAGTGAAAAGGCTATAAAACAGACTATGAATTATGTAAAAAAAAGTTAATAATTCATCATAAATTCTCCAGATTCTGATACAGGTGACACTTTAGATGAGGAACTAATCAACATAACAGAGATAAAGTGAGTCATATGAAAATGTAATGGCTTATGATACATCACTAGAATTATTGCATGAGGGCCTAATATCCTTAGATAGAATGAATCACTTCACATAAATATATATTTATATTACTTATGTTATATATAGAGTAAGTTAAAAACAAACTCTTAAGAAGCTTCAAAAATACCCTCAACCTCAGACCGCGGTTTCTGCCTCTAGCGTCATCAGTGAGGTGCTAGGGAATAAAAATACTAGAACTAGTCCAGCATTTTATCAATGCCTAACTATTGAGAAGAAAATCTGAAACTTTCAGACATTTAAATGTCCAAAACTCCAGCTATCTAACTCAAATAGCCGTATGGGACTGAACTAAGTTCAGATACACCATATATTAATAGCTCTAGCAATATAAAATCGCCAAAGCATTAATAGCAAAAAACTAAAATTAAATTGATAAAAAATCAAGTCATATGACCTAATTTTAATAAAGCTCCTATTTACAAATGTTATATATAGAGTAAGTTAAAAACAAACTCTTATGAAGCTTTGGCGATTTTATATTGCTAGAGCTATTAATATATGGTGTATCTGAACTTAGTTCAGTCCCATACGGCTATTTGAGTTAGATAGCTGGAGTTTTGGACATTTAAATGTCTGAAAGTTTCAGATTTTCTTCTCAATAGTTAGGCATTGATAAAATGCTGGACTAGTTCTAGTATTTTTATTCCCTAGCACCTCACTGATGACGCTAGAGGCAGAAACCGCGGTCTGAGGTTGAGGGTATTTTTGAAGCTTCATAAGAGTTTGTTTTTAACTTACTCTATATATAACATTTGTAAATAGGAGCTTTATTAAAATTAGGTCATATGACTTGATTTTTTATCAATTTAATTTTAGTTTTTTGCTATTAATGCTTTGGCGATTTTATATTGCTAGAGCTATTAATATATGGTGTATCTGAACTTAGTTCAGTCCCATACGGCTATTTGAGTTAGATAGCTGGAGTTTTGGACATTTAAATGTCTGAAAGTTTCAGATTTTCTTCTCAATAGTTAGGCATTGATAAAATGCTGGACTAGTTCTAGTATTTTTATTCCCTAGCACCTCACTGATGACGCCAGAGGCAGAAACCACGGTCTGAGGTTGAGGGTATTTTTGAAGCTTCATAAGAGTTTGTTTTTAACTTACTCTATATATAACATTTGTAAATAGGAGCTTTATTAAAATTAGGTCATATGACTTGATTTTTTATCAATTTATATTACTTGTATTATTTATATCCATACACTAAATAAGACATAAGGTTAATACAAATGGAATCTAAAATATCAATTGGTTTTATATTAAATGCAGATTTAATGTCCACTTTGAACTACAACTGGTTCATATTCTTATTGTTTCTAAGTGTGTCAATTGCTGTCTTAAATAAAAGTGCTACCTGCTTAGTTGACAAGCTTTCTCTGCAAACTGTTATTGACAGAAATGGTAAAGATGTGATTAAATTGTATTTTTAATTACTGATTTCAGGATTTTAATCCCTAGGGTGTCAGTGATATAAGTCTGAGATTCTTGATCCCATGTATGTGATGTTCTCTTTGTTAGGGTTTAGGTAAATTTGCCAGGTATTTTGCTGTAAATTGACTTAAATATATGTATATAAAAGAAAGCATTGCATTTATATCTAGATGACATGGATTAAGCACTGAAGTGAGTTTTATCAAACCCTAGATACAAAAGTTATATTGGCTTCTGGTACTTGTAGAAAGTTATGTGAAATATTCATTTCTTTTCCCTTGCGCAAGTTACCTTAAAGTATGAATAAAGTGGCTCCACTATGTTATAGTCTGCAATAATTTGCCTTTTTATTTTGAATGTTGTCAGCTTGACCCACTTCCTGTCAGGTGTTTTGCCTAGACCACATGTGACATTGATTCAGATGTATTTTTTACAGCAAAGTATTTTTGAGTGATTCACAAGCAATTCAATGTGCTTTTGTTAAAGCTATTAAATTTGGACCACTTTCTGACATAGTATCACTTATGTAATTTTTTTGCAATACATCAGCAAGTGCTGAAACTTTTGAAAGTAGCCTTTGCTTTTTTTATATATTACATCCATGGTATAGAGATTATGTTCACAATTGCAATCTACAATTGTATTGGATCCATTTTCAAGTCATGAGATTTGAATAAAAATATACTTTTTTCTGAGAAAAGATATTCTAAATAGGCAAAACTCACTATATGTATAACCACATACAGCAAACTAGAGTAATCAATGGATGCCAGAAGGCTTGTGCATAAAATCCCCATCTAGTGCCTACTCATCCAATATCCCCAGACTAGTTTCTGGCTTGTGGCCTTCATCAGTGAGGAGCCTTGGATCTGAGATATTCTATTGTACACCTTGGGGGCAATATGCTAATGGTTCTATTTGTTATGAAACATGTCTATATGTGAAATCATTTTAAAGACAAATAGTTACAGCAGAGTTATCTGAAAAAATGAGATTTGTATGATAAGCTGATCATATGATGCATTACTGGTAAGCAAAAAAACTATTTCAATTAGATATAAGTATCTGCCGTTATTGGAAAAAACATCTAGTTTTGTGGAGGAAACTTAAGTTGAAATAAAAGCAAATGTAAGAATATTTTTTAAAAGTTTATTATTTCATTTGATGTTTCCCATTAAAAGTATAGTATGTATCAAGGATGTGAATTATAGTTGAATGTACGTATAAGTCTATTAATTATTGTTTTAACTGAAGGAATCTAAAATGTATGCTGTGTTGAGTGCTATTATTTGTAGTACACTGTAACAATTATCATGTATGCATCAATGTATATAATTTCAAATGATATGAATGAATATAGTTTGTTAACGACAATTCTTGTTCCAGCTGAAAATGAGAATGCTGTTCTGGAGAATAATGAACATCCTTGATTAACATAAAATTTTGATGGACCTGCTTGTGATTTGTTATATATATTAATTTCCAGCACTATGAATCCATTTCTTAAGTTGAAGGTTATTTTCATGGAGTTTAACCATGTGGTATTAATAGTTCCTACTTATATTAACATTAACTTTTTAAGTCATTATTATGATAATTTAAATGTGTTTTTTATAATTCTTATTACACAATTTTCTCTATTTTCATTTATTTAAATTAATGCATATTTACCCAGAATGTAAATCATTTTTCTAATCTATTTATTCAACCTTTGTCAAAAATATGATAATGATATAAGAACAATTTTGGTGATTGTTAATTTGTAATATGGAGTTCCACTAATTAGTTTAAGCTAATCACTTCATAAGATAATTTTTTTTAAAAAAATCTAAAAAATAATTGAGCAATCAGTCAATAAATATTTACATAAAAAGTTCTTAAAGTATTGTTGTACTGGAAGTCTCTGATATTCTGCATAAGCTTTTTTCCAACCAGACTTCTTCCCCTATATTGACATGCTTTTATGATGTCATCATCAACCATTATCAATAAAGATCTCTCCAAGTTCAATTCAACTTCTCTGATCTTTAGCTTTTCTTCTCCAAACCACCCCTGCACACTTTCTTATTTCATCTATCCATCTCACATGTGGTCTTTTACAATCTCTTGGAATCCAGTTTAAGATTTAAATTGGCCATCTATTATCATTTCTTCTAGCAATATGTCCAGCCCAACACCACTTCAGTCTTTTAATTTTTTCAAGGAGATCAGTAACACCTGTTTGTTCTCTTACCCATACATTGCATTTTCGATCTCTTCTTGTTACTCCCAACATGCATCTCTCCATACTTCTTTGAGTGGTTTGAAGTCTCTGTATTGCTCTTCTATTAAGTGTCCAAGTCTCAGATCCATAAGTAAGAACTGACAAAACACATTTATTAAAAACCTTCCTTTTCAAACACATAGGCATATTTCCTTTTAGTATCAAGTTATTTCTACCAAAAGCATTCCAACCAAGTTTAATTCTATGATTAATTTCATTCATTATGTTTCCATCTGCATTAATAATCTGATCAAGGTATTTGTAACTGTTAACTTCTTCTAACTCATCATAATCTCTCTTTATTTTCATATTTTATAAATTATATATGTACTTGGTGCACAAATAATAAAGTTAGTAAAAACAATTAATACTCTGCAATTTAATGGACTGAAGACAAATACCTTTATAATAAGTCTATGACTAAAATAGAAGGTAATTCAATTTTTGCCAAACAGGAAAGGGCCACCGGCCATGTTTTCCAACCAACTACAGCAATTTTTGTCTATTCTGAAGGAAATGACACCAAATGGAAGGTAATAAAAGCATACTATATATATATAGCAAGCGATCCATCATCGATCAATTCACAAGATGCATGTTTTTCTCTCTCATGAAAATGGCCACTTTAATCAGCTTACATTAATTTGCATATTGCATCTTTATAGTTCTCCACACTTTAATAGCTATGATTAGAGGAACATAAAGCCTCCTGAATGCACTCAGCTCATTAAATTGCAGAGCATTATTTTCTTTTACTAACTTCATTATGTGTTCACCAAGCATATATATATATATATATATATATTGTAGCTAATAAAGTAAATATTTAATTATGTTATATTTTGAGAAAATCCATTAAACATTACTTCAGTCTTTTTAACATTTATCTTTGGTCCAACGGTCCTACTTTCATCTGATAACTCCTGCAACATTTCCTGCAGCTCTAAACCATTATTTGCAAAAACAATTACATCATCTGCAAAATCTAAATGACTTAAATAATCTCCATTCCCTTTCACTCCTTTAGTTTCCCATTTTAATCTGCAAAATATTTATTGCAGAAATGTTATTAGAATCAAATGCCTTTTCATAATTTACAAATCCAAAGCATAATGGCAACTCATATTCATTTGTCCTTTCTATAACATCTCTCAATACCTGGATATGAACTACTGTACTAAAACCACTTTTAAATCCAGCTTGTTCTCTTGGTTGGTGGAAATCCAGTGTTTTCTGTAGACGAATTGTAATTATCTTAGTAAAAAATTGGTATAAAACTGATAGGTCTGTAATTTCTAATATCTTCTTTATCACCTTTTTAAAATATTAATATTAATACCGCATTTTCCCAATCATCTGGTACATCTTTATCATTTAGACATTTGGTATATAACTTTGATAATTTTTTTCTATTTCTTCATCTGCTTTTAATATATTGCAATGGTATTCTATATGCCGTTACATTAATTTAGAATTAAAATAAAAACTTAAGTTCGTAAATAAAAATTGATTTATTAAAAAGAAAAAACTTAACTTAAAAACTGAAAAGTGAAAGCTATGTATATATTGTCATGCAGATGGAAAACTTAAACTATTTTAAGAAAAAAGTATTTGAAAGTATTTTTTTTTGTAAAAATATATTGATATTTCGAAAATATAAATAATGTTGATTTCTATAATCTTAGAAAATGGAAATGGTTGTTTTATTAATTAAATGATTGTTCTAAAGCACACTAGTCCTTGGAGCACATGAATAATTAAATGGTCAGATAAGAGAATAAAAAGAAATTAAATGACCAATGCAAGCACGAAAACACAGCACGGGCTGTAAATGAAACACGAGAGGATTAGTGACATCTTGGTCATTGAATCCGAAGATTTGCTGATAAGAGGCGAATAAAAATATAAAAGCCAAGGGATTATTATTATTGTTGTCGGAGAGCTGACTTTGAATCTACATATAAATATATAGCAGTATTGCAGGCTTCATGATGTAGAAGTCTGCAATAGATTTAATTTCTTGACAACCATCTGAGACCTCCCTATGACAATTATGGACCAAAATGAATGGCAAGTAGCAGCTTTGTTTTTCTTAAAAGAAACAAAGAACAAACAATCTACGTAAGTGATCACAAAGATGGACCTCTAAACCTGCAGAATCCTTAAAGTATAAACTTTTACCAATTGAACTTTCTTTTAAATAAATACAGTATAACTTCAATAAGTAATCAATCCATAAAAAAGTAATATAAATAAATGGACTCTTATCTGACCAAGAATAGAACTCTAAATCAATTAT
Source organism: Epiperipatus broadwayi (assembly GCA_028023455.1). Lineage (NCBI taxonomy): Eukaryota > Metazoa > Onychophora > Udeonychophora > Euonychophora > Peripatidae > Epiperipatus > Epiperipatus broadwayi. The sequence continues at coordinate 10,226,727 of JAQFVV010000004.1, forward strand.
AAATATTTATTTTTATATAAGTTTGCTATTTCAATCATTTCCATTTTTTATTATTTATTTATGTTTGTATTTAATAAGGTTATTTATTTCTATCTGTTAACTAAAATGTATTAAATTTAAGTTGGGTGTGGATAGCTATATAGGATTTGTTAAGTTTATGTTACTTTAAAGGGTTTTAATTTTGGGCTATTTGTCTTGTAGTTAGGTCAGTGCTAGTGGAGGGATGTATGGATGTTTATATCAATGTAATGTGAAGCATGTTTAGCATACAGGGCAACATGCCCAACTGAATGCATGAACCCAAAGATGAGTCATGGCATTGCAATGGACACAGATGTATTTCCTGTGCCATTGACCCCTTTTTAGCCATATGGATAGCGACTGTAAGTAGGCATATAGACTGCTCTCCCCCATATGTAGCATTTCTCTTTAATTATTGTATATACATGATTCCTTCCCCAGACAGACGCCCATTCCTGTACTGGATGAGAATTGTATCCCTCAAATAATATCACGCTGTCAGATGCACATTCCTATCAGTGTGGTTTTATGCTAGCATCTTCATATTGCATTGGTTGCGACTATATATCTGGAAGAAGGCGTTGATTTGGCTATGAAATTTTAGTCTGAGTTGAATGATTTGTTTGGAAAAGTTATTAACTATGGAATCTATGTAGCCTATCTTTACTCAACATGCTAAAATAAAATATTATTAAAATGTCCATCTGTGCGGATTATTTAAAATTATAATTTAAATTTAAAAATCAATGTTAAAATCTAAATATAAATTTTATTCTTCAATTTTAAATGTGCGTTAATAAAATATGTTGTGTTATTAGTACTGGTAGTGATCTAGTTTATTCTTTTTAATCTTTATTAAAAATATATTTTGATAAATATGTTTTAAACCTCTGCTACTCCATGAGCTAGTGGCAAGGGTTGACGGTCATGGTAAAATATCTATGTAAAAATTGGATCTTTAACAGCACGTATTTGCCTACTTTATAAATTTTCTAGGTTCGAGTAGTCTAGTGGTGCCCTGTACAGCAGAAATGGTAAGAATCCTTTGATCTCCCACACCCCAATCGTTATAATATCAATTATGATATATCCATCATTACATCTAACATAATAAGATCTATTATTGTTTTCAGGTATCTGTCAATATAATTTATATTTCTACTGAAATAATTATTTAAGTCATTACTATGCTTTCTTCCAAAGATTTCCAACAATAATATTGAGGCATTTATTTCTTTTACATGGGATCATAATATCAATTAATGCATGGAGCTCATGACAATTGACATATGTTGCAAAAATAATTTTTGTAGCCAAATCCTGTTAAAATTAGGTTTCAACTTGGTTCACATATTACATTGTTGATGTACAATGTTTAGCAACAATTCTGCTTTATTGAATATGTAATCAAACAGTTTGATAATGGTAAAAATGATGACAGAAATGTCTTCAAATTTGGACATTATTTTGATGAAATTATTATTCTTATTCTATTTAAATATGCATTAATTTAATTTTAATTAAATTAATAACAACCTAATTTTAATTAAATTAACACTAATTTTAATTGAATTAACCATTACCTTGTTCAAAACATTTATTGGCCAAGAGAATTAAAGTCCTAAATTTTTGATTGGTCAATTACAAAATCAGCAATAAAAACATATTTATTTTTTAAAAATCAAATTAATAATTTCTTAGATTATTAAAATAAATGAAAGTTTTTTCAAAAATACAAAGAACTTAGAACTATCAAAATTGTTGATAAGCACTCCCTTTTGTAGAAAATGAGAAACAACTAATCAGCCCCTTAGAAGGCAGGCCTTATCTCATTATAATTTTCAATTTAAATATTATTCATTTTTAGTTGTAAATAATTATAAAAAGGGCAGCATCATATGGTACATTTTTCTTGATAAAAAGCTGTAAAATCAGCAAAATAATGTAAAAATAGTTAAGGCTCCTTATGACTATCCTCATGGAGAACAATCCCAAGATTAGTATTAATTTAATTTTAATAAATTAATGTTAATTGTATTAAAATTAAGTTAATATTAATTTAATTGCAATTAATTGTATTTAATTAAATTTACCATTAACTTTAATTAAATTAACAATAATTTAATTTTAATTAAATTATTATTAATTTAATGTTAATTAAACTAATACTAATTTCAAATAGTTAACATAATTTTTTATTTTATTTACATTAATATCAATTGCCATTAAGTTAATTTTAATTAAATGATATTAATTTAATAATTTCTTAATTGTTAATTTTATATTTCTTAAACTATCATTAATATTTATTAAATTAACATTAATTTAATTAAAGTCACAACAATTTAATTTTATTAAATTTATTTTAAAAATAACTTACTTTAATTTTAATAATATTGACATTAATTTCTTTTTTATTTAAATTGCCATAAATATGATTGGGGAAGACAATTACTTATACTCTCAACTTTATTAATTAGTTTTCCTTGTATATGAGTTGATATTTCTGAATTACATAAAAACTAAATTAGACAAACAAGTTATTTTGTTCATTTGAAGTATTTCTTGAGGGTATAGATCTGGCCCTGTATTGCTCCAAATTCAATTCTAGTAGAATTTTAAAAGTTAATGTGTTGTTTTTGTTGTCAATTAGATTGTTATGGCATCCATATGTGCAATACATAAAACATTTGCATTCATTTTGATATAAATATTCCAACCTCATTTTCAATTACTTTAAGAAATAAATTGATATATAATGTGAATGAAAGAACCCTTAATAATGAACCTTATCTATAATTGAGTTAAAATAAATAAATGATGGTAATTTTTATTAAAAGTTATTTAAATTTTTCAATTCACAAGATGTGTAATTAAGTAGAATGATGAATCTGTTTAATGAATCAATTCAAATATTAATTGGTTTTACATTAAATAATAATTTAATATCCAACTGAACTACAACTGATCCATATTTTTACTGTTTTTGACTGGGTAATTACTGTTTTAATTAAAAATGATACATTGATGAGTCTTTTTCAAACTATGTTTTTGAGAGAAATAGCAAAAGCAAAGGCTAATTTTTTAATCACTAATTCTATGATCTTAATTTAATAGTACTCAGTGATATAGGTCTAAGGTCTGTGAATCAGGGGATATTTTACTTCTTAGGAAATGAAATCAGTGTGGTGGAATAAAGTCCATGTGTGAAATATTATTTATTAGGAAGTTAGCAGCATTTGCCAAGAATTTTGCTGTGAATTGATTTAAAAGTCTGTATATAAAACACAATATTTTTATGTATAGTTTTGTCAACATCTAATTTTTTTTTCATTTTTGCAAACTATTTTGTAATATATATGAGGTGGCTCTAATATGTTAATGCCAGGATTGATTTGCCATTCTATTTTAATTACAACAGGAACACAGTTTGTAAAGTTTGATCCAGTGCCCATCAAATGTATTGCCTAGACAATATATGACTTTGATTCAGATATATTTTTTATTGGAAGGCGTATTTTGTGTGAGTGGTAAACTGTCCAGTATGTTTTCCTTGAGCTATTACATTTGTGTAGTTCTCGGATTTGTTAGTGGTAAGTTTAATTCTTTTGTGCAATTAATCTACAGGTATTAAAACTTTTGATAGCATCAATCAGTTCATTTAGTTATTCTGTTTCTCTATGTGATTATGTTTACAAGTGCAATTTATGTTTGTATCAGGTCCATTTTCTAGTCTGAGTTTTGAATATTGTTATATTTAATTCTGAGAAAAGATGTTCAATTGTCCAATCTGGGGACTATATCCTAATGGTTTAATCTTTTGTGACCATGTCTATTCTAAAATTGATTTTAAGATGAATAGCAGCATGGGGTGATCTGAATAAAGAAGTTTTTGAGTAATAGGCTGATCATATTAGGCAATACATACATTATTTAAAGAAGAGTTGCTGTGATCATTGAAAAAGGTCTAGAGTTTATGGAAAAACTCTTCTCCAGACATGAAATGGAAAGCCTCCAGATATGACCATTTTGTTATATAGTTTTTGTATGTCATGTTGAAATCTTTTATTAAAATTATAGAATGCATTAACTATACAAATTTAAAGTTTAAAGTATGTATTAGTTTATTATTATACTATCTGGAGAAATGAACATGTATGCAATGTTCAATGTTATTATTTTGTAGTCTAGCATAACAATTAACATGTAGGCATCAATATTATTATATGAAATGAGATAAATGAACAGATTTTGTTTATCATATCTACTGTTCCAGAAGAAGTTCAGGTGCTGCTTTCAAGAATAATGAACATCTTTGATTATCATAAAATTTTGATGAATCTCTTATCTTAATTTCCAACAATCCAATTATGAGTGGCTGAATAATATAAATCTGATTTCTAACTTGATGAAGTTTTCTACATAGTTATGTCAATTGACATTAATAGATCCTATTTTTATTAACATTATATCCAATTTGGTGTATGGATGTAAATAATGCAGAAAAAAAAATTTTTTAGTAAAATGATTTGTCCGATTTAAGGATATTAGGTCCTCATGCAATAACTCTAGAATTTACGATAAGCCATTGGATATGATTCATTTCTTTCAGAAAAGTTGACTAGATCCTCATTAGAAGTATCACTTGCAGCAGAATTTGGAAATTTTATAGAAGAATTTTTAACTATTTAAAATAGACTACAATATGTTGTGCGACCTCTTCATTTAATCCTGGGGAATGCAAATCACTTTTTCTCTATTTCTTGTGCAGTGGATCATATGGTTTGGATTTTATAGTCAGCATATTTATTTCCATGTCTCTGTATCGTTCACCAGTGCCTTGTGAGCACTTCTTCATTATAACTTATTGTGGGAAAATTTGCTTACTTATTTCATTTGTGAATTTTTGTGGTAGAAAAGTGTTTTAAACAAATAGTTTATTGTCTTTGAATAAAACCATCACCTAAAAAATTCTGTGTGATATTATCTCAATCATCAATTTTAAAATCAGTTATGCAGTTGATTGACTTTTTTTCTGATAAATTGTGCATAGGATAATTTGTAACATTGTTTCTATACTGATGTCTTTACGTGGATCACTTTTAATTGTATTATTATTTAATATTTGGAATGCATTTACAATGTGACCTTGTGCTTCCATTGCAAACACTATGGTATGATTCTGTCTATTATTAAAAGAATGAAGTTTTGGACTGCTATTAACATAATGATGTCATTTAGAATAATGTATTGGTTAAAATTCAGTTGAACATGATAATTATAACTGAAGACTGATACAGATATATCTTTTAAATATATATGTTTAAAAATTGCCATTGATTCAAACACTCTATTAGTTTTTAATATTATTAATGTCACAACTTAAATAAATGTTTTTATAATGCTTGTTTTATAATTTCCCTTTATTCTGTTGTATCCTAATTGATGCTTAGTTACCAGCATGTAAATTGTTTCTCAAATCTATTTTGTGGTCCTTCATTCAAAAATTGCTAAAAATATACATGAAATTTTGGTGAATGGCAATCAGTAATACATGGTCCCATGGGTTGTTTATGTTAATCACTTCATGCAGTAATTTTTCAGAAATTTGTAGACTAATCAAGTGATTGGTATACACATTTCACTGAAAAATAAATTTAGGTGTTGCTATATTGAAAGCCTCTGAAATTCTTCTTAACATTTTGCTCTATCTAGGATTTTATGATGTAACCATTATTATGTTTACCTTAATAACATCTATTGCCAATCTATGGAATATTGCTATCTAATATATATTTCTACTGAAATAGTTATTAAGTTATTATTATGCTTTCTTCCAATGTTTTGCAACAATAATGCTGATGCCCTCATTGTTTCAGTATATGAATAAAATGTAAATTAGCCAGAGCAGTTTACTGCAGCTGACATATTTTCTATAGTTTATGTTTGAGGTCATATTAAGCTAAGATGAGTTTTCAAATATTAATTTTTTGTTTTGCAATGCTTAACAACAATTCTGTTTGCTGCCTTATATAATCAGTATGACAATGGTGGAAAAAATGAAAACAACAAGTCTTCTCAAATTCATGCATGTATGCTATTGTTTAAATTAGCAATAATTTTAATTATATTAGCATTACTTTTAATTAAATAAACATTAATTTTTTCAACCAAATTAGCATTAATTTAATATTAATCAAATTAACATTAATTTAATCATTTCTCTGGACCCTACAATTATAGTAGTAATTGACTTTAACTCACTAAAAACTCGACCATCCAACTTCTCCTTGAATTGCTTCCTTTGCTGTCCATACATCTGTTTCTAATGCAGATCTTCCTACTTCCCTCTGTACTTTTTCTAAGTAATCTAATACCCCTTTATTAACACATAATGCATCATTGCCATATGTTAATCCTGTTACTGCCACTCCCTTCCATACAATTCTAGCTACACCATATTTATTATATAAAAACACTGTTAATTTCTTTACCAATCCCTTTCTTTTCTTTGCTTCATTTATCAATTTTTTCTCCCATTCATCAAGCAATATTTCTGATTACTTAAGATGATTCCCAAATAACTATATCTATTCATCACACTTAACTTTATATCCCCCAATAATAAAATTCTTTGTCTTCTCTTTCTCCACTATTAACCATCATTATATTTGATTTTTCTTCACTAAATTTAATCCCCATCTTTTTACCCATCCTTGTACATGTTCTCAGCATAACTTCCATATCTTCTCTTCTTTCTTCACACAAAAAGACATCATTGGCAAAAAAGACCACACAAAATATAAACTCCCTTGCCACTTATTAATGGCATGTCTATCTTTCTTCCTAATCTTTCTATTGCTCTCTCCATTTCACTCAAGTACAACAAAAACAGGTAAAAATATACATTTTCTTGAGAGAAATCAGTTCTTCAAAAAGTAAGGTCAGTATAATAGAGTGTGATTATTTATATTGGAGTTATTGTTGTCATGTGCCCACACACTGTTTGTATCCAATGTGTATGGCTGCTGAGTATTTCCAGTAACCCACAAGTCTACTATGCATTGTCTCTGAAGTTTGGAAGTCTGTAAAAATAAGATTGATTGGATGATTTGATAGCTCAACTAGGCAAATGGATGGATGAAAATTCTGACCAATGAATACATTGACAGAAATGTAGTTAGATGAAATGATTGATGGATGAATAAACAGTAAGTAGACAGATAGATGAATAGATAAATAGCTCACAAGCATCTCATAAAGTTATAATACAGATTTTGGGCAAAGTATTTCTAGACTAGGCTTTGTGTACTCTATGGCTGAATACCATTCACCAGTATGGTGGAAAAGTACCATACTAATCTTGAGGATACTTAAATCAATGAAATGTTGTGTATTATTTCTGGAATCTTTAAATCAACACCAATAAAATGGCTACTTGAACTCTCAAATATCCCTCCAGCTATCTTCAAACATAGTTTGACAACTATCAAATAATTCAGCCAATCTTCATTATGAACAGATCCTCAAACTTCAGGAAAAATCCAAGCACACCATAACTCAATCTAGTGTCCCTGTACATAATGTTTGGAAATCACTAATTAACTTTGTTCTTACAAAAAGGGAAGAATGAGGGGGAATCTCATATATAATTATATGAAAAATCATAATAGCTCAGATGATTAGAGCATTATCTTAAAATGCAATAATCAAGAATCTATAGATTTAGGTTTAATTCCCATGCTAGTACTGTCACTAGTCATATTAAGGTCACTTGAAGAGAGAAAAATAATACCACTCACAACATTGTCTATATATTAACTTGTGTGGGCTTTTACTAACAGTTGAATGTTATCGGAAAATGTAAATAAAGTTTAAAATTTTTCTAAAGACATTCAATATTTAATATTAGATGATGGCAATAGTCCATCATATAAATACAAATGTCATCATCATCAACCATTATTAATCCACTGCAGGATGAAGGTCTCTCCAAGTTGAATCCATCTTCTCCGACCTTTAGCTTCTCTTCTCCACATCACTCCTGCACACTTTTTTATTTCATCCATTCATCTCACATGTGGTCTCTTTCTGGGTCTTTTACAATCTCTTGGAATCCAGTTTAAGATTTCAATTGTCCATCTATTATCATCTCTCCTAGCATTATGTCTAGCCCAACTCCACTTCAGTCTTTTAATTTTTTCAATGAGGTCAGTAACACTTGTTTGTTCTCTTACCCATATATTGCATTTTCATTCTCTTCTTATTACTCCCAACATGCATCTTTTCATACTTCTTTGAGTGATCTAAATTCTCTGTATTGCTCTTCCATTAAGTGTCCAAGTCTCAGATCCATAAGTAAGAACTGATAAAACGCATAGCGGTATTTCCTTTTAGTATCAAGTTATTTCTACCAAAAGCACTCCAACCAAGTTTAATTCTATGATTAATTTCATCCATTATGTTTCCATCTGTATTAATAATCTGACCAAGGTATTTACAGCTGTTAACTTCTTCTAACTCATCATAATCCATCTTTATTTTTATATTTCGAGAAAATCCATTAAACATTACTTTAGTCTTTTTAACATTTATCTTTAGTCCTACTTTTTTACTTTCATCTGATAACTCCCGAGACATTTCCTGCAGCTCTAAAGCATTATTTGCAAAAACAATTACATCGTCTGCAAAGTCTAAATGACTATAAATAGTCACCATTTACTTTCCTCCTTTAGCTTCTCATTTCAATCCACAAAATACTTCTTGCAGCACTGCTGTAAAAAGCTTTGAAGATATGGAATCACCCTGTCTTACACCCTTCTCAATGTTGAATTTCTTAGTATCATTATGTAATCTAATTGTTGCTGTTGCATTTTGATAAATATTCTTTAAAATATGACAATATCCTGGATCTATACCTTGATAATCCAATGCATTAATCACTGAAGCAATGTTTATAGAATCAAATAGCTTTTCATAATCTACAAATCCAAAGCATAATGGCAACTAATTTTCATTTGTTCTTTCTATAACTTCTTTCAATATCTGGATATGATCTAATGTACTAAAACCACTTTTAAATCCAGCTTGTTCTCTTGGTTGGTGGAAATCCAATATTTTCTGTGAATGAGTTGTAATTACCTTGATAAAATTTTTGTATAAAACTGATAAAAGGCTGATAGATTTGTAATTTCTAACATCTTCTTTATCACCTTTTTTAAATATTAATATTAATACTGCATTCTTCCAATCATCTGGTACATCTTTATCATTTAGACATTTGATATATAACTTAGCTAAAAAAAATTCTATTTCTTCACCTGCTTCTTTTAATATATCAATTATAATTCCATCATTACCTGGAGCCTTTCCTTTCTTCACACATTTAATTGTAAGTCTGACTTCTTCATTTAAAATTCTGGGCAATTCGGTGGATGTAATAGATATAGGAGATACTTGTTCTTTATTACTATATAATTCTTGATAACCATTTCATGATGTCATTTCTCTTTTTAGTAATAACTCCATCTTTTTTTCTTACTGCAGATATAAATTTCCTACCAATACCAAAATGTTGTTTTACACTCTTGAGACTTTTATTCTCTTCTATAGCTTTCTTTGCTAGTTCAGTTATACTTTCTTATATCATATTCAACTCTTTTCTGCACCATTTTATAAAATTTGTGATATTCAATCCTTTTTAATGCATCATTTTTGTATATCTTCATTTTCCTTCTTTTCTTCATAAATTCTCTAGTCTCAGTAGAAATTTTATTGGTCAATTGCTGATTTTTTCTACCAGCTATCTTTGTTGCAGTTTTTAAAAGTGTATCAGTTATTTTCATATTAATTTCATTCAAATCTGAATCATGTTCAAAATCTACTAATACTTGAAACCGATTTGTAAGTTCTAATTTAAATTCATTAGAATATTTCTGAAGATTGGGAATATCAACTGTAAATATTGTTTTTCTTAATAATTTTTGTCTCTCTAGTTTTGCATTAACACATATCTTACATCTTACTAATTGATGATCACTTCCTGTGTTAAATTTATTAAGAACATTACAATTTTGAAATGTGTATTTTCTGTTAGTCAAAATATAATCCAATTCTGCTGTACCTTCATTTGGATGCTTCCAAGTCCATTTCCTTTTAACATTTTTCTCAACAGAAAAAATTCATAATATAAAGTTTTTTTTTCTGCAAACTCCACAAGTCTATGCCCTCTCTCATTTCTATTATCATAACCAAAATTACCTACAACACTTTCATCTTTCATTTTCTAGCATTAAAGTCTCCCATAACAATTTTAAAATGTTGTTTACTCTGATCAAAATCCTTTTGTACATCCATATAAAAATCTTCTACTACTTCATCACTATGAGAACTTGGTGGGGCATAAACCTGAATTATCTGCATTTGGTATCTGCTATTAAGTTGTATAACTAATCTTGCCACTCTGTCCGATACACCACCAATCTCTACGATGTTTGTCTTCCACTTTTTATTTATAATGAATCCTACTCCACTTGTATTTCCAATATTTGTACCTTTGTAATAGAGTACATTTCCACTTTTTAAATCAATTATCTCTTCACCTTTTCTTCTAATTTCACAAAATCCAGTAATGTCCCATTTAATATAAGACAGTTCTTCTTCTAATTCTTGCAATCTTTCTTCACTTGAAAGTGATCTGCAGTTGTAAGTACCTAAATAAAACGTCATCATCAAATGGCAGCATGGGTCTGCAGTCAGGGGATTTTTAGCACCCTCTGCCTTCAGCCATCAACAGTTTCCTTGGTTGGTGACTTTACAACCTTCTTGGAATAAGGGCCATGATTTATTTTTTCTGTCATAATTGTATATATTTTGGAAAAATATATATCATTTACACAAACATTCATTCTGTGTTATCGGGCAACTGAGAAGAAAGGCCATGGTGTTTCTTGATCTTAAACTCAGAAGTAAAAAGCCAATAAACTCACCACGCTGACTAATGCAGGTTGGTGAGCAGCCCATCCATGTTTGTATATTATATGAATAATCACATAGTAATAACAACTGCAATGACAAGAACATATGGTGTGGACATTAGAAATTTGCCCTGCTTGGTTCTGTTAAGATCTCCAAGAGGAAAGAAAGGGGCTCCTTTCAGTTAATAGAAAACTCCTTCCTGCAGCAAATACAAATGTATATTTTAGTAATTTGTATATTTTTCCTTTCCTACATTCTCATCCATAGAAGTGCATGGATAACATAATAGCAAGGATAAATCTGATCCTTAATCTTAAATGTATATTTTTGTATATAAAATTTTTTTTCCAGATTTTTCATTGAACGATACACCTAATGTTGATGAGAATGTAACTATTAGATTCTTTATCACCCTGTATAATAGGTACACTATCAAGCTCAAAATCAGTTTCTGGCTCTGTTAACACAATTATTATCTTACCCTTCCCCATTTTCTGTAATTTGTTGATTGACATTTTCAGAAAAAATACCTATGGGCAGAAATATTATTTGAATCTCTTAATTAAAAATATAACTTTTGTTTTCTGAATTTGTTCATATTTTGAATATCTTTTGATGGTAACTATCATTTATTTTTCATACTATTTTTATACATAATCAGTATATTATTTAGCTTATATCTAGGACATTGAACAAACTACTTTTTTTTTTCAAATCCACTTAACACATTATGTATCAATTATGATCTGCTCTGTAATTTCCTTGAGGCCATTTGAGATTAAAATTTTCCATAAATAGATATTACAAATATAATTAATTTGATTATTTTAAATTTCGACAATAGTACTTATATTTATAGTCAGTGTTTTAGCTAATAAAAATGTAATAGCCCTAAAAATATTGTTGGATTCAAGAAAATGTACGATTTTTTTTTCATCTTTATATTAATCACTAGCAATGCTTTTCATTCCATTTCCAAGTTTATCATTATATTTTCTGATCATTAAAAATATATCTTATCTGGAAAATGAATTAATAATATAGCAACTGCATGTTCATGAAATTGAATTGATACTGATTACACAAGATCATTTTTGATAGCAGTTCTTGATATATTCTGCCTGACAAAAAAAACCCACATTATTTTTTGTTCGTTAATTCCTAAGATCTTGACTCTAGTTTCAGCCTACAATTACTTTTCTGAGTTTTAATATGCCAAAGTATAAATAACATAGTCATTCTGACTGCATCAAAATATATTTGGTCTTTAGTTTACACATTATATTTGTTTGTCATTGTTCAAAAGAAACCTAAAAGTAGATCAAAATAGGAATTAGGTTGTTGTCTTTGCCACAAGTAATCCATTTAATCGTGCTTCCCTTGGTCTAGCAGCTGATGACAGCTTTTATCTCTGCATATACTAGGATCGAACTACTGGAACCATCTTCATAAATCATCATTGTCTGCAAGAAATGGCTCTTGTGTAAACTCAGATCTTCATCGCGAAGGAACCAGCCCGGAGAAAGGAAGGAAAGTATAAATTATTAATGATAAAAATGAACTATAAACTCTCTTTAATTTAAAATCTCCAAACTTTATTCTTCTTTAAATATGAATTATAGACTTTCTCCCATAATCAAATCTGAACTTTATTTTCATAAACTTAGCAATGTTAAAAGTCTTATCTAAAAGTTAAACATAATCTTTTTAAAATATGTATTATATATTTTTTATGCTTAGTATAAGGCCTGTTGGTAATAGGACGAGAGTTTGTGATTGCAAACAAATTTAAAGATGAAATCGAACACATATTATTATTTGTGCATTATTGGATTTTAAAAATAGGTCAAATGCATTATTTGATTTTAAAATAAGTTCAACACCTTAAACTAATATTTTTTTTTAAGAATAAACGAAATTATTAAGTTGTCTTAAATTTAAGTTGGGTGTAAATGGCTGCTTAGATTAGTTTAAGAGGGTTTTGATTTGGACTGTTTCATAGTTGAGTCGATGATGGTGGAGGGATATATGGATGTTTATATTAATGTAATGTGAAGTGTGCTATAATACAGGGCACCATGCCCAAATGAATACATGGCCCCAGAGGTGTAACCATAGCATTGGAAAAGACATGGAGTACTTCCCATGACATTGATCACCTTTAGCTTTATGGATAGGGACTCTAAGACAGCAAGGATCGCTCTCCCTCCATACAAAGAATTTATTTTTTAATGTATTATATATATGATTCTTTCCCCAGACAGATGCACATTCCTGTACTGGATGAAGATCATTTCTTTTAAATAATATCATGCTGCAGACACACATTCCTGTCAGCATGGTTTTATGCTAACATCTTCATATTGCATTGGTTGTGTATGTATATCAGGAAGCTAGTGTTGGTTTAGCTGTGAACTTTTAGCCTGGAATCAAATGTTTTGAAAATCTTTTAAGTGTGTAGTCTAGGTAGCCTAACTATGCTCCACATTATAAGATTAAAAATTAAAATTAAAAAAACAGAAAACAATGAAACCCAAAGCAAGGTTAAATAATTTATTTTCCAAATTAATGTTATATATATGTAAATAAAATCTTTTTGTGTTATTATTATTGGCAGTGGTTTAGTTTATTTTTATCTTTTTCTTTATTAAAAATATATTTTAAGAATTTAGATTTTTAAATCTCTGCTTCTCGTACATTACAAATTTTCTAGGTTCAAATAGCCTAGTGGCACCCTATGCGGCAGATAGTGAAAGAGTCTATAGTGAAAGAATCTAATTTGACCGACCATTATAACATAAAATGCTACAATACACAATTTGTTATATTTGCAACATTTCTAGTTTTATTATTGACTATTTAGAAATGCATCTTTTATTCAGGTTTATATTATGCAGTATTAATGCTGTGTTCTTTCTATTGAAATTTTATGATAAAATTTTTTAAAAAAATTATTAAATATGAAGCCATAAGACAAATTATTGCTGAATACTGATGTGGTAATATTTTTATTATATTAAATTGATATACATATATCAAATAAAAATTATTTTCAAAAATTCAGCTATGATAATTCTAATTGTGGTTAAGAGATGACTTAATTGTCTGTTCAGTGATGTAATGTACTGTGACTTCTTCTTACACAAAGTCAGGAATCTCTCAGCAACTATGCTCAAAGAAACCTATTAGCCACATTACCTTCTTTTTCCATTTCCCACCCTAAGCTTTCCCATAATCTGCTTCATCTCATTTCCACAACATAATCTTTGTCAACTTTATGGCCTTTATATCTAAACTAAATCTCCCTTATCTTTTCCCAAACCCAGCATAAAAACCAATAACCCACTTTCTGTTTAATCACTTTGTTCATATTTCTTCTTCCATAACTTCATTATTTGTACCCTTTCTGTTTTTAACCACTGCTAGAGTCCCCCCCCCCCCATCACAGGTTATTTCATAATTTTTAATGTTTACACTTATATTATAGATTTTAAAAATGATTTAAATCATCGTTTGTTTAATTAAGTTTTTCCATTTTTTGAAAGACAAAAACTGCATCTATGAAATACCATGCCATGGGGAAAGATATAAATGGGTAAAATCAGTCCTGTCATTCAAAAGTAATTAAAGGAGAACAAACTGATGTTTAGAAAAAAAGCAGATGTATCTAAACTATCAAATAATGTAAATGCACACAATGAATGTACGTTCAATTTGGAAAAAGATTAAGACATTGGACAGGAAGAAAAAAGTACAAAGAAGAAAATTTAAAGAAGTTACTCATATGGCTTTGGCAAATAATTCCATAAGTTAATGTAGTGTGATAATTTGTAATTTTTAGAAACCACTGATCAATCTTGTCTTAAGAAAAAAGTGGAAAAATCAGGAGGACCTTCATAAACAAATGTATGTAATTTCTACCCACTATTGCCTTTGACAGAATAGCCTAGTTGGTTAAATCTTTCTCTTAAATTCAATATTACAAGTATGAAGCCTTCTAGTTAGATTCCAATACTAGTGCTATCGCATATAACCTGGATACTATCATTATCCACTGAGTATATTTGAAAAAATTTAAGTAAAGTTTCAATTTTTAAAAAAAAATATGTTGAAATTAATGAATAGTGACGTCATCACAAACTTTCAATATTTATTTTTTGTTTTATTAAAATTGGCATGATTTTTGTCTTGCGGTGTTAGCCGAGAGGTATCGCAGCTGCCATGCAAGCAAGTAGTTGGTTGCAGACGGTTGTGGGTTCGCGTCCCAGCCGATGCTATGACACATGGAAAAAAAAAAAATTGGCATGATTTTGTGGTTTGGGTATAAAAAGTCAATCTAGAAAGATGTTCTTATAAAACATATTTTTATGTATTACACGTAATACACAAGGCCCAGAATAGGTCAACGTTATTTTCTAATGGATTCAATAGTATTTTTCTCTTTGCATAATTAGAGTTTAAAATAAATCAGCATTATTTCTGAACCTTAGATGTATTAATGATGGTCTGTTATAGTGTATATGCTGATATTTTTCATTATTATTACAAAAATATGAAAATATTTAAAAAAATCTTAATAAATAGTATATGTTTGGTAAAATAGTTTTTTTTTTTGTAATTTAACATTACAATTTATTCACGTACGCACACATAGATTTATAATTAAATGGTACACTTTACAAAAATATACTATCAACTAAATTCCTGAGTTTAACTCTTTATCCTAAACTATTGACCAGTAAAAAATAACATACTGATCTTTTTTTTATTTTTTTATAATTCTTTCTCATCAAATACGTAATTCTAGGATAATATTCAAATATAAAGCAACATAAGGCCTTTTTACATAATTGAAAGTCTTATTTAAATAAATTATTCACATAATAAGTGATAAAAAAAAAATTAAACAAAAAGAAATATATATATACAAAAGAGTGGTAAGCAAGTTCTTTATTTTTTTATTTCACCTTTGTACTCATATATACATTCATAAAATAAAATAGAAAAAATCCGCTCCTGATAAAAAATAGATTCAGTGTTAATTACTATATTTTTAAAATGGGAAAAAAAGTTACTGGTTTTTATAATACAAATTTAAGTACGATGATGTTTTATCTTAAATAGAAGATAACTTAGGTCAAACATATGAATCCGAAAATTAAGTTAATAAATTAGTTTAAATGTAATAAATGAAACGTAAAAGCAAATCAATTTTTAAAGTATGATTTATATTTCTGGAACATTTTCCATACTTTTATAATAATTATCTTTTAGCCAGTGTTTAAATCCCGAAACTTCAGCAAAAAATCCCATTCCTGATTTTTTACAGGAAGAGAAAATATCATAACTTGTTACACCAATTAAATACCATTTGCCATCATCAAGACACTGCAGGGGTCCACCAGAATCACCCTAAAAATAAAATAAATATATATGATAAAACATTAATATAATCAATATTTTTTATTTAGTTTTTACTTCATAAAATAGCCACTCTATTTTATCTACTAATTTTTTTCTAACAATCTCTATTTTCATGCGAATACACACACACACACACACACCCCTATTCAAAATTTCAATATCAATAATTCAAAAAATATTACATAATAAAAAAAGAAAAAAAAAGAAAAACATTTTATATGCTTTATTTCTATAGTTCATAGTGTGTGTTCATTATATGTACACACATATATATAAATTAAAGATTGCTTAATGCTAAATTAAACTCAAATATATTAAATGAATACAAACCAATACAATGATGTTTCAACAGCGCTATTCCTTTTACCTATATTGCTTGATTCAGATTTTGTGATTCCAAATGCAAGTAGCATTGTTAAAACATTGTACCATTGCTTTGATTCATTTTAATATATATATATTGAAATAGTATTATTTGTCTAACATCCTGTTTCACCTATTATGTTCTATAGTAGTATTTATTCTAAATTTAAACCTCTCCAAGTCCACATATATTAATGTATATTAAACGTATATTTATGTATATGTATGTATATTTATATGTGTTTGCATACATTTAGGTATATTAATGTCTGTACATGCATAGTTATAATATGTAAACTCAATTATAAATTAAAATAATAAATTAAAAGTAAGTTGAGTAAACATAGTTTTACATATATATGTGAAGGAAGCTGCAATGCAATAAATTTTATAAACATTGCAAGTATTAATTCTTTAGCCATGTACACTGCTTGCTGGTGTTATTTATGTGTAAAATCAAAGGAAAATGTCATTTAAGTAGCCGCAGACATGTAGTTACATCTAATACATCCCATATGTTGTATTACACATTGCAGGCCACCTTGTAGGTGTTGCTTTGTGCTTTGCAAATCACTTTATGCCAATTCTCACACATAGCATTTTGCTGCCATCTTATGTGAGGGTGTATGTATTTGAAGTGTTTGAAAGTTTTTACTTTGAATTTTTTTTTTTTTTTTTTTGGAAAATGGAAATCACGCAATTTGACTAAGATGAAATTGTCCCAAAGTTAAGACCATCCTGGAGACAAATTTGAAGGTGACAAATGTAGTCCAAAGATAGGAAGGAACCTAATTGGGAGGAGGTCATGCATAAAGTAACATCTTCGTGATAATCTAATCAAGACCAAAATAATGGCACATTTTGGCAACCACATGGTGCACTTGAAAGATTTGCCATCATTAGTGGAGCTGCAAAGTTAACAGTAGAAGGTGTCCACTTACAGCTGGACTTATGTGTAAAATCACATAAAAATTCCATTTAAGTCGCTGCACACATGCAATTATATTGAATACACCCTGTATGTTATATTAGAGATTGCAGGCCACTTTGTAGGCCTTGCTTTATATTTCACAAATCACTTTATGCCAATTCTCACACATAACATTTTTCTGCCATCTTATGTGAGGGTGTGTGTATTTGAAGTGTTTGAAAGTTTTTACTTTGACTTTTTTTTTTTTTTTTTTTTGGAAAATGAAAATCATGCAATTTGACTAAGATGAACTTCTCCCAAAGTTAAGACCATCCTGAAAAGAAATTTGAAGGTGAAAAATGTAGTCCAAAGGTAGGGAGAAACCTAATTGGGAGGAGGTCACACGTAAAGTAACATCTTCACAATAACCTAGTCAAGATAAAAAAATGGCTTATTTTGGCAACTATGTCATCCGCTTGAAAGATTTGCCATCATTAGTGGATCCGCAAACAGTTGACAGTAGAAGGCATCCGCTCACAGCTGAAATTATCAAAGAATGTTGTACTGTATTGGAACAATGGGCTGCATGAGCTGTGCTATGACAACCTGGAAGCCAGACCTTGCCATCAAATGCAGCAGGCCCAGTTTGATTGTTGAAGTCACTTGAATTTATTTAGTGTTTTCATTAATAAAAAACCAAATGACTTTTCATTGCTGTTTTTGTGTGTTTATATGTGTGTATGTCTGAATTATATAAAAAAAATGTGTTTTATAAATGTCAAAAAAAGATAAAACAAAAACAATTTGTTTTGTGTTTTGGTTAATAAAAAAAAACACTTTTCATTGCTGTTTTTGTGGTTAGATGTGTGTGTGTGTCTGGATTATAAAAAAATACTGTTTTAAAAAGGTCAAATAACATTAAGACAAAAACAATTCTCAAAAAATAATAAAAATAAGAAATTTTTAAAAAAATGCCTCATTAAAAAAAAAAACAAATGAAAAAACATAATAAAATTAAGAAATCCAAAAAAAGATGGCCCAGTAACGTTACATTTTATGTCATTTTGCAAAAAAAAAAAAAAAACACCATCAAGCACCATGCATGTCTAAAGGATTACTATTATATTGCAATGCACTTAAATTATTTTGTTTTTAATGTTTTATAAATTTTTTATACAAATTTACTTTTACATCATTTAAACTCACATATAATTCCAATTCTAGAGGTGACAAGATTACATATATAACAATGTTTACAGAACTTAAATCTGTTTTAAAAGATCACCTGTTTATTGGAAATTATCTCACCACACACACCTGGTTTTACTTTTTGTGAGAACCAAGAAAAAATTTTAAAAATGAGTTTAAAATAATTTTTAAGACTGCACTATTTTATGAATCACTTACATTTTACTTTTGTCTTTTGTAAAGTTAATAAAACTATGTTAAAACTTAAGATTAAAAATTTATAAACAGTAAACAAGTCATGGCTTTTGCAGGGGGAGTCAAAGAGCTAGTATAAAAAACCCCAAAAATTTAGGACTAGAAGTTCACTCTCTTAAATATTGAAATATATTGCTGCCAGGGCTATGCCCATTTAAACAATGGGAATAAGTGACTTGAAGGTTTTATATTTCCAGCTTTCTTTGGAAGACCAATCCAGGATAATGGAGAAGTTCAAGATCAACAGCATGCCAAGACAACATCGGAGACAAGCTAGTAGAGAATGTCAATGCCAAATGTCATGAAGATGCCTCAGCTAGAAGATCAGCAACATTTCTTCTCACAGAGCTCTCTAAAATAAACCTCAAATGAAACCAATTTCATAATTCTCTTAAGTTAGCTATCATTCATAAATAATGTTTATAACTTTTTAATAAATAAACTCTGCAATAAGTTTAATGTAACTGTAATAAATTTTGTAATGGAACTTTCAATTTAATAATAATAATATTTGTAAGAATCTTGCCTCTATATTAAATGTGTAAATATAGATTAATAATTCTTCTAAACATAATAACTGTACCAAATTTGCAGTTATGCCTATTTTATTTTATTTTATATTGTTTATTTCACTGATTTATGATATGCCATGCTTCAAAGTAGAAATTAGTAATATTAACCATTTAGAGAAATGATTACAAGCTCTCATATAATTGATTTAGGTTGCTCTTTAGCACACATCTAAATCTCCATTCTGAAACCTGCCTTTGTATATGTTAGTCTACCATGTTTTAGCTTATCATAATTAAGGTTTTCATGATAATAAATTGTCTAGTTAAATAATCACAAGAATGATATTATAAAGCATATTATAAATAATTAGTTAAGTCCCATATATGCTTTTTCCTCCTTAGTTTATAATATGAACTATTTGAATTTAATCTGAAAACTAGATCACTTTAATTAACCCCTTTTTAGCATGTTTTACATATGCTATTGCATGAACTGGCATCTAGTAGTTTTTCAGATTGAAATTATAAATTTAGCACTCTATTAATACTAATTCAGTAAGCATTATGAATATGTCCTTATAAAGCATACACATATGATACACTTTGCTATGTATTTCTTTATTAAAATGGGCTTCTGGTTTAAGGCTATATTCAGACAGATCTTTTTAAAACTGGAACACGAGGGTCCAGAACCCTATTTTAAGCTACTCTGATCTCCCAAACTATATGTTCATTGTATTTTATGATAGCAAGTCATAGGGTCCACAGGAACCAAGTACTTTATACTAAATCCCATGAGTAATTACACATTTGGACTGCAACCATTATTTAGTTTAAATAGCACTGTTGTCTCTGAAGCTATGCAGCAAATTACCAGTTTTCCCTTCATATTATTATTCAGTTCAGCATTAATCTGAACTCCTGATCTAGTTTATACATAAACAATCTGCATAGGGAGCACATTATTACTCAGTATGTAATTTTAATAAATAAGTATATTTTGTCAGTTGTCATTCTTGTAAACGTAAGTCTTAGCAAACCTCATAGAAATGGGATAGCATAATTCAAGCATAAATATAAACCATAGATAATAATAGTAACTGTAATAAACTTAAAATTAAATGATTTAAAGTGCATTTTAAAGATGAGACCTTGTATCTAACTCACTCATCATTGTAAGACACCTACGAATGTAAAACCCAATGCACTTCCATTGTATTAATTAACTTATAATTTATAATAATGTTTAGTGTGTCATTCAGAATCTATCCCAATTTTTATCAAAATCTATTTCAATTTCATTAGTTATTAATACATGCATTATCTAGTCAGCCATATGTGTGTGTGTTTAGCTAATTTATTATTGATTTAGTCATTATTCCCTGAGTGTTATACTCCACCCTTTGCTACTGCCAGCATATGAACTAAAAGAGACTGAATGTAACCTCATATCTTTCATCCATTGGGTAGTAAATCATGAAGCATTGGTGAAGGAACTGAAGTGCAATCTGATTCAAGGTCTTAACCCCTCATCTAGATTAGCTTTGGGATAATTTTCCAAAAATTCTGGATTTTTTTTGTGTGAATGTACAAATATGACTGTTACAATATATGTATATATATATACAAAATATACCCATGCCTCTACATTAGAATAATTTCACTACCATAAATATTTCAAAATGTTTTAAAAGATTTATATTCTAAACAAAATGTGATCTCTGTTCAATGAACCTAAAGCAAATGGACATGCATATACATACATATATAATTAGATTGTCTTTACAATAAAGAGACAAGTAGAATGCATTCTTATTTGCTTAAAAGTAAAAACAGAACAATAGTTTAATTAGTTAATACCATAAAAAATACATTAATGATATGCAGCTAAATATAAAAATAATTGTTGTATATATGATTTGTGCGTGTTTGTATAAATAATTACACTCAACGACATTTTATTATAATTTTAAACAAATTTCAGACCAATAATATTTTAATAAAAACAAATTTATTTTTGTATGTATGTAATGACATATTTATATAGAATAGTCTCATTATATAAATATATATCAAATAAATATTACAAAAAAAAAAAAAATGAAATTCACTTTATTTCAAAATGTTCATCATAAAAAGTTTGAAAACACAAAGTAATTATAAATAATAGAGAAAAAACACTTGACTCAAATTATGAATTAAAAAATTCTTTTTCCTTTTTTTAGATATATTTTAAATTTTGATCAGCATCAAACTATAAGATTCAGAATGTATAAAAAAAATCATATTCTAAAGGAGTTAATTGAGTTATTTTGTATGACTTTTTTGAGTATTAGTTTACATGGAAAAATATTTAAAATATTTTATATTGTTGAATATTACAAATAAGAGTAATTGAATTTGTGTTATCAAATATAAAAATATATAAAAAAATGTAAGGATAATTTACAGCTTTCTATCTGAATGTAATATGATTTTTTTTATACTTTAATTTTATTTTTTTTGTCATTTTTATAATTTATTTATTAAAATGTTATTTTAAAATTTAACCCTAGTAGTTATGTTTATATTATTGCATCGTATATTTTTTATTTATATATGTTAATGCTTTTCTCATATTTATGGTTCATACATTAATTTGTGTACTCATTAGAAAATTCACTTCTAAAAGAATTTTTATTTTATTTTTTAGAACTGTGATAGATATATGCATGTATGTCCTAGTTATCTGTTGTACAAACAAAAATTACCAAGTGCTAGAGATTGTTGTAGATTGTGGATAACTTAGTATGTCACTTACCTAAAATATTAGTGTCCTATATTGCTTTTCCTGGTATATCTTATATATGCACCAAGTTTGAAACAATTCTATTGAAGTTAAATCTATTAAATCTGCATTTTAAAATTTTATTCTAACTTAAATAATAAAAGTGATTACAAATGTTTACAAACAAACCAAACAAATATTCTAACTTAAATAAAAGCATTTAATAATAATAAATAAATTGCAGAAGACATATATGACAGCAGTTGATAATAATTATGTGGTAGTAATTAAAAATGTTTCTGCATTTTATTTATTATTTAATATTTTTAAAACTTACTGTGATTTATTTATTTATTAAAGATTTTTTTTTTCATGTCTCAAAGCATTAGGCAGGAAGCGAACTCACAAATCTGGGACAACTGCTTGTAAGGCAGCTGTGCTGATCACTAGGCCACCAATGCTTTAAGTTTATATTGTATTTATAAATTTTAATATATATATATATATTACAAAGAAATCAAGTCATATGCCACATGACCTAATTTAACAAGCTTGGGATATTCTGAAAAGCTTAATACATGTAGTTTAACATCATTTTGATTTCATCTTAGCACTGTCAGTTTATTCTCTCTCTCTTAGCCTTGGGCAGTTAATTTTGTTTGGCTACTGTCTTAATAAAAGGTGGTTGTAACTTTTTAATTAAAACAAATTAACAACTGAAAGGTCCACATATTAGATATTTTCATTTGTACATCATGTCCAGATGTGCAGATTTTTTGGGCACAAAGATGTTTCACTACTGGAGCAAAATACCAAGATAATTAATTAAATTTATATGTAAATAAAATTGTTTACTTTTTCAAATCATTTTATCATTAGAAATACATTCTGGGTGTAAAATTTTTTATTTAGATATAAGAGAAATAATTCTTTACTTAAACTTATTTCTGGCAATTACTCAGGCTCCATATATATATATACTCTTATCATTACATTAAACACCATTTTTTTGTGATAGTTAATAAAACTTATACGCAAATGTTTAGATATCCAAATCACTTTATTCTTAGAAGCACATTCTGACTATAACTTATTGTGGCAGTTGCTTTAGTCTTGAAATATATTTTGTATATACGCTACCATTGCACAAAATCGAATGGGCTGATGCACTTTCATCACTATAATTAATAAAATTTATATGTAAATAAAAATGCTTAGATTACCCAATCATTTTTATTTAAATATCATAATTTATATAAAAAGTAACATATTATTATTAATAATTTATTTAAAAATACAACTTATTTAAAAATATTGCTTCATAATTACAGTAATTCTGTATATGATGAAATTATCTTTATCAATAATATTTTACAAACTTTAAATGTATTGTTTACTTGGTAGTACTGATAGAGTATCCATCTCTGAAATATTAGGTCTGGTACAATACTGTGTTGTGTTAAAAAAAAAATTATGGTATTATCTTTCTGATTTTGTTATTATCTGTATTATTTTTTCATAGATTTTACTAAATAGCTTTTTCTATTTTTAATTATGATATTATCTTTTTTTAAATACAGTATTATCTTTTTACTTGTTCTCTAGCTAAAAACTTATGATTCATAATCCACACTAAGATGCAAATCTAGGCAAAACAGAATGACTAAAAAAACATAATTTTTAAAGATATTATTGCACACAAAAACTATGACTAAACAAAATAAAATACAAGGGGTTTTACTGGCTTCTACAAATTTATTGAATAAACAATTTAGGTATGAAAATTTAAAATTCTTCCCTTAAATAAATCCCTAATTGTCAAACTGTATAATGAAATATAGTATATATAATATGACTTAGTTGTTAATAGGCATTAAATACCAAATAGTGCATTTTATTATTGAATGGAAAAAAGAGAGGCTATTTTTATCAATAGAAAATATAAACAAGTTATTTGTGAGAGGCAGGATTTTTAAAATGTATTTTTGTCATGTTGTTGCTAATGGAATTACTTACAACCAATTTTTTAAAAGGATATTTCATACATTATTATAACATCTATACAACTTAACTTGTGACAACTCATTTGGAAAAAATATTTACAAAATTATTTATCTACACTAGTGGAGAATCCAATTGTTTGATTTTTTCCTTATTATAATTTATCAATAAATGCTATGTGTGTGTGTATTCACATATACATGCAATAATAATGTAACTATTATAAATGAATACAAGTATGTGTGTGTATGCTTATTAACAGATACACGCAATAATAATGTAACTATGACAAATATTCAAGTATGTGCGTGTATGCTAAAAGCATCACTGAAACGATTAAGGTTGGTCAGAGATAACCAGACTGACCACTTTGTACCTCGTGTCATGGGATGACCAATGGAAATAGAGAGTGTTACATCCGGTATGGTGGGAACAAACAAGGTCAGACTTGCTAGGTGAAGTTGAGGGATGGATGCGTTTTCCTGAGTGCACAGACACTATTTCACTTTCAGCTCGTCTCGTGGAGAGGTCTACCTCTGAACATACTAAGGTAGACCTAGGGACCATTACAGGTCATATAGACTTTAATATTGTTTATTGTAAGCCTGCGGGCCTTTAAGACAAGAGTTGTATAATAATGTGTTAGTCAGTTTACCTTTGTAATAATTGTATTATATATTAATCCTTGTATATGTATTTAAACCTATTAACTCCACTACCGTGTTCGTCTGTTTAATTATATAATTACTTGTCGCTGTTGGTGCGATAAATCTCACTCGAACCTCGACCATATACATATCCGACTAGTACTGGATATTGCACTGGCGCAGTCATAACAGTTCAATTTGAACCCTAGCAGTCTGCTGACAACCAAATAAGTCAGGCAGAATTATTGAAGTAGCGAATGAACCTACGGTATTAAACGAGTTAGTTACATAAATTGCTTAAAATGCAATTGACAATATCCGAGTTTGACATCAGAGAGGCAAATGAGTGGCCCCTGTACGTTCAACAGATTGAAAATTACTGTTTTATTAACAGAGTAGAGGAAGATGCGTATAAAACAGCGACATTATTACGTTTTTCAGGAAAAGGGGTCATACAAATAGCTAACAGATTAGCAGAACCCAACACTCCTGAAAAATTAACCTACGATGAGTTAAAACATCATTTGTCAAATTATTTTAATCCTTGCCCATCTAGGCACATCGCCAGACTTCATTTTCGAAATCGCCATCCAGGCAGAAACGAAAATACACAGGATTATGACTCAGCCCTACGCGAACTCACAAAAAACTGCTGTTATGATTCATATTTAGAAAAAGCGCTACTGGAACAATTCCTATGTGGAATGAATAGCGACAGTTTGAGGCAGCAGTTACTGGCTGATGAAGACATAAATTATCGTGAAGCTATCAAACGCAGTATCGCTCACAAAATAGTAGTAGAGCAAGCAAAAGAATTTGCTCTGAAAAAAGGCGTTGAAAGCGATCAAACAGGAATATTTGGTGTTGAAAAACTCAACAAAGGGTCTTCCGATAACAAAATTATTAAACCGACAAATAAAAGTCGAACAAAGTGCTATTGTTGTGGAAAACTAGGTCATATATCTAAAGATTGCTATTTCAAACACGATCGATGTAGACTGTGTAAAAAAATAGGTCACATGGCAAGAATGTGTGAAAATAGAACAGTTGACCAAGTTAACGGAAATAAAATACAAAGTATTAACCCTTTGAACGATGATTATATAATTGGCCGAATGAGTTAAAAATCAAAACTTGTAATTGGCCAACTCACAACTTTAACAAAATCTATTGTTAAAATAGATCACTTTTAATAATATAAATACGTTAGTTTCATTTGTAAAAAGTATATTACTGAATTGGCAGATTACGAAAGCAAACGAAAATCTTTTCAAAAATAAAATTTGATTTATAATTTAAAAAAATATTCAATTGCGGTGAAATAAAAGTAACCGCTATTCAACCAACCAAAAAAGATTGCGTTAGCAATCTTTTTTTTTTTTACTTTAACGTTACGATCAATATGTAGCAATAAATAAATAATTCTTGGTAATATCTTAACTATTTTTCTAAAATAATTTGATTTTTAGTATTATTTTATCAATAATAATTTGTAATTCAATTCAAATATTGTTTAAAATGTTGTAAACATTCGTTTATCATTTTCGTAATAAAAATCAAAACGAACGTAACTTTTTACTTTTTGGCAGCCATTTCCCTTTCTGACAGAAGTGGGACAGCCAATAAGATTCAAGAAAAGTTGGTGAGGAGGTGGTGCTTTGGTTTTGTTTGACATATATGGTCATTTTTATTGATTTTTTACTTGTAAATTTATTCTGAAGAGGGCACCATCTTACAGAACTTTTGATTTTCTTTCTAATGACGTATCATATGTATACGTGGGATAAAAAGTAGCTGATTTAGAGTGATGTCAAATCTTCTCATTTTTAGACG
The DNA here is from genome assembly GCA_028023455.1 of Epiperipatus broadwayi. Lineage (NCBI taxonomy): Eukaryota > Metazoa > Onychophora > Udeonychophora > Euonychophora > Peripatidae > Epiperipatus > Epiperipatus broadwayi. Next base: position 10,253,625 of record JAQFVV010000004.1, read on the forward strand.
AGTCATGCATTATAAGAGTTAATAAAACTAAATGTAATATTGTTATAAATAATGTTATAAATCAAGCACAGAAATTTATGACTACTGTGAAAGTTTATGGAAAACCCCTGTCAATGGAAATAGACAGTGGTAGCGGCATTTCTTTAATATCTGTAGCCGACTGGAATTCGATCAGGGCGGAAATAAGAGAGCCCCCTAGGCTTAGCAATACTAAGCTTAGAGCATTGGACGTAAATGGTAAAGAAATAAAAATTAAGGGTGTAGTCCAAGCTCATATTACTAGTAATAAAGGCAACATTTCAATCTTGCCACTATATATTGTACACGCCCCCATAAACCCTCTCATTGGTCATGACTGGTTTACAGAACTCGGAATTGAAATCTCATTGGTCAAAAAAATTGACAGTGAAAAAGACATAAAAGATCGTTTCCCTAAACTTTTTAATGGCAAACCAGGAATGATTAAAACTAAACCTGTCACTGGAAATGTCACCAGAGGCCATGCCAATAATTTGCAGACCTCGAAAGGTCCTGTTCGCCCAAAAAGAAAAAGTAGTGAAAGAAATAAATGAGCTAGTGAAGAACAGAATTCTAGAACCAACAGAGGAGACAGAGTGGGTGACTCCTCTGGTCATGATCACCAAACCTAATGGACAGATCGCTTGTGCGGTGATTATCGCATAACTGTCAACAAATCTCTAAATAAACATGCCTACCCCATCCCAAACTCCAGAGAAATACTAGCATCACTGCAAAAATCCAAATATTTTGCTAAATTAGATTTAGATGTGGCCTTCCATCAAATTCCAGTAACAAATAAGGCTTCCGAAATTCTAACACTGACTACTCATGTGGGTCTATTTAAATGCAAATGCCTCCCATTTGGCATAGCATCCGCTCCCAGTATATTCCAAGCAAAAATTGAAACTCTGCTTTCTGGATGCCAGGGCGTTATCCCTTATTTTGATGACATATTAATTACTGCAAGATCAGAAAATGAATTGCATAGTCGTCTAACTACTGTCTGTCAAAGGCTAGAAGAGTTTGGAGCAAAATTAAATATGCAAAAATGCATATGGAAGGCCACTGAATTAAAGTTTTTAGGGCACATAGTCTCTAGCTCTGGGACAAGGCCATCTCCCGAAAAGGTCAAAGCAGTGTCAGAAGCTAGAAGGCCTAGTAACGTAAAACAATTGCAGGCTTTTTTGGGTTTGGTAAACTATTTTGAGAACTTCCTAGAGGGCAAAGCTCACATAGCCAAACCATTATACGAGCTACTGAAAAAGAATCAGAAATGGAAGTGGGATTTGAGAACTTCCTAGAGGGCAAAGCTCACATAGCCAAACCATTATACGAGCTACTGAAAAAGAATCAGAAATGGAAGTGGGAAGCAACACAAGAAAGGGCTTTTCAAAATACTAAAGCTTTACTTGTATCAAACAAATTACTGGTACACTATAATAGCAATTTTGAGATAACACTAACGACTGATGCATCAGAATATGGAGTGGAGGCAGTAATATGTCACCCAGCTCAATCTGGGGAACGTCCTATAGCATACGCATCATGCACTTTGTCCAAAGCTGAAAAAAATTATAGTCAGCTGGACAAAGAAGCGCTAGCCATAGTATTTGGAATTCGTAAATTCCACCAGTATATTTATACGGTCGTTATTTCAAAATCATGACAGACCACAAACCACATCTGGGAATTTTAGGCATCAAACAAATTCCGGAACACCTCAGCCCATGCATGTTGAGATGGATTAACATACTCTCTGGGTATGATTACAGTCTGGAATATAAAAAGGGAAAGACTATTGGTCACCCGACGCGTTATCCCGAATGCCTGACAACTCAGAGAACACTACAAGCGAAATAGAAATCAATTACATTGACACGCTTCAAAGCCAGACTCTTAATAGCCAAAAAGTAGCAGCATGGACCAATGAAGACGCTGGCTACAAATGGCTGATGGCAAAAATTAGAAGAGGCTGTCCAGCACAACGTCCTCCATTTTTGCACATAGAGTTATGGAAAGCTATCAACATGTAAAGGTTGCATTCTTAAAGGCGATCAGGTCCTAATACCAAAAATAGGCAGATTGCACATGCTAAATTTATTACATAAAGGTCATCCAGGCATTGTCAGGGCAAAAGTGTTAGCCCGTAGTTATGTATGGTGGCCGAGAATCAGCACTGATATAGAAACATTCATAAAAAAATGTTCTAGCTAACCCCAGCAAAATATGAAGCATGGAAAGAAGCAGAGAAACCTTGGCAGAGAATTCACATTGACCACTGCAGTCCAATCCACGGACAATTATTTCTGGTAGTGGTCGATGCCTACTCAGGATGGTCAGAATATAAAACAGTGAAAAACACAAGTTCGGATGAGACACTGAACAAGCTCATGGAAATTTTTTCATATCACGGGCTACTGGAAACCCTCGTATCCGATAATGGAACCGGTTTTACATCTGAAAAATTTGCCGAATTTATGCAGGAATGGGGGATTAAACACATCCTTACCCCCCACCCCCCCAATCAAATGGACTGGCCGAGAAAGCGGTACAAAGCTTAAAGTCATCCATGAATAAATTGGGAAAAGGAAGACTCCAAGAGGCAATTTTCATGGCGTTGCTATATCAGCATTCCACACCCACAGCTAAAACGGGCAGATCACCTGCATAAAAATATTTAGGCCGGAAGTTACGCACAAAACTCTCAGCAATAATGCCATCAAAAGAGCATCAAATGCCGATTACAGTAAACAACAAATTTTCACCTGATGAACGAGTCTGGGTGAAAAATAATTTAAATAAATCGTGGACTCAAGCATATGTTGTATGCCATTTAAGTAAACAAGTGGTTGCTGTCCATATGGCAGACGGCAAAATATTACATAAGCACATTAACCAATTGTGCAAGAGTGCAATAACAGAATGCACTCCGCAATTGTTTAAAAGTAATTATGACAAAGAAAATGATACTCACTATGAAACTAAAAGTGAAACAGAAATCATTACTGCTGACGAAGAAAATCAAAATAGTGAAGAAAATGAAATAGACACAGATGGTGAAACTAAATCACCCCCACGTGCAAAGAGGAGAACAAAAATTCCCCTCCGCCTGCACGATTATGTGTTAAGTTCAGAGAAGAAGAAATGAAAAAAATATATTTTTTTAGAAAAGTATGTCGCTGAACTTGGGGGAGGCGTGCTATGTGTGTGTGTATTCACATAAACACACAATAATAATGTAACTATTATAAATGAATACAAGTATGTGTGTGTATGCTTATTAACAGATACACGCAATAATAATGTAACTATGAAAAACATTCAAGTATGTGCGTGTATGCTAAAAGCATCACAGAAACGATTAAGGTTGGTCAGAGATAACCAGACTGACCACTTTGTACCTCGTGTCATGGGATGACCAATGGAAATAGAGAGTGTTACATCCGGTACGGCGGGAACAAACAAGGTCAGACTTGCTAGGTGAAGTTGAGGGATGGATGCATTCTCCTGACTGCACAGACACTACTTCACTTTCAGCTCATCTCGTGGAGAGGTCTACCTCTGAACGTACTAAGGTAGACCTAGGGACCATTACAGGTCGTATAGACTTTAATATTGTTTATTGTAAGCCTGCGGGCCTTTAAGACTAGAGTTGTATAATAATGTGTTAGTCAGTTTACCTTTGTAATAATTGTATTATATATTAATCCTTGTATATGTATTTATGTATATAAACCTATTAACTCCACTACCGTGTTCGTGTGTTTAATTATATAATTACTTGTTGCTGTTGAGTGTGCTAAATCTCACTAAAACCTCAACCATATACATATTCGACTAGTACTGGATATTGCAATAAACAAAAGAAATTGCAAAGTGTGATATAAAAGTTTCTAAAATTTATCAGATTAACAATATAAGGTGAAAATTAGCGCGACTGTCTTGCACTTGCAGGCAGTTGCCTGGGTTGTGAGTTCGCATCCCGGCCGATGCTATGACACTTAAAAAAAAAAAAAATTCCTCCCTTACATAAATGTAAAGTAAATCCTGATTATATAACGTGATTAAGTTTTTAAACTGAAATAACAAGCATACAAAAAAAATATTCTATTACTGAGATTCTGAAAGACACAAAGTAAAAAACAAGGTGGTTAGAGTCAATCTAATTAAAATTTATTGCTATTTATTACATTGTGACCACCAAAGTCAGGGAAGTTAATATATAAATAAAAAGGTAAAAATGTAAATAATTATAAATTTTTAATATTCTGTTGTGTCTTTTGTTAAACAAAATTATATAGAATTCATTATTTTAATTAACTAATTTTATTTTATGGGTGGTGGAGGTGTTATTTCTATATGATAAAAACATATAGATATTTAAAAAAATAAATAATACTTGCAAATATAGATATATTAAAATTGCACAGATTGGTACTTCTAATATACAAATAATTATTTATTTATTATAAATATGATTTTGTGCAATTTTATTGAATCAATATTTAAGAAAATAAAATAGAATATATATAATGCAAAAAGAAAAATATTGTTTTTTTTCTATACTTTATTGTGAATCCACTAATAACATCATCCTAATTTTATTATCTTTTGCATATTCTGATTCAATACATAAAAATGCTAACGAAGAGCTGATTTCATATTAGTGTAACCAGAACATTCTGAAATGCATAAGCTTGTGGTTAAGACCTGTAGAGGTCCCTACCTTCGCATTTTCAAGTGTACATGCTTTAGGTTTATTGCCTTAGTAAATAATTCTTAGGTAAACAATGTAATGGAAAAATCTGCATTACCACATATTTGATATTCATTGTAGGACTTATAAATTAAAAAGCAAAAAAAGTAAATAATTTCATTTAGCATGTGATAAAATATTTTAATTTTCACAAAAGACATAAATCAAGCAGACCCAGGGTCTTGATAAATTTGAGATCATGTGTCATTGCAATGCACTCAGACCAGCTCTGTTCATGAGACTACAAGTGTTGAAATTTATCTTGCACAAAGGCACCTCAGACTTGCTCAGTGGGCATGCATATCATTAAATATTAAATTATATACATGTATAAATGGAAATATACTAATTTATCAATAAGTTATGGGTAAATAATAGTACATCTATAAATGATAACAAATAAAGTGAATCCACTCATTCTTTATTAAACTTTTAATCATTATTAGCTTTCGTTTACTGAAAGTTGAGAAATTAAAATGGGATAATGTATTAACTTGATTTAAATGTGGTATACTAATTTAAAAATTATAATTGAGCAAAAAATGTTGGATTCATTATTTTATTTTTAATAACCTTTGTATTTACCTTTAGAACTCATTTAAAGGTATAATTATTTCTGTTTTAGTTAAACATCAATTTGTGAATGTAAATCCATTTATCCATAAACTATTGACAAATAACATCCATATGCTGATAAATGATAAAGAATAAAGTAATTTACTGACATTGCTGGAAATCAGACTTAAAATAAGGAAATGTTTTATAAGTGAAAAAAAATCTGTATGTATTTACAAAATTAGATGATTTTTATTTACACATAAGTTTTGTATGCACAGACATTCCACTCCTCCCTCTCCTCTAAAAATAATGGACTCAATAGCATATACAGTCTCTAAACATTACAGGTAGTATGGTATACATGATGTTTTGAGAATAACACTCTCTTTCCTCTATTGGAATAGTTACACCTTATTTTTCTTTCTTTATCAACTTCTCTTTATTATTCTTTTAATTGATTTTGATCACTATTTAAATCGTTTAATGTTTTTTTAACTACTTCATTTACAAATAAATTGTTTTCCCAAACATCTGGTGAAGTATCTGCAAAAGAAAAGTGGAAGGTGGTTGATGTGTATTGTCACTTCCCTTCTATTTTCTAATTTGATAATATATATCTGTTTTGATAACAATTTCCCTATTACAATGGACATCCATTTACTTTTAAGTATATCACATATTCATATGCTTTCTCCTATTTGGAATTTCTTCCAAATTTTTGATTTTTCACTTTTTTACTAATAGCTAGTAATAACTTGGTCAGATGAGTGTGAACCAGATGATACATCACTAACTCTGCTGAAGCTATACTGGGTATAAAATACTGACTATTAAATAGGATCTGCTAATGCTTTTGGTACATTCTTTATTGGAGTTTTTTTTTTCAACATGCTCTTTGAATGTTGAAGTGCTTTCTATGCAAGCCCCGTATTTTCAGATGATAAGGTACAATAAGGATGAGATAATCACTTTATACTGCAAGTAGCATTATTAGTCACTATTATCTCAGGATAAACATATGCCACAAATATTTCCTTCAGTAATGTTATTGTGCATCCCTTAATCATGCTTTTTACTAATTTATATTCAGTACATAGAGATAATGAACCCACTAGTATCAGTATTATTTATCTATTTAAAAGTCCTGTGTGATACAAATGGATATGAAGGGGTCATAGAGCTTTTCCACATTTCCAATTGTTTAGGTGGCAATTTCAGAATGACCTTGAAGAAAAAATTCAATACGTGTTCTGCCTGAGGTGGGGATGAGTATGCGATCTGCCATCAGCATGCATTCTTTGCAAATTGAAAGACCATATCATAGTTCCAAATTGATTTACCACACCTGTAGACATGTTTTACACCAGCCAAATTTAATCCATTTCATGAGTGGAACATATCTTTTGTCTTTTTTAATCAAATGAACTACTTAAAGTTTCAGAGTTTAATAAGTCTATATAGTTAATTTCACTAACTGCACTTTGTTTCTCCTTATTATTAGTTAACCAAGATAGAGTATCAGCAAGTCTGATTTCTTTTCTTGGTTTATAGACTAATTCATAGTCATAGTGTGACAAGATATTCATCCAATATACAGACTAAATTTTTTAAAAAAATTTCCTCAGTGCCAAAAGTTCTCATTAGGAAGCAAGGGTTCATGCAAAACTAAAATCTTTGCCCACATATTTCTTAATGGCAATAACTACTGCTAAGATCACCTTGTCAATTTGGCTGTAATTTTTTTTCAGTTGCTAACAACAGTCTTAAGGTACATGTTATTGGACATTAAAATCCATATCATGGATAGGACATGATTGTTCTGATAATATATTCCAATGCATCAGTTGTTCTTTTAACATCTAAATCAATACATTAATAAACCAACAATCAATCTGCCAGATGTTAAAAGATCTGCTTTTTTGAAGACTGAATTATATTCTCTAGTCCATGTCCATTTTATTTTTAAGAGCTGGTACAATGAATGTAACTTCACTACAAAAACTTTCAGAGAAATTAAACAAACTCAGAAAATCCTGCAATTTCTTTACATTTTCTTATCGTCATTTTACTTGTCGGGATTAGGGTATCTTTCTTTTGCATTTATTATGTGTCCAAAACATTTTATTTCTTTTATAGACCAAATACATTTATTAATTTTTATTTTTGCCCTCACTTTTTCTAAATTTAAGCAGACTGCATCTACTTACTTTTTAAATTCTACCTCGATCTTTGCAGCCACCAAAATGTTATCAAAATAGATAATTAGACCATCCATAGATCTAAAAAGCATATGCATTTTTACTTGGAAAATGTTTAGCTCTATTGTGATACCATAGGGTAACTTGTTACACTTATACAGTCCCCTATAAATAATTAGTGCTAGCATCCTACTGATTTTTCAGTTACTTGTATCTGATGGAATGCAATCTTTAAGTCTATTTTTGCAAAGTAAATGAAACTAATCCTTTGTATAAGCTTGGGATTAGGTATCAATCTTTATTAATCCATTAATTCAACATTACTTTGTAATCACTGCACAATCACAAATTTCTAAATAATATCATTATTGTAAACACTGGTGTGACCAATGTTGAATCTTTAGTTGACATTAAAATTCCTTTGGAAACCATTTCATCAGCATTTTTTCTACCTTCTCTCTCAAGGAAAATGACATTTTGTGAGGCATGCAGTTGACTGATTATGTATCTTTAATCAATTGTGCATCACTCATCATGTTCTTAGCTCCAAATGATCTGGACCTGAATAGACCCAAGTATCATTTTCACATTAGAATGTCTTTATCACATTTATATAAATATCAAGAGGTCAAAACTAGTTTCTTCCTAGCAACAGACTGAAATCTTTATTTACTACATATAGCATAAGTAATTTTACTCTAGCATTTAACTTTACTGGTATTACAACTTTTTCTCATATATATAAATATTTTCTATTGATGTCTGTAGCCATCATGTCTGCATTTTAAAGTGTACACTATTTTTGGTGGTTTTTATTCAATCTTTATTAGATATCAGTGACAAACTGACTCTGTTGTTTACTTTCATCATTATTGTTTAACTACAAATATCCACATCCAGTAATATGTAGTCTATTTCATTGTTATTCAGCATCTTTACATTAACTCTTATAATCTATCCTTCTTCCATATTTGTAGTCCATCTTTTGCTTGTTAATAGTTCTGCACTCTTTTAATATGTGGTCCACTTCAATGTTAGTCAGCATCTTTACATTGACAGACAGCAGCAAAATGTCCTTTCTTTTCACAATTTATGCATATTTTATCTTTGCGTTTGCAATTATCCCTTAAATGTCCAGATTTACCACAAATAGTACATTTTCTCTTTTTTTCTCTCTACTGGGTTTCAGAATATTTTTTCTTCCTTTTGGTCTTGTAAATGAGATTTTATCCAAGAGTTGTGGTGATATATATTTGGGCACATTATTTAGCATAGCTTTATGTTTGACACATTTCTCCATGCCTCATTTATGATTTAGTTTGGGCTCACTTAGCAATACTTTTCTTAAATTTTATTAATAGAGGTTGCTCTAATATTATGTCATTAATTTCAGGGCCAAACTCACAGATCTTAAGCTAATTTTCTTAAAGCTAAATCATATTCCACATATATTTCATGTAGTAGCTACTTTTTTTAAAATCTCAGCAGAACTACCCATTTAGATGTTTACAGAGTAAAATAGGCATTTAGTATCTTGTAGTGATGTTAATTGTGTATACTTCTTCTATATAGAATGTAATATACTTATACGCAACTATAGAAAAGCTTGTTATTTCTATAAATTTAATATGGCTTAGCACTTTCAAGAACTTATGGTGTTCTCATATTCATAGCAAGATGAAATAAAATAATAATAGAGAGATGAGTGTAAATGTATGATAACTTCGGTGCTGATTTAGTACGTGCTCATGGCCGCCATTTTGAATTACAACAACTGCCCAAACCATGCTGGAACATCCAACCGATAAATGACATCGATCAAAATGGCCATTTTCATAAAAAAAAAAAGAAAACCAAAATTGCAATTTTCATAGAAAAAAAAAAACTTATAAGAAAGTTTCTCCAGTTATTTGGGATCAGTTAACCAGTTTGCCACCTGTATTACATCTTGAATACTTTCAGATGCTTGTCTTATACCTTATTTATTAAACATATAATATTCTACATGTTCAACATAATTCTTCCATGAACAACATTATTAATGTTGAATTTCTGAATAGTAGTATTTAATACTGTATTTTCTAATTATATACAAGTTATTCACATGCCATTTTGTTATTGTTATCCAAAGTGTTTATTATTGTTGACTAGTACTATTCTACTATGCCTTGAGGGTCTCTAAGACTAGCCAGGCAGTAATAATACTAAGAACAAGATGGTACACATACATTCATAATATTAATAATAATGAGGTAAAAAACATTAATAATATAATAATCTATAAAATTAAATCACCCAATTTTGCATATATGTTTTCCAATTTAAAAGTCTCTTGTGCATATGTTAACAAATACATATGGTTCTTTTACTCATAACTAATGTTCAGCAATTTAAATATCTTTAGTGGATAATATACTTCTATATACAAATAAACTTTTAAAGTTCACAATTTAAATGCTTTCTTGGCACACCTAATTTATACTTTTACTTAACCATCATTCTGCTATTACTTTTCACTTGCAGTTTGATTGACTTCTGTTAAGTACCCTTTCCTTGGTAATCATTTTAACTGATACAAATACTTCATCTTTTTCATACCCATACTCAACTGCTTGGGGTTTTATTTATACTCTGCTATTTTGTATGTAAGTGGCTTTATTTGCATACAAATTTTATTCAATTAAATTTTCTATTGGGACAATCTCTTTGTACATTTTTCTAGAGTAGTTTGTTTGTTACAAAATTAAATAATCTTTATGTACGTACACAGACATTCCAATTCTGCTTACAAGTTTTTATGTAATATTAGTTAATATTGCATTCTGATATAATTATAATATAATCAATAAAATATTATTTGTTTAAGCACAGATACATCCAAATCACTTTATGATGATATTTCCGCTGAAACACAATGTTCATGACAGAAAATGAAAGAAATATTTAAGAACAATATTCCATTAAAGTATTCACAGAGCCAATACTTTCATTCTTAGTAACTTTGGACCAAAAATTAATGATTCCACCATTAAGTACTTTAAAGTTTCCAAGAACAAAAATTCAGTGACATTGAAATTGTTTTCATTAGATTATTTTACTTTGCAAAAAAAAAAAAAAACAACAAAGAATCATCTAACTGTGAGATTAACTTTTGTTCACCAAAGAGTCCAGTTTTTTTGCTGTAAGCATTATCCTTTGTTCAAATTTCAAAAAGTTCACTTAATGTAAAATTTTTATTTTTATTGTATTTTTTTTATATAAAAAATAAAATAATTACTACTATTATGATGATGACATATCTGCTATGCTGCCATTCCTATTACTGATTTCACAGACATAATGATCTAATTATATTCTTTAATAAACTATTGTTAGAAAACATTTTCTGTTGAAGTCCCTACACAAAATTGCTCAAGGATACAGTCATTTTTAATAAATAAAATCCAGTTACAAAAACATTATTTATTTATTATATTGCTTACTAGAAAATAATAGGTGCTCTTTTAGTATGCAATTTCCGCCATTTTGAATTTCAAAAATGACCCAAAATGCCATCTGACACATCTAAGTGATAAAAAAGTACATGAAAATGCAAAAAATTTAGAACTCTGGTCACGTGACTTGAAAAAAAAAAAGCCCAAAATGAGCCAAATAGATTGCATAATAATAATAAAAAAAGCCGAATAGATTACATGATTAAAAAAAAACCAAAACATAAAAAAATTAGAAACCTGGTCAAGCAAAACTTTACGAAATAGATATGAGATCGCATAATAAAAAAAAAAAGGTCAAAACGCAGAAAATTTACAACTCTGGTCACGTGACTATGATGTCAATTAAAAGCCCAAATAATAATTACAGAATGCTTGGTAGCCAGGCGTCATCACTGTTATTCAACGCCAAAATTTTGCTTACAAATAAAGGAGTAAAAAACATTAAATTCTGTCCATATGAGCAAAAAAAATAATGTGTGCTTGCATACACAAAAGTTTACACTATCACAATTATTACAAGACAACTGTCACTAGGACTGAAGACATTAAAGAAAATCAAAACCATGGAGAGAGAATGAGGTAAAATAAAAGACATATAAAATACTGTTTCTGTTAGAAATCCAATTTATTGTATGAGATAGTAAAAAATTATTTTTCTTGGGAACTGCTTATTAATTATTTGCACTTAACTCCTATATCTAACAATAACCTGAGTTCAGCATTATATTTCAATAACAATTTACTTTTAGTGTTATAATTTATTAGCATCTACAAAATGTTACACGTTCCAATAAAAATCATACTTTATGTAAATTATATTATCGCAATTTTGCACACACACTCATTTTGTATTTACTTACATAGCAAATATAATGTCCTGGTACATTCTTAGCACATAAGGTAATATTTTTTTGAAAGGTTGGATGATGCTGTAAACAATATTCATCACTTGCTAAAATCAATCTATTTTCCTGTAATACTTCACTGTATTGACCTAGAATAAAATACAATTAAAATTTTCTGAAATGGAGCCACGTGTATATAAAGAAGAACACACATATATGTATAATATTTTTATCTTAAAAAAATTTAAATTGCTTTAAAAATTAAACTATTACTACTATTTTTACTATTAATAATAAAAATAATACCCCATGTTTAAAGTCTAAACATCTAGCATTCTGCATTTTTTAAATTTAAGAACGTTATTTTTAGTTTATATACAATTTAATTTTTTTATACAGATATAATCATACATTTCTGGATTAATAGTTTTGTACAACTGTTTGTATGACATGACAGAAATTGCAAAAAAATAAAATAAACCAATATATGTAAAATAACTTTATTACCAAAATATAATAAAGTACTACTATTACTAATATATATTGTAACCTAGTGTTATTGACACTTGGTTTATTTAGCATTATTTCCACAGGAAAACAATGCTATCCTTTTCTAGGAAATAAAAAAGTAAAATAATAATAATATTAAGTGATTAATAAAATATGCTATTTACTCACTTTAACGTGTTTTAAGCAAATAACTAAAAAATTTGGTAATCCAATGTCATTTTGAAGAAGAGCATGAATAATTTAATTAAAATATTAACAATAAGAGCAATTTAATATAGTATAAAAGCACATATTATAAACAGTAATTGATTTTGGATGGGTAGAGGGAGAGTAGATGAGTATCTTATCATAAAGCACAATAACTTCTGATAGTTTTTAAATTATTTTAGATAATAATGTATACAGAATTATACATCACTAATAAGCATTGTTAATTAAATATATTTATTATTTTTCATTATTTGTCAAATTACTTTGTAATCCATTTAAATCATACAGAAAACTATATGACTGTAATAAGTTTTTTTTTCCTTTCTTTTGTTTATGTTATAATTAAATGATTATTTTTCTGTAAGAGGTCGCTAAAAGAAGACCACCAAATTTGAAGAAAGTTTAGTCTGACTTTAGTTTTACAAGGAGGAAGCAGTACTGAAATTCGGTAACAAATTTTTTATTATTTTTTATTGCAGAAATAAATATAAGTCCAGTAAATTTTTAATAATATCATACATGGCTAATCTTATTTGATAAGATATTCTGTTTTCTGTTGCCATCTACCTATTTTAAAGCTTTTTATATGCAAAAATGTACTATCTTATGCTAAAGTTCAAAATGACCGTATTGACTACCGCAATCACGGAAAATGTCATTATATTTAAAATAAGTAAGAGGAGTAATTTCCAGGAAATAATCAATGATTTGTTAACTTTACCTTATTTAATTATCTTTTCGTGGTATAAAAGAAAAATTATAATTAAAAGACATATTATAAAAGCCAAGGAAAGTTAACTAGAAAATTTCGCGCTCTTTCTAAAAGAAATTGTCTGCTTTGAAAATAATGTAAGTTCCCCATGTTAAAATATGTTTTATTCACTGAAAATTATCTAAAAATAATATTAATGATCAATGATATTTACTTATGCACCTGTATATTTTTTAAAAAGAAAATATAAATTTTCTCAAGGCAAATATCGGAAAATTTGTATGTGTGCATTTTACAGAGAATTCCTTATTAAAGACAAATTATAATTCCTAGAGTAGGAATAAAAACTACAAACATTAGTGACTTAATTATAACCATAATATAATGTTATATTATACATCAATTGGAGTCGTTAAAACTTCATATCCACGTAAGTCAGCTGCAGTCCTTATAATAATAATATTTTGGAAAATTTGCGCATTAGTTTTCTTCCTAAGCCAGCTAGCTAAAAATGATACGTATCGCCAATAGTAAAAAAGAAAAGAATTGTATATGTGATCGTCTATCGTCAAATATTCGTCATGTTAAAATATGTATTGTTTTCTTGGATCCCAAAATTATATCAGTTAATTCAAGGAAGAGTTAACATCCAACGCTGCTATGTTTCCTTTGCCTAATTTATTAATTGCACCAGAATGGAGGCAACTTTTATATAAATGAAATAATAAAATGTGTTTCTTATTTTAAATTTGCTTCGTGAACTACGAATGGATCAAGTTCTTTATCTAGATAAATTGCCCAACGGAAAAACATTTTTCTAGTGAGATAATAAGCACTTGTTAAGTAATGATTTTTTTACTAATTTGTAAAATTATGTATTTTTTTTTATATCAACAGGTGAAAGGCTGTATAGTCAAGTAATATTTAAATGACCTTGTAATCATAAAGGTATGTTTTCATGTAATTATTCTAGGTTAGATTTATATTTGACATGAAAAAAAAAATTTTGTTTTATAAAATGTGTTTACTTATGATATGCAATTATGGGTATAAATTTATATGTTAGATGCATAAAAGAAAAAAAATTTAGATACTTAATAGGTAAAATATCTAGTTAAAATTATCAGAAGTAATTAAAGAGAAGTGCTATACAGGATATTACTTATTTAAAGTTTGAAACAAATTTATACTATGTTAATTGAGGAACTTATTCCCAATTATTCTTTATTAACGCATTCACTTGATTTAGTGTTCAAGATACTATACTACCTATTACTTGTTGAATGTTTCTTTGGCAAAGGTGAAAATTATTATGTTTTATTCTGTGATATCCATTGATTTCAGACGTTGATCTAAGTATACCCTGGAACATAAATTTAGAGTAATTAGTGTATTTGCTTGTCTTGCCCCGATATAGCATTGGTATATGCTTAAGATTCGCATAAGTAATAATTGTAATGTCTTTATTTTGTGGGATGGAAAATGATCTCCCCAAAAGCTTTATTTTCCATGAGGGGAATAGATAAATCTAGTATTTGGGTATGTTTATAACCCAAGTGATCGCTTCTCAGAGTTAGGACGATCAGTAATTTATATCATATTTAGTGTATTTCATTCGTTAAAATCCCAGGAGAGGATTATATTTGGCGTGTGTTCCTATTATGCCCAAGTAAGAGGCAAGGACCCACCAAACTATTTTAATGTAGTAGTTAACTCTACAGACCTTCAGTGTTATTCCATATTTTTCATGAAAAAATAGAGATAATTCCACCACGAAAGGTGTTGATTATTGTGTTTTGTTTAGAAAGTTATGGCAAGATAACGGGTGTATTGAAGGTTAATTCCTCACGATCCATTTAGTATAAATAGCGTGCTAGTATATATGATCAATGTCTGGATTGTGCGGCTGAATAGTGCTGGTAATCCACACGTAAGTCAATGGAGAGAGTAAGTTTAAAATTGCGTGATTTAGAAATTTTTATTTGCCAATGGAGGGTTCAAATACTAGGTTTAATTCGGGTTAATGATTAAGTAGCACTCACAATATAACTTATACTGAGAAAAACAGTGTGTATAACAACTTCAGTTGTTATTAAGGTAAAAATTAAAATAATAAGTGTAACTTCTGATAAATAACCCATAAATTATAATAAGTTATCTAAATAAAAACTATCATTTAATTAAAGATATGATAATAAAAATAGTTTTTTTTTTTATATTGCCTAGAATCAGATTGTTTTTATTTTAAAACAAATAGTTAGTTAATAAAGTTAAGCAGCCGTTCATATAAGATACACTAAACGGATGAGTTGATGTATCGATAATAATATTTATTTTGTTATATTCAATTTGCATAAATGTAAAAAGAAGATGAAGAAGTAGTTCGAATCCAGGTCTAAAAGTATAGACGAATTAATGTTAGTTATATTTTGTTTTATCCATATGGGATCGAATAAATTGTATATGTTTGTTTATTATGTTAATCATAAAGGATAGTTTTGTTAAACTGTAATAGTAAATCATAATCTTGTTAAAATTTAATAATAAATTATAGTCTTGTTACAAGTTGTTTTGAGTCATTTTTCTTGTGTGCTAAATAAAAGTGTATTTGCATAATACTTGCAATACGTTCTTGAGTCCAAAATCATTTATGAAATCTTAAATTCAATACACCAGATAGACAATTGTAGGCAGATCAGAATATTTCATTATATTTTAATTTAATAAGAATTATTTATGGAATTGGAAACTTCAGACCAAGACATTTTATTTTATATGTGTGTAAAATGACTTTATTCCCAAACTAGTCGCCTTTGTTGCACATTATTTCGTACACTTTTAAGTGAAGTGTCTGAGTAATAAATCTTAGTTAAATTATTGTGTTGTCATGGATAATGGAAGGACACAAAAGCACCCTTATCTTTTCATCATTCCGACTGAAATTCTGGATTAAAAGGGCTGTATTATTCAAAATTATGCGTTGTTATTGAATATAGTTATCATCTCGTTAAATATTATAATAGTTGATATGTGGATGAAGACACCTGGAATTTAAATAAGGTAAATGTTTCCTATAGCCGACCAGAATGTCAGTCATATGCGACAACACAATACTGTCAAGCATTTTATTAAATATAACAGAGAACCCTGAGATTAGTGTCATTATTATTAAGTGCTCTTAAATTAAGAATTGATTCATTATGATCAATATTACAAGCGTGGCATGGCTTAAGAGATTGAAACTTCTAATTGTATAATAATAAAAATATTGAGATCATATTGGCAAATTAATGAATGTTTTATTTTAGTCAGTAATATTAACAATGACATGAAATCATCATCATCATTGTCGAACAGTGCAAGTACTTACAGCTCAGAGAATGTGTTTTGGATAGAAAAAAAATGTTAGTTTTTTTTTTTTTTAATTTATTTTATTAATGATAATTTTTTTTAATTCTATCTCTGTCTGAACTGCATATCGCTGTAGCTGAATTATTATAACTAACCAAACGTCGAGCTATATTAGGTAAAATAAAGATGGTTTGTTGCCCGAATCATAGACGGAAGCGTTTAGGCTTTCCGAATTCTCTTTCATAATAATAGAATCGTTTGATGGGTTCCGAATTCTCTTACCATTTTTATACGGAAGCGATTAGGCTTCCGAATGGATTTAATAGAAATGAATTCTTTTAATAGGTTAGAATATATATATGGAGAAAACATTTCAAGCATTAAATATATATATAACCTTAGTATATTTTTCTTCCTGGACATCCTTGTCAGAGATAACGTTTATATTCAAAATAAAAAAGATGTACATGTTCCAAAACGCAATCAACCAAACAATGTTCCGTTTTTTGTTAATTACGGTGTCTGTGTTATCTGTAACCCATACCTCACCAATTGTATTCCATTTTTTGTTAATTACGGTGTCTGTGTTATCTGTAACCCATACCTCACCAATTGTATACTTACTGTCACCATATTTACTACAAAACATCTACATTTCTTTAGGTTCAAAAATGATCAAAAATTCTTTTCATGCTCCAAAAATAACTATGACACACACACATATAATGTAATGATGTGAAAATAAATGTTCGTCGAGTAATAGAAATCACTATCATTAAAAATGAACAGGGAGATAATACTGGAATCAAACAATGAACAAGTTATAATTCACCACCATCATTAAAGGCAAAGTTATAATTCACCACCAGCATTATTAATCAATACTCAACCTTTTGAGTGAATCTAAAAGAGAAGCATAATAAAATCTGAGTCTCATTATCATTCAGACAATGCCAAACTTAAGGCATATTATAAAAAAATAAGTCATCAAAATTTCTTCTGCACAAACATATATGACTGGTAAGAAGATATCTAATATAAGAATCATAAAAATACTGGGATTTTAATATCATGCTGATCATCATCAATGTTCATGGCCATCTGCTATATTGATCATAATGGCCATCAATAAATTAATTTTAAAATCTATAAATAAAGTGAAATGAGTAGACTTTAAGGGTAATCCCTATCTTTGCATTATGCAGGCACTTCTCTGGCTATCCACACACACATTTCACACCTATATATTGTAATACTGTTATACTCAAAACTAGTGTGGAATTGCAAGGATTCAGAATCTGCAACTATGAACAAGAGAAAATGCACGTATAAAACTTAAACTATTTACATGAAATAATTTTACTGAGATAATGTATAAATTCTTTAAAGTACAACTTTATGATGAAATCAGCCACACATACTACTAATTCACAGATTAGAAGGCTAAAAGGATAAAGGGCATCCACAAAAAATAATTTTTAAAAACTATTTTTTTAAATAATTATTTAATAAAATTAACTAATAAATAAAAAAATTCAAAGAAATGTTGAATAATTAAAAGTTAGCACATAGTTTCATACAATTCACATGATTTCTGTAGCAAATGTAGTATTATTCCTTGTTGATTCTTTGTAATTAATAAATATTTAATCTAAATAAGTTATATCACTTTAAGATAATTGAAACTGAAAAAATATTCACAATAAAGAAAAGAACAAATAGACTAACTTAAATCTCCTTTTTTTTAAAAAAAAAATAGGATGACCCCCCCCCCCCACATTTAATTATCTCAAGAGTAAGTTGAAGTTTTCTTATAATTTTCAGCAATTCACTCCTTAGTAAGAATTTTCACAAGCTTTATATTGAAAAATGTGTATTTTTCTTTATACATTATAATATAAAATTTTAGTTAAAAAAAATTCCATAGATGGCAAAAAAATTGACAATTTGGCAAAAATAATGGGGATTTAGCTTTGCCTTCTATCCACCTTGACAACTGGCTCTTTTGTAATCTGACATTTTTCTGATGTCACCATTTTATGATATTGTTTAGAGAAAATAGTATGAGCAACAAACAATGTGTTTATTCAAAATTTAATTACAATTGCAGATTGTTTTAATCCAATAATTTATGCAATAATTATTGAAAATCAATAACATCAATTATTAATAATTTATTTTGAACAGAAATATCTTATTTTCAAAAATAGAATGTTATATTATCAGACAATGCAAATATACCCTGAAGCTATTTACAAGTTTAGCTTCCTATGTAATCAGTCTAAATATATTAACAAATATGAAAATATATATTTTGCAATAAATATTGAAAAAAAAATAAAGTTTTAAAGCCAAAGACATTAGATATAAGAGAAATAAATAAATATTCATACAGATGTTTTGAAAAAAATTACAAATAATGAAGATTTTGTTCATTTTAAAAAACCAAAATAATCTTTTGATGATGTAAGAAGCTTTTTGTTTTGATTATGATCTCATTTTTAAATATTTTTAGGAATAAAATGTAAATATTCAGAAATTTGTATCAGTAGCAAACAAAAATATCTATCAAATGAAGTCAAATTTATTATTTTCTGACAAGTGATAATGGTTTAATCTTAAACTCAATGTTGAATGTTTACAATAACAGAACAAAAGAAATTGATGACTTAGAAAAGGATAAGAGATGGTGATCATGTGAAACTTAGAAAAGAGTTAACATTATGAGAAAAATAAAACATGTTTAAAAAAACTAAAAAAATATTGTTTTCTATTGGCAGTTCTTTCTTACATTATATATATAAAAATATTAAATGTAGATGTGCACACTACAATATCTTATTATCATGGTTATTTGTTCCATTTGTCCTTAGGTAGTTACAGATTTCAGTTTAACAATTATTTCACTTCATATTAAGATAGGTTTCCAGTGGAATAATTTTTCCATTAACTTTTGCATTATTGTAATTTCACATTATGAGAGTGTACAGTTTAGAAAGCACCTCTTCTCATATTAGCCTTTTCTTCTTGTATCTCCAAACTTTCAGTATAATAATTATTTTCCTTTTGGTGCTTACATTTGTCTTCCTTTTTTCTAGTATAATAGTTTCCATATCAGATTAATATAAGTGGAAGCAGTGATTTTTAATAAATACCTAGGATTTATTAAAACATTCCCAAGAATATTTTCCTTCTCCTACATTGATTACAGAGATGGCATGGTAATGAAGCTCAGGTTCTAACAAATTCCATTTCACAAATTAATTTTTTAAACTAGTAGTGAGGCCAGTCAAACTTCAGACTATAAGCTTAACAGGATTTACACTGAAGTCTACTGACTTCTTCCCATCTTTAATAAACATTTTTCATATCCATTGAATAATATAGATTATTCCAGCACTAAGCCTCAACAAATTGATTTTATTTTAGAAGGTTAAGCTGTCAGTAGCTATCACCAATCTGCAAAGGTCTTCACAAGCATGGTGGGAGTTTTTATTTGAGAAACCTAGTAGCTTTGTATAGTATAAGCAAACATTAATGAAATTCTACTGCAATGAAGATGACCAAGAAAGCATAAATCATTAAGTCTCACAAGAGAAATATTCAGATGAGCCTTACATACCATTCTTTAAAAGTCAAGTAGCCAAACTTCAAGCTGTAATGGTATGTCCATTATCAGACAAATAGGTCATTAGAATTGTAAGACATACCTTTCCAAGTCTGGTGGAGCATCTGTTGGTAGTCACAGTATGTATGATTACTAAACAGGTGGCAGATTTACTCAGTGCTTTTGATAATAACTTGACTGATAATGAGAAGGATATACTTAAACTCTGAATATGTTCCCTTCCAGGAATAATGAACATCACACAAATGCATTAGGATTAAATAAAAGAGAACAATTGTCTACACCATGGCATATGATAAAGTGGAGAAAATCCACAGATAGCAGGGAGAAAGCATAAGTGATACACAGATTAGGAAGCATATCCAATATAAAGACTGATGAGAATCTATGGTAATCATCTTCCCCATGTGGGGGTCAAACCAAAATCAATGTAAAGCTGAATAATCCAAAAACTATCAGGTCTCTCAAGAAAATGTACCTGAATTCAAGACCCAAGAATGGAATAGAAGAACAACATAGAAAGTAAGACCACCATTAAAAAAATATAGCTTAATTTGTGAATGGGAAGAAAAGAACCTAATTTCTCTTTGCAAAGTTACCCCAAGATTCCAATGCAATTAAATCACATGAAGGCATGTGTTTAATTTAACTCAGGCAACCATATATTGGTGATGTCTAAAAGCATATGTAAAGGTACTGGCAACAAGAACCATAATTTTCAGCCTCCCTTTGAAATTAATACAAGTGATACTATCTAATAGCAGAAGTGCCAAATTAGGCAACAAGCAATTCTGGGTTCAAATAGAAATGGGAACAAATATATATCTCAGGTGCTGCTAGTCCTAAAGGGATGAGTCCATAATGTTATTTAGGGGTCCAATTTCATGCATAAAAATGTTAAATTACTTGTGAGGGTGGGGTTGTAACATTCTGGTTAAAAGACTTGTATCTATCAGTTGAAGCAGGTTGTATACAAAATGAGGTCAAGTGACGGAAAGTGATTGCCAAGCTTTAGGAGTGACCATGTGCAAAAATAAAAATGGCAAAATAGATTTGAAAAGATTTTCTTTATTGATACCAGTCCAATCTTTCCAATATACATGGAGTTATCAAAGAGTATGAACATTGGATTAAGATAATAAATACCCAATCCTACCAGACACTATCACTTCCAATACTCCATCAGTACAGACCAGGAGGTAAAAAACAGATTAGTTTTAAGTAGGGGGAGGTGATATCTAAGTGCTCATCGCCTTTCAATAATCTTCTTGTAATAGTATGAAAAAAAAACATGGCTAAATTAGGTTCTTCTTGGATGTTGGACAGTTGAATTAAATTACATTGCCAGACCAAAATATATCTCCACCCAGTAATAATTTATCAACTAAATTTAGAAAAAACTATTTTTCACCTTGGATTTGACTTCCAGTTATTAGCAGATAAAATTACATTCTAAAGACTGTCAGTACATGTCCTTCAAGTATAATGGAATTTTGTATCAATTTAACTGAATGCTTTTTGGGTTGAAAAACAGTGAAGTTGGATTCTTGAAATGTTTGGATGAAGTGCTAGTTATTTCATATAAAAGTCTTGGCTGCAGATATATATGGACGATGTAATTATCAAGAGAAGCAACATGGAGAACATATCCATCAATTACAGTTGATTTTTCAAAAATGTGAGACCAAGGGTATAAGAATCATTTTACAGAAAAGCCATGTAACTGTAGAAATGAGTTTCCTGTGATAACTGATGAGTAGCAGAGACATTAAACCTCAAACAGATAAAGTTCAAGCCATTAAGAATTTCCCTACACCCAGCAATAAAGAGGCATATTCAGCCATTTTTAGCACTATGCAACTTCTATAACTGGTTTAGCAAATATAATTATTAATAATTTTCAAGTTTTATTAAATTCCAAAAAAAATATTAGTCAAGCAAAACAAATATATAAGTTGACCCAAATTCCCCAACTTCCTTTGTTAGAGAGTATGCATGAATATTATGGCATTAAACACTTCGGTAATAAAGATGGAATCCATCTTTATTTATAGTCTAATATATTTATGTAGATTCTAAAGCTTGCAACTTGACCATAAAGATTGAAATTATTGATATAAAAAAAAATACTTTCAGTGTTAACCCGACCCCTAAATTTTTGAATAGACTCTAATGAGCAAAAGTTTTACTATGACACCATGTTTGATTTTTTTTGTGAAATTAAATCTTTATGTATATTACAAATATTATAAATATTTAAAGCTTTTAATAATTAAAATTCTAAAACATAAAAAATTAATATTTTAAAATTGTGAAAATAAGTATCCAACTGACAGTCTTATTGATAACAAAGGCAAACATGGTTATTGGTTGTGATATCTATTCAAAAAAGTTAAACGAACAAAATACTAGATATTAGAATTTTATATCATTAAAAATTATATTTTTAAAATTAGTTATCATCAAAGAAACAAAAAAATTATAATAGTTAATAAATTTATTAATTGTTATTAAAAAATTTCATTTACAGTTTATACAAAAACAATTTTCTTTTCAGTGGCTTTTCTGTGGTCGTTCCATTTTCATAACATACTTTGTATACTAAGAGCTGTCTATTAAAAAATAAAACGTTTTCAAAGATAGTCCTTAATGATGTAGTTTTTAGTTTAAGTCTTTTACAAAAATATTGCACTGTAGTTATTAACAATTACTGAAAATCACATTTTATGTGGTATTTAGCCACAGAAGAAATGAATCTAAAATATCAGCCAATCACAAATCACGATCTCTTTTATAAATTTGTCAGAACAATACAATATGCTGTCAATCATAAACAAAGATCCATTAAGATCCATATACAGCAGACATCTCTTGGAATTTTTTAAAAATTAATACATTGAAAATGGAAGTTTCTTAGAAAGAATCGCTACAGCCTGTCACACACTATAATTTAACATAGACAATGATTTAACACTACATAGAAAAGTAGCAATTGCAGCAACATCATATTTCCTAAAATGTTAAATATGATAGCACTATCATAGCTTACATTCGTGAAATAGTTAAATAAATCTCTTTAAACAGATAAATATAACTTATTCTGAATACAGACTAATAAATAGTTAATTATAACATTACAAACTGCAATTATAATTTTCAAATTGCACCCAAAGTATTACTTGAATATTAAGTGTAATAGTGTTTAAGGCTAAATGAGTTTATAATAAATCATAAAAATCACTCAACACTTAGACAATCCCAATATTAGTAACAATCAGCAATCTCAGCCTGTTGTCAAGGCAACCTCCTTTTAACAATAAGTAAACAATAAAGTTTGCAATGTTTTCCTGAAGAATTGTGATGATGGTATTTTAGTTGTATTTATATATTGGACTATTTCCATCCCCTGATATAAGTATTGAATGTCTTTAAAAAAATTTAAACTTTAATTAAATATTCCAAATACATTCAACTATTAGTAATAGCACACAGGTTAGTGGATGCACAACATTTCAAAATGTATTATTCTTTTCTCTTCTTCAGGTGTTGCTGGCATGACCAGTAATAGTATTTTCATGGGGATCAAACCTGGATCCTTAAGTTCTTCAATATTTAATTTTAAGGTAACACTGCAACTTGACAACAGATATTGAAATTATTGATACAAAGAAGTTTAAATAACCCTCTGTAACCAGATAACTATAACCTATTTTGAATGCAGACTAATAAATAGTCAGTTATAATATAAACTGCAGTTATAGTTTTTAAATTGCACCCAAAGTATTACTTAAATAACAAGTGCAATAATACTCAAGGTTAAATGGGTTTATAAGGGATCATTAAAATCAATCAACATTTAGATAATCCCAATATTAATAACAATATCAATATGGTTCAATATATTTATATAGACACTAAAGATTGCAATTTCACTACAAATACTAAAATTATTGATACAAATAAATTTAAATAAACCTACTTAAATAGATACATATAACCTGTTGTAAATGTAGATTAATAAATAATTATAATTTTCTAACTGTACACAAAATATTACTTAAATAATAAGTGTAATAATGCTCAAGGTTGGATCATGAGATGGCAATCTCATTGAATTATGAATATGTTAATATTAAAGTCAGAAAGGAGAATTGGACACTTAGAAGGACACCTCTTGGAATTATATTAGTATAAGCAATAAATAAGATTAGTTGAGTAGACAGCAAACAATAGCCGAATAAATGATTGTATTTATGTGGATTAAGACCGCTTAGGATTACATCCATGACATATTAAAGATTAGAAAAATATTTATCGAGTGTACTCAATCATATAATTATATTTATAGAATAATCTCTAATTATAAGTTTAACATTTTAAAGTTAATCAAAAACACTGTCATTGTTTTATTAGAAGTATGGTTGATATTAATATTTATTTGCACTTATATTTCCATACATGGTTAGAAAACAAACTTAATACTAATTTATAGGTGATTATTATAGAAATATCCCTACTAGTCAATTAAATTTAAAAACAGGCAAAACTCTCCATACAATAGTGCCACTCAGTGCAAGCCACAGTAAATCAATGGGTGCCAGAAGGCTTGTGCATAAAATCCTATCTAATGCATACTCATCCAGTATTCCCAGACTAGTTTCTAGCTTGTGGCTTTCATCGGTGAGGAGCCTTAGATCTGAGAGCACTGCACCTAGGTATTAGGATCTAATGTAACCCTCCAGCAACTACCTTTTATCCCTACTTAACTATAAAACTATGAGACTAAAATTGAAAACAATATTTTTAATACAAGCAAATTAGCTTACATAGTCGTTTAGGTTTGAACTCAGTTCAGTACCCATACATTTTGGTGTCTTTTGTTTTTAATAACCATAGCCACCACTATCTTATTAGGCAGGATTAGTATTAAACCACTAAACATCACATGACTTTTGCCTGTTTTAACAAGTTACAAGCAAGCATAAGAAATGCTGATCATGTGATGTTTATTTAAATTTTATTAGATTAAGCTATAAGTTTTAAAGATAATTTTAATAGCTATGCATGACAAATAATTGCTAATAAAAATTATATTTGGTATAGAAAATAAATGATAACATACAAAAATAATACCACTTTGTAAATAAATAATTGTGATTTTCACTTGTTTAAATAGAGTACAGTTTTGAAATATTTATTTAAAATTGTCTGATTCAAATATCAAATCCATGATCCATTTCATCTGGAGTATTCATAATCTATGTGATTTGTCTTGGTATTATTCAAAATGGGTTATATATTGAGTAGCTTTCATCATTATATATTATGGAAAATACTTACTAATCATATTAGCATGTATAAAAAAAGAAAATCCCTGTTATATTTCATGATATTACTGTCAAGTGGTGTCTGAGTTAATAAGTTTTAATAAGCTTATCATTACAATATATATATAAAACATATTTTGCAGGTTCATCCGTGTTAAAAAAATTTAAATATTGATATATCGACGTTTCAACTTGATCACACAAGTCATCCAGTGGATGATTTGTGTGATCAAATTGAAACATCGGTATATCAAGATTAATATTTTTTAACATGGATGAACCCACAAAATATGTATTTTATATATGCAACCTGTGAAAGTCTTCATATCAATATATATATATATATATAGGATTTGAACTCATACTTTCAAGCTCCCTTCGGCTTCATCTATCTTATACAACCAATACACATGAAAAAGATAAATATCTCCAATATATGTATTTCATGCTGAATGAGCACTCATCAGTTGGTCCAGATCATCATCTTCCATATATATATATAATCAGTGTTCAGTTTATATTAAGATATCAAATCTTCAAACTTTAATGGACAAGCTTCAATATACTTCAACATCCAACTCTTCAGTCTTCCAAACCATCAAAAATCTGATGATGGAATTCCCAAATCCCTTGATGATGTCTGATAATGCCAATATTATTGTCATGTCCATGTTGACCTTGTCATTGTCCATTTACACCAACACACACACACACACACACACATATATATATATATATTGTAATGGTAATCAACCACTGCCCTTTAAAATGTTATGTTATAATGTTAAAGGGCACAATAGCAAGTTATATACCATTTATTAATTTATAGATAGTCAAACTTATGTTTCTAAAAATAAATTAATAAATTATAAATTAAATCATTAAATATCGAAGCAACAGTTATTTTTCTTGATCAATATTGACATTAAAGAATTGATTGCTAACTATTTTCCAATTAAAAAAAAACTCTCGCTTTAAATATTTTTTATCATTTCTTACTTATTTTATTGTTTAGATACTTTCTCAGTTATTTTGAGAAATTATTCATCCTTTGGGTTTAAATCTATCTAAAAAGAATCAATTCCTCTGTTTTGTTGTTGTTGTTTTTTACTGATTCTAACTCATAATATATAAGATCTTGTGGGTTTGTATTTATGCCTCAGTGGGAATACCATCTCCTCCTCTGCTGAGCTAGAACTGGATACAACCTTTGTTTTTCTTTTGTTTCTGGTGCTGGGAGTAATGCATGTCTCCATCTCATCTTCAGACCAGGAAGAGGCAGCAGCATCCATGGGTGGTGTTAGGTAAAGAGTGTTGCTTTCATTAGTCTCTGCCATCAATGTGGCACTAGGACTTGGTGAGACATTATATTTACCTTGTATGGAGTTAGGTTTAGGTATTTCCATCTTTTTTTTGAGTTGATAAGCATAAAGGAGCCACAGAAAAGAAACACAAGATCCATCTCCCATCTGAACCAGTAACTGGGTATTCTACCAATATTTTGCCTGCAGATCTCCCCACATCGGATTTAAACATTCCTCCAAACATCCACATGGAAATAAAGAGAGACTTTTGATACTTCAAGAAAACCACCTGTGGTAGAATCTAGCGGGCCATCTTACAATGGATAACAATAGATGTTTGATCTCTGCTGACAATGTCCAAGAAATTAACTCCCTCAGTCATATCAATGCCATCAGGCATTTCTTTAAACAGAATTCACTGCATTTGTTGTTCTTAGCGGAAATGTAATTTCACCTAAACTCGAACTACTTCCTAAAATCAGAACTTTTCAAACTGGGATTTACAAATACATGGAACCTCCTAGTATGGCCCATGGACTCACATTACACAAATATTGGATCTGATATATCGATATTATAGTGCCTATCATAAATAAAGAAGTCTATAATCCAACATGTCAGACCATGCTAGAGAGGCAACGATCCCACACTACATGGATACCAGTTCTGATATGTCAGCATCATAGAGCCAACATCAAAGGGGTGGACAATACCAAGAGAATGGAATGCCACTTACTCATACATGAACCTGTTAGTGTGGGTAATGGCTCTGCCATGCATCTACCAGACCTAGGACACCCACATTACCAAGCCAGCCTTGATGGAAGAAGCCAATACCAGCAATGGAATTGAGCCACCATTAACAAAGTGTATTATAATATTCAACTGTACAAATTGTGTTATGTCAATAAAATATTTTAAAAATAATATATAAGATCTTTACTTGACAATGTATAAACTGTAAAATACAATATCTACCTAAAACTATACTATGGGAGAAAAAAAAATATCATTCTTAACATTTTAATAATTATTTAATAAAAATATCAATATTTTTTTTTCCATGATCAGAATCTTCATAATAATTTGCATATAAAGTCCCAATAACCCTAAATACTGATAGTTAATTTTTATTATAATACACTTGGAGTAATTTTCTAATCAATATTTTCTTATCATTTTTTAGTTATCTCCCATAAACATAATACATTATTCAAGAGAATCAAAATTAGCTTAATACACATATATCTGTTAACAATTGTTAAAAGATATATATAAACCCAATGTAATAAAAATCATATAATAAAAAAAAAAATTTCTTTCAAAGGCTTCATTAATATGTACTAAAACAATAAATTATTTCTTTTTTCATATGCAGATTTACTTCAAAGATCTCTTTTACAGATACTTTTTTTGTCTTCTTGGTCCTTTTATTACTTCTTGGTCAATCTTTCGTGGTTTCTTAATCATCTCAGTGACTTGCTAGTTAAATTTTCTGATAACTCTCTAAAGACATTTATGTGATTGGATAGACTTCTATTCATTATAAAATATATATATTTTTCATTTTGATGCAGAATTGAATTTAGTATAAGTATTCTAGGTAGGAGAAGCAACATTTCTATAACTTCACAAAACAGCTAGTTATAACAGATGTACTTGTGAACCTTTAACATTTCATAACTAATGCTTTTCAAAAGCCTACAGAAATTATTATATAAAAAAGCTTCACCACAACGTATCGGTATTAATTAGTGACTTAGTTTTCCATATTTTTAGAAGTTGAATGCAGCTTCTTAATAAACAAGCACACTTGACAACACATGATCACCCTTTCATATGCTTACACAATTATCCTGGGGCTATTAGATGAATAGGCACTAGATAGGGATTTTATGCACAAACCTTCCTGCATCCATTGATTAGGAAGACTTGCACGTGGTGGCACTACTGTGTAGAGAGTTTGGTACTCTTATTACAAGTATATTTGCAAATAGAATTGCTGGTAAAGCCGCTTTTAGATTAACTATGATCCACTGTTTTCTAATTCATGCTTTTCATGCATGCTGTCTGGATTGACGATTAACTTAAAACTGGCAAGAGGAAGTATAAATGAATGAAATTTGTCTAAACCAAGTTTATACTTTCTTATTAAAATAGGAATATCAGGATGTTTTTTTTTAATATTAACTCTTTTCTTAAAATTAAAAGCTTAATCCTTTTATCTATCTTGATAATGTCTGCAGATAACCTTCTGTTATGTTCATTAATTAGTTTTGTAGAAGAATTAATTAATTAACAATTATGAATTGAAATTTCAACATTGTCTTTTTTCGAAATAACTTATTACAACTTTTTTTTCTTTACCAATAAATATTTTAATTATAAAACGTAAGTAATACAATGTGTATTCCACAAAAACTTTCTACTATTTTAAAAATAATAACAGTAAAAACCATTTCTTTATGAAACATACATAAGAAATATATATATTTTGTTCTCTTTTTTTAAATGTATTCATAAATAAATGTATTTATGATATTTCTATTTAATTACATTTGTTCATGGGGAGAAAGAATATTAATAAATCCCCTAAGAGTTAAGAATAATTTATAATTCTTAATTATTTATACAATTTTATTGTAGCATCTTTTCTTTTAATTTAAAATACAAGTTGTGCAACATGTTGGCACAATACTTCCTTCTCAACTAGGAACAAATTAGAGCCAATATACGTCTGATCATGTGTGTATTAATTACATGTATAATATGATTGACCAATTTCATTTCTTTTTTTATTAATTCTTCACATTTTGCCATTTTAAATTTTCCTTGGACTCACAAACTGGTTTTTCGTTTTATGCACTTAACCATGGGTGAATATGATTCTTTAGAGTTTCTGAGTACATCTAAGTAATATTTAAAAAATGAGGTCAGACTTGCTATCTTCTAATTTAATTAATGTGATTCATTTGTCATCTTTATAAACAAATACTTTTAAAAACAAATTTATTCATTTGATAATAATATGAGATTATTGGAAAGAGATATGAATGATTGTACTTATCCCAGAAACCACTAGTAACTTCATGTGAGCTATGCCTATATGAATACCCTATCACAATTTGTTCAGATTTTAGGATCATGAACTTTCATCTTAAGACCAATCATACTATCATAAGATTGCTAACCAGGTACATTTTAGCTTGGAAAGCTTTCAAATAGGTTAAGAAATCTCACCTGACTACATTGTAATATATTTATAAAGCTAGAATTTTTTTCTCTTAAGGAAAATTTTAGTGAGTCTAGGCATTCACATCTGGTACTACACTTGATGAAATGATAAGCATTCCCTTTTAAGTTCTGTTCTATTTTATTGTTGCAATGATGAGAGCATGACTATGTAGTGCATGTAATTCAACAACCACCAATAGACAAATATATCAGGTATATACATCGACACTAAAATCACTGAAAAAATCACACAGAGCACAAATTCTCCAACACCTTAAATCATCATTAATTATGTCTTTAATTTACTATCATTAATTTCTAGTCAGATGCATGATCATTTTCAAATCCATCCTCTCATCAATCAAGCTTGTGCTATCTTTTGATGCTGATTGAGCATTTTGATGGTGCAGATCTTGACTAGTCTTGTTCTTCACAGCTTTGGAGTTAGTTCAGAATAATGGTGAATGATGATGATTATTTATTCTAGTGACCAACATTTATATTTGATCCACTACAAGTCTGTCTGATAATCTGGGGCTTTTCTGGATTACCCATTGACCATCTGCTTTTTTTTCATCAAACTGTGGAGAAGCTGTTTTCTTTTTTCTATTTCTCCTATGTTTCTATGGTATTCATTTCTTGTCAATGGAAATTTGGTTTTGGGATTTTAATCCTCTTTTGATGCATAGACTGACTACTGTCAAAAGTATTGAGCTCATCATTTCTCAATTGTTTTTCTGCCAGTGCTAATTAGGTTTTGTTCAATATAATTGGGAAAGCACCTATTTATTTGATTTTCAGATCATGGGTAGATATTAAAACACTGGGCTTAGTCACCTGCCTTCAACAAAATGGCATATGTTGCTTTCTATGTCAATATTTCTCTTGAGATAACTTGTATTTAATTTTCTTTTGTAGTCTTTTGCTCCAAAGGCAGCTTAATATGGTTTATTTAAACTCTTGAAAACTACTAGGCTTATTAAATAAGAGATCCTACCAAACCAGGAATGCTCCTTGAAGATGGCTACATGATATTGCAAGTGACTATTCTGTCACAAAGTTTAGTCTGAAATACCTC
This sequence comes from Epiperipatus broadwayi, assembly GCA_028023455.1. NCBI lineage: Eukaryota > Metazoa > Onychophora > Udeonychophora > Euonychophora > Peripatidae > Epiperipatus > Epiperipatus broadwayi. The sequence continues at coordinate 10,284,851 of JAQFVV010000004.1, forward strand.
TTTAGACTTTTGAAATATTCAATAGGAGCTTCACAATGACCTGAAGGCACTCATATTTTGTGAAATTAAATTACAATTGTAGGTGAGTAATTATAAATATTAGGGTCTATTTTACTCATTAACTCTTCACATTCTATCTGAATGCTGTTTTCCCTCTTTTAGAGTTAGTTATAACTAAGAAACACTACCTTTTCCTTATTTGATCAATCTCTAACATGTGTATTCTGATTATGATTCCTTTGTGTTTCCTTTTGATTTTCTTCCCATATTAGACATATTTCCAAATATTGTGCTAAGCCATTTACCTCATTCTGCATTTTTAGTGATTATTTTAGATTTTCATCTCATTATTTTTACTGTATCTTGAAGATGTTATTCTAGCTGTTTATTTTTTCATCATTTTCTTTCTTATTCAGTCACACTTCCTAATTTCATCCATTTTATCATTTAAATTTAGTAATCCTTCATTTGGTCTCTTTGATAACTCTGTAGACACATGGTCTATTTTATTAATATCTTTTCTTTGAGTTGGCTTTAATTAACTTTTAGCATTCTGCATATGTTATCTATTTTATTAATAATTTTTTTGTATTTTTAAAGCATGTCCATCACCATGACACAAGCAATACTCTTCATTGCTGTTTCTGATTGCCTTATGTTTCTTCAACCTCCAATACGGGTTCTGAGGTTTCAATTTTTGCTTTCATTTTATATTTGGAATATTTTTATTTCAATATAATTTAAACAGTACATTCATATACCACTTCTATACTCTAACCTGTTTTTACTGTACTTGATATTATTGTTGTTGTTGTATAGTATATGCCTTGCTGCCTACAATTTATATATTTTACCTTTAATTCAAATCCAGTCAAACTAAACATTTCTCTTCTTTTTTAATTTCATTTCCACATATATACATTTATTAGTTATTTATTTTTATATGATGTCATTGTTATAATATTTGTATAATCTCACATGTCCACGTATATTTTAATGTAGGTTCTTATTTGGTGCTATTTATGATAAGAACCAGTCAATTTCCTTGCCTAAGTCTTTTTACAATGTTAGTAGTTTACAATATATATATATATGTGTGTGTGTGTATGTGTGATATGGACATAATATCAAATTATTTACCACCATACTAAATTTGTGAATGATCAAACTAATACATCTAAAAGATAATAAACTATAAATTATATCATTCATTCAACAGTTATTTTTTATTGATCAAATCGACCTTAAAGAATTGATTCCTAACACATTTGCAACTTAAGAGTAAATTCTCCTCAATTTGAATAGCTTTTATCATTTCTGATATATTTAATTGTCTAGTTAACCATCTCAGTTAATCTGAGAAACAATTCATCTTATGAATTTAAATCTCTGGAAATAATTAATTCTCCTGTTTTTTTTCTTCTTTTTTACCAATGCTAACTCATTGTACATGAGATCTTTATTTGATAACTTATAAACTATAAAACAAACATATTTAATTCAAAACTTTAATACCAAAAAAAACATAGCGATAGCTCATAACATTTTAATGATTATTTAATAAAAATATCATATTCCTTCTTCCATGATCAGAGTAGTGATAATAATTTACATATAAAACTCAAGCATTGGTGGTTGTCTTACAAGCAGTTGTCCCGGGTTTGTGGGTTCGTTTCCTGGCCGATGCTTTGACACATAAAAAAAACTACATTCTCTAAATATTGATCAGATAACTTTTACTATAATAATTACTATAAAGCTGAACACTGATTGTATATATGCGTGAGGATAGTAATCTAAACCAACTGATGATTGCTGGTTTAGCATGAAATACGTATATTGGTGATTATTTATCTTTTCAACACGTGTATGATCAGGTAGATCAGCAATATGAGATGGCAATGAGAGTAGTGGGTCATGTGAAAGTCTGAGTTCGAATTCCGCATATATTACATATATAAATGCAGGTTTAAACCTGTACAATGTATTATAATACTATTGATAAGAAAATATTGACTTTTTTTAAGTTGTCTCCTGCAAACATAATAGATTAAGAGAATCACAATAAATCTCACTAAACATTACAAATCCCTAAGAAAATCAGAATAAACAGTTAATACATATTACAATTGTTAAAGATATATATAACACGATATAATAAAAATTCTATACTAAAACAAATATTTTTTTTGTTACTTTCAAAGGCGTTCATTAATATGTACTAAAAAATAAATTCTTACAATGTTTATGTTCATATGCACATTTACTTTAATGTCCCTTTTACAAATGCTGCTTTTCTGTCTTATTAATGCATTTGTTAGTCCTTGATTAAGGACTTTCTAGATAGATATGTATGATAATTTCTTTACCATTTCTTGCATTTGCTAGCTATTATTTTTGATAACTCTCTAAATATCTTTATGTGGGTCGATAGGCTTCTATTCACTTATATAATATATTTTTCATTTTGCAGCCGATTTGAATTTGGTATAGGTATAGCAGACAGAAGAAACTATTTTCTATAAATTCACAAAACAGCTAGTAATGACAGATGTACTTGGGTATTTTTAGCTCTTCATAGTTCAAACTTTCCAATTAGTCACGTATTTTTCCATATTTTTAGAATGCAGTTTCTCAATACTCGTGGACACTTGCTTATGTAATTGCTGATTGTGCCATTTTCAGTCTAGTCCTTGCTTCCTGTGCATGCTATCTGGATTGATGATTAGCTGTCAAAACTGACAAGAGAAAATTAATAAATGAAGAAAATCTGTCACCAAGATTTATACTTTCTTATTTCCTGTTTATTAAATTCGAAAAAACAATATATTTTTTCTTTACCTTTTTTTTTAATTTAAAAGCTTAATCCTTTTATCCATCTCGATAATGACTTTAGATAACCTTCTATTATGTTCATTAGTTAGTTTTTTTTTCTTTTTTCTTTTCAGAAGGATTAGTTAATTATTATTCCTGAACTGAACCTTCAATATTGTCTTTTTTCAAAAGAAAACTCATTACAATTTTTTTTTCTTTACCAATAAATATTTTAATTATAAAATATAAATAATACAATTTGTACTCACAAAGACTTTCTAAGTTTTTAAGAATAATTGCAATAAAAATAATTGCTTTAAAAAATAAAATTTTCTCTTTTTATTCCTTCAAGATGTATTTATATATAAATCTATTTATGGGATTTCTATTTACTCATATTTAATCATGGGGAGAGAGAATATTAATAAATTCATTAAGAGTTAAGAATTATTTACAATTCTTCTTAATTATATTCACAGAATTTTATTCTAACTTCATTTTTTTGACTTAGAAACACATACTGTGCACAATATATATATATAATTAATAAAACAAGTTATAAATTTCATAACTTGCTTTTAAGCTTGCATTTAAATGATCATTAGATGGATCTTACCAATAACTTTAAACAACCTTTCTTTTTATAAGTGCTGGAAGTGAAAGAATTCAAAATCTCTATCGTTAAGTCCCTACCTGCAGACCAATTGGTTTCAAGCGTATGGCTCATCTCAGTGGAGGGCTGGGACTCTAAAAACTAGATCTAAAATACTAACTCAAAAGTCAGCACTTACAAAGTGCGTTTCTATCAATTTGAAAGTCTTAACTTTTCAGACATGTAAATGTCTTCAAATCCAGCTTTGCAAACCAGATAGATATATGGATCTGAATTCAGCTCACTTTCACTATATAATAATAGCCTCTGTAATATAGCATTGCAAAAGCCATCAAAGGTACACTTATTATAATTAATAAAACAAGTTATAAATTTCATAACTTGTTTTTAAGCTTGCATTTAAATGATCACTAGATGGAGCTTTACCAATAGCTCTAAACAAGCTTTATTTTTATAAGTGCTGCAAGAAAAATAAAGCTTATTTAAAGCTATTGGTAAGCTCTATCTAGGGATCATATATATATCATTTAAAATATTCAATCACATTTCTTTTTATCAAAACTTATTCTTTTAGATCCAGTTTTAAGTAATTAAATAAAATATTTTATATAAGTAATTAATAAAATATTTTATATTTTAGAGACAATTTTTTTTCCAACATTTAAGTATGAATTTATATACAAGTATAATGATCTTTTGTGCATCTGCAAATACCCTGTTCACACATAAATGGGACATAAAGAATTGCTTATTTTATTATATGTATAAATCTGGAAATGTATGCATCACATCTACATATGTTATGCAATTTTTCTAACATTTACTTTATTCGTGTCATTTAAATCTAAATTTTAAAATATTATTTTTACAAAATAATATTAGTAATAATTGCTAAATTAAAACCACCTCTATCTTCTATTCTCCACAAAACTAAATCCACCAGTATTTTTATTATGAATTTTGATGAATACTAGTTTTTATACTATTTTTTCCTTTTCCCATATTCTAGATCTATCGATAACCTGACTTCAAATTAAGGTCAGCATAAAAACCATTTGTATACATATGCTTCAAAAATAGTGTTTAGCAGATGTTTAACCATATTCAGAATGTAAAACTGAGATATTTTTGGATTCCAAGCAAGCATTGGATTTTTTTTCAAGCAATGATACATAACTATCCAACTGATCATTCATTTCTTTCTTTCATCATCCAGAATTTGACTAGGATATACAATATTTCATTATTCATTAATTCTTTTTTATTAAGAAAAAATTTACAGTGTCAGGTAGCTACCTTTCTCTCATTACAGTAGTTTTATGTAGAAGTTCAAAGATTTGCAACCAATCTGTGTGGTGTTGTCATCATATTATTTATTGAAGTAGTCTGAGATGTTGTTTGGTCATCAGATATGGTAATCTGTATCCATATGTCCACAAAGAAATGCTTTGGCACAAGGAGATGATCTTTGTTCTTCATGTTTATTAGTATATTTTATAGGTTTTTCAAGGATCAGTATGTTTTTGACTGAAGATATATTGGCACCTGGTGATCCATAAGCCATAACCCTGATAGTTGCATACTTCTTTCATGTCTCAGTCAATAGATAGCATATTCCCATAGCCAGGCAAAAACTTGTGATGATTTTGTTTCTAGTGTATTCCAAGTATGAGCAAGCAAAAAAGATGTTGTCCAGCATCTTTTCACGTGTATTACAAAGTTTACATATGGTTCTTATTTGACAAAATCCTCTTTGCATCACCAAAAAGTGACTGATGGGCAAAGAGGACATGTTAAACTTAATTATAAAATCATCCAGCTTTGGTCCTATCCACCAGTATCTTGACTTCCTGAGCATTTGCTTCACTGATAGTCTTAATCAGGTAGACTTCGGATTTTGATTTGGGAAAAGGAGCTTATACACTTCCCAGTATGATTGCTTTGTTTTCTTTATTTGCTCAGTAACTAATAATAGAGTCCCCAATTGGACTGCTAGCTCTTTGACCCATTTAATGGTTATGGGTGGTGGCATATCTGGGCTCTACAGAGTCTTCACTCTGATCTTGTTCTCTTTTATTGTAAATTCTTTGAGCATTGAAAGTGCTCTTTGAATCAAAACACCTTGATGGCATGGAAACCAAGTTCATTCAGGTCACATAGTCTCTGCAACTTGGCCAGATTGATGGATACTGTTTTCCTCTTCCACATCATCTAGGTGCAGGCTGAATTTATAGCATCCTGAAATCTCTTGGTCGGCTTGAAGATGGGCAAGTAGTAATTTATTCACAGAAACATCATCATGTTTAACAGTGCCACTTTGCCTGGGAGTGAGAGGGAGATCATTGAGAGAGAGTTTGTTATCTTCTTGGTTTTGTCCAAAATATCCTGCTAGATGGTCCTCCTCATCACTGTTTTGAAGAGAGCCTCTGTGGTTTTCACATATATCTTGATGGTACTTCAACAATTTCCAAACTACAGATTTGTCTGGGTTGATGTCCAGATTGAATCTGCTAGCATACCTATCCAGCAGTTGATATAGCCTCTTGGCAGGTATTTCTCAGAAGAGAGGAAGATGGTAACATCATCCACATATAAAATGTGGTGGAGCTCCTTCCTTAGTGCCAGCACAAGAACTCCTGGTAGTTCTTTTACCACATCTATTAGAGAGTTCAGGTAGGTAATGAAACACAAGGTGCTTAGCAGCGACCACTGAGGGATTGACAGATGCAGTCTAAAACCAGGGCTAGGGAGCCATCACAAAATGTGTGAATTGACCTATGGCACCATGGAGTCGAAGGCAGTCACAAAATCTATATAAACAGAAACAGGACCTGATTTTCTATGTGAATTTACATGCTCAATCAGCAGCATGAAGTGCCACATTGCCTCAATGGTGAAGAAGCCTTAGTGAGAAAACTGGTATACAAAGATCCTTGTGAGTAACTGCTGCTGGATTCTATCCTTAACTAGTGATTCAATTGTCTTGATGATATGGGTCTAATGTTGGATGAACTGGATGTATTTTTTTCATGTATGGTATGAGAGCAATTGGATACAGGTCAGGAACACTTTGAAAGTTTCTGGCCAGTATATCAACCACTCTACATACTATTGGAACTGTGAAATGGCTAAGGTACAACAATACAAATTAGGGAATGCCATGTAGGCCAGGATGCATATGTGCAGGATAGGATCAGAGCTTCTGGATGATTTGTTTCTCTGTTATTTTATGTATACCAACTTCTTGTTTATCATCCCAGATGTTACTGATGTCAAACTTTTGTCTTTGGAGTTTTCTCTTAATGTGTTCATGGATTTTATATAGCATTGCACCCCCAGAGTAGTTATGATTGTCTATGTTGAATTTTTGTAAGTGATTAATGGAGAAATGGCATAGCTATTCCAATCATAAGGAAAGATGATACCTTTGAAATGACACACCATAGGTTTTTTGGTGATATATATTTCCAACTTCTTAATGTGAAATCATATGTTATTTAGAATTGATTTAATGTAAAATAATGATAAGAAAAGTTTGAATGTTCTTAATCAATCTAAGTACCCACTTTTTTGATTATACCTAATAGAATGTGGCTTTTCCACATGTATAAGACTGATACATGCAGAGATTTAGATAGCTTTCATATCAAGCATTGTTGATTTGTGCTTTTAATATGTTTGATACCTGACAAAGATTTCTTATACTTTCTGATTTATTTTACATGAAAAGTACATGAAAAGAAATTAAAGGCATTAGCAATATTTTCTAAATTTTTAAATGCATCATCAATTTACAATTATTAATTTAAACAAGGATGTAATGGAGAATAAATTTAATGAAATATGTAACCTTTTCCTATGGTTTTTTAATACTTCCAATAAATGCATTAGAATTTAAGAAATTGCAGTGATATCAATTGAATGTATGAAATCATTCAAAAGAGACCTAAAAAAAATTTGCAAGCACAAAAATGAGGAGAAAGAATTTTTAATATGGGTGCATTTATTAATTTGCCTTATATAATAAATAATTAATTTTTGTTATATAATGAGAATAAAAATTTAACATCTTGAAATTTGTGAGAGGAGAGCTTTTGAGACTTTTTTAAGCTCTCAATGGTCATTTGAAGACTATTTTACCTATGTATAAAATTTAAGAAATGTGTCTGATAAATATTTGTAACCAATCAAAATGCTTAGATTTGTGACACATCCCAAAGTTTATTAAAACCTTGAGCTATTTTTTAGTACAAATTTGTCCAGACTACAATTATATTTCACCAGAAGCCCTGAAACTTCAGGTGAGTTATAAATTGGAAACATCTAAAAATTTGCACAAGATAAAATAAAAATATTATTAATTAGAAAGGATTTTAACCCAGACTTTCAAGCTCTTTTCAGTCATCCACTCCATCTTATACAACTGAAAAACATGACTACATACATGCGAAAAAAATAAATCATTTCTAATAAATGTATTTAATGCTAAACCAGAACTCATCACTTTGTCTGGATCATCATCTCATATATATATAAACAGTGCTCAGTTTATATTAAGATAGCAAATCTTCAAACTTTAATGGACAGGCTTCAATCTTCTCCTCTCTACAACTCTTAAGCCATCAATGTCATTGAAAATGATAATGAAGGCTTTGATGGATGACTTAAGAATTGGAGAGTGGAGATGATTGAAGCCTATCCATTAAAGTTTGAAGATTTTCTATCTTAATATAAACCAAACACTGACTATATATATATATGAAAAACAAAAAACAAGTTAAAAACTTGCTAATGCTTGTATTTATGTCAACAGATGGCATTCTACCAAAACACCGTCAAGCGTATGTTTACATAAACATCAGAGCATGCATTCACTATCTCTAACTTTAATTCCACTTTCAGATCATGATTTCAAGCTATTTGCTATCGTCAATGAAAGACAGGAATTTTAGAAACTAGATATAAACACAAACTCTGAGCGTTTATGAAACAGTTTCTATTTAGCTTGCAAGCGTGAATCTTTTAGACACGTAATGTCTTCAAACTCAGCATAGCAAGCCAGATAGCTACATGGGTCTGATCTCAGTACAGAATTACCACATAGTAGAAGCCTCTGCAATATATATCATTGCTAGAAAGACCTCAAAGGTACATTTATGAAAAACAAGAAACAAATTAAAAACTTGCTAACGCTTGTATTTATGTCAACAGATGGCGTTCTATCAAAAACACCATCAAGCGTATGTTTACATATGCTTGACGGTGTTTTTGGTAGAACACCATCTGTTGACATAAATACAAGCGTTAGCAAGTTTTTAACTTTTTTGTTTTTCATAAATGTATCTTTGAGGTTTTTCTAGCAATGATATATATTGCAGAGGCTTCTACTATGTGGTGATGCTGAACTGAGATCAGACCCATGTAGCTATCTGGCATGCTATGCTGAGTTTGAAGACATTACGTGTCTAAAAGATTCACGCTTGCAAGCTAAATAGAAACTATTTCATTGCTCTGATGTTTATGTAAACATACGCTTGATGGTGTTTTTGGTAGAATGCCATCTGTTGACATAAATACAAGTGTTAGCAAGTTTTTAACTTGTTTTTTGTTTTTCATAAATGTACCTTTGAGGTCTTTCTAGCAATGATATATATTGCAGAGGCTTCTACTATGTGGTGATGCTGAACTGAGATCAGACCCATGTAGCTATCTGGCTTGCTTTGCTGAGTTTGAAGACATTGCGTGTCTAAAAGATTCATGCTTGCAAGCTAAATAGAAACTGTTTCATAAACGCTCAGAGTTTGTGTTTAGATCTAGTTTCTAAAATTCCTGTTTTCCACTGACGATAGCAAATAGCTTGAAATCATGATCTGAAAGTGGAATTAAAGTTAGACATAGTGAATGCATGCTCTGACGTTTATGTAAACATACGCTTGATGGTGTTTTTGGTAGAACACCATCTGTTGACATATATATATATGTGTGTGTGGGAGATGATGATCCAGACCAACTGATGAGTGCTATTTCAGCATAATATATATATTGGAGATTATTTATCTTTTTCGCATGTATGTGGACATGTATATCGGTTGTATAAGATGGAGTGGATGACTGGAGGGAGTTTGAAAGTCTGGACTCAAATCTCCTCTAATTACATCTAGATTAAAGTGTAAATACTATACAAGTATTTAAACATTAAAAATATTATAAAAGAAATTGACCATAATAATATATTATATCATAAATAAATCTCTTAATGACTGCAAAAAATAAACCTTTCTGTCTAAGGAATATTTTAAAAATATTAAACTTAAAAAAAAAAAGTAAAATCAATAACTTAATAAAGCAAACCTTTTCAATCTTTTATTTATAGTAGGAAAATTAATTAACATGTAATATAGGTCAACGATACGTAATTGATTAAATAATTATTTGAGATATAAATTGAAAAAAGTCTGCAATACGTTTTATATAATGTAATAGTTAAAACATATATATATATACTAGAAATAATTTTGTTTTTATTCAGCTATGTCAGCATTTTTATATGCAAAACTCTCCATACAGTAGTGCCACCCTGTGCCAACCAGAGTAATCAACGGATGCAAGAAGGCTTGTGTTTAAAATCCCTATCCAGTGCCTACTCATCCAATATTCCCAAACTATTTTCTATCTTCTGGCCTTCGTCAGTGAGGAGCCTTGGATCTGAGATCACTGCACCTAGATCTTAGGATCTAATGCAATCCTCCAGTAGCCACCTTTTATCTCTACTTAACTACAAAACAATGAGAATGAAATTGAAAACACAAAAAATATTTTTAATCTAGGTCTGAACTCAGTTCAGCACCCATACATTTGGTGTGTTTGGCTCTTTAACAACCATAGCCACCACTACCCTATTAGGCAGGATTGGTGTTAAACCACTAAACATAACATGATCACCATCTCTTATACTAGCACATAATTGTTATTAAACAAGGCAAAATTCTCCATACAGTAGTGCCACCTTGTACCAACCAGAGTAATCAATGGATGCCAGAAGGCTTGTGCATAAAATCCCATATGATCTAGGTGCAGTCTCCCAGATCCAAGGCTCCTCACTGACAAAGGCCACAAGCCAAAAACTAGTCTGGGAATATTGGATGAGTAGACACTGGATAGGGATTTTATCACAAGCCTTCTGGCATCCATTGATTACTCTGGTTGGCACAGGGTGGGCACTACTGTATGGAGAGTTTTGCCTTGTTTAATAACAATTATGTACTAGTATAAGAGATAGTGATCATGTGACATTTTTATATGATTAGTAAATTAATATTTATTATTTCATAATTCATAATTGATATTATTGCATTGAATGATTTTAAATACAAGTATACTTCACCTACTTAGAGTTTAGATGTAATATAGGGGATTTGAACACAGAATATCAAGCTCCTATTAGCTATCTATTCTATCTCTTACAACCAATACACCCGACCACACGCATGAAAAAAATATAAATTATCTCTGATAAATGCATTTTGTGCTGAACCAGCACTCATCAGTTGGTCCAGATCATCATCTCCCACACACACATATATAAAACCAATGCTCACTTTATATTAAGATAGCATATCTTCAAACTTTAAGGGAGCAAAGTGACTTAAAGTCAACATGGGCATGACAATAAATTTTGGAATCTAAAGACATAAAACCACCACTGACACATCCAACTGATAAATGACATTAATATTAAATAAAAGTACTTTAAATTCATATTTTAGAAATTATAAGTTAGTAAAAATAATATGCTTTATTTCATATGGGTATATAGTAGAAGCTTAGTTTGATCAGACTTCTGCATTTTTGAGGTGATCCTTTGGATTGGCCAAACCATCATTTCACCATAGTATTTCAAATATTTTATGAAAGTAAATTCATAAAAAAATCTGTAATAAATAAAGCTTATTATGTTTACTAGCATATAATTTCTAATATGTGAATTTAACATACTTTTTATTCACTATTTATGTGATTTATCAGTGGGATGTGTCAGCGGTGGTTTTAAGATTTTAAAATGGCCATGAGTGCAAACTAAATCAGAATGAATTATATTTTATTCAACTTTATTTAAAGTCTTTAAATTTAATAAAGTTAAAATATTACCCCAGTAATATTTTTATATAAGTGCATGATAATCACCAACTTTAATATGTCTCTTCTTTCTAAGTTTTGTGTCATGTTGTTATATTTTTAAAAATTATACATAATGTTCAACATATTATTTCAAACAAAAAAAACGTGAAAAGAAATATATATAGCAATGTCTATAAAATACAAGCCTGCATTATTTAGCAGTTAAAAGAATAAAATTTTTTTTATCATTTTTAATAATAATATATATTTGCTGCAAAAATGAGTATGACTGAAAGTATGCTGTTATTTATTTTAATAAATTTCAAAATTCACTTTAAAAATGTATCAATACCACTAACAAAATTTTTTTTGGATTACCCAAATGTAGTCACAAGTTTTTAGAAACATTAATGAATTTGTAGTTAGTTTAAGCAATGTCACTTCAATACTGACATTTCATATGTTACATGTTGCAGACTCGTCTAAAACTTACCCTCAATAATGAACTACTTGTTTTATACAATTCTCTCTAAAAGAAGATTCAGAATACAATACAAATGACCATTTTAATAATAATAAACTACACAAACAGCCTGTGGCACAAATAAATCAAACAACTGATCTGCCAGTGAACCTGGCATTGTTTATATTTAAAAAAAGGAAGTTTTTTTTAAATAATCCAACGGGAGTTTAAATTTTTAATCTTCATTTTTCCTTTTTTATTTTGATTAACTGCAAATGTCTCTAAACATTTCCCCCCTCAAATTAAATAAAAGTATTTTGGTTAAAAAAACATCATGCTCCTGCCTAATGTATTTGACTCAAAATTTATCGAAGCAGTCTGAGTATAGTGTTAAATGCACTTACCAACGCTGTTAGTCTGGACAATCATGGAATATTGCATTATCATAGAAACCAAACACATGTTCAAAATTTGAAAAAAAAATCAGTTTGATAAAAATAGGTTAAAAATTGATTAACCTATTTGAGCTAAATAAACAGAAGACTTGAGTTAAATTAAAGCATTTTAAAATATAGACTAAAATATATATTTGGGCACCTAAAAACCAAATGTATAAATTTTCTTTATCGAAACAATCCTATAGTTTTTCAAAGAATTATCAAAATTTTGATGCTGTTTGTCTTCATTGTAGTTATTAAAAGAGTCAGTGGAATATGTTTTTATTGTTCTTTCTTACAAAACTATTTTGATGTAATGTTTTCATTGTTAGATCTGCAAGATTCTCTTTATCATCACTAACAAGCAGCATTCAAAAAGATTGTTTTCTATCCATTACAGTCATCATATTTTTAACCATTACCGTTTGGGTTCTAAGCAATCATTTTGTTTTCTAACTGATTTATGCGGAAAATGTAAATCTCTGTTCTTTATAAACCTTGGAAAATTAAAAATAGTTATGAAACTCATACATCTGCAGATATATATCAGACATTTTAGAGTTGGATCTCATTAGCTCAGTAGATGTTGTCTGTATATTTTTATTTATAATTCTTTTAGTGGATTAATACTAAAGTTCATACTATATTACTTACAATTCTTTGTGCTGTGTTTATATATTTATCTATAATGCCCATTTGTGAAAGAAATAAAAAAAATATTAACAAATCTAAATCTTTTTCATTTACAGTTTAGATTTAAATTATAAACACAACTTTAAAATTTGCTCTTGGCAGCTGTTGATAATATTTGAAAACTGTATTTACGCACTGATACTTATAATAAAAGAATAAAATAGTAGTTACCATAATAAAATATCTGATTGTAAAAAAACTAATAAACAATAACACATTACACATAAAAATTCTAATAGAATGAAAAAAGCATACTTATTAAAGTCTATATACAAAAATTAAGAGCCACTTAATAATTATGAAGTCATGCACGCAATGGTACTTTCTAATTTAAACATGGCAAAATTTTCTATTTTACAAATTTGAGACATATTTCTCATCACCCATACTTAAATGTGATCATATTTACTTGATAAGTTTTCTATAAACACTCTATAAACACACAAAATACCAAGTAATTAAGCGTTGGTGGTCTAGTTGCTAGCATAGCTGCTTTCTAAACAGTTGCCCCGGGATTCACTTCCCAGCCGACGCTTTGACATATAATAATAAAAAATAAAAAAATACTAAGTAGTCAAAAAAGTGGCAATTCAGTGAATAATAGAGTCACTCTCACAATTTGTTCTTTTTCGTCTTGAATTTAAATATAGAAAGTTCTATATTTTAACAACAGTCCATATATTGGTATTTTGAATACAAATTAACTGAATCTCGTTTATTTTTTAATGTTTTTTTTTTTACTTGTCAACAAAATAGTATAGTTGTTTTATGAAGAGTAGACTATTATTTTTTCTATTACGTTCTGTTAAGTTGATATCAATATCTGGTGATCATATAAGAAGCATTTTGTCAAAACTATTTTTCATTTAGCTACTCATCTTTTCTTTTTTTTATTATCTAACTTTCCAACATTTTATTTTGTTGGGATAAATTAAATCTCATCATGTGACTAAAATACGACAATTGGTCATCTTTGCTTAGCTGTTTGCTTACATGTGTATATGTATGAATGTTTGTTCCTTGTTCTAATTATGTTATCGTATGCAATTTGTACTCTGTATTGGTATACTAACTTCTTATTAAATATTTTCTAATCTGAACTAATTATGCAATACATTTTTCGGCTATTGACGTAAAAGACAAAGAGAAAAATTATTATAATTAATACATTTTATTTTTAGAAAATTATTGTTCGCCTTTTTTATGTACATAAAAATTACATGCATTTTAATTTTTAGTTTTGTTTATGAATATTTAAAATCTGCAATAAAAATGTTTTTTTTTTTTACAAATCTATATTTTTAATTATAATTTAACTCATTGAAATGAAAATAAAAAAGAAACTGATTTCCTATATTCAAAATAAGAGTCATAGATCACATGACCCAATTCTCTTAAGCTTGTAAGATATAAACAATGAGCATTGCCAATTGCTCAACAAGCTTTGTGATAAATGCATTGCCAGAGAAAGCATTTCCTATATACCATAATAGATGGCAGCACATTATAACTTAAATCCGTTTAAGGAGAAGTCGCTGTGCATTGCATCACATCACAAGAGGAATGTTAAAATGATAATATTATTGTTAGCATACATTTATATATTTATATCTCTTTTATTATATTTTTCTTAATCAAAGGAAAATATATAAAATATTGTTTATTTTTTAAAAGTTTGAAGTTCAACGTATACATGCAAATAAAATTGACAATTTTATCTTAGTGTTAACTTATATTATTCAATTTTTAAAAGTTGGTGTTAAATCATAGAATATACATTTGCAGAAGAAATTTGCATCATATTGTAATTGTATTTGTAGTTTTTTTTTTGTTTTGTAGCTAACATGTCAATCTTATCAGATCTATTCAGATTAAAGTGAAATCTTTTTCTCTAGCTAATAATACACATATAGCCATTTGACGGCTAACATTTTGTGGCTAGTGAGAATAGATAGGAACTTGTAGGCAAAAATGTGATTGTGCTCTAAAAAAAAAATGACCAAAGTTATCCAGCTGATGTATTTAGAGTAAAAAAATATAAATTTGAGATGAATTAATTTAACTGGCATTTATAAGGATTTTATTTACTTATTAAGTGATTTATATCCGGCATCATCACCATTATTATTAGTATAAAACTGGAAGTTGAAATTTAAATAAAATATCAATAATAATAAAAATATTTAACATATAGGTATATGAGCACAGACTTTCACACAACCCACCACTATCCAGTCCATTTCATAATACTGATACACTTCAACATATACATGTTGAAAAGATAAACAATCACCAATATATGGATTTCATGCTAAACCAGCAATCATCAGTTGGTCCAGATTATCATCTCCACACATATATACAATAAATGCTCAGATATATATTAAGATAATCAATCTTCATACTTTAATGGACAGGCTTCAATCCACTCCACACTACAACTTTTTTGTGGAGACAAAAATATTTTTAGAAAAAAAAGTTTTAGTAAAAAATTAGAATTTCAAATTAACTTTTAGTTCTTAAATTAAACTGATCGTGTTATGTATTTTGTTATTAAATGTATAAACTTACCACTTATCCATTTTTCATAATCCCATTCATCTAAGCTCCACCCTGTTGCATAGCATTCAGAATTAGGATTAAATCTTTTATTATGTTCAAAATCGAGACATATCGGATGAATATAATCAGTGTAGTTAACGGCATGTTCTAACGTTAGAAGCGATATGTCATTAAACAAATAAAATTCAAATGGATTTGAAGAATTTTCTGTAAAAAAAAAAAAAGTATAATTATTACATTGTTAAACTGCAAACAACATTAGAATAGTAAATGTTAATAGATTAATAATACTGATATAAGAGTTATAAATGATAGTTTTTAAATAAAAATTAAGGAAAATCAAAAAGATTTAAAAGACTACATTTATATTAAATACAAAATATATAGGGTATATGAGCACAGACTTTTACACGACCCACCACTCTCCACACTATCTCATAACACTGATACACTTGAACCCAAATATGTCGAAAAGATAAATTATCATCAATATCCGTATTTCATGCTAAGCCAGCAATCATCAGTTGGGCCAGATTACCATCTCTATACATATATGTCATAAGTGCTCAGATATATATTAAGATAGACAAACCTCATACTTTAATGGACAGGCTTCAATCTACTCCACACTCCAACTCTTCAACCGTCCATCCAATTGAAAATCTGACGATGGAATGCTCAAAGGTAATCTTGACCAATTGATGATTGCTGGTTTAGCATGAAATACGTATATTGGTGATTATTTATCTTTTTGACATATATGTGTTCAAGTGTATCAGTGTTATGAGATAGTGTGGAGAGTGATGGGGCATGTGAAAGTCTGTGCTCATATACCCTATATATTATATATATAGACACAGGTATATAATAAGCCTGTGTGTTTTAGTTAATAAATATAAAAGAAAAAAGACAGGGGGTGAGGGAGGAATGAGGGAGGAAAGAGAGGGAGAGAAAAAAAGATGGGGGGGGGGTAACAAAAACAGTGAATAATATCTTTATTTAAGTGAATTTAAAAAGAATGGGGAAGTATGGAGATGTTTATTACATCTATGAATAATATAGTTTCTAATAAAAACATTAATATAATATTTTTTTTCTAAATAAAATATAAAACAATTTGAATCCATATTCTTTTTTAATGGTTATTAATTCCCACTAATACAGAGTCAGAAACAACATATCTAAGACACTTGTGATTATCATTTGCAAAAGTCAATAAATTATTATGAAGTAGACATTTTAAAATTATTTAAAAGATTAATTTAGGAAAGACAAAAAAGTAAAAATTAAATATAAATTTTGTCATAACATATACAGTAATAATGTCATTTAATCCTTTATTGAGAAAAAATTTCTTAGTGGCATTCAATTGTATTTTTATTCTGTCATATTGGAATGTACATATATATTATAAGCTTCATGCCAATTTGTATATACATATTTTTAAACTCTCTGTTATAAAAAAATTTAAATTTTATTTTATTAAAAAATTTATTAAAGTCTTATAAGAATGAATGCAGGCATGTGTGTGTGTGTGTAAAAAGAGTCAAAACAATTAGCTGAAATTAGATAAATAATTAGTAATGAGCAAATGCATAACAGATTCTAGAAAATTCTGGTAAAAAAACAATTAATTAAAATTCAAGCTACTTAAAATTTCTTAGCATTAAATTTTAATATAATTTGTAAAAGCTGCTTAATTATAGGGCACTGGTAGTTTTCTTAATAAAGCTAATTAATAAAGAGTCTGTCTGCCTTGTGGTAAAAAGATATTAATTGATGCTTAATTACTGCATGTAATGTAAGTAGACAAAAGGTATTTTGAATTTGGAAATTTTCCTTATTAATAAGCAAGTACACAATTAAATTGTAATTAAGCTGATCAAAATTATTATCAGCAGAAATATTTTAATTAAAACTAATCCATAGGCCTTTTGTTGAAAAATTGTATAAATACCTAGATAAATATAGAAAAAGAGTCTTCTTTTAAGAAAAATTTTTCAAGATGGTCTTTGATTGAGAAAAATTTCTTTAAGTTGGTCTTTTATTAGAGAATTCATCAAGTTTGTCCACAAGATTTCCATGCATCAAGTTTTAAGAAGCTCATCAATTATTTAGTTCCTATAATCCATATATTATGCTAAATCTATAAGTAGAAGCATGTGTCTGTTTCCCCTTCACCATACCAGGGAAAGTTTGGAATTCTGATGAAGTTAGTGAACTCCACCCATCTGGTCTACTCCTGACATCATAAATGAATTCAGTCTTCTGATCTTCCATTCTGTCATTACAGAAATAAGCTGCCTAGTCAATCATGCCACACACAGTCATATTCTATTGTGAAAAAGGAGCTGTTTCCATAATTAAGTATTATTGTCTGAGAAATGTGCCATCCAGGATCAATTGAAGATGAGCTGCATCATGAAATCTATGTATCATCATATCTATATGTTGCTCTTCATATCTTGCCATATTTTTAGAATCCTTTGTGAAGGCAGTCACAGAACCATTGAACTCTCAACATGAGATCTCTGAAATCCTGTACCAATAAAATAATTCCAAAGCATTTGATGTTTCCCTTTTGTTTGTATTATTTATTTTTTGTGTTATATATTTTTTAATATTATGTTTTACTTTAATATTATATATATATATATTAAACTAACCTGTATTTGTTAAGAATTATTAAATATATTGCTATATACAGTCATTATTAAATTATATACATGTGCTAGGTTGAATATTCAAGTGATCAGGTGATGGAGGATTATTTTATACATTTTCGTTTTTTAAATTCTGAGAATCATCTTTTCCACCTAAAAGAAACCTAATTAATCAAAAGGACAGAAATGTTTTTAATCCTGCTTCCTCATCTGGCTCAAAGATTTTTTTCCAAAAAAAGTAATCAGTCATGTGTTTTAATTACCATGTATTTTTTAACAAATATAGAAATAAGTTGAATTAGTTTTAAAAACAATGTTAAAAAATAAGGTTAATTTATATTATTTTTGAAGGAATAAATTTATATGTCATTTAATTTATGTTAGCCTACTAAATGTTTTATTATAATTATATATCTAAATCACAGATCTCTTAAGCTAAATATGGATATTATATTTTTTTAAATATGTGAATACTATATCTAGGATGAACCTTTAATTAAGCAGGGATTATTTGAATCTTTTATTGTTTTAATTATTTATATTGAATAAACAGTTTAAAATTATAATGTGGTTACTCATACTTGTTTTTCTTCTTTTCCCTAGACTTTCAATAATTAAGAATTACTTATTGCGCTTTTCTATAATTAAAGTGCTTTGCAGCATTATTTATATATTTTGATTAATTAATATTTTTGATCCTCAAGCAGAAGTTTATTCCTGCTCTGTGAAAATGTATTGGCCAAATGCTCTTTATATGCCAAGGCATATGTATCTCTCATATTTACATACTTGGATAATTTTTTCTGTTGTTCTTAATATTATTTTTCAGTGCAGATGAATTTTCTGCTTGATAGTAATATGTTTGTTATTGGTTAAAAGAGCAAATATTCATTCATGCTTCATATAAGTCTTGGGGTAGATAAAATTTTTGAGTATGGCCTTACCAAGGTAGGAATACTTCATATCTGTTTCATCATCATATATAATTCCACTTATGCAAAACCTAGCACTGCATTCAGTATTTTTAATATATTTTTAAAGTCTGATGTAGCAAGTGTGTAATCAGTCATAGTGTAAGATGATGGTGGTCATTTATTAATTGTGATTTTAGTATATTTAAGTAAATACTCCTATCTTCATGCTGTTTAATTAAGAAGTAATTAATGATTAAATCATCATAGAATGTCCCTCTATTGGATGTAGAGCAATAACAGTGATGTTTTCTCACTAAGACATTTTTTCAACTTGTAAAAAGTGCAATATAATTATATGTTTAAATTTAGTCATATGAACTTTATTATCCTTTTTTTATTGTTACTAATAAATTTATTTATTCACATTACCTGTCACATTTGAGTCTTTTTTACCACAATTAGCATTTTTTAGTTTTAAGAGTCTCTTGTATCTCTCTGACCTCAACAGAATATAAGAAAAGAATCATATATACTAACATTACATATGAAAGTCACATGGAAATTGTCCTGGAGACATAGATAATGAAGTTCACTTATGTATTATTTATGGTAATGTTTAAATTGACACAGACATGTGAGTTAGTGATCATTGCTTGGTTTCTAAGATTAGTTTTTCTGAATATATAAATCTGACCATTACAATATATTCTTAATGAAAGAAATTGATGATGGGCCATTTTGGAAATCATAGGAATAATCTTCATAAGGCAAATAAAATGCATATATCTCATAAAAATTATTATCAAGTTCATCATAAAGTGTATCTTTAAGGAAGTCTAGTACTCTTTAGCCACTGCACATGCTCAGTTAACAAAGTTACACTATTACAATTATATACAACAAACTCCACACAAACTTCTTTATGAATCTTGATTTATTATAATATGAATTATTATAAAGTACAATAATGTAATACTCCAACATTTCATAATATAATAAATTAAGATGTATAAAAAAAGGTTGTGCGTGGTTTGTGGGCTCTTTTTAAAATAAAAAACTGTGTTTGTTATTTTTAATTTATTTGTATACTGCTGATGCTACACTACCACTATTACTAGTACTACTACTATTATTATTATGATCATCATCATCACAACTATCAGGCTGAAGAACTTACAGATTAATATTATGACAACATCAGCATATTTTCACAACATTTCTTAGTATTTTTAAATCATTTTAGTTCAGTGCTTCTAGATAAATTAATTATATAACTATGATAAAGTACCTTATTTTTTAATTTATTAATGTAGCATCAACTCATTGAGGCTTGCGATGATCCTTATCATTCAAATTTGAAATTCTGAAATGTTTAACACCATTTTTATACTGACAGCGAATAAAAAGTTTCTGAAGATAATTGCTAATGAACAATTTAAAGATTTTAATTTTTTATTTCCTAAGCCATTTCAAATGTCTTATAATGCATTCTTTCATATCATCATATAGCAGTTGTGTAATATGAATAAACTTGAATTGACAATCAGTCATTGTAAATGTTGCCACAAAACTTCCTGATGAACTAAATCACCTATCTAATCAAATAAATAGACAATAGCTCATGAAACTTTATTTGAAGTTACCTAGTAAAAAAAAAACAATGTTTAAATGGTCACTGATTTCTAATTTAGATTTATTTAGAAAATCATTTATTTTATTGCTTATTTGTCTAAATGTTTTAAAATTAAACATATTTTTAAAATATAATCACAATCTAACCATATGACTATTGTATAAAACAAATAAACATTAGAATAATTAAAACACTATTTCAAAGCACTTTCAACTCATTTAAGTCCTTACTAAGACTGTATAAAAATCATTATATTCTATTAAGTGATAAACTCAGACATTTTATTATATAATCCAGGGAACAAATTGATTAGTTGTTCCTGGCAAATATAATGAAGTGTTTCTTTATCTCTTACCACTTTCCAAGAAACAACCATAGATCAAAGTACATGGCTTCAAGTCACTCAAAAAACTGTCAGTTTTTGCATTACCATGATGTTTTTACATTTATTTTAAAGCTTAAAAAGTACTATAAGATGCTGCCCTCTTTAGAATTATTTTACAAGTAAAAAATTAATAATATTGACATAAGAAGCTACAACAATGGGAGAAGACAGGATTTACTAGATGCTGATTGGTTGTTTTGCATTTTGACTAAAAGAAGAGTGCCTGTCAATAATTTTCACAGCTCCAACTTTTTTGTTTTAATTTCCAAAATGAAAATGTATGTTTTAGAGTGTTTTTTATTATTTTTCATATATATTATAAATTATATTTATAAAATATGCTGAAAATATAATTAATTTAGAAAAATAGTAAGATTTTAGTAAAAAATTCTTTACTTTTACACAAATGTAAATTGAAAAAAAACCAGTGCTAACAATAATTTTGATACCAGTCAATTGTTTTCATTACCCCAAGCTCTTTATCTGATTTTCAAACAAAAATAAATGGTTTAGAAGTATTTTTCTGGCATTTATTTATATATTATAATGTATTTTGATAAAATATGCTGAAAATATAATTATCTTAAAAAAATAGTAAGATTTTAGTAAAAAATTCTTTACTTTTACACTAACATAAATTGAGAAAGAAATCAATGATGTCTGCAGCACTTTATAATCTCTTAGCAACTTTATTTTTAGGTCTTCCACTATCAAATATTTTTATAATTATAAATAGAAATTTATGTTTGAAAAAAACTTTTGTTCACTTTCATAACCTGACAAATTATTAATATACTTTTTACAAACAAAACTAAAATGGATATATTAAAAGATGAATATATTTTTACTGCTGATTTTGTTAATTGACCAATCAAAAGTTGTAAAACTTTAATTCACTTGGCCAATAAAAAAACTGTTTACTTAAAAAAAATTTTCAGTCAAACAGTGAGTAAAGTATAATGATTTTTATACAGCCGTGATAAAAACTCAAATAAGTTGAAAGTGCTTGGCAATAGTGTTTTATATTATTTTAATGTTTTCTCTGTTTTATACAATAGTCATATTTTTAGATTGTAATTTATATTTTATAATAACTTTTATTTTTAAAATATATTCACAAAAATACAAATTAAACTTTATATTTGTTTACATGGACCGAATATAATTGTCTAAACTCTAGAAATGATTTATGTTAATTATTTAGGAATTCATCAAAAGTTCAGGTACAAGAAATCAAAGAACTAATGAACAAATAGTAAACCCTGAATTTTAGACCCTGATACTCTAACACTGTACTAAATCAATTAAAAGGCATTTATTTCACTATTTGTTCATTATAAATTGTTTTATCTGATTTCTTTTTTGTCACCATTTAATTTTTAAATGATTTAAAATCTGAATAAAAATACATTAATCATCTGTGCATAACATCTTTCTCATCATTGATGAGGGTCACCAACATATTTTACTATCATTATCACCATGTCCTCATCTGAATAATACTAATTAATCAGGGACCCAGTATCTATATACTAAATTACTAACTAATACAAAATCTCTACCCAAAGTTGGATTAAATGGTTACATGAAAAAAAAACAACTTCCATTTGTTTATAATATGAAAAAAAAACCTAAATATCCCTTAACTTAGACTAAAATTCTGGATTGTTAGCTAGATGGTAGGAGATATAATATCTTTTATGCCAGATTTTTTTAAAAAGGAGAAATAATAATTTAATCTTGGAGGAAGGTTGAGAGGATTGCATAAAATGTAGATATTTTAAATGCTTTTGCTGCTTAGGAATATTGATTTTTTAATTTTATTTTATTTATTCATTTATTTTGATTATCTCTAAGAAAGAAACTTATTGAGCAAAGTAAATGTTTTTCATAGGTTTTTAAAAATATTATATAATTATTATATAAAAGTAACAGACAATCTTATAAAAAAAGAATACACAATAATAAAGAAATAACAATGAAAATGTATATTCAAAATGAAGAACAGAATATAAAACAAAACCAAATCAAAATTATAAATTATAAGCATAATAAAAATAATGAATACAATATGAAATAAAAAACAATATTATAAATTTGAAACATATAAAATATATATATTTTTAGTTCATTTTTTAACAATCCCATATTTTTTATATTCAACATATATGGTGATAATTTATTAAACATTCTGGTAATATATACAATTTTAATCTACTTACATGTGTTTCTATATATAAATGAAATAATATGTTCATTTGTATGGCAACTACTATAATTATAAAAGTTTATAAAAATCAAATAAATCACTAACTTTTATCTTCACTATGCCATGTACTCTGTATTAGACTTACACTCTTATTTTGGGATATCTTTAACCATTTTAAATTTGATATGCTTGTAATTTTATATCATAATGCAAACTCACATAATACCATATAAATTATTATCTGTATATTGTATAAGATAAAAAAAGATGATCTATAAAACATAAAGTAAAAATATCTGAACTTTTGTAAAAGTTGATGAAGGTGATGTGATCATGACATTCTATTATCACTAATAATATCAATATACTTAATCTTTTCAACCACTTCTACTTTCGTGCAAATGTCATTACAATGAAACTTGTTAGAAGTAATATAAGTATGGGAGTGGGTGAGAATATCACATTTTTCTCTTTGTAAGTGAGATTATATGTTTCACCTTATAACTAATTGGGGACAGGGTCTACACATTTTTTAACTTTTACCCATTATAAATCCAATTACAAACACAAGTGAAATTCAAATAATAAGTTATAGTTATAATCTACTGAACAAAATAAACATAATATTTTAATTACAAAGGGCAATAAAACTACAAACAAATAAAATTTAAAGTGATCATTTATAATCTATGTTGCATACACATATTAACATTTTAAAAGACTGTTTTTTTAATTAAAATGAAGTCACATCAGGAGTGATGCTAGGGTTGGTCCATAGACCCCAGTTCTAGTTTTGACACTTCTGGTGCTCAAACATCATATCATCTCTCAGCAATAAGCTATTTGATTACTTTTGCTTTGCATAACCTAGATGAATCAAAAACGGCAGTCTCTAAAAATCAAAGTCCATAGGTCACTGCTTGAATTCCATTTGAATTCTCAAGTAACACACTTTTTATTTAAAGTGTCATAGCATCGGCCGGGACACGAACCCGCAACCCGGGCAACTGCCTGCAAGTGCAAGGCAGTCGCGCTGACCTCTCGACCACCAATGCAAGACAGTAACACACTTTTGATTTTAAAAAAATCAAAAATTAACGTGATTAACTCTATCTTCTGTTAGATATCATGACAAATTGCTTTATTTGAAATCTTTCAAATAGAAAATTATACGGAAGACTATAAAACTGAAAGATATTTTAAAATATATATAACACCATAATGAATTTATGTTTTTAAAAAAGAATTATTTTAAGAACTGAGCAAAAAAATTAAAACTGGAAAAAAATATTTAACAATTATTGCTACTTGAAATATATGTTTTATATGAATTAAAAGGCATTTAATTATGTCATATAAAAATACTTTTTTCTATAATATTATTTATTGCCATTATTCTATAAACAAAATCAGTGAATTAAAATAAAGATATTTGTTTAATTCATATAGCCACTATTATTTTACTCTTTGTCATTTTTATAAGTTGACATTCATTTATAAGACTAATTTTTATTTGAAATTACATATTTGTTTATATTTTTTATATTTAATATAATTCCTGCTAATATATAACATGTACTATATCTATAATTATTATTTTGAAAATATTTATATATTATTTTCTTCCAAAGGGTAAGCTTGTGGTTAAGACCTGTAGAGGTCCCTACCTTCGTATTTTCAAGTGCATATGCTTAAAGGTTTACTGCCTTAGTAAATATTATTAATTATTGAAAAAATATGTTAAATGTCCAATTTGAAAATAAATTAGTAAATATTAAAAAAAATAAAGTTGTAGTAATGAAAAATTAACCTTCATGTACATCTAGAATACTTACACATATTATGCAACATTTTATAAAATTGACTTTTTTCATTAATTCACATTAAATCAGTGTCGCATTGTAATGATAATATTAATGCTATTCTATTTATGCATAAAATGTTCAACATGGCATACACATAATTTATTATTATTCTTTCTCATGCACTGTTTGAAAAAAATAAACTCTGACCAATATTCTATATTATTGTTTAGTAAAGAATATGAAATTTTAAAAATGTAAACAAAAGTAATAAAAATTGTAATTGTTTTAATAACAGTTATGAGCAAGTATAAGAAATGGTGATTGTGTGATGTTTAACATTTCGATTAAGGGGGACAACAGAATTTCGAACTTTTGATCAATTCTCCCCCTGGTGAATGTTTTCATAGGTATTATACATTAAAATGTGTGTAAAATGGTATATTTTATTATAATAAATTTTCACTGAAAGATTTGCTGTAGAAGGTGGGAAATTCAAAATTCTCACTCTTACAATAGACATAAGTTATTACAATATGCATGTTCAGCCACTGTCTGTTGCCAAGGCTGTAAAACATTTGGTGTTTTACGACATTGTTTAAAATAAATAGTTCCAATGACCAAAAATTTGTTTGTGAATTTATTATGATTTTAGATATTTTTTAAAAATAATTTACACTATATTTATTAGATATAAAGAAGTATAAATTATTAATAACTTATTTTGACTTGAAATACTTTATTTTCAAAAATATAATGTTACATTCAAATATCAGCCTTTCAAGCTAATTGAGCACACACCTTTGAGAGTGTTAAACAAATGAATACTTTCCTCTTCAATCCAAGATATAGTATTTATGCAGGAATAAAAAGGATCCTCTTATTCCTACAACTCAAATTCTTTTATATGAGCAAATCTGAAGAACTGTTGAGAAGAGCGTGAGTAGAATTCTCACTTTAAATTACTATTTACAATGTTTTTTGACTGAATGGCGTTGATGAAATTGCTTAGAATTTACTAAACATCATTCTTACTGAAACTTAATTATGAGTAAATAAGCAATTATTTTATCTAGCGCCGTGTTTACAATTATATTACATTCAAATATCAGCCTTTCAAGCTAATTGAGCACGCGCCTTTTGAGAGTGTTAAATAAACTAATACTTTCCTCTTCAATCCAAGATATAGTATTTATGCAGTCAAAAAACATCATAAATAGTAACTTAAAGTGAGAATTCTACTGACACTCTCCTCAACAGTTCTTCATATTTGCTCATATAAAAGAATTTGAGTTGTAGGAATAAGAAGATCCTTTTTATTCCTGCATAAATACTATATCTTAGATTGAAGAGGAAAGTATTCATTTATTTAACACTCTCAAAAGGCGCATGCTCAATTAGCTTGAAAGGCTGATATTTGAATGTAATATAATTGTAAACACAGCACTAGATAAAATAATTGCTTAAGTTTCCGTAAGAATGACGTTTAGTAAATTCTAAGCAATTTCACCGACGTCATTCAGTCAAAAAACATCGTAAATAGTAATTTAAAGTGAGAATTCTACTCACGCTCTCCCCAACAGTTCTTCAGATTGCTCATATAAAAGAATTTGAGTTGTAGGAATAAGAGGATCCTTTTTATTCCTGCATAAATACTATATCTTGTATTGAAGAGGAAAGTATTCATTTAACACTCTCAAAAGGCGCGTGCTCAATTAGCTTGAAAGGCTGATATTTGAATGTAATATAATTGTAAACATGGTGCTAGATAAAATAATTGCTTATTTACTCATAATTAAGTTTCAGTAAGAATGACCTTTAGTAAATTCTAAGCAATTTCACTGACGTCATTCAGTCAAAAAACATCGTAAATAGTAATTTAAAGTGAGAATTCTACTCATGCTCTCCTTAACAGTTCTTCAGATTTGCTCATATAAAAGAATTTGAGTTGTAGGAATAAGAGGATCTTTTTTATTCCTGCATAAATACTATATCTTGGATTGAAGAGGAAAGTATTCATTTATTTAACACTCTCAAAAGGCACATGCTCAATTAGCTTGAAAGGCTGATATTTGAATGTAATATAATTGTAAACACAGCGCTAGATAAAATAATTGCTTATTTACTAAAAATATAATGTTATATTAGCAGCAAATCTAAGCATGGCCTGAAGCAATTTATAGCTTAGTTTCTATGTCAGCAATCTATTTATATTTATGAGTCTAAAACTACTGTAATTTTGCAAAAAAATTTAAACTTTTAAAACATAATTTATTAGATATAAGAGAAATAAATAATTATTTGTTCAGATGTTTAAAAATAATAAGAATTAAGAAATATTTCATTGATTTTATAAACTGAAAATAATCTTTCTAGAAATGATGATGTCTAAACTCTTTGTTTTGTTTATGATCATATTTTTTTAATATTTACAGAAACAAAATGTGAACATTTAAAATTTAGGTACTCATACTTATGACAATCCACCCCGCTCGATGGCACTGTTTCCATGCAAAAGCACAGAAAAATGTTATTTACAGGGCCAAACTTGCAGTCTATAGAACAGTTGTGTTCATATTAACCATTAGCAGGCCCAGATTGTGTTGCACAGAATTATTACAGCCCACTAATATGCTTTGCAACACTATTCAAATAGCCACACTTCAAAGATTGCTATTGTATGATGTGAGGATGTACAGAATTCAACTGACCACAACTGTTTTAATGTGCATTCAAATAATGATGTTACACCCTATCTGACATACTTTTACATAGTAATAATTGTAAGCCCATCACTTTGCTTCCCTACACATCTTTGAAGGAGAAAACAATTTCTAAAGGGTAGATCCCAGCACCATTTCAGAGAATTAACGTGAAAAGGCACATTTGCACAAGAAAAGCCACAAGACTAATAAAATGGCTGTGGTGGAGCACTGCACACTGAAATGTATGATGTAATTTAAGAATGTAATTATTCTATTTTATTAAATAATGTTGTTTCATAAAGAACAGCTATGTGGCAAATCAAATGTTTGCAATTGTAAGTTTGTTTTGGAAATCATAAGTTTGGTTTGATCAGAGTAGTTGATTTAGTGGATAATCCTTTAGATCAGCAAAATCATCAGTCATCTAATGGTTATATGCTTGAATGTATAATGTAATTAAAAACTGTAATTTAAAAAATAATGTTTTTTTTTTTAAAAAATGTATTTTGAAAGAAAAGAAACTGGTGAAAGTGTTATTTGGAAAAAAAAGATGTTTTAAATAAACAAAGAATGACAGCATTATTTTAAAAAAATGAAATGTTTTAAAGAACGAAGTCAAATCTATTTGTTTTTGAATAAATAAATAATTTGAAAAATGTAATGTTTTAAAAAAATAAAACATCAAAGTTATATTTATTTGTTTAAATAAAAAAATGTAAATCAGCCTGGTAACATTATATCTATTTGTTTTTGACTAGCAACAGTGCCACCGAGTGGGATGGATTGTTATAAGTATGAGTACCAATAATTTATTTCAAAAGTAAACAAAAATATCTATCAAATGAAGTCAAATTTATTATTTTCAGATAAATAATAATCATTTTATCATATATTTTACTTCGATATGTGAGACAAAGAAAAATGTCAGAAAATGCTGCCTTATGAGAACGTTAATGAAAAAGTACAAGTAAAAACATGCAAAAAAGGTACTGACTTTTTTAGAAATATTTTTGGTTAAATAAAGATGTTTAGCACAGATTTCATAATAGAGATAAAATTAATAAGTGAAAATAAAATATCTTTAAGAAAACAAAAAAAATATTTTATTTATTTAAGTGCACTAAAAGATAAAAAATAATTTTCTCCAGCAAATGCTATTCCATAATTCATCACTCGAATTCATAAAGAATAATTTAAATAAATTTGCAAATTTTCTTGTGTTAAGCCAATCTATTTGTCAGATCTGATGAATATATGGACATTGATGCAATAAATTGGACATTTTTGTAAGTTAATTTGAATGATTATTTGGGAAATTGATTTATGAATTAATGAATAATGCTTTTATTTGTGAAATCTGAAGAAAATTTATCTTTTGCTTTTTAATGCATTTACATGCATGAAAGTATTTATTTAAAAGTATATTGGAATGGGATGGTGGCGATTGTCAGGTGGTCATACCTGGTGTAATGGAAAATCATCATAACTCCCAGTCAATTTAAAATGAAATTTACTAAATGTATAATATTTAAGCAAGATATTATTTTAAAATGTTAATGTTTAATATCCAAATTGTATAAGTAATGTTATATATTAAAGAGAGAGCATGAGACCAAAAGATCATGTTGAGAGATCAGTCAGTTACTCCTAAGAGCAACTATAAGTATAATTACTCAAATCAACCAGTATTATTAAGTAAAAGTAAGCATAAATACTCACCATGCCAAATACAAATATCATTAAAAGAAAATAACCATTCATCATCATAAATGATCCATCAAAATACATTAATACAATAAATCAACAGTCAATCTTGTGACTGGATTTGAACAATAAAAAATATAAATCAATATCAATCTGGTGACTGAATTGGAAATGGGTCTTCTGTAGACCAAGCTAACTATTGAGCCATTGCCAGTTTGGGGCAATTATTTAACCATTAATTTGAAGGCACAAAATTAGATGCTCATCCATTGAAATACGTATTAATAAAAAAATCAGAAAAACAATAATGCTGGACATTAAAACATACTGATCATCATCAATGATCTGGACACTTGTACTGGACACTATAAAACTCACTTCTAAGACAAAACTAAAATAAACTAGTGCATGGGCTTTAAAGAGTATTCTCTTTTGTGCCAGTCAGGATGATGACTAATCATCTCTGGATGCCCAAACACACTAAAATACATCCCCATTTATATATCAGCCATTATACATAAATCTAGCTCAGGAGAACATAAGCTCTATTACTCTATGTGACCAAGATATGATGGAAACAGATATTCTAAAAATATTTAGAACCATTGGAATATATTAAAGTCTAGAATAAGGCTATGCATATCAACTAGCCTTCTGATTTTGATTAACATACTACAAAAAAATATTACATTGTGATTTACACATGTATAATTTACAAAATTCAAATTATTACACTGATTTACATATATATTCCAATAGGTTTATTTAAAACCAGGCAGCACACAGACATGTGGCTTAATATAAAATGAACATGTTTGAATTTCTTAAAATAATAAAATTATTAAAAATATATTTCATAATTAATTCCACTTGAAAACTATACATAAAATTCACATATACATGTGTATCTATGAACATATAGATGATGTGAATTAATATTATTAATTAATCTCTCTTTTTTTCAGTCAATAAAAGTATTTTCTTTTCCTTCTTTTTTAAAAAAAAAAGTCACTTTTTTTGACAGGTAACTCAAAAGTTTTTTTTATATAATTAATCTAAAAAGAATTTTTGATGTCCTCTTTTGTTATCTTTTAAAATCTATAGATTTTTAAATGTCATTTTTACCAAAGAAGTTATTTAAAATTTTATTTTCTTTATATATAATGCTACTCACTATTGTATATACATTTATCTGTGCTTCTCTTTATGAGTTGGTCTTGGTGAGACAGGTATAGTCCAAGATTGTCATAATCTGGAAGGTATAATCAGATATGTTGGCATTCTCCCTTTTGTTCAGGGCTTTATGAGCTTCAGGCCAGCAAACTGTCTTCTAGAAAACATCTGTACAGTATAATTGACCCATTTTAAGTTGATTCAGTTTTTAAGTGAATCAAAACTCCATTATGCAGACTGCTCACTGCTGAATCTACTGGCTTGATTTCAGCTACATCTTTATGGGAGCTATTTTATTTTCATAACTTTCCAACAACTGTCTTCAAAAAAATTACTACTTAAACTATACAGCTGGCCTATTTGACCACTGCTTCTCAAAATATTAAAACCAGACTCCTCTGGAAAGCTTTTACAAAAACTGCAATCCAAAACTAAAATTAGTTTTTTATCCAATCCTTTTATAGACTTGGATTGGGGGTGATAACAACTCATTACAGACTGTTTTCAATCTGTCTAATCTTAATCTGTCTAATTTTAATGAAAAGCTACTTTTAGATTTTTACTAACGTATCATCTTTATATGTTTACTCTTTTCAAACCATATTTTTTTCAAAAGCAAGTTTGAAGTTTTATCAAGGTATGATGATATACGAATATTTTTTTAAAAATAGATAATTTACCAATTAATTAAAAGATTTCAAAAATACATAATAGAAATTTTTGTAATTATTAAAAATATGTTTGTTTTTAAATTTCAAAATCAAAATAATAATAATAATAATTTATTTAGACCTTTATAAATGTTTTAATTAATAATAAAACTCTATTTTAAATTGAGTTACTTAACTCTTTACAGTCATTATTATTCCAAGTGAAATGTACAACATATCTAAAAAAAATTATGTCTGTGTTTACTACTTTTCCTTTCAACTTTATGTATATATAAATGTGCACCCACACTATATTATAGGATGCCATATAACAGATCTGTTATAATATATATTGTATTTTCTCCTTTTTACTTTTATATATGGAATGCTGAATTATTGAAATTCAGTTTTCAACAAATAATTAAGTTTTAAGTTACAAAGAATGCCACTAGACACCACTAGCATCAATATTTCATATAAAATTTAAATTTTTTGCTAATTTTTCATTTAAATTGTTGGCAAAAACTAAAGTAGTTGGGAATACACAATTTCAACTAGATTAGAAATTGTGAAATGAGTGAAAATCGATTGACAAGATTTGAGCCAGACAGAGTAAATCAATAAAAGTATATAATAAAATGGCACCAGATTATAAAACACTGGATGAAATTAAATCTTTACTTAATGTGAATTGTGATCTTATGAAAGTTAAAACTGATTATGGATATTTTATAATGTCTAACTTTATGTTATGTTTAATAATAGTTTATAAAGTTTTAAGTATCACAAAAACTGTTTGCATATTTAAAAACGTGTCTTTTTCTCATAATTCTGAAAAATTCTAAATTGAAATGTATCTTCAATAGACTAAAAAACAAAATGCCTTTGTTTGTGATGAAACACCTTTTTCTATTGAAGATGTAGACTTACTTTTAAAATTTTTATTGATTATTTTAGTCTCTTTATATTGTTAAATAATTTAATACAAACTTTTTTTTTTAGAATTTTTTATTCTTTTTTACACTTTAGAATTATTTCTTTTACCTCCAATAATCAATACACATCTGTCACATTAGAAATGAAGAAAGATTTAACTTGATAATCCTAACAAAACTACCTATATATGTTAGAATAAGAATATACTGTAATTAAATATTACAGATACCACAACTATTTAACATCTTAAAAGTCTTCAGCAGCATTATCTGGGCTAAATGGTTCTAAACTCTGCGACCTGAAGAATTATAATCGTTTAATCATTAAATTAATTAGGTTATTAAATCAAAAACATATTTTAAAATCTACATTTAAAAAAAAAAACAATTTAACAAAAAAAAAAAATACGAAAAGCATTACTGTGAAGAATAGTTAAAATGCGTGTTTAAATCAAATTGAGTGTGTGTTTGCACGTGTATATTCTGCATAATCTATTTTAATACATTGTACAGGCTTACACCTGCATTTATATATGTAATATATGAGGGATTCGAACTCAGACTTTCACACTATCTACAACTCTCAGTGTCATCTTATCATGCTGACTCATCTGATCACACACATGTTGAAAAAATAAATAATCACCAATATCCTTATTCCGTGCTAAACCAGCACTCATTAAAGTATGAAGATTGGTTATCTTAATATAAAGCGGAGTACTAATTGTATATATGTGTGGAGATGGTAATCTGAACCAATTGATGAGTGCTGGTTTAGCACAAAATACGTGTATTGGTGATTATTTCTCTTTTCAACATGTGTGTGATCAGGTGAATCAGTAATATAAGATGGCACTGAGAGTTATAGGTTCTGTGAAAGTCTGAGTTCGAATACCGCATATATTACATATATAAATGCAGGTGTAAACCTGTACAATGTATATGCAGAATATGTACGTGCAAACACACACTTTGATTTAAACACGCATTTTAACTATTCTTCACATTAATGCTTTTCGTATTTTTTTTTTGTTAAATTGTTTTTTTTTTAATGTAGATTTTAAAATATGTTTTTGATTTAATAACTTAATTAATTTAATGATTAAACGATTATAATTCTTCATGTCGCAGCTTTAATACCACAGTATCGAAAGTTGGTATTTACTTAATTTGTAAAAAAAATTTACAATGCTGTGCAGCTGTAACATTTGATATTGTGATTATATAAGATTATTTTGTAATGAACTCACCTGAACTTACCAAAAGTTCAGCAGAGATTAAAGTAAAAATCATGTGCAATAGAGATTAAAGTAAGTAAAAATCACATGAAATATAGGTAAAAAAAAATAATTCAATAATAAACCCATACATTGTGTATACTAAGAAAAGCTTATTTATTGGTTTCAAAATAATATGCTAACTTGTTTTGACATAGTATGCTAAGCATTCTTTCAACTAACTTGTAGTTGTAATCATAGCAACAGCAGTTCAAGAGAATTATGGGATTTATAGAAGTGGAGATTTGCAGTGCATTTGCATTAACTATAAACTGGAAAAGAGTTGATTTATCTAGGTCATCTATTGAAATAATCAAAAAAGCTCTAGTAAAATCAGAATATAACCCTAGAAAAATTGACTTCATCATGAAATGTTGGAAGTGCTTTTTAATAGTAAATATTATAAAATGGAAAATAATTGTCCTACGGGACTTCCTACCAATGGCATCATATCCAACATTACATTAATAAAATTTGAAGAAGAATCCAAAGTACTTCAACTAGACATCAGATCAGTTATACATATGATTTATAGATGGTATCCTTATTTGGGTCTCTGAGGTGCAAATTAATGAAATAAAGAAAAACCTTAAATGGAAGTCATATTACAGTGGATTACAGAATATGAAGACATACTAAAAGGCAACAAGTTTCTGGTTTATACATAAAGTGTGATAACTGACAATTGAATTATATAATAATGGTTAAACCTGTTCATGTGGCAGCTTAATATGGCCTGAATCATTAATGCCCACTGCTCATAAATTCCCAAATCTCAAAGCATTCCAGTATAGAAATTACAAACTAAGCAAATTTGAATCCAACCAGAAAACAAATATAGACGCATACATTAAAGACTTATGCAATATTGGATACAAACAT
Source organism: Epiperipatus broadwayi (assembly GCA_028023455.1). NCBI lineage: Eukaryota > Metazoa > Onychophora > Udeonychophora > Euonychophora > Peripatidae > Epiperipatus > Epiperipatus broadwayi. Next base: position 10,319,483 of record JAQFVV010000004.1, read on the forward strand.
ACAGTGCTCATTAATATTGTTTAAACATTCTACACCTAAATTAGAAATATACCTATGCTAGGAGATGGGAAACCCTGGATATTGCTGACCTACATACGTAGTTCAACCCAAATCATAAGCAAAATTTATGCAGAACCATATAAAGTAGGTTTTCACATACCCCAACCCTAAACCATTTAAATGACAACACTAAAGGCAAATTGTCCCCCAGAGCAAGTTTCCCAGATTGTGTACAAAATAGAATGCAATAATGCAAACTACAACACTGCTAATCCTGAGCCAATATCCCTACAAGGGTAGCTCAACACAGATATCATTACAATAGGGCTAAAACCAATACTGAAGTTAGATTAATTTTCTTCAAACATGAAACCAAGCATAGCCATATTTTTAAACCACATCTGCTAGCATTGTCTGCTCCAAGAGAAATAATGTGAAATGCAAAGTTAAAGAGGCCTGGCACATCAATAATGTGAATACCAACAATAAAATTGAATCCTACATTTCCCTTTCAAAAAAGTGGCTTATGTAAATCAACTTATTTACATTTTATAATCATCACACTAAGAATCTATAAATCCCATAATTCTCTTGAACTGCTGCTATGATTATGACTACTAGTTAGTTGAAAACATGCTTAGCAAACTATGTCAAAAGAACATCACATGATCACCATCTCTATACTAGCACATAATTGTTGTAAACAAAGGCAAAACTCTCCATACAGTAGTGCCACCCTGTGCTAAACAGATCTAGGTGCAGTGCTCTCAGATCCAAGGCTCCTCACTGATAATGGCCACAAGCCAGAAACTAGTCTGGGAATATTGGATGAGTAGGCACTAGATAGGGATTTTATGCACAAGCCTTCTGGCACCCATTGATTACTCTGTTTAGCACAGGGTGGCATTACTGTATGGAGAGTTTTTGTTTTTGTTTATGTCAAAAGAAGTCAGCATATGTTAAAACCAATAAGTAAGTTTTTCTTAGTATACCCAATGTATGTGTTTATTATTGAATTATATTGCTTTAAGAAAAATTAAAAATTACTTTGGAAATAAAAAATAAATAAATATTTGAGAATTTATAATCAGACTTAAAGTTATCTTTGCGTGATAAAATCTCTGTAAATTAATAAAAATGCAATTGTCGTATTGTTTAAATATAAAACTCCAGAATATTTTTTATTTTTATAACTTGTGGATATTTGCTAACTAGAATTATTATCTCTCTTCAATACAATTGTAATGTTAATACTAAATCATCTATGTTCTTTATTACTGTTTTACAATGCTTTTATACAAACCACTATGACAGTTTTGAGGAGTTCTGAAGAAGAATGCTGGGGCAATCAAAACTGTCATTTGAAACTGTCATAGTGAGTTGTAATAAAAGCATTATAAAACAGTAATAAAGAGCATAGGTGATTTAGTATTATATGGATTTGACAATGCAAGAAAAAAGACAGTTATAATATTTCATAAAGAACAATTATAATATTATGTATATAACATTAGGGCATTTAACCTTGAAAAGGTAGACATATGTTTATAAATTTTAGTCTTTATTCAAACTAAGCATGCTTTCAATACATTAAATATCATAATCATAGTTCTTTTAAATATATTATGGATTTTTATTTAAAATTACTGTTTGTTATTCAAATGTATTTCAAGTTCTTCAGAGAGCCCACTTTTTTGATAGAGGGATGCTGGTCTTCTTTTTATTTATAGAAAATTCATCCTTGGCTATTGTCCAAGCTTCCTTGATCTTTCTTTCTTTATCTTCCCTCTCAGTGCAAATGACATCTACTTTGAAGAGTTCAAATTTATGGTCTGATTGTTGTTCATATTCTAATAATATAGATGAGTAATCATTACATCTTTTGGCCCTATTATATAATAATTGTGTTGGGTTAGTCTTGTAGATAAATTTTCCCTTGTTCCTCATAGTAGACATTTATAGTTGGCTTTGTTGCACTTAATTTATAAATACTTTTATAAGCTACTTCTATAGTCAGTTTATCTTTCAAGTTATTCAGCAGTTTATTTTGTGATGGAGGAAAGTGGAAATATATTTTTCTGAACAATGTTTTTTTTAATTTTTGCATCACATTTGGTACATATGTGAGTCTTATCCATTTTTAGATTTTGCTAGAAAGAGATTATACAGGTTTATTTAGTTTCCTATACTATCATGTTGTAAATTTTCTTGATGTTATATCCCACATTTTTAAAATCTCTGATGTATGCATTGATATTGTTTTCCTATTTCAAATTTATGGAGTTTTAAATGTCTGTAAAAGAAACTTTTAAGACTGGCACATTTATGAGCCATAGAGAATAAAGACTTGGAGTGGATGGTTCCTCTGATGTTTATAGGTTTTAGTGCTATTCTGTAGTATAAAGTGTCACATTGATTTTGCATGTCAATATCCAAAAATGTAATACTTTGGTTTTTACCTTATTTTTCAATGGTCCAAATTAAAGATGTCCAATGTATGGGTAAGAGAACAAACAGGTGTTACTGACCTCATTGAAAAAATTAAAAGATTGAAGTGGAGTTGGACATATTGCTAGAAGAGATGATAATAGATAGACAATTGAAATTTTAAACTGGATTCCAAGAGATTGTAAAAGACCCAGAAAGAGACCACATGTGAGATGGATGGATGAAATAAGAAAGTGTGCAGGGGTGATGTGGAGAAGAGAAGCTAAAGATCGGAAAAGATGGATTAAACTTGGAGAGACCTTCATCCTGCAGTGGATTGATAATGGTTGATGATGATGATTCTAATTTTTGATGAATTTGATTGATTGATTTTATCAGCACAGATCAACATGTTGTCTATATATCAGTGTATGTTTGTTGGCAAGAATACAATCTTTGGTATGGTTGTGTTCTCAATCATTGAGATGTAGATTACATATAATCCCAGAGCCCCATTGAATATCTGTAATCCATTTGATAGGGTGTTTTTATTTACTGTGATGATAATGTCTTGTCTGATCCATTTTAATACCTACATTATGAAATCTTTTGATATGTATTGCCATTAACCTGTTGAAACATTTCATAAATAACCTCTATTGATTTTAAATGAGGAACTGACCTGGAGAGTTCTTTAACATGTAAGAAGATTATTTTGTTTGTTATCTATTTTCGAGTTCCTAAGTTTATCTATGAATTCATATAATGACTTTATCAAAAGTATGAACTAAATCCCAAATCTTTGATTGACCAAGACACCATCATTTTTGCCAAAGAAGTATGACTCTCCAAAATCTATTATTAGTTTTAACGGAAAGTTCTCCTTATGTAGTTTTATGTTCATGAAATTTTAGGTCTTATTGCTGCTGATAGATACATTTTAAAGTATTCAGAATTCATGAATGCATTGCCATGATATTTTCTAAGTATTGATTATATGTATTTATCTTTTTTATATGTTAAATTATAAGACTCTGTTTCTATGAATTTTAGGTTATTAATTTGCAGATTTAATTTTTCTTTATTCTATTCTTTATTCATTAGACCAGTCAATACTCTTTGTCTTTTTTTAAACACACTAATTCTTTATTAATTATATATTTTCAAATGTATGTACATTTCAAGGCAGAAGATTTTTGTTTGACATTGGTAATAATCTCTATATCTTTGATATTTGTTATATCACTTTGTCTTTTACAGAATCATTCTCATAGTTGCCTCAATATCTGCAATGATTTCCATTTTTAGATTTTTCCATGTTCCTCTCACAATTTTAGATCTATTGTTTAAATTGAGGATATGTACATTTTTTATAAATATATTTTGGAAAGATTAGAAAATGATAAATCCATATTTGAGCAAGTGAAATGAAAAATTATACAATATCAGAATTTTATAAGAATTGTATAAAATTTATGTATTTTTTTAAAAGAATATATTTTTAAAATGTTCATTTATTATAATTAAACTCAAAACAAAAAGTTATTATTGAGTGATAGAGCAAAATAGTTAAGCTTTGGGCCTATCAAGTAATTGGGGCCCCATTCTTTACTTTGTTTACATCTTAATAAATCCATGAAATTATTTAATAATACACAATTCTTTAGAGGAGATAAATTATTAATTCATATAACAATTAAAAATACCAGAGGACTTTTATTTACTTCTAATTAAAGTCAAGACAAAAAAAAAATATATTGAATACTATAGCAAAATAGTTTTGCCTTAGGTCTGCCAATTGTAATTGATAGTTTCCCAGCAATAAACATGGTTAAACATACCAATAATCATTAGATAGATATTATCTCTCACTTTAAGTTGTTTATATATAAATAAGTGAATAATTAATTAGCTTTCAAATATCGTGAATTCATTAGTTTGCAAAATAAATGAATCAGATCACACTACAATTAGAATGGTTTTCTAATAATTCAGCCAATATAAAACTTTAACTTATATAATCTACATAATATGGTTTATGGTTTCATTTAAATCCATTTGCCCTTAATTGTGTCACTCTTCACTGTCATAAAACTAAGGCATTTGAATAGCCTTTGATCGTTACATTACATTTTCTTCTGTCTTCTTTTACAATGACATGGCTTTATTACTTGTCAAATCAAGTATAAGAAGGACAGGCCAAAAGTTTCTAAACTATATTGTTTCAAACATTTTAAATCGTTATGATTTATTATGATAAAATGAATAACATAAAAAAGACATATAATTTTAAATTGACTTAGGACATAGAACTCTCCAATATTATTTTCAGAGAAAAAAAGAACAAAAACATGGGCTTGGCAATAATGTTGGCATTAGCATGGGATTTGACTTTCCATCATCAGATTTTCAATGATATGGATGGCTGAAGAGTTGGAAGTTGGAGTAGATTGAAGCCTATCCATTAAAATGTGAAGATTTGCTATCTTAATATAAACTGAGCATTGATTATATATGTGTGTGGGAGATAATAATCTGGACCAACTGATGAGTGCTGGTTTAGCATGAAATGTGTATATTGCTGATTATTTATCTTTTCTACATGTGTGTGGTCATGTGCATCAGTTGTATGAGATGTTGTAGATGGTTGTTGGGTGCTTGAAAGTCTGAGTTCATATCCCCTATATTTATATTTATAAATATTTATATTATATATCTAAATAAATCTTAAAAACAGAGTTTAAAGAAAGGTCTTTTAATAATATATTTAGAATTAATTATGATACTTATAATGCTGAAAAAAAATCTATAATTTAAATAATCAGTGTTAAATAATTCTTTCTTTTTTATTTAAAAAAAAAAATCAAATTAAAATTACAGTAAATAAACTTGTTAATTTTTTAATTAAGACTTACGTGTAAAATTATAATCTTCATGATCGGTCCAAACTGCTACTTTGATAGTTTGAACATGTTCAGGATTACGTGATCTATAGTGCTGTCCAAGACGGACATAAATTTGATATGGTCCTCTAAAAAATAAAAGAAAACTGATATTGATGAAAGACATTTTTACATAATAATTACAAAACATAAGACATGTATAACGACATAAGGACTAGATTAGTTATACTAGTGCTGAAAAGAAGAAAAAAATATTTTCAAGTGAATTATTTAATCAAAGAATAATATTTTAAATTCTCAAGAACTGATATTAAATGTATCTCATATTATTTTAATATAAATTACATTATATCCAGTGCTTTTTGTAATCTTAAATAATATGTACTTGAGTTTTTAGATGCTGGCATGTTAGAGTGTGCTAATAATATTATTGATTATGATTTGTTTTTGTTTTTGAATAAATTAAATATATCTTCAATGTGTATTTAATAAGATAGTTAGAGATTGAATTTCTAAACTTGTCCTCAAAGAGAAATAAATTTGCTAAAAAAGTTTGCCTTACTATAAAAGATTCTACTTCTGAAAGGTACTAGTAGAATTGCTAAAAATAACTAAACTTCACATCTAAAATTTGATGTGCAGAATCTTTTATAATAAGAATTTTATTGCAAATATGCATAATGTTTGTGTTAGAAAAACCTAACATTCAATTGAAATTACTTACATATCTATAATGTTATATTTCAAAACTATAATTTAAAGTAATAAATCTATTCACATTATGAAATAGACATTTTTACATTTATATATTTTTTAAAAAGTCACTCTCAAAAAACTAAGCCATAATAGAAAAACATAATATTTCTTAATTTATATAAATTTCTAGGAAATAATCAATGTCAACACAAAACTAAATATTATTTTTTTCAAATAAATAGATGAATACTTCTAGATTAACTGTACTGCTAGATAATGGAACCTACTAGATCATTAAATAAAAGGATTATGAAAAATGTAAAAAAGTGGTGACTTTTTTTTAGAGGTATATCAAAGTTTGATCTTAAGTCAAGACCATGGTAGATACACTTCAGTTTATTGGATGATCTCAAAAAATAATATACACCTGGGTCTCTTTTTATGCAGTAGATAGGTTCCACAGAAAACCCACATTAAAAAAATCACACAAAAATAGACTTAACTTACCTTGAAAAATGTGGGATATGTTCTGTAATTTTCAAAAATCACATAAAACCAAAACAACAAGATAAAATTATTTTAAAATTCACATTAAAAAAATATAAGGAAATAAAGTATGACTAATAAAAAATTTCAAATATTTGGAAAAAATTGATACAAGATAAACTTTTTATTATGTTTTTATGAGTAATTTATTTTACATTTTTTGATACATATTTTAATCATTATCACTATTTGACAATATGTAGGTTTGTTTGTGAACTGGTAAGAAATCAGATTCATCACAAGAGGAAATACAATTAACATCAACTTCAGTCTTGTGCTGTGTTAATAGTTTCTGTCGACTGTAATCAATAATTAAACTTTGAAGCGATGATTTTACTAATTGTCTACAAAGCTCATGATATCTAGACTGCTATGTCTAGCTGTTAGTGAATGCACTTCCATGAGTACAACTATATATATATATATATATATATAACATGCTTTCATGAGTGTGTTAATAATGACTAACAGTTAAATTTTCTTTTACACACATAAATACATGGAGAAACTTTTAGACAGAAAAAAGTTACAAGTAAAAATATTGAAAAACTTTTAAAGATACATTCTTTTTGAGTAGAAATTAAAAGTTCTTAAATATGTTTACTTGTAACTTTTTTCTGTCTAAAAGTTCCTCCATGTATATAAAAAATATAAACATACACATACATAATGCAGACATACAAATATTTAGCTCTCATTGGAATCTAAGAACTCATTCATAATTTGTGTCATTAACAAGAAAATGATTTTCCAATTGATTAGAAAGTTAAACACTTTCTCAAATCATTTTTGATGTGAAATGAACAGTTTCCACTTCTCTTCATTATCTTTTTCTAAATCTTTTACAGTATCTAAATTTATTACCAAACCATTTTCCGACAGACATTTAAAGTATATAAGATATAATGTGTGTACATAAAACAGGAAATCCCAAGTGAAATATGAACATCTTTATTGCATAAAAGAAAACTGCATAAAAAGATGTTAAGAAGAAACATGAATGGCATAACTTCAAAATCACATTAAAAAATCTGCACAAAAAGATACCCAGGTGTAGTAAGAAATATCTTAAAACATTAAGATAAAATATAAATATAAAACTAAATGTAATCTCATACATGTTAATAATGAATAAATCTATTTTCATTTTATACAACATTAAAATAAATCCAGATTTTTTTAATAACCAAAAGGTTCATAAAATGGTTCCACATTTTAGAAAATATTTGAGCTCATCTTGTTGGTTAGTCAATAATTCCTACACCAGCTAATATAATTATGATATAATCTGCATTATGTTTTAATAAATTATCTATTTTGTAGATCCTCCAAACAATCATCATTAATTCTAGATCTAAAAATAATTTATTTTTTATAAAAAGTCCAACATATTTTAAAAAGAAATAAATTAAACTATTTAAAATATTACTACAAACATTGATAAAAATGGATTAAAAAATCAACTCAAAGTCAAAGTTTATAATTATTAGAAAGTTTTAACAATTTAACCAAAAATAAAAATGACTGATTATAATATTAAATGTTCATAAATGAGAGGTTGAAAAGTAAACAAAGAAAGAAATAAACAAAGAAATGAATAATAGTAAGTTCGACAAATGTTCTTCCTACAATTTCCATTTTCAATATTGTTTAAACTTTCAAATAAATAGTTCTTAATTTAATTTTTACTTCACACTCATATGAGAACTATTTTGTATCATTATTTATAGGAAATAAATATTAATTATCAAAAAAACTATGTTCATATATATTTTTATTTTTTGAAGTTTATTATAATACATAGAATTATAATGTTTACCATTTGTATTTATATATTGGACTATTTCAATCATCTAATATTAAGTATCAAATGTCTAGCACACGTTAGTATGTGCACAACATTTCAAGAGATATTCTTCTCACCTCTTCCTCAGGTGTTTCTGGTTGATCAGCGACAATACAAGCATGGAAATTAAATCTGGACCCTTAGATTCTTGAATATTGAATTTTAAGATAATGCTCTAACCATCTGAACCATTCTTTCAGTTGGTTAGAGCATTATATTAAAAATTCAATATTCTAAAATCTAAAGGTCTAGGTTAAATTCCCATGCTAGTACTGTCATTAGTAAGATCAGCAACACCTGAAGAAGAGAAGAGAATAATACTGTTCAAAACATTGTGCATATACTCACCTGAGTGCTATTAGTAATAGTTGAATGTAATTAGAATATTTAAATAAAGTTAAACTTTTCTAAATACATTCAATAGTTAATATTAGATGATGGAATTAACCCAATACATAAATAGAAGTAAAACATCATCATCATACATCTTCCAGGAAACATATAAAACATCTAAAATTTTAGATACAGCACACATTGGTAATTTTGGAGGCTTAATTGAATTCATTGCAAAATGTGATATTCAGTTTTAAATAAGCATTTAAAAAGAAAACAATATGTAATACTTATCACATTTAATTCAAAATATGATAATAAGTTTAATATCAAATAAACATAAATGGTTATTAAGTAATAACTTGTAGATTTATGACTTTACGCTTGTCCAAATTATGATAATATTAAATAGTGCAGTTTCTCGAAAGTGCTCAGCCATTTTAATTGACTAATTGATATTAATTATACAGCTATACATTGTAAGTGTGATAGCACTGTTTAATATTATCATAAATGGTTATTAAAAATGCAGTAGATAAGCTAAATGCTATTCCATTTTACTGTATTATTCCATGGATATTGCTCATATGGAACAGCTTTTGGTTCTCTGCTTTAGATTAATATCACAATTTATCATGTTGAAATAAAAAAATAACAAGTATTATATTTGAAGCAATTCACATACAAAGAGGAAAAGGATTATTCAAAACAAATTTGGGAGTTAAACTTAACTGTTTCTCATAGATATGGTTATGAAAAGGGTGACAATATGAGAATATACCAAGGGATATAAGCTCATATATTACATATAAAAAGGCTTTTTATCTATCATGATAGAAACCCAATTGCTGTAGATAAATAATCTCTACATTGTAATATATTTATGGCATGTCTTGCAAATTAAAAATCAATAACTCATAAAAGTTGAAATGTGCTGCCTTTTAAATTTCTTCAGTTTTAAACATCCCATATTGATATTGAGTTCATGACTAAAGTGAACATTTTAGTGTGCAATTCTAGAGATTGTGGTTAATAAAACATTTGTAAAATAAAATATAATGACTTATTTAATTCTAATACATTTTCTTTCACACACACATTTAAAGCAATATTTGTAAGTTTTTCTCCATTTCTATAAATTGAAGCAAAATGCTTAAATAATATATGTCTTTGTATTCTTAAGAAAGATACTAAAAACTTTTCTTTTTTCTTACTGTGGGAATTATACATAAACAATCTGTTAATAATTTAAAAACTAAAAAAAAAAAAAAAGTTTAATACTATTTGGTTTAAAAGTGATTGATGACATACTATAAAAAAAAACCTGCAGGAGTCTTACAAGAATACAAATTAAGTCTTTACATGTAAACTAATATGTATTAAAAGAATGAAATGAACTGAACTATCGCTTTCTAATTAGCCAGAGTTAGCAACACAACTAACTGTTTAAGTTAAAAAATATTTGAAATACACGTCTACATACTGATGAAAAATATATACTTGTTATTATGTATATCTTAGAAGCTACTCATCGTTTTCTTTAATTTTACAAGAGTAAAATCTAAGATGAAAGTAATATTTTTTGGGGGGAAATACTTAATAAAAATCAATGATAAATTTTTTAAGTTCAAATTTTAGTTACTAAAATAATTATATTGAATTTGTATCAGTAACAGAATCCTGACAAACGTCTTCGTTTGGTTAAACTTATAAAAAATCATAGATACATGCATTAGAAAAATAATGAGCTCACTTGAACCTTTCAGATAATACAACATTTATGGTTGAAAAATAATAAATTTATTTAATCTTTGCAAATGATTATTGCTAATTATCTGTGAAGTTAAGCAGAAAATACTACTCATGAATCTTAATATTTTCTAAAAATATTTAGTAAATGTAATATTACATAAAAGAATTAGTTTGCAGTGATTAAATGAGTCATAGACTGACAGATTTGAAAGTTTGGGATTCATAGATCACAATTCAATTCTATTACTCATGGTAGTCGATTTTTTTATGTATGCCTGACTAACAGATCATTTACTTATGCATAAATAATTAGTTTTATAATAATTTAGAACTGATAATATTAAGCTTAACAAATCTGCAAACAAGCAACCTAATAATAAATAATAATATTTCTTTAGAAAGCATATCAAAAATTATTTACAAACCAGACATTCTAGAAGTGATTTTAATAAACTTGATAAGATGATCTCTAATATAACACTTTACACTTGTTGGGTACCAATAATTAGTCTGATATTCATATACTATATTGTTAAGTGTACGAAAATGATTCATTTTCATCTTGTTAGTAAATTAATATGTAAAACATGAGTAGATCTCTACTCTAGTGCCATCTATTGTAAGCCTGATTAACAACTGATTACCAGATGCCTATTGCATTTTAAAAACCTATCCTCAGATTAGGTTTTGGATTTTACCTTTATCAATGAAGTTTGGAATTTAAAGCTGGAAATAATGTTGTTATGCATCTAATAATAATCTTTATACTCCATATTACCATAGAACCTGACAACCTGAAATTCAAATCAACCTAAGCCAAGTTAATCTGCTTGAATACACACACATATGTATATAAAACAAAGTAGAAATTCATATAACATCACGATACCAGCCAAAACAACAAAATTTTAATAAAACTCTTCCACAACCATGGTTTCATCTATTAATAAATAGATCTTTTCAAGTAAAATTCAACTAAAACATACAACATACATATATTCTATAACTTAATAAAAGATCACCATTGTATTTTTAACAAGTAGTAGCTATTATATTTCATCCCTTGGTAATCAATTTAAATTAATCATTGTAACTATAAATAAATAATTGTAATGTCGGAATGATCAAAATCATTGTAACTTAATAAAATATGAGACTAATAGAATCCATTGTAAGTAAAATTATTAATGAGGGAATGGCATTGTAACCAAATATTAATAACAGATTGGCATTGTAGCCAAAAATATAAGATCAAAATGCTTATCTCAAACATATTAAGGAGACTAATAAGTTGTAACTATAATGATAATTGAAATTTATTAATGATCAAAATATTGGTGGCTTAATTCATCAATTTCTACTTAAGATTTTTTAAATATATCATAATATCAATAATTAGAAACAATAATGCTTGGAGACTAGTCATTTCAGTTATCTGGTATCTGGCCTATTTCAAACCCTAGTTAGGCAGCCATTGTATCTTCAATAAACAAGTACAGGGTAACTCAAATAAACTTTTAAGACATCATAACTTATGAAACCACATCAAGTGGGTGAGTACATTTTTAACCCAATAAAAATCTTTTCTCAATAAATCCAACAGTAAATTTTACTCACTCATCTTTTGGTTTGATATCAAGTGCATATTTAAGTGAATAACAAGTGAATATGGTCTAGCAGGGCACCACTAGGCTATCTAAACCTAGACAAAGTTATATCTTATAACCTTTTCACATGTACCAGGTTTGAACCCCTTTTGGTACTTTATTTCCAACAAAAATGGAGGATTTTTCTTTTAGACCCATATCACTGCATGCACTAACATTTAGGTAAACAAAAAACATCCTTAAACTAGAGTGGTGTATATAAAATTCATCAGACAGAAATCATCTCCTAGATCTTAACATAATAAATGTGTTTCAATATCTTTATAAGTTTTACTAGCTCATATTGTACTATTAATTTAGGATGGCAATTCACTCATCCTTGAAAGATGTAGATGATGGAATGGTCGTTATTATAATGATTCATGAATGTCAACTAAATACCATGAAATCACTTATTTATTTATGGCCTTTAAACATTTATCTAGCTCATTAATTAAAATGTGATGATGATGATGATGATGATGATAATGATAATGGTTTCAACCACAGCTTTAGAACTAAGCCTAACCTAAAATTTAGATCTAAAGAAATTCATAACTATTGGTTAATCTTAGTATATCTAATTAGATCTTAAACAATTAATATTCACCAGTGATGATGAATGATCACAACTAATAAAGAATGCCCTTAATGAAATATATATGCCTTGTTTAATAAAACAAATTAACATTTATTACTGCATTTCTAACATATACATGAAAATTTCTAGATAAACATGAAAATTTATAATAATAATAATAATAATAATAATAATAATAATAATAATAATAATAATAATAATAATAATAATAATAATAATAATAATAATAATAATAATAATAATAATAATAATAATAATAATAATAATAATAATAATAATAATAATTGACTATTTTGAAATCATAATATTAATTTTACATTCTTCCCCCTTTCCAGTTAATGATATAATGCAAATTAAATTGGATACCAAATTTGCTAAGATTTTCAATCCACAAGAAAAGATTTCATATAAAAAATATATATACTCTTTGTGCACACATACTTTTATAATCTAACATGTAAAGTAGAATGATTAAGGGAAAAAATGTTAGTAGAATTGAAAGGAGCAAGATTTCCAGAAACAATTTTTAAATTACTTCTCCCCCTCCCTTCTCTAATATTATTAAATGCTGTCTATTGCTCTCACATTCATACACCATCATATACATGTAACAAGTTAATATAACCATGTATGTTTGTGTTGATACCCTTAGAAATAAAATATTTAAAAACAAATAATCATACAAAAAATATTTTTTACATATTAATAACATATAACTCATTTTAGCATACATAAAATCATTAATGAAGCTTATCTATTATTACGGAAGAAATTCTTGGTTTCAATCGATTTTGGTTGTTTTAAAGTTCTGAGAAAAAAAATTAAACTTTACTGCTCAAATTTTACCAATAGTCTAATATCATAAAAGAAAATATATAATGAAAATTCATATTACCAGTCCCTTTTATTTTGTGGAGGCTTCCAAAAGTTCAAACTTAGCTTGTTAAATGTCTATACTTTTGCAGCAAACAATTTCCCAGTTCACTGGAACAGTTTCTTTTCCTGAGGCTTATAATTATTTAATGGTGATGATGATGATGAGGTTATTTGCTTCAGCAGGAACCATTTGGCACCGGAATTGTTTTTTCCCTTCCTGTTAAGCATAATTCTTATAATAGATGGAGTATGTCAGTTGTTCTCCCATTTATAATTTTTCTTGGGTTTAAATTCAGTCACTGGAATAACTGACTTGGCTGATTTAATACTTATCAGTATATTAATCATTTTTCCTTCAGCCCTCAAATGCAGGTGAATGTTTTCGTTTACTTAAAATATAGATGAGCAGTCAGCCATGTTAAATATTATTTCTCCCAAATCAATCATAAGGTATAGAATATGTCTGAAGGTTTGTAATGATGGTATATTATAAGATGTGATATGTTGGACTATTTCCATCATTTATGAATGAATGTTAAATGTATTGAAAATTTTAAACTTTATTTAAACTTTCAAATATATCAACTTGTTAGTAATAACACACAAATAGACAACACAGGTTAGCAATTACACAACATTTCGAGTAGTATTATTCTCCACTCTTTTTCAGGTGTTGCTGGCCTATATGCACAGTGACAATATTCGCTTAGAAGTTGAAATCATACCTTTAGATTCTTGAATATTGAATTTAAGGCAAACACTCTCAGTTGGTAGAGTGTTTGCCTTAAATTCAATATTCAAGAATCTAAAGGTGTGAGTTCAACTTCTAAGTGAATATTGTCACTGTGCATATAGGCCAGCAACACCTGAAGAAGAGTGAATAATACTACTCGAAACATTATGTAATTACTAACCTGTATTGTCTATTTGTGTGTTATTACTAACAAGTTGATGTATTTGGAAAGTTTAAATAAAGTTTAAAATTTTCAATACATTTAACATTCATTCATAAATGATGGAAATAGTCCAACATATCACATCTTATAAGGTGTAGAATATTTTTAACTCAGACAAGACATTTTTTTTCCTTTTTATATGATATGCTGGCTCGATGGTGGGTGGGATTTGCCCCAGACAAGATACATATAGATTTTTAGCCCACTATCCTTATATTTTCAATCTTCAAAAAAGGCAAAACAACTTTATATTTAAAAAAAGATTTTAAATTGATATCCTGCAGAATTGAACATTTGTCTTTTCCTTAGTTTCAATATTTAAAATCTCTCACTAACTGATTTTTTTGATTGGTTTTATACTTTATTTTTCAGTCAGAGTAATCAGTAACAAACAATATAAGAAACTTGCACCTACATGATTTTCTGGTATTTTTCTTTACTATGGATGAACAAAAAAATAATAAATTCCCACGACTATGATTTCCAGATGAATTTTGTTTTGAAGTAAAACTGTTTTAATCCTTTTTCTTCACATATCTGTCACAAATGTAACACCTAAAACTTTTTCTCTTTGATATAGGATGAGACAATTTTTAAAATTAGAGTTCTCACATTGTCTAAGCTTCAACACACACAAAAAAAACAATCTTTATAACACAAAATTGTTGAGTTAAAAAAAAATAATTTAACAGATTTAACTTTTCTTCTTTTTCCTTTTCAATATGTAACAAATGTAGATATATTTATGTGATACACACACACACACTCTATTATCCAAATCATTTATAAAAACTGGCCTATTAAAATAATCTGAATGCTTTTTAGAAATTATACTTTTAATATTTAAAATTAAATCCTTACAATTTTTAAACCCAAATTACAATCATGGAAAAGCAAAATAGAAACATAGAATAAGATATTAAAATTTATCTAGCAAGTGTAGGTTAGTTTTGAAGAAAGTTAATATTTGGAATTTAAAAATGACAAACTAACTAGCTGGTCACACACACTGCCTATATATGTGTTATAACCGTATTAAAAAAATTAACTATTGAATAAGGTGTGTACTACTCTTTTGAGTTTTATCAACACATAAACAATTAAAGAACATGACTGTTGCCCCACTCTCTTTCTGTCTTAGGCTTTAGGGACTTGATCCTGTAGGGTTTAAACTTGGGTGCCCTACAGCTTTCTTTACTATATAAAAATGTGATGATTTTTGTTCCACATTTTCTTTCATGCACATTACTACAAATTTAGCTACGGACTAATTTGTAATGGCACAATACAAAACAAAAGGCTTCCCATAATTCAATTCAAAAACCATCTTTATTTAATATCAAAGGATGTCTTCACAAGATTGATGGCCTCAGATTCAAAAAATTTTATTATCAAAGTTATTTTGCTTTTCTTTTCAATTCACTTTTTTATATAAAAGATAACCTCTGCATTTTCAAATAATATTTTATGATTTGCATTCAGTTCATGAATATACAAAGCTGAGGTTTTGATAACTATTTTTAATTCTACTCATATAAAATTTAAGACTTTCATTAAGACTTAATTTATTCTCACTTATATAAATTTAATTACAACTGCAAGATATCTTATAAAGTACCACAAGAATATGTATATCTTAATCAATAAATTATGAATAAATCAAAATTATAGATAATTCTTTGATATAGAATTTAATTTAATATCATTTAATCAATTTTTGTTCTAATATGAACCTTCTCAAGATGCCATTTTGAAAATTTATCATGTGACAAGAAATGTTCTACAACTCGGTATACTAATAAACTCATGAAAAAAAAAATTTTTTAAACCCACACACACATATATATATATATATATATACCCAAACAAACAATTAATCCATGTCTTATACAATCACTACGTATACATTTATGCATAAATATACATACATATATATATATGTATTGATAATACAAGACACGAATTATTTGTTAGGGTGTAGATAGTAGTTATGATGCAGTAAATAGATTAAGAAGAGCATGTATAATTGATGTGTATATAGTGTAAATTTTTTAAATTTTTTTAAGAGTTTATTTCTAGTGATGACCATTAGAGTGTATAAAGTTGTAGAACATTCTTTGTCACATGATAAATTTTAAAAATGGTATCTTGAGAAGTTTCATATTAGAAAGAAAATCAATTAGATATTATGTTTTATATCAATGAGTTGTCTATTATTTCTATTTATTATAATTTATTGATTGATTAAGAATTTATTATTATTTTGACAACATTATGGTCATATAATTTACTGAAAAAATGACTATAAAACTTATATATATATATATAGATCAGACTTCAGTTTAGTACCTAGACATTTTTATATTCTTAGTTCATTACTAACTATAGGTCTATTTTGTATGACTATGAGTAAGTAGTTGTTCTAGTTTTATATCTTTTATATGAGTTGAAGAATTGAGTTGTTATTATTAGAATGAGTCATAAATATGATGCTGGTTACATGTTTATTAACATGAAATTTTAAAAAGTCTACTTTATAAAGAATTTTTTAATAGTTGTATATGAAATCTATTACTTTGCAAATTATATATATATATGTGTGTGTGTGTGTGTGTGTGATATTAAAACACTGCAACAGAAAATAAAATTAAAATATAATTAAATAAAACAATCATACATTTATTTTCTAAGTATCATAATCATGTTTATCCTTATATAATTTGTTATGCTAAAAATATATATATACCAATGTTTCAGCTGGGTTATACATGCAGCCATTACCTGGGTTATGAGTACTATAAAAATGATTGTAGGCATTATGTAAACATTTACATCTGTAACACATTAAAATTTTTGTTTTACTATAAATTGTAACATATAAAGAGAAGAGAGTTGACAAAGCCATCTGTAATAACAGCAGTACCAACAACACTATATTACTTGAGCTAAAATCATAAATGTAATACTATAAAGATAGCTAGCAAGCTATGCTCAGTGGATTCAAATAATAACCTATGTCACAAAACCAAGATATATAGGCAAAGCATTATATTAAAATATAATGAAATACAATGTAACACTACTAAGAATTAAGAAGAGGAGAAACCTCAACTCAATCTATCATGCATAAAAGAATCTTAGTATTATAAATATATGCTATTAAGATTACATTTAAAATTTTCCTTCTTTAAGATGGAATACAAACTATCAATTTTTTTATTATTCTTCTTGTAAAAATATGTGATCTTACAAGCATCTTCTAAGCATCTCATTGCTTTGATCAGATAAAATAATATTTAATTCTTAAAATATTAAAAATATTCTTTTAAAATTTATGCCACTTAAAATGTATCTTTGAATGTAAAATTTCAATATAAAAATAATTTTAATATATTATACAAGGATATCTCGGGGTAATATATTTTATAAATCCTTTTGACACTCTAGATTCATTCAATACTGAATGAAATTCTAGTTAAAATACAATAAATAAGACCCTTAAGCTAATGTTTTATCATAATTATAACAATAACCATAATATTACTAACTTAATAAAATACAACACATTCTTTTAAATTCAGAATAAAATAAAGAATAATCTAGGATTATGCTCAGATATTAAGAATGGGTATGTGATTTAGTAGCCATCCTAAACATCTTAGAATAAATCTACTTAACACCATCTAAATATAAATTAAGTTCTTGTACAAATTAAATCTTATCAAAATAATAACAATATGATCTTCTATATGAAAATGATTTAAAATAAATATGTACACCTGAGTCTCGTTTTACGCGATAGATAGGTTCCTCAGAAAACATGCGCAAATGAAATCGTGCAAAAATAGACGTAACTTACATTGAAAAAGGAGAATGCAGTCTGTGATTTTTCAAAATTCACGTAAAAGCAAAGCACCAACGTAAAATTACTTTAAAATTCACGCAAAAAAAAAAAAAAATAAGGAAATAAAATGTGATTAATAAAAAATTTCAAATTTGAAAAAAATTCATACAAGACAAACTTTTTTTAAATATAATATTTAATTTTATTCAAAATAATATATTTTTATGCATAATTTACAGTACAGTAATTTACATTTTTTATACACATTTTAATTATTATCGCTATTTGGCAAAAAACACGTTCGTTTGTGTCAATGGTTTTCTGGTGACAACATAATTAGTAATTAATCTTTGAGACAATGATTTTATTAAATGTTTATGAAACTAACAACTAATTAAATTCTTATTTTTGTCTTTAATTTTTTAATTTTAAACTCTGTTTAAAAATCAAATTTCACATCACATTAATTTCAAGTCGCCGTAAGTAATTTTTAAATTGTTAATTACAATTAAAAATCAGATTTTAATTTTTAATTGTCAAATTTAATTGTGCCCACTGCTATTACTCACCTTTTAAAAATAAACTTGTGGACACTAAATGATTAATAATTGATTATGTTCTTTTTTAAAAAGCAAAAACAGAATGTGATTTAAAATGCAAAATTAACACGCACAATGTTTGAACAAATTTACATTATAATCTTGTAAAATTTAATGTGTGTATATATAAAATGTGGAAATCATGATTTTAATTTCATTATTGCATAAAATCTTACTATTATAAAGCACTGAAAATATTAAAATTACTAAGATGAAAGTTGAATTCCAATAATGTGCTATTACTTTCAATATGATGTAAGTGCACAGAATTTATTATTTAAAGTAATAGCGCATTATTGGAGTTCTACTTCCAGTGAAACATGAATTGCATAACTTCAAAATCGTGTTAAATAAGTCTGCATAAAAAGAGACCCAGGTGTATAGTGATTTGACATGAGAAAATTAAATTAGATAAAGTGATCCAAATTGACAAACAAATTGTAACACTTTACTACGCAAATATATCTTTCTTATGTTCTAGTAATGCTTAAATAATTTAATAAATGGTGACCTGTATTAATTCAAATGTTACACAGGTCTTATAGTAAATACACTAAAATAATTATATAATTTTTTATAAGCATTTAATACTATATTTAATATTTACAATGATTTATAGTTGATAATTGGGATGATTTCTGATTAACATGTGGCATAATGTGAATAAACGATTGGGAGAAATTACTTAAATGACAATAACATAGATTTATTTACAGCAAAATAACAACAAAATTTACAATTAGACCATTTTTAAGTCCACATAAATCAAAAATTTTACAATGTTGCTTCTGCAAAATTTATCATAAGGGACCAAAATTAAAAATTGATATATTGCTTTATTAAGATACACTTCATTGATTAGTAAAAATAATCCATCATATTAAAAATAATGTACTATATTAAAGTAACATTTTGTATTATTTCACTATCAAAAGTTCTCATTTATTATCTCATTCACACTATGATAATAGAAATCATATAGTAGTATTTCTTATATGAATATTTTATATATTCAATAATAATAATAATAATAATAATAATAATAATAATAATAATAATAATAATAATAATAATAATAATAATAGATCGTGCTCCTCAATTTATTAGAATATCGTAAAATATACCGATTGCAGGTAAGAATTTTATATCTCTAATAACTATAAAATAGAAAACTAATAGATTAATTAAAAAAAAAGAAGAGAAATACAAAAAGGCAACACAGATTGATTGCATAATGGACTTAGATGTCCAACATCCAGCCATGATGTCCGCCAGCTCAGACACGTATAAGAGTTCTTATGCACAAGTTGCAAAAACACAATCAACGGTTATAAAAAAAAGTGAAAATAATCCGCGATTGTTTTTCTCAAGGAAAACACAGCTAGCGCCTAGATTTCACCGTTCTACAGCAGGAGATCTGATGAAACTAGATCTTACTCCAAAAACTACTGAAACCTACGTTAACGCAATAAAAGAGCCTTGGTCTAATGATAGCCTTAAAAAAATATCTGAAGTGTTTAACCAAACCATCCCTAGGGAGCTCTTCAATTCATTTAAACGCTTTTTCACTGAACGCTCCGTTGTCATAGCAATCACGGATAGAAACTGTTCACTTTATAGATTCCCTAAGGAGCTTCTATTCGAAGAAATAAATAATAAAAAACTATGGAATTTGATAGTTCGTGTGGGAGATCATCCGAATCCGCGTTATCTGGCTATTGAATTTGTAAACGAAGAAAGCAAAGAATTGTTCCGACAAGAAATGAAAACTCTGGGGCAATACGCATTAGTTGTAGTCAATCCCAACAGAGAAAACTTTATTACTGGCTTAATAAAAAAAACTTACCTAGGTTACTCAGAAACAGATTTCATTAAACTTATGAAACCGTTCGGGAAGGTAATAGATTTTCAGCCTTTACAGATTAAAAATACACCCATCCCAATATTTAGTAACAATTATAGATTTAAGGTAAAACTGGGAGAGAACATTAATCCCGAAAATATTCCAACACAAGTTGCAGATGAAGAAGCGACATTATTTCTTGTCATAAACGGTCTAAAACCGCAATGCTTTCATTGCAAAGAACGCGGTCATCTTATTAGCAACTGTCCGGCTTTATACTGTAATAAATGTAATATGAGCGCATCCCCCTTACATCAATGCCCAAAAGAAGACCTCCATAGTAATCAAGAAGTGACGGTAGATGAAGATGTGCATTCGACAGACCATAATATTGAGGGAAAAAATGATATTGACATTAGCAGTGGTGGAAAGCTGATTCTACATACTGCAGGGTTCGATAGCATTGAAGTTTCCTCCTCTCCTAATCCGGAAATCCCACCCCCTCTTAATAAAACATCTCTCGAAATAATGGAATCACTCGCAGTGTTGCCGACCCAACAAGTTCTAGAAACTTCACAAATCACTAAAAAACCAGGTCGGCCATCAAAAAAAAAAATCCGGTAATAATCCCAAGAAAGTCATGGCTCTAGAATGTGAAAGTAGTGATAATGATTCCCCTCCTCCAGTCACTAGAAAAAAAGCTAACATCGCGCAAAATTACAATGCCTCTCTAATTGACACATACTCATCAGAAAATAGTCCAATGGAAGAGGAAACTGATTGTATTACAAACATAAATAAAGTTTCACTTGAAAACCCATTCACAGACAGGAAAACGAGATCCAATGATATTTCTCTCAAATCTACA
Source organism: Epiperipatus broadwayi (assembly GCA_028023455.1). Classification (NCBI taxonomy): domain Eukaryota; kingdom Metazoa; phylum Onychophora; class Udeonychophora; order Euonychophora; family Peripatidae; genus Epiperipatus; species Epiperipatus broadwayi. Next base: position 10,341,219 of record JAQFVV010000004.1, read on the forward strand.
GACAATAATTGAACAATGCATATTTATTGATCCATTAAAATATACTACAGTTTCCCTTATTAAAATATTTAACCTTTTTTTAGAATAAAACTTTCCTATGCTAGGCTTAGATTCTGATATATACGTACACACACATTCAAATAATGGATATTAAAATAGGAGTCTTTAATGTTAGAGGGTTAAACTCCCCACAAAAAATTGACCTCCTTGCTAAATGGTACGACATTGTTAAACCGCAGATAATGGGCATTATCGAAACAAAAATCTACAGTGGCTCACTAATCAACCCTACAGACAAGCTAAATTCCAAGGGCTTTACAGCTTTTTCAAACACATCTGACACTCCATCAGCGGGTACAGGCATTATCATTGATAAAGCCTGCCCATTTAGTTCTTTCAAAATCCTACATATTGATGCGCACTTGCTGATAATTACACTTACTCATAAAGCCATTACCTTAAACATAGCAATTGTTTATATCCCTCCAGGTCCCACTATTATAAATAGAATAATACAAACACTTAACTCCAGGTTCACAAATGCTATGTATCCGATGATTATTTTGGGAGATTTCAACATGACATATCAGACCTTCACTGGCAAATGGTTACATCAGCTGTCCTTTCCGATGATGAGTGGAAGAGGCTTTCTGCCGGAGAAGGCCGTGTCATTTAACAATGGTAGACATTCATCACTTATAGATCTGGTTTTCTATTCGCCATCATTGCATAACATGATATGCATTCAATTAAAGAATTCTCCCCTCTCTGATCATGCAGCTGTTTTAGTGTCACTGGAAATTAATTTTGATAATAGAACAATAATTAATACAGGAAGAACCATCAGAGTTCTACTACCATCACGCACACCAGAATATCTTTTTTCAGAAGTATATATATATCTTCACAAGTTGAAGAAAATTACAATGGATCCAGTCCAAGCATGGTGTGCCTTTACTAGCCTGCTCTCATTTAACATTGATCATCTTACCAGGACAACAACATCCCCAACAAAACTACTAAAGCTTATGGATGAAACCCATAAAAAAATTATTGGCACTTCTCAATCAAATCTTGATCGTCCCTGTCTGATTGCTTTAAAGAAGACATATCAAGAGTTAACAAACCAGCTTAAAGAATATATCTCCATTAAAAAGAAAAGGTTATATTTAAATAAGCCACACATGTATACCAGAAACTTCATTAGATGGGCGCTAGGCCACCCCTCCCAGGTGCGAGTCCCAGCAGCTATTAAAGTTCAAACTGAAATTGTCTATGGAGATTTTATGTTGGAGCGGCTTTACATATTGTATAGAGAAAAATTCCAGAGGGTATCCTCACCAAGTCTAATGGCCTTTTCACAAGATAGATCAGAAAATGAATTTAAAATTTCTTTAAAAGATTTCATTAAAAAAATAGAAGCGATGCCAGATTCATGTCATCCTGGCATAGATGGAATTCCCAAGTTCGTATACAAACATATTGATAAAATCACTGCACAATATATGCTTAACCTAGTCTCCTACCTCACTAAAGACATCTATAAAATACAGGGCTTAAATCAAATTATGCTTGTGCCATTCATGAAAAAGAAACAATTAATCTCAAACACCACTAACCTACGTCCAATTTCAATGTGCTCCCTTGGCATAAAGATAATAGAATCAGTGATAAAAGATAAAATAGAGCCATTCATTTTGCCAAACCTATCAAAAATGCAATTTGCCAAAAAAGAATCCTCAACAGGACAGGCAGCCTTTCTATTCAAGTCAACTATAGAAACTGTTAGAGATAATAAAAAATACAGTCCAGTTGTTATTCAACTGGATATTGAAGCTGCTTTTGACATGATTTCCATCAGTACTCTTCTTAAAACTCTGCAGAAATACTCAGTTCCAAACGCCTATCTAAACTTGCTTGCTAACTTGCTTTTAAACCGTGAGATTTATGTTTCCCTAAATGGGAAAACTTCACCACCAATAGTGCCACATCAGTCCATCCCTCAGGGCTCACCTCTCAGTGCCTTATTGTTCACTGCCTATATCAACCCTCTTATAAAAATAATAGAAAATGAATTTTCAGGAGTCTACGTGCCTACAATCAATGACAACATCTCATGTATCGCATATATGGATGATATAGCAATATTTCTATCATCCCAAAAACAAATTCCCAAACTTCTTAAGATACTTAATAATTTCACAAAAGAATATAAGCTAACATTTAATATGGAGAAATCATGTGCATGGCAGATCTTCACCGGTAATAGCATTACTAAAGTTTTCAAAGGTAGACCAAGCGCATTCCTTGGGTTCAATTTTTATTTACGACATTCACCTATGAGATCGCTCATACAGAAAAATTTGATAGAGAAAGTGGAAAAAACTGTCAATTCACTCTCCAAAGCCTATCTCTCTCTATATACAAAAATGGCCTTGCTTAACATGTTAGTGATCACAAAAATCTCTTATTTTACTCCAACAATCATTTATACCAAAGCATTTACAAATAAGATAGACTCCTTATGCAGGAAATTATTCTGGGGAAAAAAGATTATCTCAATATCAATAAAACGCCTAAGAAAACCCCTTTCACAAAATGGCCTTGGCCTTCACTCAATACATGTCTTCAGAATACAAAAAACATTGAACATAATATCTACATGTGCACAAAAATTCCCATATTTAGAAATTTCTGCCAAGATTACTCCTACAGATAGACCACCTCCTCTCAAGGATATCTGAACACACTACTTACACCATTATTAACAATCCACACTCTTAACTTTAAACCACCACAAGCCAAATATAAATATTGGGAAGTTTATCAACTTCTACATCCAAATCAAGATGATGTACAAACACCACTTCATATTAATAATAAACAATTATGTCGCAAATTCAAACTATGGTCACTTGAACCAAAATATTTTGACTTTCTCCTAAAGATAAATCTGGACTCGCTTCCTACACAATACTTTTTGAGATATCAAAGAAACTATAAAGATATAGATGATATATGTAATCTTTGCCATAGGGACTCGGAGACACAAAACCACCTTTTCTTCTCATGCTCAAGTCTAGAAAACATTCGTGAAATCATTAGCACTTCACTCAAAGATAAAAAAATCAATATGATAACCCTTTTTGACTCTTTTAAAAGGGGTGTCTTTGCTGAAATAAGAATCTGCACATTTTTACTCTATGCCTTATGGTGTACAAGGTGTAATTTCATATACAATCATAATCCCAGAAGACATCCAAACACGTTCAGAAATAAGCTGAAAACCATACGTGAAAGAGACAGGAAGATTACAGAACAAACTAAGTACATTGACACCTGGAATATACAAGAACTTATATAAAAGCACACAAAAAAAAACTATATTTAACATGGATCCTTGTGCCAGTTCTAAAGTCAACTGACACAAACTAGACGCATTCCTGCTTTAGTTTAATTGAAGTATATCTAATTGAATATAATCGTATGATTGAGTGAATATCATTGACTTTATTGAACTGTTTTTTTTCTCTTAGATACTTCTAGTTTGATAAAGCATACAGGTACTGATCAAATCATTGTACATATGCAGTTTTGTGAAAACAATTTATATATAAGAAATATGTTGTCAAATGTAACTTGTGTAACCTTTTAGAACACTAATAAAGTTTATCCTTTGAAACATAATAATAATAATAATAATAATAATAATAATAATAATAATAATAATAATAATAATAATAATAATAATAATAATAATAATAATAATAATAATAATAATAATAATAATAATAATAATAATAATAATAATAATAATAATAATAATAATAATAATAATAATAATAATAATAATAATAATAATAATAATAATAATAATAATAATAATAATAATAATAATAATAATAATAATAATAATAATAATAATAATAGCTAAAGGAATTATAACATAGATGTATATTATCTATTTATGCCTAAAATTAACTTTAAAAATTGTAAAATCAATTGTTTATCATATTTAATCCTTCCAACTAGCAAAGCTCAAATATAGGACTGTCACATTTACAATGTATTTTTGACATTTTAAGATGACCAAGAATGTTCTTAGAGTTAAAACAGAATTTCTGAATACTTTGTTAATACCACTAAAAATGTGAGATAAAGCCATGGAAAAATGTTACGCATGCTTTATTACCATACTAACATTATAACCAAAATCAATCTTCAATAATAAAGTAAGGCAAAGTAAAAGAATGATGGCATTGCTCATAGGTTGCACCTACCTTTAAGGACTACTAAAGGATCTAGGATTTTGTCAGTAGTCCAGAAAAATAATGAGAATGTGCATCAGGGATAAAATACTGAATAGTAATTGTTCTAGAATAGAAAGAGCCATAGCTACAATTTCTAAAAGTATATGCTATAAATATACAAAAGCTAGCAGAACAATAAATAATAAAAGAGAGAGCACCTTTCTGTAAAATATGTTAGCAAAATTAATGAGGAAGACTAACTACCATCCATAAAATATACATAGCATATCACATGACCAATAATATATGCACATCATAACATAATATAAAATCATAATGTAAATAAATTCAATCTTTATTTTTTTTTTACCATAAATAAATTATATTGAATAATAATGTCCTTCTATTTCATTTTTGACCAATTATTTATTACTTGATTATGAAGAAGACTGTTGGCAGCAGCAGGTTGTGAATAACCCACATCTATTATATAAGATAATATCATCAAAATACTATAATTTATAATATAATTAAAAAATACATAATATGTTTCTTCAGATATCCTGGGTAAATTCAATTCATTCTATTATTAAGTATATGATAAGTTAATGACCATTCATTCAATGTATTTGTAGTTTTAAAATCTAATAAATATTCAAAGTACTGCAGTAAATATATCACAAATCTTTAATTTAGGTAATTAATTCATTGTGCAAAGTATTACAAATTAATATTAATAATATCATATAGGAAACAAAGCACTTCAATTATTCTTCTTCATTAACATTGTTGAACACTTGCAGGAGAGAATGTTTGACTTAACTATTATTTTTAAGATCTCAATGGTTTCCATAACAATGCATAAATGGAAGAATTCATTAAAAAAATATTTTAATTCATTAAATGGGATGTCATTGTTGCAGAAAAAGTTTGGTATTTTCATTTATGAAGTTAACATTTTTAAATTCACATATTTTATCAATTAAATAGATTGTAAAACCACTAAACATCACATGATCACCATCTCTATACTAACACATAATTGTTGTAAACAAAGGCAAAACTCTCCATAGAGTAGTGCCACCCTGTGCCAAACAGTGTAATCAATGGATGCCAGAAGGCTTGTGCATAAAATCCCTATCTAGTGTCTACTCATCCAATATCCCCAGACTAGTTTCTCGCTTATGGCCATCATCAGTGAGGAGCCTTGGATCTGAGAGCACTGCACCTAGATCTTAGGATCTAATGCAACCCTCCAGCAGCCACCTTTTAACTCTACTTTACTACAAAACTATGAGAATGAAATTGAAAACACAATAATATTTTCAATCTAAGCTCAATAGCTTATATAGTGGCTATGGTTGTTTAAGAGCCAAAGACACCAAAATGTATGGGTGCTGAATTGAGTTCAGACCCATATGACTATATAAGCTATTGAGCTTAGATTGAAAATATTATTGTGTTTTCAATTTCATTCTCATAGTTTTGTAGTAAAGTAGAGTTAAAAGGTGTCTGCTGGAGGGTTGCATTAGATCCTAAGATCTATGTGCAGTGCTCTCAGATCCAAGGCTCCTCACTGATGATGGCCACAAGCCATAAACTAGTCTGGGGATATTGGATGAGTAGGCACTAGATAGGGATTTTATGCACAAGCCTTCTGGCATCCATTGATTACTCTGTTTGGCACAGGGTGGTACTACTGTATGGAGAGTTTTGCCTTTGTTTGCAAATAGATTGTAATAACATTTTATCACCCCGCCTGAAGAGAAATTATTTCTTTCCTCAAAGACAAATGAAAATCATTATAATATTTAAAAAAAAAAGTGCTCTTTTTTCTTTTAAACATTAGTAAACAACATCTTTTAAAGAAATGACAGCACAAATTGATTATTATTATTCACTTATAAATTCTTTTAGTCATTTTTTTTTTTTGCTGAATTAGATATCATTGAACACATCTAAAAATATTTGCAATGTCAATTTATAGTTCTTGCTTAAATTATAGTCTTTATTCCATGCAAATTAATTCCAAATAATATTGATTATTAAGAAATTATTAGCATTTTTGGTAAGGTTCTTGCCAATAATAGAGTAAGACATTCCATGGGAATTTTATTTATAATATAGATGTTCAATTTATTTCAAAAATTGACAATTGTTCTCCATCAAAGCAATAGCAATAAAAATATTTGTTTAAGTTTTTCAACCTAAAAAAATTTAAAAATTATATTCTAAATACTGTAATAAATTATATTACCATTCCATTGGCAATTACAGAGACTTCAGTTCCTTTGGTGTTTAGTTCAGATAATTGTGTCTAAATAGAAGTTTAGCCTAATATATTACAAAACAAAAGTTTTAAAGAAATTTACACTTTTTTAAAAATTTAGTAAAGTTTAAAATTCAATTGTTTTTAAATTGATGAAAATGAAGAGAGTCTGGTGTGGATTGTAGATTCGTGTAGACTGATGTCAGGTGTCGGTCTCACCTTATTTATATCTCGGTCATATGACAATTTTACCAGATTCTTTTTTACCTTTGAACTTATAACCTCTCCTCCGATTAGTTTGAATCCTTGCCCTATCTATCTACAAGAAAAGTTGTCTATCAAAAATTATTTTAATAAAATTTTAACTTTGCAATAACTGATTTTTTTTTCCTTTCTAGATGCTTGAATTAATTAAACACACTGCCTGGTTGAATAAAAATAAAAACATGCAAAACTCTCCATAGAGTATTGGCACTCAGTGAAAGCCAGAGTAATCAATGGATGCCAGAAGGCTTGTGCATAAAGTCCCCATCTAGTGCCTACTCATCCAATATCCGCAGACTAGTTTCTGGCTTGTGGCCTTCATCAATGAGGAGTTTTGGATCTGAGAGCACAGCACCTAGATCTTAGAATCTAATGCAACCTTCCAGCAGTCATCTTTTATCTTTACTTAACTACAAAACTAGGAGTCTTAAAATGAAAACACAATAATATTTTAAATCCAAGCTCATTAGTTTATATAGTCATATAGATCTGAACTCAGTTCAGTACCTATACATTTTGGTGTCTTGGGTTCTTTACTAACCATAGCCACCACTATCCTATTAGGCAGGATTGGTTTTAAACCAATAAACATAACATGGTCACCATTTCTTATGCTTGCTTACAACTGTTATTAAAACAGGCAAAACTCTCCATACAGTATTGCCACTCAGTGCAAGCCAGAGTAATCAATGGATGCCAGAAGGCTTGTGCATAAAATCTCCACTAGTGGCTACTCATCCAATATCCCCAGACTAGTTTCTGGCTTGTGGCCTTTATTAGTGAGGAGCTTTTATGCAAAAGCCTTCTGGCATCCAGTGATTGCTCTGGCTTGCACTGACTGGCAATACTGTACGGAGAGTTTTGCCTGTTTTAATAACAGTTATAAGCAAGCATAAGAAATGGTGATCATGCGATGTTTATTGAATAAAAATAATTAATTAAATATTATAAAATAACCAAGATAAAATAAAATATTACATGATATAAAATTTATATCATATTTTTAACCAATCACATATTAATACAATATTTAGTATTTATTTATTACTCTTTAAATCTAGATAAATCTCAGAATATGTTTTAAAATTATTTAAACTAAATAATATTAAATAAATATAATATTCACTTATTTAACATTTATTCAATTATTAAAAATCCTAATTTAATTACTAACTTTATTAAACTCTTTTTTATAATTAATTAATTTTAAAAATATTTGACTAGAATATTCTGTTTTACATTCAAAGTTAATTAAATATTATAGTTTTATAGAACTTAGTTTCTCAACTGTAAATATTTATATAAGCTTTTTAAAACAGTTTTACAATTAAACTAAAAAATAACTAAAATACAGGCTTATTATATACCTGTATCAATATATGTAATATATAAGGTATATGAGTATAAGCTTTCACATGACACATCACTCTCCACTCTATCTCATAACACTGATACACTTGAACACGTATATGTCGAAAATATAAACAATCACCAATATAAGTATTCCATGCTAAACCAGCAATTATCAGTTGGTCCAGATTATCATCACACATATATGCAATAAGTGCTCAGATATATATTAAGATAGCCAATCTTCATACTTTAATGGACAGGCTTCAATCCACTTCACACTCCAATACTTCAACTGTCCATCCAATTGAAAATCTGATGATGGAATGCTCAAAAACCACCCTGAGGCTGAGATTCTCATCACACCCATGTTGACCTAAAGTCAATCTGACCCCTCATGTCCCAGACACAATCCATTTAATACATATATGAGGAATGGGCAGAAATCTCTACTATGTAATAACTGAAATACAGGCTTATTATATACCTATATCAATATATGTAATATATAGGGTATATGAGCACAGACTTTCACACGACCCAAAACTCTCCACTCTCTCATAACCCATACACTTGAACACATATATGTCAAAAAGATGAACAATCACCAATATATGTATTTCATGCTAAACCAGCAATCGTCAGTTAGTCCAGATTATCATCTCCACACATATAAGAAATAAGTGTTCAGATATATATTAAGATATCCAATCTTCATACTTTTTTTCTCATGTGTCAAAGCATCGGCCGGGAAGAGAGCCCGCAAACCCGGGACAACTGCTTGTAAGGCAGCTGTGATAACCACTCATACTTTAATGGACAGGCTTCAATCCACTCCACACTCCAATTCTTCAACCGTCCATCCAATCGAAAATCTGATGATGGAATGCTCGAAGGCCACCATTTAAAGTATGAAGATTGGCTCTTAATATATATCTGAGCACTTATTGCATATATGTGTGGAGATGATAATCTGGACAAACTGGTGATTGCTGTTTTAGCATGAAATACGTATATTGGCGATTGTTTATCTTTTCGACATATCTGTGTTCAAGTGTATCAGTATTATTAGATGGAGTGGAGAGTGGTGGATCGTGTGAAAGTCTGTGCTCATATACCCTATAAATTAAAGTAAAACTAAATGAGCATTTTAAAATCTAAATTACACTTTTTATCATTGAAATTACTAACTTTTAAAAATTTAAAGATGTTTAACATATGAAACATTCATTTAAACTAAAACTCAATATTATTTAAGTTGTATCAAAAAAAAAATATTTTACAGCTAGAGAATAGATAAATAATGACATAGTAGCTCTTATATGTAACAATTACAGAATTATAGCGTATTCACAATAGTTTATTTAATACGCATAATTTTAAAAAGATAATTCTATAGAGATTAATAATTGTTATTAATTATAATCAGTTATATTAATATAAATTTTAATATTCTAGCTGTATAATTTAAAAGAGTAGTAAATCTAAATAAACATCATTGCATACAAGTTTGATTTTAATTTATTTCAGGGGATGTTTCTTCAAAAGTTAAAAATACAATTATATTTAACAAAAGAAAGAAATTTAGCTAAATAATAAAATATTTATCATAAAGTTTATAGGTTAAATTAGTTAATCATATCACAGATTCAAAATACAATCAGAAATAAAACTTGGTTTGTAAGTTTTGATTTAAATCTATTTCATTTATTAAATATTTTTATACATATATATTTTTTCCATATGTCATAGCATCGGCCGGGACGCGAACCCACAACCGTCTGCAACCAACTACTTGCTTGCATGGCGGCTGCGATACCTCTCGGCTAACAACGCAAGACAAAAGTATTTTTATATTTCAATATTATTTCAAACAGAAATACTAGAAACATTTGTTTAAAAAACTTGGAGAAAGTGATGGGAGAGTCAACCAATCAGATTACAGTAAATGACTTTCTAGCGTTACATTTTCCGATTTTCTTTTCAAAGAGAAAAATATTAGAAGATTTTGTGTTTTAAAAAAAAAAAAAAATTATCAAAGTCAAATAGTGATGTTAATTTATTTTTTTTGTTATAAAAAGTTAAAATATTGAAGTCTTGTCAAGCATTCGTGGTCGAGAGGTCAGCGACAGCTGCTTTACAAGTAGTTGTCCCGGGATAGCGGGTTCGCTCCCCGGCTGATGCTATGACACATGGGGGGGGGGATATTGAAGTCTTAATTAATTAATTTTTTAAAAAAAAACAGTTATATTTACAAAACTATCTAAAGAGATGAAATATTTTTAAAAAGTTCTTAAAACTTGAGTGAGTAAACCAATTTCTTCGTTTCGGTTTAATTTCAAGTCTTGACAATCTACTTATAATCAAAATGCTAGCTAGGATCAGTTTAAAAAAGAAAATCAAAGTTGCTATCCTTCCTTGCCAGAATAACCAAGAGAAAGGAAAAACAACACTATAGTTTAAAAGAGAAGACTAACTGCATTAACTTGGGGAAACATTCGTTTTATCTATGGAAAGGTAGGTGCTTTAGTCATTGTAAATTTAAAAAGAGAAAGCCATCTAAAATTTTCAAGAAAAAGAAATTTTTTAACCTAAGAAGCTACTTAATCAAATGCTAAAAATAATTCAGGAATTTATAATGACAAGTTGAGGAAACAAATACTCGTTTGACTAATATTTAAGCAATAAAGATTAAGCTTCTACTTGAAAAAAAAAAAAAAACAACAATAAAGAAATTTGAATTAAGATTTCTCGTAGTCAAAAAAAAGTTAAAACTTTTATAAACTTGAAAGAATAAGAAAAGTGTATAACTTTAGGCAGGAATTATTAGTCAGAAAATGAATATATTTGGCACCCAAGGATTAGATAAACTTATTAAAAATAAGAAGGAGAAATGCTGAAAAAAAAAAGCCTAAATCTTAATGAAACTTGTTAAAGTATGCATTGAAAAGAAAAGATATAATAATAATCCTTATAATGTGCAGATTTACTAAGAAGAAGGAAACGTTTGCTCATAGTATTTTCGTGGAGAGCCAGATTATGCACATAGAACAAGGACTAGTCAAGTTAAGATTTGTTCGGTTAATTGTACTTGTATGCTTAATGTTTTGTATATATTTTCATGTATAGAGCAAGATGAAAGGAAGAGTGACACTCAGCGCGCTAGGAACAAAAATCTATATACAGGATAACCACAGTAATGCTAAATATAAAAAAATTTTGAAATGGAAAAAAAAAAGGCAAAAGGGATTTTAATTTTACATTTATTAGTGATAAAGATTTTTTATGTAAGAAATACTAATGCTAACATTTGCATATGAATGAGAAAAAAAAAGGTTTTTATGTTTACAACCTGCTATATAATGTATACTCATGAATTATAATGTGAAAGAGTATGTGTGCGAGGAATAATATTTAAGTCATATATATTCTGATCAGATTATATGTAAAAAAACAAACAAACAAATATAGAATATAATATAATTGCAAGAATGAGTGAATGCGATGAAAGACCATATTAGAATCTCATTTATTAATAAAAATAAATATTATCTAGAACAGTGGTCTTCAACCACTGGTCCACGGACCGGTACTGGGCCACAGAAGTTTTCTGACAGTCCGTGCTAGACTGCCAAGAAAGTTTGTAATAACAAAATAATATTTTAAACTTTTAATTAATATAAACAATTTTTATTTATTTTTTCATCACATATTTACCCGATTAAAAAAAAAAGACAGAACAAAAACAAAATCTAATCAATCATACATAAATTAATTTGTTTTTCTATTTATCACAGATGTTTATGGGGAGGGGGTAGAAACAAGTTTTTTATTATACATACTCCGTTTGTCTTTTGATAGCCAATCACAGCCGCTTGTCAGCATTGTTAAAACAATAAAATGTAACATGACTTTTTTTGATCTCTTAAATTTTTTCTACTCTTTTAATATTTCATTTTTAGTGTTTTTTTTTTTTTGGCTATACGGCGTTTATTCTTAAAACAAGATCGCTTTGTTAAAAAGTTTTGTACCCGTCATTTATTTCGTCATCAATATATATTTAACTTTCCTAGGTTCAAACCCTATGTAACGCTATTCCGTTACAATATATATATATGATAGGATCAATGGTGCACTGGAAAGTCACATTCTAATTTTATAACTTAAATTGAAATATCTGTAAGATCATAAATTTAAAGTAGTATAACATTTAAATAGTGTCAATTATTAACTAAATGCATCTGAAAGTCTGCAATTCTGGAGGATTTAGTGACAGTAGGATAATGCTAATTAATTGAAGAGAATATTTAAGTAAGTTAGACTTGGTAGATAATAATAGTGTGATGAAGCTTGTTTTATACTAAAACAAGTGTTCTATAGTAATTATTGTTGCCATTGGTATGTTTCCCTTAAATGGCTGGATCCCAGTAAAATTCCTTTTGTGATACAATCATTTAGGTATCAATATAATGGGTAGATTGGATTTGAATGCAGAATGCTCATGATCCCTGAGATCATTATAGGATAGCATTAATTGTGTAAAATTAATGTAATTTCTTTAATGTATATTAATTTAAAATTTTAAAAATGTATAATGGTAATTTAAGTTATGAGTTAAAGGAAATATTATGGTAGTTATTGTTCATTGTGAGGATTTTCCCAATGATCATAATAAGATGGTAGTAGGAGAGTCATCACAATAGCAATGCCATTGTGGAAGTATATTTTTCTTTATATTTCTCAATGTTAAAACCACTCTCTTGTAATCGTCCATGGAGTCTATCTATAAAGTTATGTGAGGAATGTTTCAAGCCCTGTAAAGAATTGTATACCCTCTTGCAATGCTATTTCATGTTTAGTATTGAGCTATCATGGTATAGAGTAAAGGTGTAGACAAATAAAGATGGCCAAAAGAAAAACAACGAGATGGGAAGGTTACGATATATATATATATATATATATATTGTAATCTTCCAGAATGAGATTAAATGAATGATAAGGTATGACAAGCTATACTATAATGAGACTCTACATAATTTAATACTACTAACATAAAATAAATTACAGGAACAGTCACAAACCTATTGGTTTTAACATTGAGAAGTATATGAAATATAATTCACAATAGCATTGCTATTGTAAAACCTCTTCAGCCATCATCCGGTTATAATCATTAAGAAAATCCCTGCAATACACAATGACTAACATAATAATAATTCTTGGAAAATAATAATTAAGATTCTCTTTTGTATTTATAAGAAACTATAAATATAATAATTTTAAAAACCCAAATTAAAGTAATTTAAATGATTATTGATTATTGCTATCTTATTGATATCTCAGGGATAATGATTGTTCTTTAAGTAAGCAAAATAATAATAATTAATAGTTAGGCAATTGAATAGTAAGTTGGATTTTGTTGAAATCCAATTATCTAAAGAATAATTACACTCTCATTTACAAATAACAACTAGAACAACAGTTTAATAATTAATGTAACTTTAATAATACACTGATGCTAATAATAAAGTAACGACTTATTTTAAATTAATAACTTATAACACTTTTTAATATTTATCCCTCAACTTCTACAGATAATTACCATTGAACAGAATAATCATGAACTGATAATCAGTTAGCCAAGAGGTCATTGCAACTGCCTTGCAAGCAAGTAGTTGGTTGCAGACGGTTGTGGGTTCGCGTCCCAGCTGATGCTATGACATATGAAAAAAAAACCTTATAATTAACTAAAATCTAATATTATATAATTCAATTTTTAATACTTTAATTATTTTTAGCATTTACCCATTCTATCTTATCATTCCAAACAAACATAAAATTGATCTTATTAATTTCTTATATCTTGAATAATATAGCAGTTAGGATTAACTCCTTTTAATACATTTTATGATATTTTTATTATGTTATAGTTTTAAGCCAATAAACATCACATGACCACCACTTTTTATGCTTGTGTATAACTGTTGTTAAAACAGGCAAAACTCACTATACGTATTGCCACACACATCAAGCTAGAGTAATCAATGAATGGCAGAAGGCTTGTGCATAAAACCCCCATCTATGTGCCTACTCATCCAATATATCCAAGGCTCCTCATAGACAAAAGCCACAAGCCAGAAACTAGTCTGGGGATATTGGATTAGTAGGCACTAGATGAGGATTTTATGCACAAGCCTTCTGGCATCCATTGATTACTCTAGCTTGCTGTGTGTGTCAATACACATAGTGAGTTTTGCCTGTTTTAAAAATTTTATAGTTTTATTAAATTTAAAAAAACTGTATAATATACATGTGACTTTCAAATATAATATCTATCTTCATAATGCTCTATACACATAATAACTCTTTAAATTTAAAATTCAGATAATTATTCCAGTACATTAATATTGAATAAAATAAATGTCACTTGAATATTACTTTAATCATATTATAAATTAAAAAGGATATATGTTTGATTTGTTATGTTTAAATTCTTTATTATAATTCTATACTTAAAATATCCAATTAATAATTAAAAAATCCAATTAATAAATTTTATATAAGAATTTCCTTATGCCATGTGCTTTCATGTATGACCTTGGGATATTAATGATGCACAAAGAAATAATACTACTTGTCAAGTTTTAATTAAAAAACACAGATTTATTTTTAACAGCAACAGATTTATAACAATAATTATGATTACCGATTCTAACAAATAATTTATAACATTTACATTTGAATAATTACGTATTTACAAAACTTTTTATATTACAATAACTAAAAATGAATACCAATTCTCCTTTGATGTGTTGCTGTTGAGTTCATATCATTAACTAATTAGTTTTTTTTTAATAATACTATGAATACCTCTACTCATATTATGAATTGATTTACCATCCATGTTTTCATACATTTGGGAAATTTCCTTTTTATTCCAATAATACTTTATTGGTCAATTATTTTTCACATGCTTTATGAAATTTATACCAATTTAATATAATTCAATTTTAAAAATTGTTATACCAATATATTATTGTCATTTACAAAATAACTCCATACTTTTATATTGTTGATACAATACAAATAGTATATTGTGAATAAATAACTGAATCAAGAATATTTCATGTTAAAATATTATCATTCATCTTATACACTTATCACATATCTCTCATTCACACTCTCCATTATTGTTGATCTCATTTAACCTTCCAACAATAAGCTATTCTTATTTCTGATCACACTGAAAGCTATTTGTTTTGTGTATGGTCTCTTTCTTTTCCTTATACTATCATTATGAATCATAGGAAGAAAAACTATAAATTCCTAAATAACTTACTTACTATGATACTCTATATTTCAATATCACCAATAAAATCTTGGATAAGAAACTAATTTAATAAACCACCATACAAAATATAGAAATAGAGGCAATTCATGTTGATTTACTAACTATTATACTTTTGGGTAATCATTATTACTTCAATGATTCTACCTTAATAAATCCTGACTTATTTCTAAAACTCATACAGAATGTAATAATTATTGTTCTTATGAAAGTCCTCTCAATTTCCTACAGCAATAATATAGACATTCTTAAGATCAAACCCACTTAATCTAACATTAGTTCTTCAGGATGATATTACATTATCCTGGCATTCTAACTTATCCATACAACATATATATATATATATATATATATATATATGTATGTATGTATGTATGAAATATAGTTATATATATATATATATATATATATATATATATATTTCAGCAACTACATGCATTAACTTTCTCCTTCTAATAATACAATTTTATCTCCCTATCTTTTATGCATCTATAATTATAATACATCTTCTAACAAATCAAATAACTTATGCTTATGACAAAGTATTCTTTATTTATTATAATGTTTGATATCATAAGTCATCTCCTTAACTATTACTTTCACTCTATTTCATTTCTCATTTATACTATTATATTCACATTATACATTCATATTTATCTTAACAGTATATCACTTCTTGACCCATCATTATTATTCAGTCCTATTATAAAATATACATCAATATAACAAATTGATAATCTCCTATATACCAATTTTATTACAACCAAACTATTATTATCTATACATACTCAAAAACCTATTATCATATTACCCAATATAATATCTTAGTACTGTATGACCTCCATATAAAAATTTTATAGCTAAGCTTACAATACTTTCATTTATAAATTTAAAACATTATAAGATTTTAAAATTATCTTAATTCTAAAACATTGATAAAAATATAGAAATTATTTAACTAATTTTTGTCTTACCATAAAATACCTTATCAATACAAAACATTAACAATAAAAAAAATTTAAATTGAAACATTTTTCAATCCTTTTATTAAAAAGTTCTCAAACTTTTCATCCTTATTACCATGACAATGATCAGCAGTTTAAATTTCCTCACTTGTCACTTTCTCTGCCCTCTCGCTAGAATCACACATTACTTAAAGCAAAACATTTTAAGATAAAAAAAAAGATCCACAATTAATAAATCGGCTAAGTTCTTGAGCTCTTTAAAAATATTCTTTTAGGATCCTGGAATTCCCTGGAATGTACTATAAATTCCGGAACATTCACTAGATTTATAATAGTTCTTTGAATATCACACATTAGTTTATAACTCTCATTTTCCATTAAAAACATAGCATATACTTAATCCGAAAGCAGTTCTAACTTGGATTTCTATTTTTTCATCAAAATATACATATTTTGCTCACAGCAAGAATTACTTTATTATTATTTGTTTTAATATCATATAAAAAGAACCATCAATTATTTTAGCAAAGTTCTTTCCCTCTTAATCAAATATATATTATTTATTCTCTTTATTAGATTTCAATTTTATTTCAGCATATAATTCGCTTAGTTCAATATAACTTTTTAAAATAGATTTTTAATTATTATCAAGCAACTATCTTAAAGTTCATAAAAGTGTTTTTATACTCTGATAATAATTGTATCTTTTCACTAAATAAAAGTTCCTTTGAATAAATAACTTAAAGATTAAACTCATTAAAAATAAAAAGATAACAAAATATTTTATTATGCAACAATATCTGAAAACTCATTGACAATGTTTATAATCTTTTCCCATTTATTCGAAAAATGATAATAAAATAATTTTCTTTTTACTAGTAACCAGGTTTCAACTACAAGTTGACATACAAGATAGAACATCCTCTCAGTGAAGAAATTCATTTTGTTTATTTCATGATTTCTTCACAATCTTTTTAAGATATGTTATAATTATCCAGATTATAGCAAATAACTTGTTTAACTTAAAGATAAAATGATGATAAAAATTTTCTAATTATTAATGAACTAATAAAAACAGGTATTAGCTCTCACTTTCTAATCAATTCTTTTTAATTTTGTCTTCCATCAGCTTTTTATACTGTAGATAGTGTGATATCAGACCACTAATTAAATCAATTTCATTGGCTATTTACTACTTATCAACTAGTAGTTGTTCTGCATAAATTAATTTTTTGTTTACAATTTGAAATGAAATAAGCAAATATTTAAAAACTAAATTATTAAATTTAATTCTCTTTTAAGTTTAAATTTAAATACAATTATAATTATCATTCGTTATAATAATTATTTATTCTAATTAAAATATTTAATTAATAATTATATTTAAAATATAGTATTGCTATTATTATTTAAAATTGTGATGGTATAGAATTTAACATTCCTAGTGGAAAGAAAATATTATTTGCAATAACTAAATGAAACATACTTTTTCTTGTTTAATAAGACTCTGCAAATACAATAACACACACACACACCTTTAAAGGATTACTGTAATACAAATTCAATTAATATTTCATTTATAACTATTGTAACTTTATAATACATATTATAAATTTGAATACATATAACATAAACATGTTGTAACTATTAAATACTATTATAACAACTGAATATGATTATTTAAAATATATAACTGTAATAAAAAGGTGTTTTTTGGCTACAACAACAGAATCCTACACTTATTCCCTATAGCTTAAACTATTTATACAGAATATAAATTAACAATTATTTTATTTTCAAAGAAACTTTATTAGTGAATAAAAAAATTAGTTACAAACAGTGATATTCAGATGAGGACATGTGTAAGCAGGAGCTTCTTACTTGGGAACTAGAACTGTAAGTGTTAATGCCCTTGTAAAATATAAATGAAGAGAAAAAACTTCTATGGTATCACAGAGATAGTGTGGGAGAATAGGGAACTTTATTCACTAGGAATCTTGAAAAGTTTCCATGTATTCTCATAGCTAAACTTAGAAGAGAGAATTTTGTCTTTACTTTGGATTTTTCTGAGGGTTCTAAAGAAAATTGTAAGGGGGTTTGGTTGTAGGCTGTTGAATATCATTTTGCACTGGGTGATCATGTAATGAATGTTGAAATACTTATGATGGGAAAATCTCTCTCCTTAATGCAATCTTTAATGGAGAGGATTTTATAATAATCAATTTCTAAATTTTGGGCTATGATTTGCTTCACTGGTCTGAAGCCTGTGCAGGTTAATATAATGTGCTCAAAGGTCTCATCCTGTCTGTGGCAGATTGGGCAGGAAGGATCTATGTTGTTCAGGAAAAAAAAGCAATTAATAGTAATACAATTCTATGTTTTCAAAATTTAAATTGTTGACTATTATATGCAATTTACATCCTTCTTAGAAACAATTAATAAATCAAAAGGTTACTATATATATATATATATATATGTTAAAACGAAGATTTGCACGGGTTAAATATATAAAATACATATTTTGCGGGTTCATCCGTGTTAAAAACTTTTAATACCAATAAACTGACGTTTCGACTTGGTCACACAAGCCATCCACTCTGTGGATGGCTTGTGTGACCAAGTCGAAACGTCAGTGTATTGGTATTAAAAGTTTTTAACACGGATGAACCCGCAAAATATGTATTTTATATATATATATATATTCATAGTGTTACTTCTGGGAGCTTCTGTCTAATAAAAATATAATAGTTAAATAGCTTACATTTCAGTACAATAACAAGTACTTTCCTCAGCTTCTTTCCTGAATCATAAGAATGTTGGGGTGAGATTTGAAATCATTATTTTTTTTCTTTTGTTATTTTCTTCTCATTTTTAAATTCTATTGGTTCAGAGGTTTTAAAAAATATTTTATTTTCCAATAGATTTTTCCAAATATTAATTTTCTTTAATTCACACTTTTCATTTATGTTTTTAGACCTTTTAAAAAATCTCTATAACTTGCCTCAGTGATCTCTGGTCATATTGTTCAATTTTTGCCAGAATATGTGTTTTATTAAAATTGATGTCTTGGTTTGTTCATTCAATGTATGAATAAATGGCTGATGAATTAGATTTTTCTCTAACTACCAAAATATGTTCTTCCTTTCTTATGTTTATTTTATGATTCATTATCCAATGTATGAATGTAAAGAAATTCTAAATAGACTTTCATATACACCATGAGATTCAAAAATTTTTTATCTTTAGGGCATGGAAATACTTCATTAATTTTTTTAAATATAGTATAAATTGTGTGGATATTATTTTTCTTTAAAACATTATTATCAATTTTATCAGTTATTATCATTATATATAGCAAAAGAGTTTTAATTTTTGAAGTATCAAAACCACTATAAGAAGCATTTATTTTAATAGCCTAGACATCTTGGGGGAAATGACTGTCATCAGAAAGTCTTTTAATTCCATTTAGCAATGTCTTTGCCACTGAAAATAATTGTGATGGATGGTGATGAGAAAAAAAATATAGATATCCACCAATGTGTGTTTGATTTTTGTATATATCATTGGATAAAAAACCATTCTCTATTTCAATTAAAACATCTAAGAATAGAAGTTGGTTATTATTTTCTATTTATCTAGTAAATTTGATGTTGTGAAAGGAATTTAAGAAAATTAAAAATTTATCAAGAGCATGCTTACCATGAGGCTAAATAACAAAGGCATCATGAACATACCCCAGCCATACAGATAGTTTTTTAATTGCTAATATCAAAACTTTTTCCAAGTTCTCTATAAAAATAGAAGCCAATGCTGGAGAAATTGATGAAGCCATAGCTAAACCTGATGTTTGTTTATACATCTGACCATCAAAAACAAAAAATGTATTTAACAAGCAGTATTCAATCAAACTCTCAACAAAATTAGGCAATTGTTTCAAAACTTCGATAATTTCCTCTACAGGTAAACTAGCAAAAAGTAAAACAATATCTTGAATAAGTTCAAGAAAATGATTTGCATTCTTACCATAAGATGACATTATATATATATATATATATATCTCTATATATCTTTTCAATATATATATATATATATATATATATATTGAAATAAATGCTTTCATAGGCAAAAGATATTTTATAAATTTTGTTTTCAGGGGACAACAAGTTTAATAAAATAAAAGTAAAATATCAATGATTCATGAAGATAACATTTGACTGGATAAGAACAAGATATAATTTTACTTTTGTATTATTAAATATGATTGCACTCAAAAACACAATTACACAATTTCTAATAGGCCCAAGAGTATAAATGAAAGGTGTGAATTAAAGAAGATTAACAACATTTGGAAGAAGCTATTGGAAGAGAAAATAAATTTTAAAACTTCTCAACCAATAGAATTTAAATATGAGGAGAAAGAAAACGATAAAAACGATTTTAAATCTCACATGCATTCTTTTGATTTGAGAAAGAGGACGCTCTGAGGAAGGTACTTGATATTGTACTGAAACATCAGCATTTAGCTTTTTCATTACACGGAATATCCCACAAATAGTAATAATAATATGACATCTTTTATCCGTGAAAATATTAGAATTAATAAAATATTAGAATTAATATATATATCAAAATATTAATATATAACAAACTAACCAAAGGAAATACATATAAAAACAAAAAAAGACTTATAAATCCAATAAATAATATTATATTTCAACCAGAGGACTGGTTTTCATAAGAAAGAAAAAAAATACACAGTAAAATGGCGATAATCAAAAATTACAGATTTGGTAAAAGATTAAAAATTTTAACAAAACCCCCCTGATTGGTCACAAAATCTAACACAGAATATCTACCCAATCAATGACAAAATTCAAACAAAAAAAGAAAAAAACTACATTCCCTCCTAATCAAGCTTAAATTCTATTTAAATTAAAATAAATATAAAAATAAAAAATCCAAAATTAAAATATACATATGTGCATACATACAAAAATTAGACTATGCTCACATACAAAAAATAGCTGTGCTCACATTAATATTCATTAAAAACTAAAATACTTATACATTTTAATCAAAAATTATAGTTAGTGCAAAGTACAATAATTTATAATAACTAATTATTTATCTATATACCAATTAAACACAGATATTAAACATCCATATAACCAATCTTTACATAAAAAACCTCATATAAGAAAATTTTCACATAAAAAACTCACATATAGAAATCATTTAGGAGACCAGGTAACCCAGAGATGTAATAGTTCCAGTGTTTAAATTCAATCCATGTGGTTCTAAGGTCTTGAATTTAAAAATAAAAAAAACTCTCCTTTTGTTTCCTCTCCCTTGTAGAAGAAAAACCTTCCTGAAGAATCACTACTTTTAAATCATCAATTGAATGATTTGGTAAGTTAAAATGTTTTGAAACTGGTCTATCTTTATTCTTATGCAAAATGTCAAATCTATGATTAGTCATTCTGACATGTAAACTATTTGCTGACTCACCTATATATTGGTTTAAACATCTACTACACTCTATCAAATATATCAAATTAACACTTTTACATGTAACATAATTAGGAATATACCATTTAAAATTATGATTCTTAGTACTAAAGACCACTTTTGTCACAACAATATGTTTACATGTAAAACATCTTTTATCCTCTCTGGGTTACCTGGTCTCCTAAATGATTTTTATATGTGAGTTTTTTATGTGAACATTTTCTTATGTGAGGTTTTTTATGTAAAGATTGGTTATATGGATGTTTAATATCTGTGTTTAATTGGTATATAGATAAATAATTAGTTATTATAAATTATTGTACTTTGCACTAACTATAATTTTTGATTAAAATGTATAAGTATTTTAGTTTTTAATGAATATTAATGTGAGCACAGCTATTTTTTTGTATGTGAGCATAGTCTAATTTTTGTATGTATGCACATATGTATATTTTAATTTTGGATTTTTTATTTTTATATTTATTTTAATTTAAATAGAATTTAAGCTTGATTAGGAGGGAATGTAGTTTTTTTCTTTTTTTGTTTGAATTTTGTCATTGATTGGGTAGATATTCTGTGTTAGATTTTGTGACCAATTAGGGGGGTTTTGTTAAATTTTTAATCTTTTACCAAATCTGTAATTTTTGATTATCGCCATTTTACTGTGTATTTTTTTTCTTTCTGATGAAAACCAGTCCTCTGGTTGAAATATAATATTATTTATTGGATTTATAAGTCTTTTTTTGTTTATATATATATATATTACAGACAGAAACATAATAGATGAAAGTAGTCATAGAATTAAACTTGGTTGGAGTGCTTTTGATAGAAGTAATTAAATATTAAAAGAAAATATGACTATGCATTTGAAAAGTTTTAGTATATTTGTTACTAGTTCTTACATGTAGATCCGAAACTTGGACCCTTAACAGAAAAGCAATACAAAGACTTCAGACCAATCAATAAAGTATGGAGAGATTATTATGTTAGGAGTGACAAAAAGAGGTACTTTAGTATTATAGCTGCAACATGAAGCATGTATCAGACCTACTATGTCTGTTCCCATTTATATCAATCCACTGATAACTTTAATCTTGTGTTCTGACCAAAATAACATGTACATGGATCTTGTACATGACTTTTTTCGGCAAAAAAAAGAACGTGTACATGTATTTTGGCAAGAATTACAAAGTTATCAGGAGGTTGATACAAATGTGAACAGGTACAGTTGGTCTAATATATGCTCCATGTTGCAGAACTAAAAATAAGTAAAAGTAAAAAAAAGTAAGACATACTAAATATAGAGATCATTTTCAATAACAAATGCATTCAAATGTCTACAACTTTCAACATTAACAAATTTTCCTCCCAAAAATGTATGACTTTCAACATTAACAAGTTTCAAAAAAAATGTGACTTTCATAAATATATATGACTTTCAATATTAACAAGTTTAAAAAAAAAAAACAATGTGACTTTCAGCAGTAATAATTTTTAAGAACTACATTTAAAATAAAATTTCAACATTAACAAGTTGCCAAAAAAAATGTAACATTCACAAATATGTATAACTTTCAACACAAGTTTGGAAAAAAAAAATGCGACTTTCATAAATGTGTATGACTTTTAACATTAACAAGTTTAAAAAAAAGTGATTTTCAACACTAATAACTTTTAAGAATGACATTTAAAATAAAAAATAAAATTAATTTGCAATATTACAATAATGATGCCATTAATCAAAAAAATAGTTAGTATAAATATATACCAAACAAACATTAATGATTTTGATTTTTAAGTAATTTGGATAAAAATACATTAACTATATTCCTATGACACCATGTAATATATAACAGGAATTTATGCGTTAAAACCAAAATTTTCACATATACTGTTTGATTACCACAGAAAATGGACATCTACAGTAAAACGTTTTGCTCCAAAAATGTACCATGTGATTGTAAAGTATGCTGGGACTTTCAGAGAAATGCTAATAAACATAGTTTTTTTAATAAAGAAATTAAATCTAATGTACAAAATATATTGTACCGTTTATTTATATATGGTACAAATATATTGGCATTTGGTAAGCTTTTTTTTTGATTAATATAATTTTTTTTAAACGTACAATGAAAGTTAAATTTTTTGTCACATTTTTTTTTATCTAGTTAAAAAATAAAACTAAAAATTGGAGAGAACAAAAGACACACAAATTACTAATCCAGATAAGCCAAAAGAAAAATATTTTAGCTAATTAAAGATGGCAGGAGTATGCTAAAAAAATAAAGACTTTGTAACTGAAAAATACAAAAGAATGCACAAGATTATCAACATGTATTTTTGACAGCAAAAGGTATGCGCAGAAGTCTGAAAACTGGATCCCGAATATAAAAAGGAAGAGGCCAGTTTGATCAGTGTCTTGTTTTGTCTGTTTTTCCTATGGTCGGTCCTGGATAACAAAAAAATATATCCAGGATCACTCTACGCTGAAATAATTCTGCATGTTGGAGTGGGCCAGGGCTTTTGCTGACATCATTTCTGAAGATGGACACCAGAAAAGCTTTCATGACCAACCAGTAGAATATACCAAGATCAACTTATAACCGATGGCTGAGCTCTTTCTTCCACAAAAAAACTATGCATAGTAATCTATAAGCTTTGTGTACTCACTAAACTTACCAGTAAGCTAAGATTAACTTTTCCTGATTGTGACTTAAAGTTTGCAAACAACTCTAAAAAAAATTAGCTTAAAATAATCCCAATATAGACTTTAATTTTATTGTTCAAGAGACTCTTGTTTACCCAAGAACTTTTTAATTGTCTAACTGTTATTTTTTATTAATAGATTCATGTTTGGATTAGCGTGTGTTCTCTCCAGTTTTATGTAATTAGTAATTTATCTTTAAACATTTTAATTTGTTAGAATAAAAAGATTTATTTCTAATATCAACTTTTCATGTGTACATTATTGATGATTATTATTAAATTTATTAATATTAGTTTAATATGATTTGAAAATATAATTTACCTTTGCCAGGAATAATAATATCTAGAAAATAACTTTAGTTACAGTAAAATATGATACCGATTCTTTTAAAAACATTTTTCTTTTTAATTTTTGAGATGCGATGCAACAGATTTCAGCAGATTCTTATATGAATCCTGGCATCCCTATAAAAGAAATAAAAGCTGATTCCATCGATAGCAAAAATCGTAACAATTACTAGGTAGAGTTGATCAGGAAATATAGTTATGCTTTTAGAAATAGGAATGAAACTTTCTTCTTTTTCCATAATTTGATCAACTCACGCATTTTATGTGTAACAGACCTAGCAAGACATGGAAAACATTTCAATGGCTTCCCAATGTGAGGCTTCAATAAAACAGCCACAACCTGAGATACATTGTAATGCTATAAAGTGCATTACAATGATGACCCAAAACCCATAGCCAAAAATGAACAGTAGTGTTTTTTTAAAAAAAACAACTAACTAATTAAACCCTAATTATACAAATATATAAATATTTTTTTAATATGACTTCCAGAAAGGAAAATATATATATATTTTAATATGTCTAAAAAAACATGATCGTGGCTGACGTAGATGTTAAGTCACAAGTATTTGACCGGGTAGGTAGTTACTGGAAAGGGGAAAAAGCATAGTCCCAAGTCCTTGTATTCAGTATATAACATAAGACCATCTTTAAATGCCCATCAGTCTATTTCTAGCAGGAATCCCAAGAAAGGAGAAGGCTGACCAAGTTGCTGTGAGCCTATAAGACTCAAAACAATAAGCAACACTCATTTGTGCTTTATAACTTCGGCTTCTTATTGTTAATATTACGCTTGAGGAGAAAGGACACAGATGAATGTGGAAATGTTTCTCATTCCCACTGTGTTAGACCTGAAAGTTGGTATCAATACTGCACATCACTTGAGAGTGAGTCTACGAGATATATCAGCATGCTAATATAAAAAAAAACATGAATACGGACTTAAAGCTTAAGAATAAAATAAGTTTAAACCCCTATTTTATTCGCTTCTCCTGGCCCTGGGGGTATGTACCATTTATTTATATATGGTAGAAATATATTGGCATTTGGTAAAAGCTAAAAAAAAGTAAATTTAGATATTTTTTTATTAGTATAATTTTTTTTAAACGTACAATGAAAGTTAAATTTTTCATCCACATTTTTTTTTATCTAGTTAAAAAATAAAAGTAAAAATTGGAGAGAACAAAAGACACACAAATTACTAATCCAGATAAGCTAAAAGAAAAATATTTTAATTAAAGATGGCAGAATTATGCTAAAAAAATAAAAACTTTGTAACTGAAAAATACAAAAAAATGCACATGATTATCAATGTGTAGTTTTTACAAACAAAAGGTATGCACAGAAGTCTGAAAACGACCCTGAACATAAAAAGGAAGAGGCCAGTTTGATCAGTGTCTTGTTTTGTCTGTTTTTCCTATGGTCAGTCCTGGATAACAAAAAAATATATCCAGGATTACTCTATGCTGAAATAATTCTGCATGTTGGAGTGGGACAGGGCTTTTGCTGACATCATTCCTGAAGATGGACACCAGAAAAGCTTTCATGACTGACCAGTAGAATAGCCCAAGATCAACTTATAACTGATGGCCAAGCTCATTCTCCCACAAAAAACTATGCATAGTAATATGCAAGCTTCATGAACTCACTAAACTTACCGGTAAGCTAAGATTAACTTTTCCTGATTGTGACTTAAAGTTTGCAAACAACTCTAAAAAAAAAAAAAGCTTAAAATAATCCCGATATAGACTTTAATTTTATTGTTCAAGAGACTCTTGTTTACTCAAGAACTTTTTAATTTTCTGTGATTTTTTTATTAATGGATTCATGTCTGGATTAGCGTGTGTTCTCTCCAGTTTTATTTAATTAGTAATTTATCTTTAAACATTTAAATTTGTTAGAATAAAAATATTTATTTCTAATATCAACTTTTAATTTGTACATTATTGATGATTATTATTAAATTAATTAATATTAGTTTAGTAAGATTTAAAAATATAATTTACCTTTGCCAATATGTGTTGACTAAGCTCCAGGAATAATAATATCTAGAAAATAACTTAGTTATGGTGAAATATGATACCGATTCTTTTAAAAACATTTTTCTTTTTAATTTTTGAGATGTGATGTGATGGATTTCAGTGGATTTTTATATGAATCCTGGTGCCCTTATAAAAGAAATAAAATCTGATTCCATCGATAGTGTAAATCGTAACAATTACTAGGTAGAGTTGATCAGAAAATATAGTTATGCTTTTAGAAATAGGAATGAAACTTTCTTTTTTTTCCATAACTTGATCAACTCATGCATTTTATGTGTAACAGACATAGCAGGATGTGGAAAACATTTCAATATATATATTAATTATTATGTTTTTATTTATCCTGGCTCTTGTCAGAAAAAAATCTAGACAATAACTGAAAATGTCAAAGTATTAAAAAAAAAATCACAAACACTGTTTTTTTTAATAAAGAAATTAAACCAAAAGTACAAAAAAAATACATATTAATTATTAAAATTTTATTACATTTTTATTTATCCTGGCTTTTGTCAGAAAGAAATCTAGACAATAAATGAAAATGTTGAAGTATTAAAAAAAATCGCATTGATAAAAAAAAACATGTTTTCACGTATATTCGCAGGGATTATTTTCTTTTAATTTGATGTCATCATAACATTACACATTTATTTTGGATGAGAAAAGGTCTCCTATCTCTCCTATGTTACAGCTTTAATACTAAAGTACTGAAAAAAATTGAAATCAGAATATATGGGTGAGAGAACAAACAGAATTTTAAGAGAATGGAATTGGGTTGAACATAGTGTTAGAAGAGATAAATGATAATAGATGGACAGTTGAAATTTTAAACTGGATTCCAAGAGATTGTAAAAGATCTAGAAAGAGACCATATGTAAGATGGATGTATGAAATAAGGAAGTGTTGTTTGGGGTGATATGGAGAAAATAGGCTAGAGATTGAAGATGGATTGAACTTGGTGAGACCTATATTCTGCACTGTATTAATAATGGTTGAAAATGACATATATATATATTGTTACTACCTCCACCCCTTTACGTCGTCTCGTAAATTTTATAAAAACATCATTTATAAAAAGTCAATAACAATGTCTTAATTTTATAATGACTCGATCAGAATTCTGTACCTCCCTCTTACACAAAATCCTATCACAGGGCTGTCAGTACTACGGGTAGAGTAATCAATATCATTGGAAAACATTTGCCAATAACATTTATACTCGCTTACTAGACAACATATTAGCCAATCAAACTTTTATTTATTTAAAGGAAGAAATCCTATGGGCGCCAGCCGACCTTGTCGACAAGTCTGCTTGACCAATACGGTCTAGTACCCGCTCCCGCTATCTCAGCTACAATAATCAATAAAATATACTCCGCCTACTTAAAAATCAATTTTAGAATCTTCTCTGCGCTAATTTTCTCGCTCTCTCTTTTTCTTTTATTTAATTATTTAATTTAAATCTAATTTGAGTAATTACTAAACCTCTTCATTTACGCTACTATACTTCGTTTGGTCTTATAATATAATTAACTACACTTTCGTTCAAGTTTAGATAAAATTTAATGCAATCAAAATTTCATATTATAAATACAAAAATAATTATACGCACACTTATAGTTGAAATCACAATAAAATCTCATATTATAAATACATTTTGGAAATAATCATACGCATACACTTATATTTGAAATCACACTGAAATACATTTTGAAAATTAATTATATGCAGACACTATCTTTGAAATCACACTAAAATCTCATATTATAAATATATTTGAAAATAATTATACTCATACACTTATATCTGAAATCACACTAAAATCTCTAGGTAATGGAGCTAAAGACACTTAGTAGTTATTGTTCATAACTTAAAGTTCAGAGTTTATTATTACGGCTTTTTATTAGTGAATTAGAAATTGAAATAAACATTACCTAGCTTTCTCCCCTATGCACGGTTCTGAGCGTTGCTTCTAATAGTATTTCCTTCGGTCAGTTAGCGCTAACTCCTTGCAATCCGTTTCCCGATGTCTTTGGGATCCTGTGGGCTCCACGTGGACACTCCGTCTCCTTCTTGTTTACATGACCATGATCGAAATTTGAACTGTCCGCTGTTGGTATTGCATGGAAGGATTCGGCCGGTTGTTCACACGATGGGTTTAACAATGCAGCATTTTACTTTAGACGTATACTCTCGATCTATGAAAATAATATAATTAATGAATGAATAAGAATAAGTAGAGATGATTAAGCTGTGATTAAGTTGAGATGATTAGGTAAGTATAAGAAGATGATGATTAGGTATCTGAATAGAAAATTCGCCCTTTTTATAATTTACAGTCCTTATCTTGCGGATTCAATCTACAATACGTAACTAATCCTCTGGTGTTTCAGTTATGGTCCGTGCTGATTTTCTGGTGTTCGCATTGGTCATCTAATTTCTTTATATTCTCTGCTAGAGTTATTTCAATTTCTTTATTTCACTTTCTTTGTTATAGTTATTTCAATTCCTTTGTTAAAGTTATTTTCAATTTCTTTGTTAAAGTTATTTTCACTAATTAGCCGTTTAATGGAAATTTCTTATGTTTGTCATTAGCTCCCATTGTTCACTACATTCATTTAATTACATATATTCTTTCTTTTTTATTATGATTATAAGACAAAACGAATTCCACCTTGCTTTTTCTTTTTTTTTTTTCTTAAAGCAATCTTAAATCGAATTTCAATTTAGTTAAATCAAATTTTAATCAAATCAAATTTAGTTAAATCAATTTTTAATTCTTTAGGTTTTATTTAAATATGATTCAAAATTATATATTATAAAACTATTTATTTTATGCTTTTAACGATAACCTGTCTATGAGAAAAAAAATCTTTATTCTTATTTTACCCTACACGATCTTTTATTTTTATTTAATATTTACACAAATCGTTTATCAATTTATATTATTTTTAAAATTATGTGTACCGCCGAAGCAAGCACACTCCTTCCTGATATATCTCGGTTCAATATATATATATATTGTAACCTTTTGATCAGTTATCAATGGCAAGAATAGCATATAAAATGTAAATTATAGCCCCAAAATATTAAATTTAAAAGTGAGATAACAGTAATGCTATAAACTTTGGTATAACAGTAATAAATAACTTCATTCATAAAGAGTAAAAAGAGAATTATGTAGAGATTTAACAATCATTGTTAGTTATAAATAATTTATATTATAATCTACTATATAATTTTAATACAATATTTATCTATTTAAATAAACATCACTACTTATAAATTTGACATTAATTTATTTTTATGCAATGTCCCTTTAAAAGCTAAAGATCTAAAATTGTAGTCAATGAAAAAAGGAATAATTATCTACCACAAGATAAGAATTTATTTTAAAATTATTGTAATTGGAATATCTTGTAAACAATAATATTTATTCTTAAACTTTGTATTTAAATCTAATTAATAATAGCATATATTAAAAATAGAATTAGAATTGGAACTTTAGTTATTAACAAATGATTTAAATTAATTTGATTTGTAAAATATTTATTGATTTTAGTATTTCAAATAGAAACAGAAAAACATTTTTTTTAAAAATTGTACAAGTCAAGTTGGGATATTGACCAATAAGATTTGAGTAAGTAGTTTTCTTATGTTACTTTATCTCAGAGTTTTTTAAAAAAAAAACACAGCATATGATAAAAAAAGTAAAGATTGAAGAAAACTTTATTCTCAGTAAAAAAATTTTTATAAAAGTTAAAAATATGTAAAGTCTTAAGTAGTAAAATCATCTTATAAAAGCAGTCTAAGGTTATAAAATATTTTCAAGTAATTATTAACACCATGGAGTAACCAAACTAATCTTCATTATGACAGAAGTGCCAATCTTGATCATCTTCTTATAGCCACAATAATACCACAAAGAAGTTTAAAAATCCAAGTTGTTATTTCAATTTTTCCTAGGATAGCCATGAGAAAGAAAACACAACTGCATTGATTCAAAGAGAAACATGATGGTAGCCATGTAAGAAAACATTCATTTATCTATGCTAAATTAAGGGTTTTATTAATAATACATTAAATGTGAAAAACATATTAAAAATTTCTAGAAATAAACTTTTAAAGCTAATAGAAATATCTTATAAAATGTTAAGAATAATTAGTTAATTGTGAGTGTTGAATGCAAGAAAAACTAATCTTCATTTGGAGTAAACAGTTGATACATAAATAATTTGCCAAATTTTGAAGAAAATATTTAGCTTGTACTTAATAGTGAAAAAAAAACCAAATAAAATGTAAATTAAGATTTCTTATGTTTAAATAGAAGATGAACTTTTATTATAGCAGTTTAAAAACTGAATATTAAAATGGGAAGGATAATTAGAAAAATTGAAAATCTGGGTAACTTTTGAAGGTTAGATGAAAATCACAACGATAATGTGCTACAAGCTAGAAAATTACTAATGAATAACAGAAAATAAGAGAAATCAGAAAGTAAACTTGATAACTTATTTGAACATGTTTAAAAGTTTATGCAGCATGGGAGAATAAAGTGGAGATTTAGTTAGAATATTCATTATACTTTTTCATAGTGTATTTTGAAGAGAAAGATTATATGCATGAAATTTAAAACCTAGATGGGAAGAAAGGATGTGTCCAATTCAAAACTTGTCCAGTTACTGTGTTCTTGTTTGTTAATGTTTTGTTTAATCATACATGTCTTTTGACAGGGAAAATATAGAAGTACCTCAA
Organism: Epiperipatus broadwayi; assembly: GCA_028023455.1. Lineage (NCBI taxonomy): Eukaryota > Metazoa > Onychophora > Udeonychophora > Euonychophora > Peripatidae > Epiperipatus > Epiperipatus broadwayi. The sequence goes on from JAQFVV010000004.1 coordinate 10,373,021, forward strand.
TGCACAAAATATGGTAAACATTTACAGAGTAAACATTGTAATATTAAAATAGAAACTGGAAATGGGTTTTAAAAAAATCTTTTAATTTTAAATTTATTACTAATATTTTTCTTATTTGATATGATATATACATACAAGGTATTTTTTATAATAGTGATGATATATGCAATTTAGTACATAATATTAAAATTGTTAAATTTTTTATTTATTTTTTTGTGTTAGAAAAAAAAGTATGCTTAAATATAGGAAGAGAGTAGCTATGAGTTATAATATAAAAGTGTGTGCAAGTAAAATATAGTGTTAAAACTATATTTTGAACCAGTATATATTTTAGAAAATTAAGTGTGATAAAATAAATTAAAAAATATTTTGAATAAATTATTGTTAAAACATATTTAACAAAAAGGGAAATTAACTAGTAATCATAAATAAAATTTGATAGGATTTTCATAAAAGAATAATAAACATGTTATAAAATATAATATTTATGAGAGCAAGAAAGAGTGAATGTGAATGTAAGACAATAATATCATGATCTCATTGTTAAAAAATAAATCTTATTGATAATAATAATAAAAATAGATTATTTGTTTTGTGATATGATTGCAAATATAGATAGGAAAGTATTTCATGGAAAGAATATATTATATTATTATTTTTTCAACTATTATTGGTATAGAATTGATTGAATATTAGATGCTAAATGTACTGTAGGAGAAGGTGAGTTAAAATTCCAGGATAGGATATATAAAATATCATCCTGAAGAACTGATGAATAGTTAAGTGGGTATAATCTTTATGATACCCAGATAGTTATTAAAATGAGATGGGAGAATTTTCGGCAAAGGAATGAGCTTGGTACATAATGTAAGCGCTTATTGAAGAAACCAGGATAAAATTGGGGTAAGTTTATTAAGAAAATGATCACCTACCAAAATATGACCCTCATAAATAAAAGAAATCTCCATTCCTCTATTAAGATAGTCTTTAATAAAATCAGTTGCTCATTTTTATAAAGTTTCATAGTAAATAATAATATAATATACATCGAAAACAGACTCAGTATGTTAAAGGATTCTATAGTTTTTCTTTCTAAGTCTGGACAGATCAGCCTGTAGGTAGTAAAACTATGTACAGAATAAATGTTCTATAAAGTTGAATAAAACTTGAATAAATGATCATATGAATAAGAATAACTAAGTTGTAAGATTAACAGAAAACACCAGTAAGAGAGAAAATGAATACATAAATGAATTGCATTATATGAAAAAAAAAGAATCCTAATTTTATTATTCATTTTAAATATGTCATAAATATTGTCTTTTATTTTTTTTTATATTTACCACATCAGTAATAACTTTGTTCATAAAATGAAAGTGTAATATTTTAAACCAAATTTTATTACAAGATTATTAATTCATTGGGAGTTACAAAACATCAGGTAACATGGAAAATGATTGAGAAATCCCAGATAACTCATGAATGATGCAAATATATCAGATTAGTATGAAATCATACATAATAAAATAATAAATTTATAATTTCAAAAGAACTTTACAGATAATGAAATATTTAACCTAATGTGTGTATGTGTTTGTTGTTTATTAGTACTATTGTAAATAAACAACCATTTTGATTTAAACTTTGTAGTATTAATTTCATTGTGTCTTAGAGTCATTTCCATCACAAGATCATGTCAATAAAGCACATTATCCACATTGAATTATACATATATTTTGATTACATGCCTTACTTGAGGAGTTACATTAATATTTTATAATTAATACACTAACTCTCAATTGCTTTTAAATAATAGCTATATTAAAAAGAGAGTTTATGGTACTTCATATTGCTATAGGATATAAAAAAAATCTTGAAGAGCCATGTTAAAAATATTACATATTACTAAATGGAGAGCATATAATAGAAATCAGTAGCATGACTGATGGGCACATATAAAAATTTATCACTTGCAAGCTTCAGGCCAGTTGTTGATGTTTGCACAGCACTGTCTACTGGCAGTAGTATGGTCCCTCCACCATCAACAACCGGCCTGAAGCTTGCAAGTGATAAATTTCTATACGAAATTGGCCAAAATTCCCCCCAAAAAATGCCTGAGACAATACTCAACAAATCCATCAAAAATACAAATTACAAAAAAAAAATCAAAGAAAATCCTATAAAATTCAAATTACAAAAAAAAAAACAGAAATTGGTGAAAATCCACAAAGTAAGAAAGATGGCAGAGAGAGAGCGGGAAATCCAAAAACATCAAATTATTTACCTTCCAACATTTGTAAATATGCATCTGCGATCATATTCAAAAGCAATTAATTGTTCTCTGGCTTTGAAATTATGGCATATCTAAATTCATCAATAATATTTAAATAATTAAAAAGCAATACACAAAAAATAATTACCAATGTAAAATCCACCCCCCCCCCCCCAAAAAAGAAAAGACTTTTAATATCAAATTATTTAGCTTTAAAGCAATTAATTGTTCTCTGGCTTTCAAATTATGGCATATCTAAATTGATTAATAATATTTAAATAATTAAAAAGCAATACACAAAAAAATAGTAACCATCATAAAAAAGCAATACACAAAAAATAATTACCAAAGTCCTTCCAATCATCTGTAGTAGGCACTTGAATGTGTTCAGCATAAAAATCCATTAAAAAGAACATTATTTTGATTTAGAGTTCACATTTTAAATAGTACAGAAGATTGAGTAATGGTGGTTATTTGGTCTAAAAAATACAGCAAAGATGTCAAAATTTTGAAGCTTTTAACACACTTGAATAGTAAAAGAAAATTAAGTAATGATGGTTATTTGGTTTTAAAAAATACAGCAAAGATGGCAGAAGTTTGAAGCTTTTAACACACTTGAATAGTACTACTGATATTTCAGCACAGGATTTTGAAGTGTTTCCTGAAAGTTTGTGCATATTTAATATATTCTTCTGCATCAGAAAATACTCCATATTAACCCTGTCAAAAAATAAAAATAATCCCAACAACTTGTATTTCTAGCAGTACAAAATAATTAAACTAAGTAGGTATTTCAAAAGTCTAGTTCAGTTACATTTTGATTAAATTTGTTGGCTTTGGAAATTATAGTTTTCATGTAAAATGTCTATTATGTCATATTTCATTTTAATTGGTATATATGTATGGATTTAATTCAGTATTTTCCTAAGAATCTCATATAACATACATATATGATGAAATGTTTAGGATACTATTAACCAGTTTCTAGCTTTTGTGAGTACATTAAATGGTAATTTTAAAAATAAATTTTGTTTAGAGTGAAAGTAAATGTTTTCTTTGCAGTACCATTTTTCATTGACTTGTGAATCACTTTTGTTGAGCTGAGTTAAGAAGTTTAACCATAGAAAGCTAAATTTTATTATTTTAAAGAAAGTTGTAAAAGCTGAAGGATTTTTAATTCATTTTATTTTGGGGGATAGCTAATGGATTTATATGCTGCAAATAATCTTTTTCTATGGCACATCACACTTTGTATTTTTAAAATGAAATGTGATGTGATTTTCACATGAAAAACAATTTCTTGAACCAAAAACACTGGAAAAATTCAAGTGCCTACTATAAATGAAGGAAGACATCGATAATTATTTTTTGTGTATTGCTTTTTAATTATTAAATATTATTAATGAATTTAGATATGCCATAATTTCAAAGCCAGAGACAATTAATTGCTTTAAAGCTAAATAATTTGATGTTGAAAGTCTTTTCTTTTTTAAGAATTTAGTATATTTTTTGAAAATCTACACCATCAACTTAATTTGTAAATTAAAGCTATTTTGGGGGGAGGGGTGGATTTTACATTGGTAATTAGACCGCTCACATTAAAAAATATAGATGCATTTGCAACTTTGTTTAAATAAAACAATTAAATATGCATCTTATATATATTTATTCTGTAGAGAATATAGTACTAAAGTATATTTTTAATAAATATTTTCTCTTTGGCAAAATGCTGAAAAATCATTTATTATTTTGAATTGCATTGGGTGTTATATTTTATGCAAGTACCTTTTTTAAATAATTTTTTGCACCTATATTTTTTAATGTAAGAGAGGGTTATTATGTCATTTCAATTTGCAACGCTTATAAATAAAACACAATGAAATATGCATCTTATATATAATTACCAGTGTGCACAGAATATGGTATTAAAGTATATTTTAAAGAAAATATTTTCTCTTTGGCAAAATGCTGAACAATCATTTAATATTTTAAATTGCATTGGGATATTACATACGTGTGTGTGTGTAACTTTTTTTAAATAACTCTACTAGTGTTTGTAGATGTTTTCTGTTAAATTATTTTTTTAATCTGCTAGGAATCACCTTTGATAAAAGTGTTAAGAAATTTACCAATAGAAAGCTAAATTTTATAATTTTAATTAAAGAAGAGTTGTAAAAAAAGGCAGGACATCATGATGATCAACTCATCATTGTGCAAATGGTGCTGAACCAAATCTGGAACAAAAGTTGGTAATTTTTTCACTTTCTATTTTAAACTTTCTATAATTATATTTGATTACTTACTATGTATTAATATGTGCTATGAATTATTATTATATCTGTTAGTTAAATAATGCACAAGCATATTTGCAAATAGTCTTTTATTTTTTAAATATTGATAAAATTTAGTACATTTTAGAAAAGGTACTCAGTGGTTTGCCATATTTTGTTATAATTGTACACTGGTAATACAACAAATTCTGTATTTGCATTTGAATTATTTTTGATCGAATTCTTGATGCATAGTGTTTTTGGGGGTTGTTTTTTTTAATTTGTATTTTAGAAGTATTTGTTTGATTCAATTTGTCCATTTCAGTATTGCCTTGGGCATTTGGGGGGAATTTCAGCCAATTTCATATAGAAATTTATCATTTGCAAGCTTTGGGCAGTTGTTGATGGTGGCACAGCACCATCTACTGGCAGTAGTATGGTCCCTCAACAACTACCCTAAATAGAATATTTTTACATTTTTCATTAATTAATTTCATTATATGTCTTATCTGAACAACCTTAACTTTTAAATTTTATTATTACAACAGATTAAAAATTTATTTTGAGATTATGCATTGTTCTACAAAGTTTTAAAATAATCTTACATAAAAGATAACGGATTTACTTAAAAAGTTTACTTATATATATATATATAAAAATTATCATTACTTTTAATAAGTAAACTTATTCTAGTGATCCATGTGTAAATGCATATATATATTGTACCGGTATAAATCCACCACGCTTACTCATACCCAGTACCCGAGTTCAAACCCAGTCCGCGTTTAAGAATACATTCCAAACGCCAACTGAATTCAAACCCAAACCCTGGTATGACTAACCGATGATGACTTTATAACAGCACGGGGTTATCCCTTTTCTAGCTCAGCTCAGAACATAGACAAATTCTTACAGTTAATGATATATATATACTTATTATACTCTAGATATTGGAACGGTCATTCATGTAACGTATATATTTAAGTTGCCAATACAGACAGTAAGTGGCTACCTAGACTTAGAGAGTAATAAGGTGGAGGACACAAAAAGTAGATTAAATAAAGTGTTTAATAAGAAAATTAGAAAGCATATAAATATAACGTTCAACAGTACGGTAAGACTTCCATGAATCCTCTTGTATTTAGCTACTAGTCTTTAACAATCTTTTTATCTAGTGAACAAACTCATGCCAATAGCTGTGTAGTTAAATGATTGACGGGTGGCCAAGAGAATCAGAGTATTTGAGCATTGAAAAGATAATTATCAAAAAGGTTTTATTAACTTATTTTATTCGAATAAACTCGAGCCGTTACGTAGATGGACAGTTGGAGGTGGTTTTATATAAATACGGCATGGAAGATAGATGTACTGGTGGTTGCCTATATTCAAAAGCCCTACAGTAATCACTTGCGGTGCCTTAACGGAAATACCGGGCGGCTTGTACTTTGACAAGGCTTAGTGCCCCCAAGTAGCTCCGGGACACGGCAACCAGCTGGGATCATTTCGAACCCGGTGATCCAAGAGATAACCTGGGAAAGAAACTGCTTTCAATCCCCAATGGTAGAATGGCGAGACGCTAACTTCAGCAAAGGGAAGGCATTGCCACAGACACAAGGACGAGTACTTGAAGTGGATTTTTAAAAGAAATTATACAAAACCTGGAATCTATTTGTCTGTTTCTACGCCACAGGCTGAGATCCTTATCCCAATAAAATATAGCGGAATTAAACTGACCGCGAGAACAATAAATAATTAAATTTACTCTGAGACCCTTAACCCTCCAGGTTGACAGGCGGTAGCGATAGTATTAAATCATACAGTGAGTTATTTCTCAAATCATACATGACATTAATATAACATTTTAAAACCAATATATATATATTTAACATTGAACCTTAGATTGCAATTATATGACCACTTAAAATAGAATATAAAGGGATTCAACATTTACCAACTCGAAATATAAAAGAATATTTAATTCAGAAAACGAAATTTACTTTTAAAATAACTTGCTCATTATTGTACACTAGTTTTACACAGAGTTGGGAAATATTACTATTGGCATCGTTTGTTTATGGAATACGCAACACAAAAAAATATAAATGCATTCATTTAAATTATTATTACTCTTAATTACAATTTTTATAAATTATTTCTAAAGACTAGAGCGGAGGATTAAAAGAAAAGAAAATTTACTGACAGGTTAAACAATAGCATTATAAACGACATAAAACTTACATGTACTTTATTTGATTGATCACATTAAGCTCGGGAGAAAGTTAAAAGTTCGTGTAACACAGTTACTCTTCTTTCTTCATCCGGCTTGGCTTTTCCCGATTGATATTTCCGACGAACGTAGGCGCACATATTGAAAGTTATTTGCAAGGCATTGTCAATTTGGAGATTGGAAGCTGGAAACTATGAAGCACAAACAACATGATCAGTCAGCAGCACGAAGATTCAATTTGGCAGGGCAGAGATCAGCTCCTGGCACTTAGCCCATCAACATTGCGGTTTACAGGTGAGCTTCTTAACAAAGTTCTAGGAATTATTCTAGCAGCTGCAGTGCTGTCTTAAGACTACCTCTCTCAACCACGTCAAAAGTTAGAATAATTTTCTCTCTAAGATGGCCATGATTGACCTTTCCGCCTGGTTTTTGTGTTTCAGCTCCTCCTACTTTCTCTAGCTTCCAGCCATCCAGCTTGACCATACAACATTAATTATCCCCCATTGTCCTTTTACTTTAATACGCAATTTTTAAATTGACACGGTAATTACAAATCTACATTTCTTATCTAATTTCGAATACAATTTAATTACTCTGTACATTTGTGTAATTTAGATTTTAATTAAAAACACTGATCAAAGGAATGTGACTTTTGATCAGTATTTTTAAACGACTTTGTACAATTTAAAAAAAAAAACTAAAATTCAAACAAATACGCCCGCAATAAACTTTAAATTAAATTGATATAAATCCACAAACCACGCACACACGAATATTATCTCATGGTTTGTGTCATTTATATACGGAATCTTACCTATTGATTTACAAAATATAAAATATATAACTAATTTTATTATGACTGAAAATAGACAAATCTCACTGCGGGCAGATAGTGGTTCGAATTACCGTACCCAAAACACATGAAACGAAGATCGGTTCTTCGATCTGTCTGTTTCAATATATATATATATATGGTTGTACTTTTATAATAATTTTAAAATTAATTTGAAATAAGAATTTTAACTAAAACCCCTATTCTTCTTCCACTTACATAGATTTGGCACATAGCAAAGCATCTGTCTCAATATATATATATATATATATATATATTAAATTAAGTCATTTGACATCTGACTTGAATTTTTTATCATTTTATATATACTATGTAATTGAAAGCACTTCAAAAGAATTTAACCTACAATATTGTTTATACTGTTAATTATTTATGTTTATATATATATTGTGCCATTACAATTTAGTCATTAGCTAAATTTGTAGTAATGTGCATAAAAAATGTGGAACAAAATCATCATCACATTTTTATATAGTAAAGGAAGCTGTAGGTCACCCAAGTTTAAACCCTACAAGATCCAGTTCTAAAAGCCTAGGACAGAAAGAGAGTGGGGCAACAGTTATGCTCTTTATTTGTTTGTGTGTTGATAAAAAAAACCTCAAAAAGAGTAGTATACATGGTTAATTATTCAATATTTAATTTTTTGTTAAAAAGTAGAGTAATAACACATACATAGGAAGTGTGTGTGTAAACTGTTTAATTATCATTGTATATTTCAAATATTAAACTCTTCAAAGCTAGCCTACATTTACTAAATTCTAATATTTTATTCTATTTCTATTTTATTATTATCTGTTTCTATTCTATTTATCTATGATTATAATTTGGGGTTTAAGAGTTATAGTTTGGGATTTGAAAGTAAGAATTTGATTTTAGATATTAAAATTATAATTTCTAAAAAACATTTAGATTGTTTAATAGGCCAGCTTTATAAACAATGTGAATGGTAGTGTGTGTGTGTGTGTGTGTGTGTGTGTGAGGGTATGGCTTAAATAAATTACATTTACACATATTAAAAATGTTAAAGAAAAAGAAAAACAATTCTGTTGGATTATTTTTTTTACTTGCTCAAAGGTTTGGCTATAAAGGTTTCTTGTTTGTATCTGTATTTCTCAAGACTCAGAAATCCAGCTAGAAATCTTCAAAGAGAAGAGATTGAATATCATATTAGTGCAAGTTTTAACAGCCAAGTGAGACAAGAAATGCTTGGGATAATTTTACTTGAAAAACAAATTAAGCTTTCCAAAAATCATGTAAGTGTGAGTTTCTTATATTGTTTGTTACTGATTACTCTAACTGAAAAATCAAGTATAAAACCTGTCTGGGAAAAATCAGTAAGAGAGATTTTTTAAATATTGAAACTAAGGAAGGCAAGCATTTTAATTCTGCAAATATCAATTTTAAAAATCATTTTAATATAAAGTTTTTTTTGTGAAGATGAAAAACAGCATGGCAGGTTAAAATAAATATAAATCTCATCTGGGAAAATTGAATTCATCCCAGAACTAGCATATCATATAAAAAAAATGACTTGTCTGAAATTAGAATATTATACACCTGATGACTGATTAAGAAAAATTTGATATTTTAAGCAAGGAAACATTCCCCTGCATTTGAAAGCTGAAGGAAAATGATTAATCAATTGATAAGTATTAAATCATCTAGTACAAATTGAATCATCTACTACAAATTGAATCCAGTAACTGAGTTCAAACCCAAGAAAAAGTATAACCTGAAGACAACTGATATGCTTCATCAATTAAAAGAATCATGCTTAACAGGAAGGAAAGAAAAGTTCCAGTGCCAATACCATTACCATTAAAGCAAATAACCTCAATAGAATCATCACCATCAAATAATTATACACTTAAAGAGACAGTTCCAAAGAAACACAGAAATTGTTGCTGCCAAAGTATAGACATTAAACAAGATAAATTTGAATCATTGGAAGTTGCTACCAAAGAATAAAATTGGTAATATGAATTTTTTATATATATTTTCTTTATGTTATCAGAGACTTAGTAAAACTTTAGCAATAAAGTTGTGTATTTTCATTTGTTATCTCAGAACTTTTAAAACACCTAAGATCAATTGAAACCAAGAATTTCTTACTAGTGATAACCATAAGCTTCATTAATGATTTTATATGTACTAAAATTATGATTGTCTATTAACCTAAAGTTATGAAATGTTATTGATATGTAAAATATTATTATTATTATTTTTTGTATTATTATTTTGGTTTTAAATAATCTTTTAGTTTCCATGGGCATAAACACGCACATACATAATAATACTTGTTGCATATATGTAATTTTGTTTGAATGTAAAATAAGAGGGAGTATTAAAATATTGGACTATTTGTGTTTTAAGTTAAAGTATAGCATTTCAGAGCTTAGAAGGGAGGGGGAGAAAAGGATACTTTAAAACTTGTTTCTAAAAACTTGCTCTTTCCAATTTTATTAACATTTATTTTTAATCATTCTACTTTACATGTTAGATTATAAAAGTATGTGTGCAAAAGAGAAAAAAAAAGTGTTTATTTTTTTTTTTTGAGATATTTTCTGGAGTGAGAATCTTAGCAAATTTGACATCCAATTTAATATACATTATACCAATTATGGGAAAGGGGGAAGAATTTAAAATTAATGTTATGATTTTAAAACAGTCGATTACGATTATTGTGGTTATTGTTAATATCAATTTTCATGTAGATATAGAAATTTTTATGTATACGTTAGAAATGCAGTAATAAATATTAATTTGTCTTATTAAACAGAGGCATATATATTTCATTAAGAGTATTTATTTTATTAGTTGTGATCATTCATCATCAAGGTGAATATTAGTTATTTAAGTTCCAATTAGATATACTAAGATTAGCCAATAATTATTAATTTCTGAAACTAAATTTTATGATTAGGCTTAGTTCTAAAGCTGTGGTTGAAACCATTATCGTTGTCATTATCATCATCATCACGTTTTAATTAATGAGCTAGATAAATGTTTAAAGGCCATAAATAAATACTGAATTCAGGGTATTTAGTTGACATTTGTGAATAATTGTAATAACCACCATTCCATCATCTACATCATGCAAGGATGAGTGAATTGCCATCCTAAATTAATAATATAATTTGAGCTAGTAAAACTTATAAAGAAATATTGAAACACATTTATTATGTTAAGATTTAAGAAACGATTTCTGTCTAATAAATTTTATATACTCCACTTTAGTTTAAAGATGTTTTATGTTTACCTAAGTGTTATTGCATACAGTGATATGGGTCTAAAAGCAAAATCCTCCATTTTTATTAGAAATAAAGTACCAAAAAGGGATTCAAACCTGGTACATGTGAAAGGGTTATAAGATATAACTGTGTCTAGGTTCAGATAATCTAGCGGCACCCTGCTAGACCATATTCACTTGTTATTTATTTAAATATGCACTTGATATCAAGCCAAGAGATAAAAGTGAATAAAATCTACCATCTGTATACCTGAGAAGATATTTTATTGAGTTACCAGTGTACTCACCCACTTGATGTTATTTCCTGAGTTATAATAGTTTGTTCTTAATAATTTGTTTATTGTTTCTACTTGCTTATTGATGATATAATGGCTGCCTAACTAGGGTTTGAAATAGCCAGACACCTTAAATGACTAGTCTCTAGGCATTATTATTATTAAGCTAAATGATATTTTGATTTCTTTAATATCTCCCGTATTATGTTACAAAGGATCATTGATTTCTGTTTTTAGTTACATGGCCCCCTTTGATCTCCATTTATTTTAGTTACAATATATAGTCTAAATACCATAACTTTGACTTCAGGCACTGAATATTTCTATATGTTTAAACAGAATAATAACTTTAAAAGAATATAACTAAGAATATTTTTGATATAATTAAAGGTTTTTAAAACCAAATATAATTTATATGTTTGTTTATTTTAAATGTATAAAATGATATTATTTCTGTTTCATATTATTTTAATTCTCAATTATTTCAAAATCAATTGTAAAATATAATTCAACTCAGTTATTTTTTATAACCTGTAGCAAATTTTCTTTTTTTTTCTGGAAATAATTTTGTAATTAGTAATATTTTCTGAGAAATAAATAAATAGAAAATCAAATAACAAATATATCACAGTTGAATAAATAAAGAACATGAAACTTTATGTAATACTATATTAATATTAAAGTGCTCTAAGGAAAAAAAAAGAGTGTCAAGGAATAAAAAACTACCTTCAATGATGAAATTGGTATGTTCTATTGATTAATTACTTCCAATAGCTATTAAAAAAATTTTATCAAGTGAGATTTCAGTAGTATCTCATTTATATTTCCAAACAAGTATGCATATCTAAAATACTACTTCCATATGTAGACAAAACTAAATTGAAAACTTGTGCAATAACAGACAGATCATTTTGTGAAATACTTCTATTTATGAAATTTTCATTCACATATAACTAAATTTTCTCATAAATTTACACCTAAATAATTTTGCAGATAATAAAATTATTATCAAAAGTATTTTATAAATTGATATGTAAAACCGTTTCTGGAAAAGTTCTAAATTCTTAGAACATTAACTTTCTTTTAAAAAAAGGATTTACAAATAATAGTTTGGAAGTTAAAATGACAGTGGATAAATTTTGGGGATTTAATCAATATATATAAAATATGATTTTACTGCAGCATATAATGGGTTTTACATGTAAAGCATAATAATATTTATTAATGCAAGTTGTAAACTATTTATTCTAATATAGGGTATATGAGCACAGACTTTCAGCTGACCCATCACTCTCCACTCTATCTAATAACACTGATACACTCAAGCACATATATGCTGAAAAGATAAATAATAACCAATATACGTATTTCATGCTAAACCAGCAATCATCAGTTGGTCCAGATTATCATCTCCCACACATATATACTATAAGTGCTCAGATATATATTAAGATAGACAATCTTCATACTTTAATGGACAGGCTCCAATCTACTACACCCTCCAACTCTTCAACCGTCCATCCAATTGAAAATCTGATGATGGAATGCTCGAAGGCCACCCTGAGACCGTGATTCTTGTCACACCCATGTTGACCTAAGGTCAATCTGAACCCCACATGTACAGGACATAATCCATTTAATACACATGCAAGGATGGGCAGACATCTCTACAATGTAATAACTGAATCACAGGCTTATTATATACCTGTGTCTATATATGTAATATAGGGTATATGAGCACAGACTTTCAGATGACCTATCATGCTACACTCTATCTAATAACACTGATACACTCAAGCACATATATGCTGAAAAGATAAATAATCGCCAATATACTTATGTCATGCTAAACCAGCAATCATCAGTTAGTTCAGATTGACCTTAGGTCAACATGGGTGTGACAAGAATCTTGGCCTCAGGTTGGCCTTCGAGCATTCCATCTTCAGATTTTCAATTGGATGGATGATTGAAGAGTTGGAGTGTGTAGTAGATTGGAGCCTGTCCATTAAAGTATGAAGTTTGTCTATCTTAATATATATCTGAGCACTTATAGTATATATGTGTGGGAGATGATAATCTGGACTAACTGATGCTTACTGGTTTAGCATGAAATACGTATATTGGTGATTATTTATCTTTTCAGCATACATGTGCTTGAGTGTATCAGTGTTATTAGATAGAGTGGAGAGTGATGGGTCATCTGAAAGTCTGTGCTCATATACCCTATATTACATATATAGACACAGGTATATAATAAACCTGTGTTTCAGTTAAACTATTTATTCTATATCTATAGAGCATTTTGGGATGCTAAAACAAGCTACATATAAAGAAATAATATGCAGTGGCCAATATCACTCAGAAAAATCAAGCATTTTCATTTGATCATAGTCCTATATTGGGTTGTAATTCCAATCTTTAGTTTGGTACTTGTAAATTTAATATATATATATAATAAAATATATTTTACCAGAATATGTAGAAAATTATCAATTATTACAGTAATAAATTTTTGCGATCAAACAATTTTTGTTACTCTGGTAGAATATATTTTATTATAGTGGATTTGAATACAGATTTTCAAGGACCCTTCAACTATCCACACTATCTTATACTACTGATACACATGACCTCACATATGTCAAAAAGATAAATAATCATCAATATATGTATTTCATGCTGAACCAGTACTCATAAATTGGTCCAGATTATCATCTCCCATACATATATATAATATAATCAGTGCTCAGTTTATATTATGATAGCAAATCTTCATACTTTAATGGACAGGCTTCAATATGCTCCAACTCTTCAGTCATCCATACCATCGAAAATCTGATGATGGCAAGCCCAAATCCCATAATAGATATATATATAATATAATTTATATATATATGGAATCTTATAATTAAATATTAGTAAATACAGCAATCAAAAATTTTGAAAAAAACAAAAAATATAATCGTCACTTATGAGTGGTTTTAACTATCCTTGCAGTCCTTGTCAACTTATATTTTTAAAGGTTGATGCCTTCCTATTGATTAAACCCTGATTGTATTTATTGAAACAGTAAGGTCTGCTTTGCAGATCTTTGTTTCACCTTATCTCACCTATTTCCTACCTCATACCTTAGTTTGAACCCCAATCTATCATAGTGTGTCTGCAATACGCTTATATACTGAAAATCCCGCCTAATTTTAAACCACGAGTACAATGCTCGTATTATATATATAAGTCATTCCCAAATAAATAAAAGATTATAGATTATGTATATGTTCACATAATTTTGATTTATTAAAAAGTAGGTTATATAAGTCGTAATTGTGCACACACTATGATATGCATTTTAAACATATCAAAATTATAAATTGTTAAAATTATTTTGTTTGAATCTATTTACAAATATATTAGTCGTAATATATTTTGATTTAAAATAAAATTCATTTAGTAAATATTCGTTTAGTAAATAGATTCAAATATTGCAATTTAAAAAGTAAAATCATTTTCTTTAATTTAATAAAAGTTATTCCAAATATTTCTGTTAAAATAAATGATGGACAATAGTTTAATTAGCTAATATTATATAAGTTTTATCTAAAAACAGCAGATGTCCACTTAAGGTTTTCTTTAATTAATAAAAGTAATTTTTAATTAAATCTAGTTTCTAATCTGAATGTCGACAGGGAAATTAACAAAAGAAATTAATGTTGAATTCCTTTAGACATTGGGATAGATTTAATTACAGCTGATAAGTCCGATATATTTTTGTAATGCTCCAGAGCAGTTCTATTGTTAACGTCTACTATAAAAAGAATGGTTTTCTTTTGTTCTCCAGTTTCTTCTAATGTTTCTAAGAGAAATCATTCTGAGTTCTATTCTAGTAATTTGTAAATCTTGACATGACAGAGTAGAGCGCGAGAAGGCTATTTCTCTCCGGAATGATCATCTGCTGCCGTGGACCATCGGAAGTTATCACACGGAAAACCCCGGAACTGCTGCTGCCAAAAATATGAACATTTCCAGATTTTGCTGTTAAATTATATAAAAACCTGCCGACCATCAATCTGCCTAAAAATGCTTCTCCAGAGGTAACCCTAAATTAACCCAAGAGCTCTTGTAATAACTAACATGCTATAGCTATTTAAAATTGTTTTTCTTATATCTCACATAACTTCATTATGTATTTCTTTAACGTGTTTAAATATACTCAACATTTTGCTCTCTATCCTTGGGTTAAGATTTTCTATTTATAAAGCTTTCTTTTATTTTATTATGATAATGTGTCTTTGACCGAGTGAATTATTCCTTTTGTTGAAACTAAGACATCGCTATAAAGGCATATTTTAAATTTCTAAATAATTTCCAATTTTTATTATCTTGCAAATCACTCGTTCGAGGGTGATTCTTATCTTTAATATATCATATAATCACATAGTTTAAAATCTACATGTTATTGATTTTAATCTAACATGAGAGTATGTGCGAGATCAATGATTAAATGTGTCCCCTAATGCATGATTGCGTATATAAATCTACACTTACTTTTCAAACCTGCAAGCATGCATTTTCCTATTTTAATTACCGTGTTCTACTTTAATTATAAAGTTCATCATTGACGTCGAGAATGTGTGGACCCTTTTAAATGAATTTCGGGGCATTTGATTGGGCATTTCTCTTAATCCGAGTAAAACTCATTCAGTATGTTTTTATATACACTAGTCTCGTATTGCTGGTAAATGAATTGGTTGTTGAGACCACTTTGTTTTATTTTTCCAAGGATTCTTTACATGGCAAAGTCCGTTCTTTTTATATATTGCAAGTTTCCAGGCAGAGTGTGTTCCAAATGACACACCTGGGAATTAAACGCAATCATCACACAGTCACTAAGTTTCGGCTGTTCATAAAATACTTTCCTACGGGTTAGCAGTGAGATGCCCTCCGTAATTATTCTGGATCTTCAATATTGTTTTATTTTATATTTATTTTACAAAGCATCCGTGACTTAAACGTGTCACACCCTCCAACTTTAATAAATTCATTATCAGCAATACTGACCTCCCAATGCAACTCTATTATTATTATTCTCAAATAAATGCTTTGATCACATTCCCACTTTGTTGCTTAGTAAGCTTTTGTCCGTGCTATTCTCGAAATCAATAAATATTTTATAACACTTAATTTCAAATATTTTCTTAAACTTGTATAATTGCTCAAAGCACCTTGCACATGTTCCTATCTCGTCAAGCACATTATCGTAATGCTATTAGCCCGAGGAATAGAATATATCACTTTGTTTTAAAACCTTTTTGTCATTTATTGAAATATAATGCCCACAATTATTTAATACGCGTCCCTGTCTCATATAAGTAGACAGTGGCATTATATATATATTTTATGAATAAATTTTGTGAAATTATTTAAAACTAAATTTGATCTCTTATTTTATTTAATTCCTATCACTGTCTCAGTCTATATATATATTTTCTGCATTTCTTTTGTAAAGCCATAGACATTAATTAGCCACCCAAGCTTCTTTTAGTATAGAGTCTTTTGTTTCTCCCTGACCACCAGGCACCAGTCAAAGGTTATACTAGTAGTGGCATCAGATGCATTATCACGTAGATGGTGCTGTGAAATTTGGACTTTAGATTCGAGCTTAGTGTATCTAGACGGCAACCCCTCCTAGAATGTCCAGTTTCGTGTCTGGGGTTTGAATTCTGCAGTGTGTTAGCGAGATAGACGATTCTGACTGTTACATTATATATAGCTTCCTTTATTTTTTTTATTGTTATCTCTTTCAATTTGCAATATTTATACATTATTATAATTGAAATTAAAACCATATATACATGATTTTTTATAGTCGTAAAAAATGGAAGCTGATACATTATTATTACTTTTGCAATTTTGTTTTATATTTTGAACCCTTTTAAATAAAAGCAAGTGCTCTTTAGTTCTTTTCTCCAATGTAATCTTGATTCTGCTATATATTTCCTACCACACCTACATATACCACACCTACATATTTTTATTTATAAATGAGATTTTATTTTTAAAATTATTTATTAATTTATTTAATATAGGAGATACATAAAATGCAATGTCACATATACCTTTATAAATTTTCCTTATGAAATTTGCTTGTTGATTTAAAATATATAATTTTGATATTCAAATTTTTTATTAGTAGAAGAATAAATCTTATTATTAACATTTTTATTTTTCATATTAAAATTTTCAATAGTATTATAAATATGATTGTAATTATAGCCAACATTTAACAAATCATTAGAATACCTTTCAATATTTTTGCCTTTATGCAATAAACCTGTACCATTTTATGTGACATTGGTACTCTTGATTTACAAGTGGTTATATTCCATATCAATCGAGAGTACCAATGTCACATAAAATGACAGGTTTGAAGTTCTTCTTATTTAGAAATGATCATCTTTGTAAATATTTATCAGATAAAGGCAAAAATATTGAAATGTATTCTAATGATTTGTTAAATGTTGACTACAATTATAATCATATTTATAATACTATTAAAAATTTTAATACAAAATAAAAAAATAAAAATATTAATAATAAGATTGATTCTTCTACTAATAAAAAAAATTGGATATCAATAACATATATTTCAAATCAACAAGCAAATTTCATATGGAAAATTTATAAAGATATATGTGACATTGCATTTTGTACACCTCCTACATTAAATAAATTAATAAATAACTCTAAAGATAAAACCTCATTTATAAATAAAAATTGCATCATTTATGAATGGATATGTTGTGTGGTAGTGGATATATAGGGAATTGAGATGTACATTGGAGAAAAGAACTAAAGAGCACTTGCTTTTATTAAAAAGGGTTCAAAATACGAAACAAAATTGCAAAGGTAATAATAATGTATCAGCTTCCATTATTTATGACCATAATAAATCATGTATATATAGTTTTAATTTCAATTATAAAATGTAAAAATATTGCAAATTGAAAGAGATAACAATAAAAGGAAAATAAAAGAAGCTATGGTAATATATAAATACAAGCAGGACTTAATCAATAGGCAGCAGCAAATGTTAAGATCATGGAAAGGTTAACCTTTCAAAGTATTAGTTGATAAAGACTACGAGGATAATCTATTATATTTTTTGTTCTTTTCAAAATTTTTGATTACTGTATTTACTAATATTTAATTTGGTCAGGGATTTTAAGATCAATGGAGTCTTACTATATCTGCACTACAAGGTGCCACTAGGCTATTCAAACCTAGAAAATTTATAGAGTAGGCAGATAGACTCTGTTAAAGATCCAATTTTTATTTTATATCAACCGTCAGCCCTTGCCACTAGCTCAAAGAGATGCAGCAACTTAATATATTTATTAAAATATATTTTTTTATAAAGAATAATAAAAACAATCACTAGATCATGGCCAGTACTAATAAAACAAAAGATTTTATTTACGTATATATAAGTAACAAACTTAAAGAAAAATAATTATTATAAAAGAAAAAAAATTATGCTTTATGTTGTTTCATTATTATTATTTTATTTGTGTTTAACTTTAATTTTTAATCTTAGCATGTTGAGCATAGGTAGGCCACCCAGATGACGCATTTAGAAGATCGTCAAAACATTTGATTCCAGGCCAGATGTCTGCTGCCACACCAATGCTCGCTTCCAGATATATATCTGCAACTAATGCATTGTGAACATGTTAGCATAGAATCATGCCGACAGAAATGTGCATCTGAACAGCATGATATTATTTGAAGAAACATGATCTTTGTCCAGTAGAGGAATGTACATCTGTCTGGTGAAGGAATCATGCATGTAATATAATAAAGAGAATAATGCTACATATGGATAGAGCTGGAAGGGGTCAATGGTGCAGGAAATACATCTGCATCCATTGCAATGCCATGACTGCCTCTTTGGGGTCATGCATTCAGTTGGGCACATTGCCCTTATGTGTGAACACACTTCACATTACATTGATGTAAACATCCATATATCTCTCCACTAGCCTTGACACAACTATGAAACAAATAATCTGAAATCAAAACCCCTTTAAAACCAACATATATTTAAACGAGGCTAAGTGGCTACCCACACTCAACTTACATTTAGTCAATTTATTAATTTAATTCTTTAACAATAAATCTTTAGTTTAAGGTTTTAAATCATTTTAAAACGACACATTGTATTTAACTTATTTTACCACAAATACTATTTGACTTATTTTTCCTTTCTTTTAAATTCAATAATGCACAAATAATGATATGTGTTTCTATTTTTAAATTCATTTGCTATCACAAATTCCTGCCCTATTACAAACAGATCTTATTAAGCATGAATAAAAAAATAAATTAAAAAAATACAATACATATTTTAAGAGATAAATTAAAAAAATACAATACATATTTTAAGAGATTACGTTTTAAACTTTAGCTATTACTTTTAACATTGCAAGATTTTAAAAAAATAAGAAATAAAGTTCAGGTTTGCTCCAGAGAGAAAGTCTATAATTCATTTAGACAAACAGAACTCGAAGATTGTAAATTTAAAAAAGTTTATATTTCATTTTATCATTTATAAATCTATACCTTCCTTTGCCCATGCTCGTTCTTTCATGATGAAGATCTAATTTATGCAAGGACCCTTTTCTTGCAGACAATGACAATTTAGGGAGTTTGACGAGGATTTCTGCATATGGCAGTAGTAGTTCGATCCGGGGATCCGTGAAGATGAAAGCTGCCTTCGGCTGGCCGAACCGAAAGAAGCCTGATGAAGCTGATTACATTCTTGGTGATGGCAACAATAGCTCTTTTAAATTTTCTTACTTTTAGCAAAGACGAATGAATTCAAAATTTTAATTTTTCTAATCTTGAACTAACTATTTCTTTTGAATTTTTCTTTTTATAGTCCTGAGGCGTCTTATCTCTGGAATGCACGGATCCATCAAACATATTCCATATCTGTATTTTATTGGTTTATTGAGTTTGTGGCTAAGTTGATTTTGGGTTTGTGGTTAAGTGGATTTTTCCACTGAGGTCTGTGTCTATATCTTTGGGCAGAAAAATCAAGTATTTTGTTTCTACTCCTTGACTCTTATCTATTTCGTAATCATTTTCTTTTCAATGGTCATTTTGTCTCAAGGATCTGTTGTAATTTTTATTTTTTAAGGTTAAAAACTCTCTTCGTTATTTTTAAAATCAAAAGGTTTTTATTATATTTTGTTTAGAGATTAGAATCTTTGCTTCGATTCTATAATAATTTTTTTAAAGCTTATCTTATTTTAATATTTAAATCAAACATATTAATAAATTAATATTTCGTTATTTGTGCATTTTGAACGTTTGTGCTTTTAATCCAGTATTAGATATTTACAAAAAAGTTAAGTATTAAAATTTAAATGTAACGCATATATATATATATCCCATTACAATAAGATTCCGTATATTGCTTTGAAGAAATACAGACATCGATTTATAATATTATATATATATTCATTCAAGGACAAATATTTAGTTGTTTTTTTTTGACTTACTAAAACTTCTATCAAACTTTTAATTTTGCTATTTCTTTTATAGGTTTTAATGTTAAAATCGAACGAATAAATACAATTTAAAATAATTGTTACATTTTTATTTACAACTGTCAAACTCACTCACAACTCTGGCACTATCCACCTCAGATAAATACAATAGTGATTATTACTAATCATTTACTTAACTAGAGATTATCTTAGCACAGATATAAACGTTAAACCTCAGGTAAAGATTAATATATCTGATTTTTTTAATTTTAAACATACACACACATGGAGGTATTCATTTTTCTCTTTCCCATGTGCAATATCTTTATAGATATATTAAACAATCTCCATACTTCCCCATTGTTTTTAAATTCATATACATAAAGATACAATATAAGATTGCCAAGATAACCCTTTTCAAATAATATGAAAGATTTTATATTCAAAGGTAATTAAGATCTTAAAAAAATACATTGACAAATTTTTATCTTCAGAAGTGAATCTTTTTTCAAATTAAGTTAACTGTGTAAGGCTCTTTAAACTATTTTTTTTTCCTATTACGATTATTAATGTAATTTACCGGTTCTTTTCTTATAAATACAATTTTTTTAATTATCATTAAGTACAATCATTAAGTCATATATATATATATTTGTACAATAGTATGTTTTTTATCATTTTATATTTAAACTTTCAAAAAACACCTTGCGAAACATTTTTTTCGTAATTTTTTTTTAAAAATAAGATTCTATACAAGAGAAAAAATGTAGTTTAAAAAAAAAATGCAACCCTCATAGAAGACAAAAATAACTTGATCTACAAGTGCCTAAATATTTTCTTATATACTGCACTTTAATTATTGGTTCAGCATTACACTTTCTTTTCGTCTTTCTTTACCCATTATACTTACATTGGATTATCATTACGATTTTAGATGTGGTAGATAAAAATGTCATAATAATTTTCCTTTAGTTTTTGTTTCAGTATTAGTTCAGCTCAGCCCAATGCTATTTATCTATCACTTTTGATAGTATTGAAAATGTTGAAAAAGTATATATGTATATTAAGTTAATTTTCAATTTAAAGGTAGAATAATTAGAAAAAAAATACTATGACAAATGATAGATACCTGATGTATCGGTATTAAGGGATTACAAATAGACCACTGCAGAAAATATTTCAATAGCCTTTAATAACAAAAAAAGAAGTGATAGTTTGAACAATTTCCATGCTTATTCTCTTGACAAGAATAGCAGTGAAACATTGTCCTTTAGAACTAATACTGATAGTGGAGAGTAGAATAAACTTGAGATATGAAAGTTAGCTATGAACAACAAAAAAACAGTTCCTGACTAAGAGTACTTTCTGATGCTTTATAGAATAGGATATTAGTTTCTTAAAGATTAGGTACTACTTCCAATATAAGCAGTTTTTTTCTGTCCCTAGTCAGTTCAGTCTGAGTCTCTTATATCATGAGTAATATCTCCTTACACAAATAATGACAATGAGATTATGGGTGTATGTGCCAAATTTCCATCCTGTAACTAAACTTTATTTTTCCCAATCTCTCAAAAATTATAAAAGTAATGATAAACACAGACTTATCAGCTTGGCATTTCTGATTTGTAATGTTTGTCTGAGTTAATTAGAAACTGGATTTGAGACAGGATATTCAGATGACAAAAAGTGTATGTTTAGATAACCTTATATATCCTACTAGAAAATGTAGTCTAGAAATAGATTGTGTCATACAGTCTGGTGATATTATTATGCCTAAAGATTTACTCCTAAGAATTATAGTAGTAATATAAGTAGCAATGGTAACACAAGAGTCAATAGTTAGCAGGAGCATGGAATATATGAGCTTTATTTGATACAAATTATTTAGGCCAGAAAACAGAGGTTAACATTAATGGCTAAGGATCTGTTAAAATTTAAAATAGTTATAATTGCATTTACTGAAATTAGGTTACAGGAGAAATAAATCTAATAGAACAAATCTACAACTATTTTGGAAAGTCAATTTACTGAAAAGAGAATGCATATTGTTAAACCAATTTAATATTGTCTAGTGTTAAATCTAGACTAGCATAATGATTGAAGTACTCATTCTAATATTGCAAATACTCCATTATTATTCAGAAAAAAAAAAGTATTTCTTGCTGGATAAAACTATTGAAAAACCCTTTTTTTTTCTTCTTAGGAATTTCATGTATGTGTTGGGACAAGTAGTAAATTGTGATAAAAGTTCAGTGGAATTAATAATATTGATGTTGTAAATACAAGTGATCTGTTGTTATTAAATTTTTGCATAATGTGTACATTAACTATTACCAATATTTGTTTATATAGAAAACCTGCTGTAAAAAAAACATTGATGCATGCACAAGCTCAAAGCAATAGCATTTAAAACTTTACATTACAGTTGGACTTGGAATACAAGAGATCATATTATTCAGTCACCTCAACAATCATGAATTGTTGGACAGATCAGAGATTACCATGCTCCAAGATCAAAATGATAATTGCAATAAATATAAATCCTATTTCAATTTTATTAACAAAAAATAGATTTTTTCTCTTTAAAAGTATCTATAATACATATTAAATTTCAATAGCTATTAAGCATTAAGATTTTAATTTGAACTTTCAGGATAGTCATATTATTGAGATAAGGAATTATATCAAGATGTGTGTGTGCTATAAATTCAAGTAAATCTATTCTTGAAATCACTAAAACGAAGAATCATGATTGATGTTCTGACCATGATTTTATTATTAGTGATATTATTAAAAGAAAACGTGACATTTATTGCTTAGCAGATTAATAAATTATATGTAAAACTTCATAATAGATTACAAAGAAATCAAGTCATGTGTCACATGACCTAATTTAACACGCTTGTATTAAAAATGTTATATAAAAAGCTCAAAAATAAGCTCTTAACAAGCTTTTCAGAATATCCCCAGACCGGTTTCTGCTACTGGCTTCCTCAGTGAGGTGCTAGGATATTCAATCTAATGCTTGAATATCCTAGCACCCACTGAGGAAACCAGCAGCAGAAATTGGTCTGGGAATATTCTGCAAAGCTTGTTAAGAACTTATTTGTGAGCTCTTTATATAACATTCATAACAGATATAATGAATTAAATGGCAGAGGTGCATCCAACTGATATAGAGGCTTTAAAATAATTGGTGAATTAAAACTGCAAACAATATACAGAAAGTCACTGATTGTGGCCATTCTAGATCTTTTTTCTGATGCACTGAAAATATTATATGCATTTGGACAAAAGGTATTCCAATACTATTATATCCAACAATGGCAATCTTTTGTAAGGTGATAATATTTTGAATAGGAGGAATACGTATTTGATCACCTTTGAAAATTGACAATTTATATATTTAGATTTGTCCACAGATATTCAGATTAGTGATGTCAAGATTCTGCTTTGCAATCTTTAAAAATGGAAAGATTGCAAATTCAGTTGTAATATTTGGAAGTTTTAAAATATGTTGCATCAAATATATGAACTTTGTTTTAGAAATACTGTGCCTCGTGAGTAAGCAGATGCTTCTATTGTTACAATTATTTTAAAACAAAGCAAGTAGCCAAAGTTGCAATAATTATCATGATCTATCATTATTATTCATTATATCAAAAATACTTTCAAGCGTTTTAGTGAATAGGTCGCTTCCAGTCATAGATAAATACTTACCAAAATCCAGTGTAGTTTTAAAGAATCAAGAAAGTTTGTAGACATAGTTTTATTGCCAGGAAAGTGCAAGAATAGTGTCAAAAAGAAAATATTTATATATTGCTTTTATTGATTTGACACAATTAATCAAATTGGTCTAAAGAACTGTTTAAAGTTATTTGGTTGCCCAAAATGAGTTGAGTGTCCATCAAATTAATTCATATTATAGAGCTTTTACATAATAGAATGTGAAGAAATGTTAATTAGTTAGAGGTAGAAAATGTGAGGAAAATGAAAATAAGTGCTGGTTTTTTGAGTTGATATTTTAGGTCTAGTGTCCAAATATTCTAGCTCTCCACTGACGTGAGCCATAAGCTCGAAACCAGTTGGTCAGGAGATGGAAGTGTTCTGGGTAGAGATTTTAAATATTTTCTCATACTGCACTTATTAATTAACAGCTGGTTTGAGCTATTGGTACACTCTTTGTGTACATTTTTGTAACTACAAGCTTATTAAAAGTGACTTGCTTTTTTAATTATTATAATTACTTGATTTTTATGACAGTCATCTTTTGAACTGTTTACAGTGGACTTATTGAAATGGGGATCAATATTTAATAGATGCTTGATGGTGGAAGTTTTAATTTGAAACGATTAAAAATGAAAAGAAGTTCATCTTTTTTGGATTCTAGATTTGAAGTTCACTGCTGATTGAGTTATTTTTACCAGTTCAAAAACAATCCACAGGATGTACATAATATTTAAAATGCAACATACAAAGGTTCAAAATTCTTAGGTTTTTTTATCAGCCAGTCATGGGAAAAAATACTCAGGAACTTTTAGCTTGTATGATTATTAAATGGAGAATTTAAACCAACTTAAATATCTTATATTTATAAAGGCAAAAATAAAATAATAGATTAGTTCATCACATGAAATAATTAGTGCGGCAAAATTATGTATATATAGAACATTTGTTCAATTTAATTAATCATATGAAAGTGAGACTTGGGAACTCTATTGATACAACATAAAGCATTAGAAAAGTTTATTTTAAGAATATTCCATAAAAAAAATTTAAAATGCAATGACAAGATCATAAAATCAATTTATAGTCTTCTTGTTGCTGGATGTGCTCCTATAAATTTAATTATTATAAAATCACACCTTTGTTGCATGGAACATCTACAATGAATAAACAATACAAAACTCTCTAAAAGATTGTTCTATTGTGACTATAAAGATCATTCTTGTGAGAGAGAAATAGTATTTATATTATATGGACTATCTCAAAATACATTATTTAGAAGTGCAATGTTGATTTTCTTTCATTGGAAAGATATGACAGAAAGTAATATAAATTGGAGGCTCCATGATGTGTGAATATTTAAAAGGAAGTTTTTCATATAAAAAAATTAACAGAAATGTCAAACAAAAAGTAGTCCATCTTTTTTATGTGGATGTATTTATAGTTCACAAATTTGTTTGCAGAATCATAGTAAAACTTTTTTTTCTTGCAATTGAAATAATCATACTCAGTTATGAATAGCTAATGATAATAAAAATAATACTGATAAAAGATAAAAATTCATTTAGCAGTCAATAGACTATTGTTGAAATTTTGCTTGTAGATGCACTATCATAGTCATATTTTTGGGATAATATTATCTACATACTAGTGAAACAAGTTTGTGAATATGCGTTTCCATATCATTTGGAATAACTTTACCATTTATCATTTTAAATGCATGCAGACACACACACACACACACATATATATATATAGAAAATCTTATAATTAAATATTAGTAAATACAGTAATCAAAAATTTTGAAAAATACAAAAAATATAATTGTCACTTAGGACCATATTTCGACTATCCTCATAGTCTTTGTCAACTAATACTTTGAAAGGTTAACCTTCCTATAATTCTATGATCTTAACATTTGCTACCTGCCTATTGATTAAGTCTTGATTAAGGGAAGGTTAACCTTTCAAAATATTAGTTGACAAAGACTATGAGAATAGTCGAAAGCACTCCTAAGTGACGATTATATATTTGTACTTTTGCAAAATTTTTGATTACTGTATTTACTAATATTTAATTATAAGATTCTGTATATTGCTTTGAAGAAATACAGACATCGATTTATATTATTACATATATATAGTTTGTGTGTTTCATTACATCTGTAAACTGATTGTGTTGGCTGTCAATTTTTCTTTTATTATTTTTAGAAAGTCAGGAAAACGTCATTTTCTTCTTTTCTGTTAAAACTACTAACTAATGTAAGGTTTCAAAGGTAAATAGTGTGAAAAGTAAATGTACAACTTAGACATTTATTTAAAAAAGCAATTGAATATGAACCACATAAATGTATAAATATATATATATATATAGAAGGTGATAATCGATTTGTCAAATATAAAATATGTGTTAATGAAAAAGAAGAGAGATAAAAACTATTAAGAAATTCAGTATTAATAGTTAATATTCCTAACGTTCAAAATATCCCTATGAATTTAAATTATGGTTTTAAAATATTAACAGACTTTGAAGACTGTGCATACTCTACTAGAAACGTGACGAAATTAGATAAGACGAAAAAGCAATAATTTCCTAATAAATTTTCAACTTATGTAAGACAATGTATGAAGAAGGAATATAAATTATTTACATACCACCAAACAAGAAGAATTAAATATTTTTAAATCTGTACAATTATACAAAAATAGTTAGTAATGATAAAAATAAAAAAAATTGTGAATTGCCACGGAAAGTTATGCAAGAGAATAAGAATCTCATAATTATGAAACAACATCATGGTGAAAGATAAATTGTTTCAGCATTAAGAAGAAAAGAAGGAAACTATTCCTAAAAAGAGGAATGACATCAAAAATATATGAACAATTTTTACAAACAATAACTACAACAACAAAAACAAAGTAGTTTTTACTGTTACAACATATTTTAAATGAAAAAATAATACAGGCAATTAAATTTATGAAGAAAAAAGTTCTAGTAAATGATGAAGTCCTTATTTATAGCTTAAAAGAAGCTGGGAAAGAAATAAACAAAAATGTTTAGCAAAATTATGCATCAAATACCTACATAATAAAGATATAGTAAATGACTGAAAGAATGCAGTAGAAATGACTATTATTTAAGAAAGGTGATAAAATATATATTAGAAATTATTAACCACTCAGTCTTTCTGTAAGTTCTATACAATAATTTTACCAAAACAATTGCTATTTATCTGCAATAAACTTTGAATTCAAACCAATTAAAAATAAGCTCAAGTTAAAAGTGTTTTAGCACATTAGGTGTAGAAAGCATTTACGAGTACACATTATGTGCTTTGAATTTGACAGTTATGAAAAGACATTTTAAGCATTTCCACAGTGATCCAAGGTAAGATTATATTTTGAAGAATATTTATCAAAATGCAACATTGCAATCCGAAATTATATTTAAAAAAGTTGATAAATTTCTTTTTATGTTAGATTGGATATCAGAAAAAGTTAATAAAACTAGTGGAACAAACAAAAAAAATTTTGAAAATTAAAATAGAAGGAAGGGAAATAAATGACGGCTTTATTAATAATTGCATGTGTATAAATAAAACTAATTTATTTTTTTGTATTTGAAATAGAAGAAAGTACTATTTGTAATAATTTTTATTTCTGTATTGCAATTAATAGTTTTGAAAGTGAAAAAGCCTTTTTACTGACGAATAAGAGAGGAATCTAGTTTTCGATTTAATATTTTTATAAATTATAAAATCTAGAAAATCATCATGATCTAAAGTATTAGCAATTATTCTACATTAATAAATTTTCCATCTACTTATTATATAACTGTTGTGCAATGGCTTTCTTTA
This sequence comes from Epiperipatus broadwayi, assembly GCA_028023455.1. Classification (NCBI taxonomy): domain Eukaryota; kingdom Metazoa; phylum Onychophora; class Udeonychophora; order Euonychophora; family Peripatidae; genus Epiperipatus; species Epiperipatus broadwayi. Next base: position 10,401,298 of record JAQFVV010000004.1, read on the forward strand.
TATCAGAGTGTTTAGCTTTCTAATTTTTAGGAATGCATTGTATTTCATTAACTAAATACAATCATATTTTATTTAATCTAATTTTCAAATATCAGCCTTTCAAGCCAATTGTGCATGCGCTTTGTGAGTGTTAATAATAATAAATGAATACTTTCATTTCCAACACAAGATGTAGTATTTATGCAGGAATAAAATGAATCCACTTATTCCTACAACTCAAATGCTTTTATATGAGCAAATCTGAAGTACTGGCAAGGAAAGCATGAGGATAGATCACTCACTTTAAATTACTATTTATGATGTCTGAATGAATGACGTCAGTGAAATTGTCTAGAATTTACTAAACATCACTCTAACTGAAACTTAATCATATGTAAACAAGCATTTATTTTTATATAGCGCTATAGCGCTATATAAAAATAAATGCTTAATCTAATTTTCTAAATGTTTTACATGACTGTGTGTGTGAATGCAGAAAGGTTTATGTGTAAAATCCCTACCTAGTATCTATTCATCCAACATCCACAGACAAGTTTCTAGATTGTGGCTTTCATCAGAGAGAAGCCTTGGATTTTAAAGCAGTGCAAGTATATCTTAGGATTTAATGCAATTCCCCAGTAGCCACAGGCTAGAAACTAGTCTGTGATGTTGGATGAATAGGCACTAGATAGTGATTTTATGCAAAACCTTTCTGCATCTATTGATTATGAAAGCTTTCACTTGGTGCCACTACTGTATAGAAAGTTTGGTACTCTTATTAACAAAATGTGTAAGCATATCAAATGGTGATCATGTGATGCTTTGACGGTTTTACACCCATCCTGTCCATAGAATAATGTTGACTGTGGTTTTTGAAAAACCAAAGACACCAGAATGTATAGATGCTGAACTGAGTTCAGATCTATTTGACTATACAAGTGAATTTACTTGGGTTGGAAACATTATGGTGTTTTTATCTGGAGCTTCTAGTTTATAGTTAAATAAATAGGTAAACAGGTAGATGTTGGATGGTTGCATTGGATCATAATATCTAGGTGCAGTGGTCCCAAATCCAAGACTTCTCATTGATGAAAGCCACAAGCTAAAAACAAGTCTGGGAATATTGGATGAGTAGGCATTAGATAGGAATTTTGTGCACAAACATTCCTGCACCCATTGATTACAAAGGCTTGCACTTGGTGGCACTACTATATGGAGAGTTTGGTATTCTTATTATGCATTTTAAGAAACAGTGAGGAGAGTTTTGAAAAAATTTCATTGTAAGAAATGTAATCAAAATTTATGTATATATATATATATATATATATATATATATATATATATATATATATATATATATATATTGGTTTGGTTAGTCATTAAAGGTTAATTAAATTACAAAATAAATAAAAAATCACTTAATTAATAAAATTAAATTTAACTAAGTTTATTACATGTGATGTGCAAATATATGGACACAGCCATCCATTCAGACATATATAACCATAAACACATTGATTTATGTTTCACACATATGCAAACATATGCACCTACATAATTATCTGTAAAATTTTTACTTTTAATGACTTTAAAAAACCAAGTTGAATAAAGTAAGAGAAAAATAATGGGTATGCAAATTTGAATAGAAGATATATTGGTTTATTAATTTTTTTTATAAATTCACAAACCATTAGTGGAAATAATTTTAATATTATTGACAAAAATATTAGTATCACTTTATTGACTTGTGACAGATTTTTTATTTTCATTAGTATTTTTATTTGAGAATTATTGAAAATAAAGTTGTTAAAAATTATTTAAAATTTTTGTATTTTTTTTCCATAGTTTTTTTTAAATACAATATCTAAATAATTCTTGCTAAAATAAAATGAAAATTTTTATTGAATCATATGCTATTTTAAAATTTATATAATTTTAAACAAAGATTTAAAAGAAGTGCTTTCTCTGAATAAATATGGTATGGCCACTAAATAAAATTCAACAGGCTAGAACTGTCAAAGAAGTATGGTAAGCAAAGACAAATGGTACCTAGCATATTCCCTTAGCCAGACCATTGTTCCTAAATTTAAATTCTATATTTGAATTTTTTAATTAATAAAGCTGTAAAGTGGACCCTGATAAGTGATTCAAACAATTTTGTACTAATATCAATATTTTGTGATGATAATGCACTTTAACTTATATGTGATAGTAATGTTAACCTTAATATAAAAATACCATATTTAGTGAGAGAAATTTTACTTGAAAAAATTTTTATTCCTTGAAGATAATTAGTATCGTAGGTAGGTAGGTAGGTGGGTGGGTGGGAGAGTGGGCAGGTAGGCAGGGGGCAGGAAGGCAGACAGGGAGGTGGGTGGCAGGTAGGTGAGCAGGCGGGCATGTGGGCAGGCAGGCAGGTGGTTGGGTAGGTAGGGGGTAGGTAGGGAGGTGGGTAGGTATGTAGGTTATTATTATAACTTGATGGTATTTACTTTGATATGTCACAGGCATTTGATAATGTGGGACATAATCACCTTATATATGAACTTAAATTGATGGGAATTAGTTCTCCTTTAATGGCATGGTTTATTTATTATTTGGAAAACAGATGCTTTTACATTTGTATAGATAAAATTAACTTTCAGTTATTCAAAATAAAATCCCAGTTTGATCACATTGATCTTCAAAGCAATATTGTTTATTTCAAGGAATGGTGTAAATTTAACAATATAAATAAAAGATGTATTGTTTCTTATACCAATAAAACAGATAGATCTGTTTATCATTATAAGATTGAGGAAGATATTATATACAAAGAAGTTGTTTCTGATCTAGAAATTATATTTTGTAATCACTTTACTTTTAATAAGCATATAAAATATATTATAAATAAAACTATAAAAATTAGGTACAATAGCTTTAATAGTTGAAAATAATGAAAAATAAAAAATAAAAGTATTAATTTGCCTGAATAGTTAGTGTGTGTATTAAAACTTCAACTCAGTAAAACTATGTAATATGTGCAGTATGCAAGAGTAAAGGTTTATTATGTAGATTGTCTTAGTTTAGCTATTGCACCTGTATTTCAATTATATATTTAAGATTCATATTATTAAATCTACAAAATGAAATTGTCTGTGAAGTGAAAAATACCCATATCTTGGAAGATCCTGGAATATGATGCTGAAAGCAAAATTTTTATTTATTTGTCCTACATTTTATTTTACTGTTATCTAAACTACAACTAAACATATGTACTTATTTGGTCAGAATAAATGAATAAGCTAATAGTACCATGGAAAATGGCCAATTTAAGCTCTTACAATTGGCAATTCCATTTGAAATTTTATTATGTAATAAATAACTACTTATATGTACTATTAATTTTGATGAAGCTAAGGTTGTATTCTTTGAAAAAAAAAAGAAATATAAAGAAAAATTAAAGCACTTTTATTATTAAAAATTTAGTATTCAGAAGCAATTAACTTATTTAAAAGTTCTTTTAATATTAAGAGTGTATGGGAGGTAAGTGGAATTGTGAGTAAGGTTTAGTTTAAATATGTTGTTATTTTGTAGTTTTTTACACTTGACAAGTCTGCTTGTAGCAGTGAAACCATTGGTAGTGTTTTAGAGTTTATTTTTTTGGCTACTCTGTTTGTATTGTGAATTTGGGGTAATTCTGATTATTTATTGACTAGTTTAGCTTTATGCTTTTACTGTTTATATGTACTTGTATCTTTGTTTTTTTTGTAAAGTTTAATAAATTGTATTAAAGATGGTCTGTGTTAATATTTTAAAAAAGAAAAGAGACATTTTACAATCAATGTTTAATCTTTCGTATTCTTTTACTTTTTTAGTAATAAAATGCTTGATCTTTTATTAATTTTGCCCTGATTTATTTTGGTTTAATATTTGATCATCATCAATGAAAATGACCATGAATTGTAGATATTGATGAAATAATTTTATGTATCAAATTAATTATCTTTCCTTGTACATGGAAAGTTCACCATTTTTCAAAAAAATATTTGAATGCATGGGATTTATCATGCAATATTTCGTGGTTTTTATCACATCAAGAATTAATGCTTCTATTTTTTAACCATTTATCTACTTGTAAAAATGTTCATGAAATATTTCATAATTCCTTTTTTGTACAGAGAATTATTCATTTCTTAATTATTTTACATATAAAAAATAAGAAAATATGTCACCTTTAAAATTAGACAAATTTTATCATTTTTCAATTGTTTATTAGAAAAAAAATTAAACATTACTAAACAGAAGCAATGCCTTTTAATATTTTTAATGGTACAACATTTTTAATGGTTTTTCTACTTACAATTTCGATGCACATCTATCAAATATATTTTCCAGTTAAATATCTTCAAAATTCAGATGCTATTGATCAAAAGAAATATACTTTTGTTTATTAATTATATGAGCTTTTTCATTTTTAAAGGCATTGTGATCCAATGCTTTTATTAAAATTAGTTGTTGTTTTTTTCAATTATATTAAAACAATATTTGGACTACCTGTATATTGGTTTATTTCAATTTTTATTGGTTTCTCAATTTTATTTTACTTTGTCATCCAAGGCCATATGTTTTTCCTTCATTTCATCCATTTGACAAGCTATTCGTGGATCAATAATGTTTTCACTTCTTTATTTGATGTCCTTTCCTTTTTCTTATGCAATTCAACATTGTATATACGTTATTTTATATTAATCTTTGAAACAATATTCTTTTCTACTTTTAAAATAAATGTAATAATTTACAAAACACATACAACATGCAACTTGCATATCGTATGTGCTTCATAGATTATTAATCTTTGAGTAAATTTATTTGATCAACATGGTTTTGTATTGTTTTGTATGCCTCCTAACAATCATCTACTTCTACATCTATCAGTCTCTTTTTAAAACCTCTTCTAATCAATTTGTCCAAATTTACACACTTTCTATTATTTATCTTATTTCATTATTAGTTTTTCTTTATTGTTTTAACATTTCTTTGTATTTTATTTGAACTTATTCTTTATAAATGTCATAGAGGATTTTAAAATACATCTTCCATTTTGTTCTTGTTTTCTTTCTTAACTTATTTTATTTAACAATATTTTATTTTATTTTGATCATTATCTTTTTTTTTCTTCTTACTTTTTCTTATCACTTTTATCCATATTTCTTACATTTTTACCTTTATCTTACTCTATCTTTATGATGAATAGCTATTATATATAGGATAAGGTTCTTTTTCCATATTCACATAACCTTTCTGCCCTATAATATTGAAAATTCTCCATATCTCTCACTTTAACATTAATTATAATATTTATATTGTATATAGTGACTATTTTAGTAGTAATTTTTAATAAATTACAAACTTTATTGAAGTTCTTTATTATAATATTCAAATTATACTAATTATTGATCAATGTTAACTATTTATTATTAGGGATCATTGCAAAATCTTGTTTGGAAAAACATTTTGAAGGGCTACTAGGAAAAATGAAAGGTACTAATATCTTTAATCTATAAAGTGTTCAAATGATGGATTACCTTAGGTGTTATTATATATCAATTTATTAGAAATTTAATGATGAATGCAACTAATCTACTAACAAAATTATAGTTTTAATATTTATGGAGAAAATTTTATAATTTATGAAATAATATAAAAATAATTATTAGAAATATTAACTTTTAGTCTTTTTTTTTATTACTTTGAATATCAATGGCTATATTTTTTCCAGCTTAATTACATTCTTTGGTGTTTTATGTTTTAAACAATATATATATATATATATATATATATATATATGCTTAACATATTTTTTTTAAATATTCAATATGGCTGCTTTGCCAGCAAAGAGGATAAACAAAAATATATTGAGACTTTTCTAATGTCTTAATTATTCTGTATTTCAATAATCAAATTATTAGGTTAAATATCTCTTAAATATAATGATAATTATTTTGTATTGATATCTAAAATCAAAGAAAAATAAGACATATTATATATTTATATAGATTCATTTAAATTAACGGTACTTATATAATAGTTCTGTGACATAGCAAGTATTAGACTTGTTGAACCTTTTCACACCCCCGACAAATGTGTAACATTACAATTAGGTCAAATAAATCCAAGTAAACCCTGCTATGTTGGTATCAAAATGTGTTTTTTTATCTGATCTCTGATCTGATTTTTTTTTCCAAAACCAATTTTTTTTTGTTTTCCCAGATTTTTTTGTCAAGATTTCACTCTGCTAACAGCTTGATTTCACTTGCATTGCATTTTTTTCATGTGTTTTTTCTCCAATCTGATAAGAAAAAAAGAAATTTTCCCCATTTTTTTTTTTGCTCACTTATTGTCAAGAGTTCATTCTGACAACAGCTTGATTTAATTGCTTTGCATTTTTTCTTTGTAGTTATTGTCCATTTCAATTTCATTGTTGCTTAACTCATTTGATTTTAAGTGAGTAAATAACTTTACTTTCCCAAAACATCGAAAGACTTTGAGGACCATCATGGCAACACTTGGTTTCATATTTGGCATGAACTTAGCGTAGATATCATAAAGATGATGATGCATTCATTTGCATAATGAATGAAAAAAAATTGTCACCAATATATATAATTAATAAAAGTGTTATTATATTTTATTTTATGAATAATTTTGCTTTTTTTTTTTAAAAAAAAAAAAACATTCATTTATTACCAACAAAATACCATTCAGGCAATGTGCAATTGTGTGTTAATTTTGGAGGGAAATTTTTTTACTTGAATTCTCCATTTTGTCCACAAAATTTGATTGACTTATATATTGCATGGTAAGTAACTTATATGTATATTTTATGCTTTTTTAAATAATATTTTCACCTATTCTTGTAATTTAGTCATTGTTTTGTCCATAACCGCATCTCTAAATCGGTGATCTTTTTGCTGAAATTCATATCTTTAGCTTGTTTTGTCAATAATAATGTCGTATTTTTTTGTTGCTGAAATTCATAACTTTAGTATCATTATAAATTTTATACTTTTTCGTGTAAATGTCATATATATTCCTGTTTAATATCGTTTAATATTGTTACAAATGTATATTCCTCACCATGTTTTAAATTTTTTTCTGTAAAAAGTCATATAAATGTGTTTTTTAAGATCAGTGGGTTTTTTTGCTGAAATTGATATCTTTAATATTGTAATACTTTTTTATGTAAATATCATATATATATTTCTGTTTTGTTTGGGGGGGGGGTAGTAAATTACACTCCAAATTGTTTATATTTTTTATGTGAAAGTAGTATTAGTTATGTGACACAGAGCACATATTAGACATGCTGCACCTTTTCACATACATATTCATGTACAAAAGAACTGTGTACATGTTATTTTTGCAAAAATACTATGTACAAGATCTGCATACAGGTTATTTTGGTCAGATCACAAAATAACAAAATTATCAGCAGATTGACATGAATGCGAAAAGGGGAAGCATGTCTAAGACATGCTCTATGTCACAGGACTAATATGTAAGTACCAAATTAACTAAAGGTTATAATTGTTTTTTAACATATAAAAATAAATTTGTTCTATTACAAAACAGAGAACTAAAAAATAATGAAGACTTTCAAATGGCATAGTTCTATATATATGTCTTCTACTTCTATAATTTAGGAATAAGACCAAATGATTCAATATAAACATTTATTAAAATTGCACATGTGTACAGAGTAAAATTCAATTTTCATTACTTTTTAGAATTTTATCTAATTAATGTTTTATACCTAAGTAATGAAAAAAAGCAATATATATTGAAGCAGTCATATGTATATATCATCATCAACCATTATCAATCCACTGCTGAATGAAGGTCTTTCCAAGTTCAATCCATCTTTTCTGATCTGTAGCTTCTCTTCACATTACCCCTGCACACTTTCTTATTTCATCTATCCATCTCACATGTGGTCTCTTTCTGGGTCTTTTACAATCTCTTGGAATCTAGTTTAAGATTTCAATTGTCCATCTATTATCATCTCTTCTATCAATATGTCCAGCCCAATTCCACTTCAGTCTTTTAATTTTTTCAATGAGGTCAGTAACCCCTGTTTGTTGTTCTACCCATTAATTGTGTTTTCAATCTCTTCTTATTACTCCCAACATGCATCGCTCCATACTTCTTTGAGTGGTCTGAAGTCTTTGTATTGCTCTTCTATTAGTGTCCAAGTCTCAGATCCATAAGTAAGAACTGATAAAACACATCCTTTTCAAACTCATAGCGGTATTTCCTTTTAGTATAAAGTTATTTCTACCAAAAGCACTCCAACCAAGTTTAATTCTATGATAATTTTATCCATTATGTTTCCATCTGTATTAATAATCTGACCAAGGTATTGGTAACTCTTTTATTGATTTAATTACATCTCTCACTTCTTTGTTTAAAATTCTGGGCAATTCGGAAGATGTAATGGATATAGGAGGTACTTGTTCTTTATTACTATATAATTCTTGATAAAAGTCTTCTACCAATTTCATGATATCATCTCTCTCTTTTTAGTAGTAATTCCATCTTTTTTTCTTATTGCAGATATAAATTTCCTAAATGTTTTACACTCTTGAGACTTTTATTCTCTTCCACAGCTTTCTTTACTAGTTCATAGTTATACTCTCTTATATCATTTTCAACTCTTTTCTACACCATTTTACAAAATTTGAGATATTCAATCTCTTTTAATGCATCATTTTTGTATATCTTCATATTTCTTTTTTTCTTCATAAATTCTCTAATCTCAGTAGAAAGTTTATTGGTTAATTGTTTTTTTTTTCTACCAGCTATCTTTGTTGCAGTTTTTAAAAGTGTATCAGTTATTTTCATATTAATTTCATTCAAATCTGAATCATGTTAAAAATCTACTAATACTTGAAACCTATTTGTAAGTTCTAATTTAAATTCATTAGAATATTTTTGAAGATTGGGAATATCAACTGTAAATATTGATTTTCTTAATAATTTTTGCCTCTCTAGTTTTGCATTAACATGTATCTTACATCATACTAATTGATGATCACTTCCTGTGTTAAATTCATTAAGAACATTACAATCTTGAAATATGTATTTTCTGTTAGTCAAAATATAATCCAATTCTGCTGGATGCTTTCATGTCCATTTCCTTTTAACATTTTTCTCAAAAAAAGAATTTATAATATAAAGTTTTTCTTTTCCTGTAAATTCAACAAGTCTATGTCCTCTCTCATTTCTATTACCATAACCAAAATTATCTACAGCACTTTCATCTTTCATTTGTTTATCAATTCTAGCATTAAAGTCTCTCATAACAATTTTAAAATATTTACTCTGATCAAAAGCCTTTTGTATATCCATATAAAAATCTTCTACTACTTCATCACTATGAGAACTTGTTGGGGCATAAACCTGAATTATCTGCATTTGGTATCTGCTATTAAGTTGTATAACTAATCTTGCCACTCTGTCCATTACACAATCAATCTTCACAATGTTTTTCTTCTATTTTTTATTTATAATGAATCCTACTCTACTTGTATTTCCAATATTTGTGCCTTTATAGAAGAATACATGTCCACTTTTCAAATCATTTGTTTCTTCACCTTTTCTTCTAACTTCACAAAGTCCAATAATGTCCCATTTAATATAAGACAGTTCTTTTAATTCTTGCAATTTTTCTTCATTTGAAAGTGATCTGCAGTTGTAAGTACCTAAATAAAAAGTTGTCATCAAATGCTTCTTGTATATATTTTGCTGTTAAATTAAAAATATTAAGGCATTTAAAAAATATATAATGTATAAAAAATGTAATTTTATTAGTAGAATATAAATTTTATTATAAAATTTAATTATGAGTTGGTATGTGTGAAAAAAGATGGGGTTCAAATCAGCAAAGAAAGTTTAACTTTCTAATTAATTAAAAAAAACAATTGATATTAAAAGAATGTAGGTACTAAATTCTAATTTTAGAAATTATATTTTAGTATAAAATTGTCAATACAATAAAAATTGACAAAAGTGTAATTATTGGGGAATTTGATAAAAATCAAGACATTCAGAATTTAATTTAAAAATGCAATTAATAAAAGATTATAATCAGTAAGATTCTTTTTTTAGATAATAAAGAAAAGAATTTTCTTTAAATTTAAATTAATTAATCAATTTGAAAAGATTCAGATGGCTTTGTTTTGAGATATATATATATAGGGAAGAAAGAGTTATTATTGTTATAAACAGTTTAGTTATTGTAAACTTCTGGAAGAGTTATTGTAAAGTTTTAAGCTGTTAAATTACATCAAGCTATGAGTGAGTAGATCACTAGCAATATTTCTGGCCATTGCCAAAAAGCTGAGTATGGAGTTTCCTGGTCTTATAGAATGCTAGGCCAATCAAGTTCTTGCCTACATTTGACCATACAACTTGCTGATATGCTATGCTGTCACCATCAAAAGGAAGCCACTAGTATATATTTCTACCGGTAAACAATTAAAGCCTTTTTAATATGCTACTTTCTTTGCTTTCATAAATTATATATTAATCATTATATATATATATTTCTTACCATATTATTTAGATGTCTTATTGCATTATTTAAATATTTTCTTAATGCATGCTTAATTAATTATACATAGTAAGGAAGATCGACTATTACAATATATACTCAATCTTTCTTAAATTTTGCTATTCTGATTGTTTAAGAACCAGTCCAAAGTAAATTTAGTAAAATATTTCAACGATTAAAATATTTGACATTATCTAAAGAAAAACCAGTAATTAAATAAAAGCAAGATATTTAAATCCATTCTCTCTCTCTAATTCTAATTTTTTTTTTTTTGCGATTTTAAACAAACTGTATATATATATACTGCAGATAGCGGTTTCCAATTCTGTGAAACTTATGTTATAAATAATGAAATATATGACATGATAGTTTTTTTAAAACTTTTAATGCAATTTAATATATTATCATCATAGGCTATCATATCAATATTTCCATCTATATGTAAGACCTATGGGGTGAATCTAATTAAGGAGGGAGTAATCCCTTATAATTTTTTTAAAATTATATATAATGACTACGTAGGCTCTGATTTAGCCTCGTATAAATAGATGTTTGCATATCATCAACTTATGACATGACCATTTACGTTTTATTTTATATAGATTTAAATTAAGTCCAAATGTTTATTATTGTATATAAATTTATCATTGCTAGGTTGTCTAATTTCATGATTATCTTATTGCATTTCTACAACAGACATATATCCCTGCTTTGGAAGATTTAATTTGACGGCTTCTGTTTGTCTAAGTTCCATGCCAATGTAGGAACATTCCTTTCATTTTCCAGACCCAGAGAGTCTTATTCCTGTTTTGTTACCACTGCAGTGGATCATTCCTGCCTATTAATGAAAGTTACTTAGGATTATATGAAAATGTTCATTTCTTCATGCCATGACCCATTTGTTTTATAAAATTTTGAATCTAACTTCATAAAAGCGAATATATTCCCGTCATTGTCTTCTTATTGGACTGTTTACTACTTTAGTAACTCAGTACTGCCTTCCTTATCTCTCGTGTATGTAAAAGCTTGATATTTCAGAATTTATTAGTCATGATCTTGAGAGTTATGCATTTATCTATTTAATTATATTTTTCTAGAGTTAATTAAACTTACCTTGCTTTATTTATTATTATGTACCTGCTTGAAGGATATCTGCCCCAAACATTAAACATGTTCATCATCCAAGGTCCCTTATTTATATATCCATTATATTTTGAAACTTTTACATATGTAATCACCAATTAATGTAATTTCATGATCTTATAAATCTAGCAACCTAATTAAGTGGTAGTCATTTCTTTTATTTGTAATTTTAATACTAATAAAGTGTTTGTATTCTATATATACATTGCATTGGGTCTCTTGTTTTGCCACAGGGAAGTCATATAACTGTAATCTAATTTTAAGAGTCTCTACCTCTCCCTGATCACCAAGCCTAAAAAAAGTAGTATGTAGGTTGGAAGAGTTGTGGTGGTCAAAGTCACCCTGAGGGTCTTTTTGCTATATATACATGACAATGTAATTTTTGTGTTATAGTATTGCTTTATGCTGAGACTACAAAATGTGAAGAATCTATTGTCTATTTATATTATTTTAAATAAAAAAAATTAATATAGATTAATTATTAAAGTGCCACTCTCTCAACATATATTGAGAAAAAGAATTAAGGAGAACAGTTTATTGGTGTCATATTAATTTAGTATGTACTTTATTGTGACAAAGTTCTAAAATTGGTGTTGTTTATATTTTCAAACATCAGGATAAATCTGTGACTTTACAAAATAATTATAATAATAAATTTTTCAACACCACAATGTATAAAAATATAAAGAAATGCAAAATTCTCCATACAGTAGCTCCACTCACTGCAAGCCAGAGTAATCAATGGATGCCAAAAGGTTTATGCATAAAATCCATATCTAAGGCCTATTCATCCAATATCCCCAGACTAGTTTCTAGCTTATGGCTTTTATCAATAAGGAACCTTGGATCTGAGAGCTATGCACCTAAATCTTAGGATCTAATGCAACCCTCCAGCAGCCACCTTTTACTTTTTTAGCTAACTATAAAGCTATGAGTTTAAAATTAAAACACAATAATGTTTTCAAGCTAAACCCATTAGCTTGTATAGTTGCATAGATCTAAACTCAGTTCGGCATCCATACTTTTTGGTGTCTTTGGTTCTTTAATAACTACAGTCACCATAATCCTATTGGCCAGGATTGGTATTAAACCATCAAACATCACTAATTAGCACAGAGTTTTACCTCTGTGAAAAACAGCTTGTGTAAGCATAAAGAATGGTGATCATGTGATGTTTGGTGGTTTAATACCAATCCTGCCCAATAGGATTAGAATGCTTGTGGTTATTAAAGAACTAAACATACCAAAAAGTAAGGATGCTGAACTGAGTTCAGAACTATGCAACTATACAAGTTAATGGGATTAGCTTGAAAACATTATTGTGTTTTCATTTTGGAATCAAAGCTTTACAGTTAGCTAAAAAGTAAAAGGTGGCTGCTGGAGATGCTGGAGGATTGCATTGGGTTATAAGATTTAGGGCAGTCCTCTCAGATCCAAGGCTCCTCACTGACGAAAGCCAAAAGCCAGAAACTAGTCTGGGATATTGGATTAAGCATAAAAAATGGTGATTACGTGATGTTTGATGGTTATAAAGAAATGTATATGAAAATCCAGATTTAATATTATTTATATCATTAAGTGAAAGAGAGAAAGGAGAAATGGAATGGAAATAAATAGTATACATCATTGGTTTAATATAATGGGGAGAAATGGCCTATAAAAGATATATTATCTATTGATAGCCTGTGTAACTAAAATAAACACCAATTTTGAAGAACCTTGTAATAAGGCTATTCATTTATACATATTTTCACTTTATATTTGATTTTAAAATTGAAAGACAATCCAAAATTCATCATGTATGACTAATTTTGGAAAAGAAATATTTAATTTTATCATTTATTTATATGTAATAATTATAAAATATTCGAGTGTGTTTTATGTTTAAAGAATGTAAGAGATTTTATACCTTTTACTGTCAATTACATTACTAATTTGTAAAAGTATTATTCTATTTATAAAAATTTATTTAATATTGTATAAGTTAAAAGAATAGTAGTGTATAGTTTTAAAGATGTTTAAGGATTGGATTTACACATAAGTAAATAAAAAAATTACAAAAAATGGTAAATGAAAACTCACTAATAAATATGTTTCTATGATAGAAGAGGTAAAAGAAAACTCAATATTAAATATAAGGTGAATAAAGAAAATTAAATGATTAAGTTTAAATATTTTATACTAAATAAATAGTTAAATGAATAATTGGTAAAATTAAGTTCATCAATTAGAAATTATCAAAATAATTTTTGGGATGTATAGCTCATTATAAACATTGAGTATATACTTCGATTATTCTTTTTTGTTGTTGTTGTTTATGTAAAATAGGAAATTATATAATTATACAATTATATGTCTAATAAGAGATGTTATAATAAAAATATCATCTGGTTAATTTAGTAGTGGAATAAAAATTACTAACACTTTAACAAACTAATTACTTTATTAATGGTTATGAATTATTTTTAATGAGACATATTAACTGATAATTGAAGATTAAACTTGTTCAAATAATTTATTTATAGTCAATCCGAAAGACATCTAATATTTCTCAGTGAATGAGGATATATATCAAGAATAATGTCTTAGATTAATTTCAATTGATTGGGTAAGTATGTAAACATTTATTGTAAAGAAAACATATATGTAATATGCTGCAGACTTTTCCATTTATATAAAAGAAATTATAACTTCCACAAATGTTAAATCCATTATTTATATTATTTTTGATTGGGATGAATTATTTGTCTTTTGGCCAATTCACTCCCTGGTGAATTTTTTTGTAAGTATTGTATGTTAAAATGCGTGGAAAACAGTATATTATAAAAAAAATTTGCCTGAAAAAAGTGTGAAGTTCAAAATTCCTGCTCTTACAATAGACATAAGCCCCTCCCTGACATATCCAGCCATTGTCTGTTGACAAGGCTGTAAAACGTTTCATGTTTTATGGCATCGAAGTTTCCAATGATACAAAAACGTGTTTATTTGTGAATTTATTACGGTTTTATATATCTTTTAAAAATAATTTACACTATATTTATTAGATATCAAGACAAATTATTTAATAACTTATTTTGATATGAAATACTTTATTTTCAAAAATATAATGTTATATTAGCAGCTAATGTAAATATGGCCTGAAGCAAATTAGAAGACAAGCTATGATGTAAAGAATCTATTTTATTTATGAGTAAAGAAAATATCATAATTTTGCAATAAATATTCAAAAAATTTAAACATTTAAAGCATAATTCATTAGATATAAGAAAAAAAATAATTATATGTTTCAAATGTTTAAAAATAATAAAAATTAAGAAATATTTCATTGATTTTATAAACTGAAAATAATCTTTCTAGAAACGTGACATGTAACATCTTTGTTTTGATTATGGTCTAATTTTTTTTAATATTTATAGAAACAAAATGTGAACATTAAAATTTATTTCAGTAATAAACACAAATATCTGTTAAATAAAGTCAAATTTGTTATTTTCTGATAAGTAATAAATATTTTATCATATATTTTACATTAATTTGTGAGACAAAGAAAATGTCAAAAATGCTGAAAAGTAAGGACCGTTAGGCTGCATATCGGAAAGGTTAAGTTTGTATTTTTTTTTCAAACAAATCATCTATAAATCACTGATGTTCATATTATTATTTAATATTTTATATGAATTATTATGCTTTTTAATATATATATATAATTCTATAAAGTTTTAGTTTAGTGATTTTAATAATGCAAAGTATATCACCATCTTCTGTATAAATAGTCTATTATTTGAACAGTTTCACAAGCCTAGGTAGATAGTTTAATTGAATGATGCTCTTCACTTTATTTCTTCCTCACTATTTAATTTTTTTAATAACAAAAATATAGCAATATGAAATTATTTCATTTTGATTTATTCATTTTTATACAAAGTACTAATACATTCAAAAGAATAAAATTTATAAAATTTGCAATTGTTTAACTTTTTAGTTTTAATATTTTTTTTTGTCATTTGTTTTAAGCCCTTAATTATAAAAAGCATATCATAATGATTGTTAACCCAACCATACTTAACAACTGAAGTAAATTTATAAATAAATTATAATACATTTTAATGATTTTATTGACACTTTTTGTTAGGTGATAATTATAATAATACGTGTAATCCTGAATTACTTGATTACAAATCTTATTTGTGGATAGTGACATTTATACATAGTATTAAACCAATTTAAAAATATGGTACTTTGGTATTAGAGCCGCAATGTAGTGTAGTGGAGATAGGATGTCTTTTCATACCCACAATAAATGTGTAATGTTGCGATGATCAAACTGAAACAAAATAATTCCTGCGATACATGGCAAAACATGTTTTTCATTATTAATGCAATCTTTTTATTTTTGCAATACTTCAACATTTTGTTTTATTTGCATTGTGATTTTCATTGCATATTCAAGAGTTTGTATCATTAAAAATGTTGAATATTTGGAAATTACCGAGTATGGAAATAGATACAGTCCTCTATTTCCAACAACAAGGTATCCTGCCATCAGTGAAAGTATATTCAAATGGAAATAACATGAGCTTGTATGTGCACACCCCAAACAAGCAATGGCATTGTAACGTCCAAGGTTGCAACACTAAAATTGGCATTCACAAAGAGATATGGTTGGAAGGTTTAAGAATTCCTATTCTAACTATAATCTGATTCACATACTGTTGGTCTCAGAAATTAACTTCTGTAGAATGGGGAGAACACCAGCTCAGATTAGCGGGTAAAATGGTCATTGACTGGAATAACTATATGAGAGAATGAAAAAAATGTTTCCATCACGATAAATAAAAATCGTAATAAAAATATAATAAGTAATATGTATTTTTTTATTGGAGTTTTGGTTTAATTTCTTTATAAAAAAAATGACATTTATTAGCAGTAGTATGAAAATCCCAGCATATTTTGCAATGACATGGCACATTTTTGGAGTGAAAATTTACTGTAGATCTCCATTTTGTATGGCTATATTATACATGAAAAATATAATTTTAATGCAGAAATTCCTGTCATATATCATACTTCAAAATCAAAATCAGTTACTGTTTGTTTGGTACATATTTAAAGTAGCAATTTTTTTGATTAATGGTGTCATCATTGTCAAATCACATTTAACTTTTATTTATAATGTTCTTAAACGTTGTTAGTGTAAAAAGCCACAATATTTCTTTAAATTTCGTTCTTAAAAGTTGTTGAAAGTCATACATATTTCAAAGTTGTACATATTTGAATGCATTTGTTATTAAAGATGATATATATTTATTATGTTTTACCATTTTTTTACATCTAGTTATTTTTAGTCCTGCAACATGGAGCATGTATTAGACCTACTGAACCTGTTCACATTCATACCAAACTTCCGATAACTTTGTAATTCTTGCCAAAATACCATGTACACAATCTGTGTACATGTTATTTTGGTCAGATCACAAGATTACAAAAAGTGAATTGATGCGAATGTGAACAGGTGCAATAGGTCTAATACATGCTCCATGTCACACCTTTAATACCAAAGTACCAAAAATACATATCATTAACACATATATTTACAGTTCTTCATGGTTTAATTCAATGATAAAATGGCAGAACTTTAGAGCTCAAAATCCATGATTCTTAGTTCATCTCTATTAATTTCAATACTCAAATTTCATGCAAATTCTCAAGCAATAAATCATTTCATATTTTATAGTACAAATTGTTTTCTCAAACCAATCATGATATTTTATAATACAAGTATTTTCAAAATGCATATACAATATAGCTACACACCTATAAATAATTTATTTAAAAACCATCAACAAAATGAAGAAAAATAAACTATAATTAGGAATTTGATAATAATGTTAATAATCAATTTCTTTTGCATATGTTGCTAAACAATTGTCATTATGATATAAATACTATTATTTGATTTAATTTTGTTAAAATTAAAGCTATAAAATACTGCATAATGAAAAAAGAATTGTTTGGCATTTATGTGATAATGATAAGCTTTACCACAGACGTGTAATTCTTAGTACTGATATTTAAAATATTAATAAGTTTTAAAACCAATTATTTTAATCCTACATTAAAGCCTTAAAAGACTTTAAAAATGAAACAGTAAAAAGTAGATGTTAAATGCTATAATACCTTCATCTCCAAACCAGTTTTTTGTTTTGTCTTCATTAGTCAGAACTAGAGTTCAAAGCTGGAACTAATACAATTACACGTCTAGCAACAAACTTTTATGCTATTCAGGAAAATAGCTTAAAATTAAAAATATCCTAAAATTTTGAATCTGAAATATCTTGTTTGTATAATTAATATACATTTGACACTAGGCTGGTTTATTTATATTTTACAGATCTCAATTTCATATTAACTATAGACTTCTTTCTACTTTTTGGATAAAAATTGAGTACCAATAACCGTAATAAAATATGCTTTGTTATTTTTTTGCTTATGTTCTTTCAAGAGAATTTCTTTTTATTATTTTAAAAATATATTTATTGACATAACAAAATTTGTACAGATGAATACTAAATACACTTTGCAAATGTTGGCTCAAATCCAATGCTGGTACTGGCTTCTTTCATCAAGGCTGGCTTGGTAATGTGGGTGTCCTAGGCTGGTAGATGTATGGCAGATCCATTAACTGCACTAACAGGTTGATGTATGAGTAAGTAGCATTCCATTTTGTTGGTATTGTCCACCCCTTTTGAGGTTGGCTCTATAGTGCTGACGTATCAGAACTGGTATCCATGTGGTGTGGAATTATTGCCTCTCTAGCAGGATCCAGCATGCTGCATCATAGACTACTTCATTTACGATACACTATAATTTTTTTAATTCAAATTTAAAGCTATCTATTGTAAGTATATAAGAATTCCATGTTTATTGTTGTTGAAATTAAATTGATGTATCTAAGATATATAGAATCAGATTTGGTATCAGAATATAAATGATCTACTATGAGTTTAAAATTTTCTGATTTTTTTTTTTTTTTTCAGAATTTTACTTAACTAGTGTAAAGAAATAAATTATGGCTGCTAGATGTCAAGGTGCATTAGATTCAACTTTGAATTTTAGTCTTCATTTAGAAAAAAAATGAGAAACTAATCTAGAAGCATTCGGCCATCTACTTCCATTGCCTTCTCAAGATTACAATCAATGGCTCTATAATAAATTTGAAGATAGTTGTCATTGGTAAGTGGGCATATAAAAAAGTTATGTGATATTATTGTTGGTGATAATGTATTATTCACTGTTTGAAAAAAAAAAGATTTAAAGTTACAACTACATAGCAACTAACCATAGCAAATAACTTACTATCAGAAATTGTGATGATACAAGCTGAAAGTTGGTGAATAAATTAAAAACTGTGAGCATAACTGTAAAATGTTTAGATGATAACACTGAAATCCATTTCTTTGACTTTGTTTACAATGATTGGGGTTTTTTGATTGTTGTTAAACTATTATAGTTTTCATATATTCTAAGATAAAACATTTTTGCGACTTTTGTTTATTTGTACCCATAGACAGAGAGAATACACATCTCTAGTAGTTAATATTTTTATCCCATTCAAGAAGCTATTTATATTTATTTACATAGATAATATTTGTCACCCCAAACATGTATTAGAATATTTATGTTTATTTTACTATTCTTATGTAACAATATTAATTAATTATTTTTTAATGTGACAAAAATATTGGATCATGTGATTATAAGTTTTGCAAAAATAAATAATGAAATAAAATATTTTGTTTTGTGCTAAATTATTTTTAAATTTAAGTGCATGCTTATTTTATATTTGTATATCTGTCTTTATAATTTATGATTAGAAAAATAATACTACACACTGATGGCATCAAAATAAAACCAGACTATGACAATATTGATTTTCATTTTGCTCTTGTATTAACCAGATGATACATCGAACTTTTCAAATGCCTTAATGTTTAAAAAAAAAAACCACCATAACCCTTAAAATACTTTAAGAACGTAATCAATAAAATAGATTGAGTTACAGTAACTGTATATACTTTAGTTATCTCCATTGTAAACTAATTTCATGCATCTTATTGTCAAAAAGGTAGTCACTACCTCTATGGGATATATCACTTTTGATTCTCTCACCTTATTTTAATAGATAGTAGAATAACATTTTTTATTGACAAAAATCCCCCCCCCCCAATTTGAATTAAAATCAATTACAACTAGAAGATCAACTGACAATTGTATCAATAAAAACTTGTGAATGGAAGAAGTTTGACAATGGTAAATGAAAATGTAACAATTTACCCTAGATAAATACTTTGCATATAATAAAGATGTATATGAAAGATTGTAACCTGGAGCAACTGATGAGTGCTGGTGCAGCACGAAATGCATCTTGGGGGTCATATGTCTTTTATTATGTCTTTATTTATATTTATTTTAAAAAAATGGGGAAGTATGGAGATGTTTATTATATCTATAAAAATTAATACCTTCTATCAAAAAATGTCAGAAATTCTAAATTTGCTTCTAAAAATCTTTAGTAACTTGAAAAAATTTCAAACTTCATTTTTATGTAAATTCTACAACTAATGGTCACAATGCGCTGACCATTGGACTATGAACAACTTCATCAACTATGTAAATTTCCTAATTACTTAATTGTTTTTTTTTATTATTAGATAATAAAAATTAAAACACTTATATAAGACTATAGATTTAAAAAATAGAACATATATACAGCTAATTATTTTTTTTTAATGTTACATTATTTTTACAAAATTGCGTGATATATTTTCTTCGTTTTAATTATATATAATTAATCCTTTGTAAAAAAAAAATGTTATCAACTTAGAAAATTTTTAAAGTTATAATAATAATTAATTATAATAATAAAATAATTACAAAAGTGAACAAATAAAATTATTTATCACTTTTGAGAAAATTCTTATTATTTTTTCTCCACTACAAAGTACTTTTTAATTGTTGCGAGCACTTTTATTAAATAAGGCTCTTAAAATTAATTCAATTTCTGCAAATTTCTTAGATTTAGTTCAATCATTTGCTTAGTAACATTAATTGATTTTAAAAATTCTTTATTATCTTTCCCTTAAAAAAATCAACTACAAAATGTAAAATAAAATAATTTTGATT
Source organism: Epiperipatus broadwayi (assembly GCA_028023455.1). Classification (NCBI taxonomy): domain Eukaryota; kingdom Metazoa; phylum Onychophora; class Udeonychophora; order Euonychophora; family Peripatidae; genus Epiperipatus; species Epiperipatus broadwayi. The sequence continues at coordinate 10,422,197 of JAQFVV010000004.1, forward strand.
ATACTTTAAATAAATGTGTATATACATATAGGAGGAAGGACGACAATGGTGATCAGTAACGGCATTAAAACTTTTTTCATTAAATTATTTACATATCAATTATTGTTTTAATTGTATATGAGATAAAGACAACTCCTGAATTGTTTAAAATTAATGAATAACACTTCAAAAGTTTGATATAATAAACAACATTTATGACTAGTTTAATATTTACAAACTATGATAAAGCATTGATTATGAAAGAAATCCAAGAGATCGTTGTATGGTACTAAAACAAAAAAGATAAGGTGAATTATCAATTAGTACACACATTGCTTTGTTTATTAGGCTTGCATATGCTTTATAAGCAATTCATATTGAATACATATTAAAGAAATATTAAAAACAATATTATATAATATTTCTGTAGTGTAATTTTCACTATACCACTTTCGTAAGATAGGAACTTGTTTCTATCCACTTTTAACACCTTATGGATGGATGTAGTTGTAATTCATTATTGGATAATATCTAGTCTAATAAATGACTAATAAATATAATTATATAGTATCTTTTATTTCATCACTTTCATAATATTTTTTTTAATATTTAGCACTAGATTATTAAATTTATAGTTTGTATTTTTGTATTTTTATCATTACCAGATAATCATTCACTTCATTTCTTTTTTTACTTTCATCTTACATTCCAAATTGGGTATTAATATATTCATTTTATTTTATAGCCCTTATATGTTAATATCATATATCAGCTGTCTACAAAAATCCTTTTTACATAAACTTTGCTCTTTTGACTTCAAAATTGTTATAATATAAACATATAAATAAATAATTAAAAGTAAACATACTTTTGAATCTAATATAAACTTTTCTAATAGTGTATTAATTTAGTCTTTCAACTTGGAAATCATTAATAATATACAGAAAGTTTAATAAAAGAAAACAGTTACTATTGTATAAAAGTTTTCAACTATATCAGAAATTCATATGAAGGCAAAAAGATAATAAATTAATGAAAATTTCCCTAAGAATCTCCTAATATACATTCTTCTATTTTAGCATGAAGTTTCTATCATGCAAAGTTGTTTATTTTTATTAATTTGGATATAAAATTATAGAATTATATTGCTATTTTATAATACTGTATTTTCATATTATTATTTGAAAATACTTATAAAAATAGAAGTGGAACTTTTGTTAAGTAAATAGCAGAAATATATATATATGTTGAGGAAATATGATCAAGATATTTGAAAGAACTATTTTTTAACTTTTTCTCTCAGAATATCATTTGCAAAGACAAAGCTTACAATGCTACAGTACTTGTAAAAATATGTAATCTTTTCCAACAGAAATTAAGCCACAATGTATATTTTTATTAAACCGTCAAACATCTCATAATCATCATTCTTTATGCTTACACAAGCTGTTTTTTTTACAAAACTCTCCATACAGCAGCACCACTTAGTGCAAGCCAGAGTAATCAATTGTTTCAGGAAGGTTTATGCATAAAATCCCTATCTAGTGCCTACTCATGCAATATCCACAGACTAAACATTCTAGCTTTCATCATGAAGAGCCTTGGATCTCAGAGCACTGCACCCAAGGATCTAGGTACAGTGCTCTGAGATCCAAGGCTTCTCATGATAAAAGCCACAAGCTAGAAACTAGATACAGTGTTCTGATGAAAGTTATAAGCTAGAAAGTATGAGTAGGCACTAGATAGGGATTTTATGCACAAACCTTACTGCATCCATTGATTACTCTGGTTTGCACTAAGTGGTGCTACTGTATGGAGAATTTTGCCTCTGTGAATATATATTTTTATTTATGCACAGTCTATTAATACATCAGTTCAACCAGAACTAATCTTTATATAATCTTGATAATAATAGCAGATGAGAAAGAATAAAAATTGCTGGCAAAGTTATATACCAAATATTTAAATAATAAAGATAACCCAAATGGTTGAATAAATGCTGTAGTAATGTTGATATTTTAAAAAATTGATGAAGAAGATACTAGAAATTACAGACCTATCTGTCTTTTATTAGTTCTATAGAAAATTTATGCTAAAATAATAATTATAAAGTTAATTTTAAAAAGTTTTAGCATATTATCCTATATCAGACATTTAGTAAAGTTATAGAAAGAACCAATGAGCTTGATGGCCATTGAGTTTTGGAAATATAGATAATGAAAAGATATTTGATTCTCAAAGTATGTTTGCAGTGATTAAAGTCTAGGGCAGGGGTGGGCAATTGTTTTGGCTTGGGGGCCACATAGGTTGGTGGAGGGCCGCATCGGGGGCCACTTTGTGGAAGCGAAGGTTAACGGAGGGCCGCATCGTTTTTTCATGACAATAAACCCACTGCTTTATTCCCTGTATTACCAAAGAAATATTTGTTTGTCCATTTTTCATTAAACACATGACATTCATTATCAATTTTACATTTTTTTTTGAGCATTCATGGTTTCACAAAAGTTGGAAATATATATATTTGCTAATGCAAAGACAAAATTGAAATTAATCAGATGAACTGGAAAAGTACTGCACATTGTATCTACACGGTGCATGTATATTGATGTGGCCATTCTAGTGGAAAATATGAGATGAATATTCGGTCATGCAACAGAAAGGAAATCTCAGTCCAAGGTGGTTTTCCTGATTTTCTTGGAGGGCCACATAAAAACTCTTAGCGGGCTGCATGTGGCCCTCGGGCCACTATTTGCCCACCCCTGGTCTAGGGCCATCAAGATATAGATCAAGGGTATTGTCATATTTTAAAGAATACTAATCAAAATCCAAAACTAATGATTAGATTACATGGTTATACTAAGAAGATTAACATTGATAACATGTATGGCAGGGTGATTTCATATTTCCAAAATAGTTTTATAAAAAGTATTTTATTGTTTACTATGGTGAGATAGAAAATAAAAAATACATAAATTTTGCAGTTGATGTGATTGTTTTTGCAAATGCAAGATTTATTAGACAAAATTAAAAAAAGTAGAGGGACTATAGTCAGTGATTTTTTTTTTTCAGAAAAAGAAAATAAGGATTGATAATCCTGAATTAAAAGCAATGAATAAGTTTTTGAGCTAAATTAATAGAGATGGAAACATAATCGACAAAGTAATCATAAAATTGATTTAGAGTAAAGTGCTTTTGTTATAAGTAACTTGATATTAAAAGGAAATAGATGTGATTTACCAGTTCCTACACATGGATCTCAGATTTAGACCATTATCAGAAAACAAATAAAAAACTTTATATAATATAATTGTAAAAATGAAGAAACTGAACTAGAGCTGGGATGGACATATTACTAAAACGAATAGTAATAGATAGACAATGGAAGTTCTAAACTGGAATCCAATAGATTATAAAAGAAATAAAAAGAAGCTATGTATGAAATTTAAATAAGTTAGTTAGTGTGATATAAAAAAGAGAAGCTAAGGATCAGAAAAACTGATTTAAACTGGAACAGTTCATCTTGCAGGGCATCAATAGTGCTTGAAATGATTGGGGAAATTGATCAGATGCTTTGTGTCTTTTATTTTTTTAAAAAATCTGATCTTGTCTATCTTCTAAAAAATGTTAAGGTTTACCTGATCTAAATTTAAACCTTATTTGTGTGAAAAGCAGATGAGTTCATTATTGAAGTATGGAGTAATTTTTGTTTCGGTAAATATTATATTGTAAATGTTCTTTAATGTTTTTCTTGGTATAATTTTTTATGAAATAAAATAACTGATTTATCTTTTGAAAGCAATCTTATAGATAGCAATTCTACATTTTAAAACTGAAAACTGAAGGAAAATATATCTTCCCTGCCAAATCTAATGAATATATGTAAATCATATAAGATTTTAATTTTAATCAAAACTAAATTAAAAATAAAAGCATATTTTTATTAAAAGTATTTTTTTTAAATAAAGCTTTATTAATATTGTTAAATAGCATCTAATGACAATCTTATTTATTTAAAATCTAATTTACTAATGGCAAATTGATGAATCAAGAAAAAAAAAGCTTGACATTATTCTTAGCTTGCTACAAGAGTACTATAGTCTTCAAATAACTTTTTAAAGGTGGACAATAATAAAATGAAGACTAAATTTTAATCTCCGATTGAAATAGCTGCTTTATTTTTTACTTTTAAATATACACCTGGGTCTCATTTTATGCAGTAGATAGGTTCCTCAGAAAACATGCACAAAAGAAATAAAAAAAAAAACAGACTTAACTTACCTTGAAAAATGGGGGATAGGTACTGTAATTTTCCAAAAATCGCATAAAAGCAAAGCAACCATGTAAAATTACTTTAAAATTCGCATAAAAGAAATAAGGAAATAAAATATAACTACTAAACAATTTCAAATTTAAAAAAAATGATAGAAGACTAACTTTTTTTACTTTTTTTATTACCTACAGTATTTAATTTTATTCAAAACAATATATTTTTATGCATAATTTACATTTTTTTCATACATGTATGGTATTTTAATCATTATCACTATTTGAGATATAAGATTAGTCATGTGATGGTGTCATGTGATATACTGTAGCTTCTCCTTAAATGAAGTCAAGAATCTCTCGGGAATTATGCCCAGAGAAACCTGCTAGCTACTTTATTTTACATTCCCCAGTCTAAGTTTTCTCATATTCTGCTCCATTCCATCTCCACAACATAATATTTGTCAACTCTATGGCCTTTATCCAATAAATTGCTCTTATAGTGGATTTGCCCAAACTAAAATGTTTTCCAATCGCTGTTGATCCTTCCCATTTCACTAAACGAACTAAAATTGAAATTTTTGTTTCCAAAGAAATTCACTTTCTTGAGTGTTTTTTCCTCTCCATTAGGGTAAACTAAAAGTTTAAAATAAAAATAAGAACTTAAACTTATGACAATAAAAAGACATCTACTCACTGCTGTTGAGCAAAATTTAATTAAAACTAATAAAAATTAAATTCTTATTTTTGTCTTTAATTTTTTACTTTTTAATTTCATTTAAAAATCAAATTTCATTGTTTCACGATCACATTAATTTCAGATCACATTACATAATTTTTAAATTGTTAATTACAATTAAAAATCAGATTTTAACTTTTAATTGTCAAATTTAATTGTGCCCAATGCTGTTACTCATCTTTTAAAAATACACTTGTGGACACTAAATAATTAATTGATTACATACTCTTTTTTTAAATAGCAAAAATAGAATGTGATTTAAAATGCAAAAACAACAATATGCATAGTATAGGCATCTATAATCTTTAAACAGATTTACATTATAATCTTGTAAAATTTATTACTTGCGGACACTAAATGATTAATTGATTACGTACTCTTTTTTAAAAAAGCAAAAACAGAATGTGATTTTAAATGCAAAAACAACAATATGCATAGCATAGGCATCTATAACATTTGAACAGATTTACATTATAATCTTGTAAAATTTAATGTGTGTATATAAAATGGGGAAATCCTGATTTTAAATAAATTCTGAACTTATTTATTGCATAAAATCTATTACAGTACTATTATAAAGCACTGAAAATATTGAAATTATTAGATGGAAGTCAAACTCCGATAATGCACTATTGCTTTAAATATGACATGTGAATGTATAAAATTTATAATATTTAAAGTAATAGCACATTATCGTAGCTCGACTTCTGATCTAATAATTTTTATTGCATAAAAGTAAACTGCATACAAAGATATTAAGAAGAAACATGAATCGCATAACTTCAAAATCACATTAAATAAATCCGTATAAAACAAGATCCAGGTGTATAAGGTTTGATGTTCATGATTTATTGATTACTCTTGCCACTATAAACTCTTTTTCAAAATATGACATTTAACAGAATATCAGATTAAAAGATATTTATATTTGAATTCGTTTGAAAAAGTTTTTATTTAATGTCACGAAGATGATGTGTCTATCTTCACATAATATTTGTCTTACATTAAATGATATGTATAAATTAGGAGGTCTTTCTTTCCTTAGAAAATAAATATTAGATTGTGTAATAGTTTATTTTTGAGTATTTATTTAATAACAACATTGATAAGACGGATGACAAAACCCATGTGCTAACTGAATGTGAACATAGACTGCATGAAAAGATGTAACACTAACAAATGTAATTATTAATATGTATTGATAAATATTTTACATTCTGAAGAATAAATATGAGATAATTTAGTGGACAATTTATTTCTGCATAGTGTAATCATTAACGTTGTATATACATTGAAGGCATCTGCCAATTCATTTTAACATTCTCATAGATAAATTTTCTGCGCTTTTTTTTTCTATAAAAAATATTTTTTTAATCTCAACTATGATTTTTATATATATAAAATAGAAATAAAAAATAAAGTTAATATTTTATTGGAATTTCGAAATTTTCATTTTAAAAAATGTACATTAATATGTGTTATAAACATGTGCATTACATGCGGTTTTTTTCATACCTTTACTAAAAGAATGAGAACTTTTATATATTTAAAATTCACATTTTTATCAATGACGGAAAGTAAAGTAATTCAACACCTTTTAATATTAAAGTAACTAACAAAAAAAAAAGTAACTAACAGTTTCTTTAGTTAACTACGAGCATATTTTTTAGTATGCCTGCAAATAAGCCTTATTGTCTATCCAAAATTTATTTTTTAAACTGCTTATTCGATTAAAAAATTATCAAACTTTAAAAAGGATTTAAGTTTTTACATTTTGCTTTTAAATCAACACCATTTTTGAATATTATAAATTTTTATTTTTATTGTATAAATCAAATTGTTATAAATTTAAAATAAATTTATCAAAATGTTTATAGCATATTTTAAATGCATATTTGTAAATCACATTTTCAAATTTTTACTTCACAAATAAATAATAATTATTATACACTAGTTATTGCTTTATTTTGTTATTACCTCAAATTGTATAATTTTCAGAGCACATATGAAAATTATTAAATAAATACGTAATTGATTATTTTTTAAATTCCTTAAACAAAGTTGAGAATTTAATAAATGACACTTCATGTGAGATAGAACAATATATGTACTATTATAAAATATATATATAAAAGAAAGCGATTTTTAAACCAATTTATTGATTTAATTTTTCTATCACTATCGTAGTATATTATATGATTTGATATTAATTTGCTAATTTAAATTTTCTTATTCAGTATCTATCAACTGATACCTATCTATTTATCACTTTATTGTTCTTTTCTATTATCAATGTATTTAATTTAGTTTAAACTTTGTCACATTTATGGCTATATATACAAGTAACATGCAGAAATGAATTTCTTGATTCAAAGGTCAAAAATATATTTAAAAATTGAAGATATCCATATGGGTTTCAATCTTCAAATGCTAATGAAATTATTAACATTTTTCCAGCTATCTAAACACCTATTTATAATATGAACTAAAAATCATATTCAACATAAAGTCTCAAACCAAAGATATTTACAGCTAGAAAGTTGATAAATAAATCGTAAAAAGTTTCAACTGACAAAATAAAGAAGGTGAAGTTCCCTAGTCACTAACCTATAGAATTTGGCAGAGTAATATTGGCTCAGGAACTCGCGTGATGCTATCCATAAATATACAAATCTTCATAGGTCCCATAAAAACTTCCAAATATTTCATGATTACCTGAACACAAACCCTACACCATATAATGATCAAACATCAGATAAGCATCATACTAATCTTATCTTTAACATTGTCTAATTGTCTTTTTTATTATTATTTATCAACAAATGGCTTTAAAATCTGTGCATTATATGTTTTTTAACATCTTATTTGTCTCTGATCAAGAATGAATTTTCACTGTGACTTTTTATAATTTTATAGGGATTTAAAATATTTTCTGGCCCTTTCAGATGTTGGTATTGGGTAAATATGACATTGCAATATTCTTCACATTACTATACATTCTCTTTTTTAAAATATATTGAAACGGAAATCTCCAATCCCTTTCCGTTTCACCATCAAACCTAATGACACTCTCATCTGTGCTAAGTTCGAACCTATTTAAATGTTAATAAATATAAAATTCGTTCATGTCCGTATAAACAGTATTATATATTTACGTGCGAACGAACGCTATAATTAGATAGGATTAGTAAAATTATAGCGTACTAAAGTTATTTAAGAGTTCTAAAAATGGTTATTATATTATTTAAGTTAAGAGTAAATTATTAATTTTGTTGTTTAATATTGTAATTTCGTATGTGGATATATAATCTGTGCTATATAGAAGAAAGACATGATTTAAAATATGTAAAAGCTGTTATCTAAAAATACTATTAAATGTTTCTTTAAAATTGTTAAAAGATTTCTTGTTTTAAATATATTTCAGGGAAAAGTTTCTCGAAAATATATTTAAAAGCTATATCAAAATACATTTGTAAATTATTTTTAATAAATATGAGAAAAATGTTTTCGTTTTTAAAAAAATGTTAAAAGGTTGTTTTTAAATAGAAAGAGTTTCTATGTAAGATTAAAAATAAAAGCTGGTCAAGTAATTAAAAGATTTTTGATTGTAAACAAGTGTCATTAACGACCACACCTGGAATTCGTAAAAAGTAAAACTAGTTCAAAATTTACTAATTAAAATCTCCTTAGATAAGATTTAAGTTATTTTAAAATCTAAATTGGACAATTGTTTGCAACGAAAAATCTTAATTATAATAATAACTTATGGAATGTTTCTAACATAAGTTATCGAAGATCTGAATTATAAATTGAAAAACACTTAATTAAATTCCTGAGTCTTGAGGCGGGAGATTCCGATAAGGAAAACATATAAATACTCTGTATTTTAACAAGGGGACAGCCATATTGTTAGTGAGAGTTGTAGCCAGTATTCACAATTGTTAATTTGAACATGTCCGGCTAAAAGCGGGCATCTTGTTGCTGTGACTCCGCGGGAGAACGGGGTTTCTCTCGTCGAAATGCCTAAACCACCATCATGCCGATAGAAGAGCCGAGCCTAACATAATGGGAAAGATGATGCCGCCCAGTCAAACTAAACCAAACCAACAGCCAAGAACTTGCAGATAAATCATACCGGTACCGTTTTATTTTTCAAGCCGCAGAGCTCTGTGTAATTCTGTGTAATTCTAAATGTAATAATATCTATCTAAGTTAGCTATCTTTCCTTTTAAAATAATGATAAAGCTAAATGTAATCAAAACTTAAAATCCATTTAATAGTTTAATATGTCAATTGCTATCCAAAATTTAATGTGTTAAAGTTTAAATAATCTGACTTATTTATATTTTCCTTTCATTTAAAGTGCCTTATGTGTTTAGTTTAAAGTTATATCACTGCAGTTGTGTCTATATTTCTTTGTTTATTTTAAATGCTTATTATATTTTATATGCCAATATTTCGAAACAGTAGGCATTTATTTTTATGTTTTAAGAAGATATTATTTGAAAATCTTCGCGTAATTTATTTATAGCGTCAACTTTCTGCGCTGTTTCGAAATCCTATTTTTTTATTTAAATGATTTAATATGTGAAATGTGGCTCTTTTATAATCAACCAGTTAAAAACTTAACCTTATAAGTTTATTTAGAATTAAATTTAACATTGATCGTATTTATAAGTATATTTGACATTTAAATTCTTAAGTCCATAGAAATATACTTTCCCTCCTTAAATATTTATTATCTATAAGTAACTTAATAGATCGAACATGTCAAAGTACAGATGTAATAAGATTCCCTTTAGTAGCATAGACATTTATTATCAGGCTACGCAAGAGTTGGTCCCAATTTGATAGAGCTAATATGCTATTAACTCGTATTTCATAGTATGAAATATACTATTCTTTGCTTGGCGGATGTGATCTTATTTTATAAAATTATTCTCGTTTTGCTGCTATACGTAATATACGTATCTTAAGATGGAGCCACGGCGTTGCCAGCACATCTCTTATAGGGTAGAGCAGTAGCAAAGCCTGAGCCAAGGCCAGGTTAGCACGTAAGACCCCCGCCATTCCTGAACACAATGTTCCTTTTCACGCAGCATTGCGATCGGTTGCAGGGTACCGGCGTTTGTCGCAAGAACCCTGAAGTTATTTCATCCATCCGCAGAGCGACTTTTCCTATTATTGTTTACCTGTGCCATAGCGCATTGGTAAAATCTTATGCAGCCAACTCTCCCACCTTTATATAACGCTTTCAGCATTCTGAAATTTTCTCCGAAAGCCATGTTCGATCGATCATTACTTGAGCTGGTTTATGCGCTCGTTATTAAAGTATATTGGGTATTTTAGTAAATAAATCCATGATCAAAGTTTAATATAATTATTTATATACCAGCCACAAATGTAATAGGATTTGGCTTATCGAGATTTATAGACATAACGTAGTGATTAATTATGTATCAATTGTAAACAATTCCTAAGATGGGCACATGTTAAACTCATCTATGAAATTTAATGATTACTTGTGGAAAGTGATTTTGAATTACCAAATGTTTGTACATTTTACGCTGAATGCTATTGTAAATAAGTGATATAGCTATGAGTGGTAAATAAATATATAATTAATTTAATGTATTTCGTTCTCTGTTTCGTTATTGATTTAATTCAATCCAATTCTAATTATTATTTATAGCCTGTATATGTGAAAACTATGCATTAAGTTAAATTAAATTAGTGATATTTTAGTCAATTAAGAACCTTTCTTTTAATTATCAGAGTCTCATTGCTTCTCCGTGACCTATGTCGGCCGTGTGGAAGGAGATATACTACGTGTAATTTCAAGGTGGTCATTCGTAAGGTCATGAGTCTTGGAATCCTGGTTTACGAGTTGAAGTGCGGTCGGACTCGGGATGTTACAGTCCTAGTCTGGTCAGCTTCGGTCTCTTTTGCTTGGATTCTGAATTCTGTTACGCGAATGTACAAACTTGACTGTTACATAGTATTTTTTTTTTTTCACCGGGTTTGGCCGCCCAAAATCGTGGGGCTTGTAACTTATTTCCACCCCTGAAGAGATTATGGAGTGTATATATATAATTCTTTTGGTCAAAATTAACGATTTTGAGTCAATTTTTTTTTAAATAATGTATATATGTAAGATTTTTTTTTTCACCGGGTTTGAACGCACATCGTGTGACTATTCGATATTCCAATACTCTGTAGAGCGTTTAATATATACATTTTTTTTTTGCCTTCCATTATAAATAATAATGAATAATATATATGTAGTATTTTTTCTCCGGGTTTGTAGTAACTTATTTCCACTTCTGAGGAGATTGAGTATAGAGATAAAATTCTTTTGTTTAAAATTAATGATTTTGAATTAATTTTTTTTTTCGTTTTCCAAAATAATGTATATGTATAGATTTTTTTTCCTGAGTTTGAATGTCAATTGATTCCATACTCTGAATAGATTATTATTTTATTATGTAAAAAGTATTTGTAGATGCATAGTAGAATTTTTAAGGGGACTTCTAATATATGTTGTGTAAACTTTCTTGCTCACTGTGACTGGCGCCCGAGGATGATTTGAATAAATGTCAAATCGTTCTCACATAAATTTTCTCATCAGGAGTAAAGAGAGAAAAAGGGGGGTCTATTATTTGTTTTATGTTTTATGAATTGGATTGAACGAGAAAGAGAATGAAATAAATGTAAGGTCAAATCAAATCTTAAAGGTTCGAAACTAGCACAGACGTGTAAATTAAATTATAACCATGAACCGTGGAAAATTTAAAAAAAAAAAAAAAAACAGCTGCAAGAGGCCAAGGGTGAGTTGTATTTTATAATTTTTTTGTTATATATGTTAAATTTATTTCACTGTTAGTTAAATGTTGGGTGGGCATCAAGCGAATGTATAGCGAGAAGTTAGGTATATTAATAGAGTTAGGCATAGGTGTTGAGATGAGTAGGAGACGGATCGTTTTCTTTGTGGAGTGCAGCAATTAGCCGAGTTAGGAAAGCAAACAAAAAAACCAAGAAACTTTAGCAAAAACAAATTGAGCCATTAAAAAGAGAAAAATTTTTTTGTTAGTATATTAAAACGTATATTAAAATGGATAATAGTATGGAAGAAGAAAGGGAAGTAGTGAGCGAAGGGGAAGAAGGGGAAACAGGAAAAGAAGGAATGTATAGGGGTATTAGATTAAAATCGGGAAAAGAAATTATGGAAGAGAGTAGCAGCACAGAGGGAGACAAGGAAGGTGAAGTGAGGACGAGCCAGATTAGGGAAAAGGCATCGATACATCAAAGCGTGGCCATATCAGAAAAGTCAGACACCACAGGATCTGAACAGAGACCTATAGAAGAATTTAAGAAAGAATGCTGGAATATGAACTCAATGATGGAGTCACTAGTGAAGCAACTTAGACAGGATGCAGAAGAGAGGGATCATAGAAATAATCTACAAATGGAACAACGTTTTGAAGAGAGAGATAGGAAAAATAGACAGGAGGCAGAAGAGAGGGATCATAAAAATAATCTAGAAATGGAATGACGTTTTGAAGCTTTGGGCAGGCGATGTGAGGAAGGAACAGCACAGATTAGAAAAGACTTAGAAGAAATGCTGTGTAAAGGCCTGCAGGAAGTATCCTTTAGCTGCCAACAGAATTGTGAAAAAATAAAGTTGGAATTCACAGAAATGCTGGATACAACCAGGACAGAAAATAAAAATGAAATGGTGAAAATCCAAGAGGAAATCAAGGCCATGGGGGAGCAGGTTGAGCATCAAGAGAGGGATATAGGGGAGAAGTTTAATAAAATGGAGACAGATCTTGGCAGGAAGTTTCAGGAATATGAAGACACATATAGTGAGATCCTGGACGAAATATATGGATTAAAAGAAGGCCTGGCTTATAGAAGTCAAGTAGCAGCCAAGGAAGAAAACAGTCTAGCCATTAGTCATTTAGCCGAGAACCCGTGCAAAAGAAAACTGTCAGTGGGGGATGCTAAAGATATTCTTAGAGAGGAGAAAAGAAATGTCAAGGCAGAAAGCGTCATAAGCAAAGGAAATGAGCAGATAGCCAACCCAGATAGCAGTGAGTTAGTTGCAGACACACTTGGACTGGGCATTCCATCAATAGGTAGCCACATAAGTTTAGCAAAATTTATTCAAGTAAAATCTTTCAAAGGAGAAGTGGGAGAAAACCCAAAGGCCCATTTAGAAAGTTTAAGGGAACTTTTCAGGTTTCAGAAAATCCCAGTGGCTGATCAGATAGCTTTATCTATACACTATTTATACGGGTACGCCAAATCATGGTGGGACTGATGTGATGAGAAGCCGCAAAATTTTGAGCAATATACGGATGCCACGCACAAAACGTTTTGGAGTGAGGAGCGCCAGGAGGGTATCTACCATAGTATACTCAGGGAAACATATGGATCGATAGTAAAGGAGACCCATACTCAATTTTTTCTGAGGCAGATAGCTTCCCTCCGATCCTTGATGGCCTTCCCATTTACCGAGACACAGATGATCAGAATTATCCAGCTAAACATGCCTAATCAAATACAACAACTAATGATGGGTTGTAGGAGTAGGACAATAGAAGACATGGTGGGGTTTCTAACAATGATTGATTTCACACCAGGACCTAAAGAACCACCGGAGAAGATGCGGCGAATCGATCCTCCAAGATGTCAAACGATGATGACTAGTCGGTCGCCTAGATGGGAATCCCGAAATCAGACTAGAGCAAAGAGACCATATACACAGCCAGCATCGTTAAACTACAGGCAACCCCCAGATCCTATTTAAATTGTTAGTTTTTATTTTTGTGTGTGTGATTGATCTTTTTATATACTCTTTTATATATATATTATACACTCTATATTTTATTTATATACCTTTTATATATATATTATGCACTTTATATATACACATACCCTTTTATATTTATATAGTATACACTCTATATTTTATCTATATACACTTTATAGGTGCACCCACTTTATATATTGTACACTTCATATTTTATACAGATATATTAACACTTTTTATTTTATTATACACTTTATATATTATACACTTTATATTTTGTTTATATACCTTAGATATATTAACACTTTATATGTTACCTTATACATATTATACACTTTATATTCTATCTACACACACTTTATATATTATCCGTGTTATACTTTATTTATATACCTTACATACATATTATACACTGTATATTTGATCTCTATATCCTTTATATATTACACGCGTTATATGTTATATATATAAAAACATATCTTATTTTTGACTAAGATGTATACTCGTTTGGGGATATATCTGTTTAAGTTTAAAATATTTACTAACAGAATCCAAGCAAAAAAGACCGAAGCTGACCAGACTAGGACTGTAACATCCCGAGTCCGACCACACTTCAACTCGTAAACCAGGATTCCAAGACTCACGACCTTACGAATGACCACCTTGAAATTACACGTAATATATCTCCTTCCACACGGCCGACATAGGTCATGGAGAAGCAATGAGACTCTGATAATTAAAAGAAAGGTTCTTAATTGACTAAAATATCACTAATTTAATTTAACTTAATGCATAGTTTTCACATATACAGGCTATAAATAATAATTAGAATTGGATTGAATTAAATCAATAACGAAACAGAGAACGAAATACATTAAATTAATTATATATTTATTTACCACTCATAGCTATATCACTTATTTACAATAGCATTCAGCATAGAATGTACAAACATTTGGTAATTCAAAATCACTTTCCACCGTAATCATTAAATTTCATAGATGAGTTTAACATGTGCCCATCTTAGGAATTGTTTACAATTGATACATAATTAATCACTACGTTATGTCTATAAATCTCGATAAGCCAAATCCTATTACATTTGTGGCTGGTATATAAATAATTATATTAAACTTTGATCATGGATTTATTTACTAAAATACCCAATATACTTTAATAACGAGCGCATAAACCAGCTCAAGTAATGATCGATCGAACATGGCTTTCGAGAGAAAATTTCAGAATGCTGAAAGCGTTATATAAAGGTGGGAGAGTTGGCTGCATAAGATTTTACCAATGCGCTATGGCACAGGTAAACAATAATAGGAAAAGTCGCTCTGCGGATGGATGAAATAACTTCAGGGTTCTTGCGACAAACGCCGGTACCCTGCAACCGATCGCAATGCTGCGTGAAAAGGAACATTGTGTTCAGGAATGGCGGGGGTCTTACGTGCTAACCTGGCCTTGGCTCAGGCTTCGCTACTGCTCTACCCTATAAGAGAAGATGTGCTGGCAACGCCGTGGCTCCATCTTAAGATACGTATATTACGTATAGCAGCAAAACGAGAATAATTTTATAAAATAAGATCACATCCGCCAAGCAAAGAATAGTATATTTCATACTATGAAATACGAGTTAATAGCATATTAGCTCTATCAAATTGGGACCAACTCTTGCGTAGCCTGATAATAAATGTCTATGCTACTAAAGGGAATCTTATTACATCTGTACTTTGACATGTTCGATCTATTAAGTTACTTATAGATAATAAATATTTAAGGAGGGAAAGTATATTTCTATGGACTTAAGAATTTAAATGTCAAATATACTTATAAATACGATCAATGTTAAATTTAATTCTAAATAAACTTATAAGGTTAAGTTTTTAACTGGTTGATTATAAAAGAGCCACATTTCACATATTAAATCATTTAAATAAAAAAATAGGATTTCGAAACAGCGCAGAAAGTTGACGCTATAAATAAATTACGCGAAGATTTTCAAATAATATCTTCTTAAAACATAAAAATAAATGCCTACTGTTTCGAAATATTGGCATATAAAATATAATAAGCATTTAAAATAAACAAAGAAATATAGACACAACCGCAGTGATATAACTTTAAACTAAACACATAATGCACTTTAAATGAAAGGAAAATATAAATAAGTCAGATTATTTAAACTTTAACACATTAAATTTTGGATAGCAATTGACATATTAAACTATTAAATGGATTTTAAGTTTTGATTACATTTAGCTTTATCATTATTTTAAAAGGAAAGTTAGCTAACTTAGATAGATATTATTACATTTAGAATTACACAGAATTACACAGAGCTCTGCGGTTTGAAAAATAAAACGGTACCGGTATGATTTATCTGCAAGTTCTTGGCTGTTGGTTTGGTTTAGTTTGACTGGGCGGCATCATCTTTCCCATTATGTTAGGCTCGGCTCTTCTATCGGCATGATGGTGGTTTAGGCATTTCGATGAGAGAAACCCCGTTCTCCTGTGGAGTCACAGCAACAAGATGCCCGCTTTTAGCCGGACATGTTCAAATTGACAATTGTGAATACTGGCTACAACTCTCACTAACAATATGGCTGTCCCCTTGTTAAAATACAGAGTATTTATATGTTTTCCTTATCGGAATCTCCCGCCTCAAGACTCAGGAATTTAATTAAGTGTTTTTCAATTTATAATTCAGATCTTCAATAACTTATGTTAGAAACATTCCATAAGTTATTATTATAATTAAGATTTTTCGTTGCAAACAATTGTCCAATTTAGATTTTAAAATAACTTAAATCTTATCTAAGGAGATTTTAATTAGTAAATTTTGAACTAGTTTTACTTTTTATGAATTCCAGGTGTGGTCGTTAATGACACTTGTTTACAATCAAAAATCTTTTAATTACTTGACCAGCTTTTATTTTTAATCTTACATAGAAACTCTTTCTATTTAAAAACAACCTTTTAACATTTTTTTAAAAACGAAAACATTTTTCTCATATTTATTAAAAATAATTTACAAATGTATTTTGATATAGCTTTTAAATATATTTTCGAGAAACTTTTCCCTGAAATATATTTAAAACAAGAAATCTTTTAACAATTTTAAAGAAACATTTAATAGTATTTTTAGATAACAGCTTTTACATATTTTAAATCATGTCTTTCTTCTATATAGCACAGATTATATATCCACATACGAAATTACAATATTAAACAACAAAATTAATAATTTACTCTTAACTTAAATAATATAATAACCATTTTTAGAACTCTTAAATAACTTTAGTACGCTATAATTTTACTAATCCTATCTAATTATAGCGTTCGTTCGCCCGTAAATATATAATATTGTTTATACGGACATGAACGAATTTTATATTTATTAACATTTAAATAGGTTCGAACTTAGCACAGATGAGAGTGTCATTAGGTTTGATGGTGAAACGGAAAAGGATTGGAGATTTCCGTTTCAATATATATATATATATTTGTATTGAACATTTTTCCTGTCAATATGCTATTGATCATTATCATCATTATTATATTCAAGCATCATCATTTCATCAGGAGAAATCCAGTTGCTCTGATCTATAGCTTATCATCTCCACATTATGACAGATAAACATTTTTACTTCATTCATATGGTCTCTTGCTATATCATTTATGTTTACACTTTCTTGGGATCCATTGATTGTAAGAGAAGTAGTGAGATTCATGGATGAAGTAAGAAGTTTGCTGGTGTTTTATGGAGAAGAGAAACTATTGTTCACATTAAAAACTTTTGGATTGAGGTGTTTTTTCCAAAATCTTTTTTCAATCAGTTCTTGTTAATAAATGTTTCTTTTAAACTCTTAAAGATTACAATTATTTCCACTCTACCCATCAAAAATTGCAATTGCTATTAGCTTTGTTCCTGAGTTGTTGAAGTTTTTATTGAACAATAAACTTATTTTACATATCTTCTATGCCTATATGAATTATATTAAAAATTTATTCATCTGCTTTATGGTCTTCCTATCTACCTCCCAAATCATTTATTCATTTTAGAATAGCAAATTATGTTGCTTACCTCCAATCAGTCATTGTAAATGTGGTGAATATTCTATATTTGGCAACTGAATGAAAAGCAACTGGATATAGCTTTTGCCACTGCCAATACAAAATATCTCTTGTTAAATATGACATCTGATCTTTCAGTTTGGTTTAGTTGTAAATAGCTTCCCATATTATCAAGAAACCTCTTGAACATCATGGGTATTACTTCTGAGCACTCATTGATATCACAAGACACTTAAAAATTTCTTACTCATATCATTCTTTTGGAATTATGTCTATATATCTCATTTGATATTGTTTTCTTCATATATCTCTTCTCATATTCACTTTTGATGTTGTCAGCACATTATTTGGGAATATTTATTTTCTATCTGGTTGATTATGCTATCCTTATTTGGATCATTCTCAAACTCTCTTAGATGATTCTACAACTTTGCTGCATTTTATTTTTTGATGATGAATTCTGAATTCACTTCTTTTTCTTTTTCAACTTCTCTAGAAATTAGTCATTTAATTCTAACTATGATGCATCTATGTTTTTTTTTAAATCAGCACATACTTTTATAAATTCTACCTATTGCTGCACCTGTATTTGTGACACAATTTATTTCTTAATGCTTTTACTAACTCATATTAAATTTCATATCACTTATTTTCAGATTGCCTTCAATTTTTGTTATACATTTTGCTTTTCTTCTATATGACTTTTCCCGATTTTGAGAAATTTTTTTGAATCATCTCCACTTTTATTTATACTGTTCTTTAAATTTTTTTCACATTATTGCAATAATACTTCTTTATATTTTGAATTTTTGTCACTTTTCTGCAGAATTTGTTGTTATCTCATATAATTTACTACTGCACTTCTCGCATAGCATTTTGATTTGTATTAATTTTCTGTAGCATTTCTTATATCATTTTTAATATCTGACACATAGTATCTGGTGGATGTTCTGCATTCATTTGCTGTTTCATATCTAAAATTTGTTCAATCTCTTGCTAGTTTTTATGTATTTACCTGTTAATCTTATGTTTCATTTCTTGTTCCATTCCACTAGCTTTTGATTTGGTAATCATGGATTCATTTTCTCTTTTTCCCCTATTTACCATTTTACCTAGATATCTTCCAAAAATGTTTACACAAGTTCTTTTCTCATAAGCCTGTTTAATTATATACTTTGTATTATATTTACATTAAGTAACCAAAGGCAAAACTTTCCATACAGTAGTGCCACCCTGTGCCAACCAGAGTAATCAATGGATGCCAGAAGGCTTGTGAATAAAATTCCTATCTAGTGCCTACTCATCCAATATTCCCAGACTAGTTTCTGGCTTGTGGCCATCATCAGTGAGGAGCCTTGGATCTGAAAGCACTGCACCTAGTTCTTAGGATCTAATGCAACCCTCCAGCAGCCACCTTTTAACTCTACCTTACTACAAAACTGTGAGAATAAAATTGAAAACACATGACCACAAGCCAGAAACTAGTCTGGGGATATTGGATGAGTAGGCACTAGATAGGAATTTTATGCACAAGCCTTCTGGCATCCATTGATTACTCTGGTTGGCACAGGGTTGCACTACTGTATGGAGAGTTTTGCCTTTGCTTCCAACAATTATGTGCTAGTATGAGATGGTGATAGTGGTTTAATACATTAAGTAACCTGAATTAATTTTTTATTTTCATTAATGCTTTTTATATTTTTATTCATTAATATAAGTATGTGATTTTTTTCATCATTTAGATTCAGATATTACATACATTAAAACACCTTTTTTTTTGTTAAAAAATGTATTAATAACAAATTATGTACAAATATTAATATATTTATAGTAGAATAAATTTATATTAGTATGATGAAACTGCTACATAATAGTACAAGTATCACAATAAGTTGTTTATTTCTAATGAAGTGTGATCCAACATTGACAAATGAAATATTCTAAAATTACAACATTATGATAACTAAACTGAGAAAGAGTCTACAATTTTATTTTCAAGTTGAAATCTGATGAAGAGTGTTAATTAAAATAAATGTTTAAGCTGTGAAAGAGCACAATAGAGATATTGTTGACTGCCAAGTTTTAGTCATTGTATTTCTGGGTAAAAATGTTTTTTTAGTATATTGTCAAATATCATGGAACAGTAGGTGAACTACATACCATTTAGTCCTTAGTGTATGAATAATTACAGATGCACTAAAAGATTGCATTAAAGCACTTTTGTCACAAAAACTATGACATTTTTCATGCATAATTATAATGGTACAGCATATTATTAAGTGACACAAAAATAGTATTGAAAAAAAAAAGAATCAAAATAAAATAAATTAATGGTAACTATATTAATTGTAGACACCCACAATTTCAGGCTACTAATGCAATGGTTCATGGTGTTCTCAAAAACCAAATATATAGTAACACATACACATATAACAGTACAGAGAAATGTAGAAAAAATAAATAATTCTATTACATCTCAATTGAACATAATTTAAAATGTCATATATCTATCAGATTAACAAACCTATTCTCTCTTACCTAAAAAAGTCAATAGAAGTTGGAAAACAATGGATATTTAGGAATAATATGATAAGTATGTCCTAAAAATAAATACTTAATTATTCAAGCTAACAGTAACTGAATAGAATACAATTGAATAATTCCCATAAATATCACAATGTCTAACA
Organism: Epiperipatus broadwayi; assembly: GCA_028023455.1. NCBI lineage: Eukaryota > Metazoa > Onychophora > Udeonychophora > Euonychophora > Peripatidae > Epiperipatus > Epiperipatus broadwayi. The sequence goes on from JAQFVV010000004.1 coordinate 10,442,757, forward strand.
AATATAACAGTATGGTTAAGCTATCTCTACAGATCAGTAAAGGGTAAGTGATGATGATGGCTTAAATGTACTACTGGTAATGATGTCATCTGAATATATTTATGATCTTGACTATAAAATCATAACCATCCCATATCTGATCTATTCTAATCTCATTACCAGCATTATTTTCTCATAATGCTTATTAGCTATGAACAACATAAGCTAAATGTAGAAATTAATAATAGCATAGCTTCAATAATGTATACTTCAAATAATGGATACAATTGGGAATAATAGGGAAGTACAAAATTTTTACACTTAACATAAATAATGTATCATTCAACAATAAGGTTTGAATATTATAACTAAGTATTTCAACATTTAAATGGGACAGTCTGTTATTTTGATTATAAGACAATTTATAAAGACATAGTTATATATATATTGACAAAAGAAACTAAAATGAATTGTTAGTGATCAAGGCAAGTTTTATTTTTTATCCTCACAGGGTATACATAGTTTCAAAATCCTGATAAACATAAATGAACAATAATAATAATAAATTACATATTAACAATACTAAAATAACTAATTACATACTAGAATAAAAACACATTTATTTGCAATTAATATTAGTTAATAAATGTATACAAGCTTTTATAAAACAAATAAAATAAACAAACTGGAATTCCTCACTTAGGTTTGAGTTTTAGTTTCAACTTTGACTATTTGTATACGATTTGTTGAATTTGCAGATTTGTTGGAAATTAGATGTTTGTGAAAATTCAATTAATTAAATTCTGGACTTCTGATGACAATTTGTTTTCATTTAAAAAAAATGTTTATGTTTGTGTTCAGGTTACTTCTCTTTTCAACTATTAAAATTCTATTAAACTTTTACCATTTTACATATAAAAATTTTGAAGGTAATTATCTTATATTTGGTTGGTCATAGTGTAAGAAAGAAAGGGAAGTTTAAAATCTGATGACAAAGTTTTGATATGTTTGGAGGGTTACATCTGATTGGTAACAACTTTTAAAATTAGTATATTCAGTTTCTCAATTCATTGATTGCAACTACCCGTAGTGAAGTTTATTCATACTGCTATAGTGGAAGAAAACTTCAGCTTTTACATTGATTATCAGGCTTTTTTTTTTATTTTACTTGAGTATTAATTAAATTTCAGCTTAGAACTTGGTTTGCTACTAACTTTGTTTGTAAGCACAACCTTCATGAATTTAGTAAGCAATTTTAAATTACAGACTGCCATTTAAATCTAATATTTAAAAACAGAATTTCATACTTCTTAATCTATAATACAGCTGAAAGCAAACGTAAATACCTTTGTTTAATAACTCCATATTATTTTTTTAATTTGCAATTTTATTATTTTAGTGTTTGTTTTAGATATATCTGTAAATAAACCTTGTTGTTTACTCCTAACCTACTTCCTAAATTGATCGTCAGATTAACAAAATTTCAAACAAGTCAAGCGTTGGTGGCCTAGTGGTTAACATAGCTGCCTTCCAAGCAGCTAAACAGCTGGCCATTTTCGCTTTCTGGTCAACACATTTGACATATGAAAAAAAAAAGATTTAAAACACTCTTTTAAATCAAAACCATTTTTTAATATTATAAAGTTTTTATTCTAATAAATTATTATAAGCCAATTCATTATAAATTTAAAATGAAATCTTAAGATTATTATGAAATGTTTTAATAATATTTTACAACTATTTTCAAATTTATATTATTAAATTATTTTTATTATTCCAAATTATTTAACTTTTACAACACATACAGAAGGTTACTAAAACAGCTGCATATGTGATCATTTTTCAAAATCTCCTATCGTTCGTTCTTGAGTATTCTCTCTTTAATACCTTTTCTTAGTAGTGAATTAAATGCATAAGCATTTTGGTTATTTCAGTAACTCTTATTTATTCTTCATGCAATAAACTTTATTTAAAATACAGATTTTTAATCAGGAAATACTAATTTTATTACAAGAAAGATGAAATTTGTAAATGACATGTGATACAGCATTATACACATCATCTCATTATATATATATCCACAGATGGCGTTCTACCAAAAACACCTATCAAGCGTAGTTTCTTTATTCCTGTCTTTCACTGAAGATAGCAAATAGCTTGAAATCATGATCTGAAAGTGGAATTATAGTTAGAGATAGTGATACTAACTACTCTGACGTTTATGTAAACGAAACATACGCTTGATAGGTGTTTTTGGTAGAACGCCATCTGTGGACATAAATACAAGCGTTAGCAAGTTTTTTAACTTGCATTTTTGTTTATCATATATATATATATATTGTAATGACAAGTAAAAAAGGTCGGTGCATATCTGCATGAACACATATAACAGATAATTTAAAGAAATAATGGATAAACTCTTGGTAAATCTTAAAGATATTTGTGCATTGTGAAACTATTAACCAGATAATCACATAGATAATGCTTATTTAGATTTAGAAAAAATCAATAATTATACTATTACCTGCGAAGAAGTATGGTAATAATATTTATCAGCACAGATATGGTAAATTCATCTTTAATATATTTACATATTACTTCTTAACAAATATGGCAATTTAATTACGTCTAAATTAATAGAAAAAGCACATATCTATTACACTTCATATATCAAGCAGTAGTATTCCTAATGTCAGTCAACCTAGCATATGCCCAGGGCCCTGGGGGTTAATGTCTTAATAAATTTTGCCAAACAGGAAGTGAATTTCCTAATGTAAGTATAATCTTCAAAATTTTATTAACAATTCTGATACACACTGCTGAGGCTGTAGTTTGTCAAAGCTTAAAATAATAAAACAGGATTTAAGTGTTCCCAATGGCACAAGAAAGACTATCCAACTTAACATTGCTTTCCATAGAAATTATATGAAGATGTAAATTTAAGTGAGATAATAGATAAATTTTGTGAAATTCAAGCAAGAAAAATATTAATATGTTGTACCTTAAGTATTATTATTTAGATAAGAATAAATGTTGAATATGTTCTTTTCTTATATCAAAAAGTAAAGATTTTCTTTATTCACTTTTTTTCTTTACTGGGGACCCCACTTCACATTTGTGCCCAATGCCTCAAAATCCAAAGGGCAGCAATGATATTAAGCACCTATAAATTAAATGATTCACACTAAATACATTCATTGATTTGATCAAATCAAAATAAGGCTATTAGTGCAACAAATTTTTACATTGTCAGTGCCAGAAAGTATATTACATAGATATAAGCACTCAGGACAATTTAGAGAAATAGTATTATAAGTTTTGTGGCATGAAGGAGTACAAAAAAATGTCTTGAATAAAAATGTGATTTATGTTTTATATATATATGAAAATATCCCATTGCATATCATTATCTGAAAATTTAGATACGAAATTCTCAAATCACCCTCACAAATGTTATGTTATTTTAGCAATGCTCAATGTGAATAAATACAAAGTCTGAACTGCAACCAGTATGACTCAAAAGGTTTAAGAAAGTTTGCTACTTCTCAAATTTATATGTGTCGGATCAAAAGGGGGTTTCAGTTAAAAAATTCTACTTGTAAATTAGTTTGTCAATTTAGATTTATATTAATTTTGTGTTATAAAAGTGTGATCACATGTATATATGCACACACACACACACACAACTCACTTAAAAATATTTTTTACTAAAAATAATGTAATTTTTTTTTCAAAAAGTAAACTTTTTGAATTCATAGAACTATGCTTAACATCAGAATACACTCTTTTCTTCCATAGCGTAAGCTTGTGGTTAAACACCTGTAGAGGTCCCTACTATCGCATTTTACACGCATATTCTCGAGGTTACATCCTCAGTAAATATTACTCACGTAATCAATGTGTGTTTAATAAATTTATAAATACACTATAGAAGAAAATAAAAATGCAGTATTGCAAAATGTCAAATGGACTCTTCAGAGTATACACAAACATATTGAAATTCACATTCATAACAAATCTTATTTTTAATTTTTCATTCTTTAACCATCTTACTTTGTTCTTTTCTTACGAAATTAAAATAATCCTATTTGTTTATGAGTTGGTATTATTGATGATGATGATATCTAAAAATGAATTAGAAAAATCATCTAAGATTTGATTTTGAATACAAAAATGCCATTAACTCTTAAGAACTTGTAAAGTTAATATTATTTACTTTATATTAACAATTTATATACAAAACTTAAATAAATCTTGAAAACTTCAAAAATAATATTAAAACTAGATTTATTAAGAAAATATCTTTTAAAATAAATATTCCTTTCAGCCTAGACAGTTTTAATATTTTAATTTAATTTTTAAAAAAAAAAAAATTTCAAAGACAAGTAAATTTAGACACAGATATTATCTGTTTTATCTAATAAAACTATTTATATTAAAGGCTGTTATTTTCTGATATATTTAAAAAAATAAATACATTTCTCTATATTAAAAGACTGCCTTTTATTGGTTATTTGTTAACTCCGTAATAAAACGATTTTTAGTAGACTTGTAGAAAATATCTAAATTGCTTTTATCATTTTTTAAGGAAAAAATATGTGAAAAAGCGAGTGACCATTTTATATCTTGAGTTTTTCTGACAATGAAAGTCAGTGTACACATTTATATTAGACAGTCACAGAAGTTGGTGTGCTTTTTTTAATTTACATATATATTTAGTGCATTAAAAATTTATACATATATATATACAAATAAAATGTCATTTAATTTTAAAAAAAACTAGTGTAATAATACAGTCTTTCAATCCAATTAATGGAAAGTATTTCTGCTGATTCAAAGACTGTATATAATACCACTGATAAAATGCTGGTGACAAAGGTCAGTCTGAGAGAGATGGAATAGTACAGAGTTAGACAAAGAAATCATTGATATCATTTTTGTGATGTTAAAAACATAAAGTAAAATTATAAATATTAGCGAGTTAATACTGTAACGGTCAAGATTGTGTAGTCAGTCAACAAGACCAAAAGACTAAGCATTAATTCTCAAACTGGAGACATAGGCCTACCCCATGCCCCTAGTTTAAACCTCTACCTAGGTTCCCTGGTCACAGCCACATAATTAACATCTTTGATGTCACACAGCTCCCCTTCTTCATACAGTGTAATATAGCTCAGGGTTCAAACATGGAGTATTTGTTAAGGTTCTTCATAACTTGTGACCTTACCATATACTAGCACTCATTAAGGCTCTAAATTAATTTATTTATCTTATGGTTATTGACATGATTTTGGAATTTGATTATTTCTATAATGCTACAAAGTGAAATACTATATCAGTCATGTACAAAACCATGGATGTGTTTGTTTTGGCAGTTGAATAACTTCACTGAATTATGTATACTATTTACTTAATAGTTCCGACTCACAATGATGTTACAAGTTTAATTAACAATGATATCATAAGTTTTATTACAGAAACTAAAACAATGGAGAGAGTAGCTTAAAAATTATTGGATTAAGATAATCTACTGGCTTTTACATAGTATTATGGAAGATGCCAGTGGCTTACAGCAATAATGTGTGCGCTATTTAATTTGTACTGGAGGTATATAAAGGTATCAGCCCATCATAGGGTTGAATCTAACAATCTATTATATATTTATTTTGTTTAATAGGACAATTATGGAGAGGTTTGATTTAAGACTACTTACAGTTGCTGATGAGCATAGGTGAAGGCTACATAGATAAACATTACTTAGATATTGCGGTATTACCCTATGTGAGTGCTATCAATGGTCAACAAATGTAAGGATGATCGGGTTAGTGATCTGATGCATGATTAATAACTAAGGATGGACCCAGGCTGCAGGTGTACTACTGCTTTCGGTCAAGGGCACATATCAATGAAGATGTTGTGCTAAATCTAGGATTTTAGGTGGCGATAAGTCTTTAGCTCCGTAGCATAACCTAGACAGGTGCTAATACTTGATTAGGAACCTGGGCATCCAAGAAAGAGTATAGCTTGCACATGTTGCAGTGACTATATGAAGATGAGTGAACCATGTGGTAAGCATACATAAAAAAAATTCAATAACAATATGACCATTGCAATACATATGAAGGGATAGGAATGCAATATACAGAAAAATAAACAATAAATATTAAACCTTCCACCTACACTAATAATAATCATTATGAAACTTATTTTTATATGACAAATAAGCATCCCTAATTAACCATGTATGATTGTCTTATAACTAGAACCCATTCACAATAAATATTTTAATCATCTTAAACTTGGAAATCTAATAATATAATATTTAAAATACAGGGAAGATTAATCGCCCCTAATATAGACTGATAGCACAATCCATTACTTCTTAGATTGTCTATATGAGTTGTGGTTTAATTTACATATATATTCTACTGCATCAATAAGCAATGCAATATATACATCTCAATAACTTTATGAATATTATTTTCACGTAACGGAATCTTGAATTATAAATGTGACACCTTAATAAGATCATTTTAACAAAATAGAGTTATTAACTTTAAAGTGTAAAGTAAAACTTACACACATTAAATTAATTTCTAGTGCAAGGGTTGTATTATATTTATAGAGCTGCATAATAAAAAAAAAAGATTTATATAATTAATTGAATGGGAATGCACTTGCCATCCTTCACTAATTCTTTACATATTCTAAAAAATTGAAAAATAACCTTATCTGACATGATTAGGGGGGGGGGGGACTAAGAGTAAAAAAAAAACCCAAAAAAGTCAATTTAAATATGTATTATTATTACTTCAAAATTTTACAGCTTTAAATTTTGCGTATTCTTGACTCACTTCATCCTTTGGGGATATTGAGAGCAGAGAAGTGTAAACACATTTAATGATTTAAAATTTAGCTTCTTCCATCTTTCAAGGTAACATAAATAAAAATGCAAAATAGATTTCTAATTGGCTAAATAATTAAAACCAGTAGATTTTAACATCAGTGATAAATATATACAATTTACTGATTTAAGACTAGCTGAAGAAAATATGTTAAAAAATGGATTCATGATCTTTGGATTTTCATGGAAATGGAAGCACATAGATGGATCTTAATCATGTTGATGGAACTTTTCTAGGTATCAAATTTCATCGACGTTTATGGAGAAGCTGATGCCCATCTACTCACTCATAATGGCAGGTACTTTTAATATTTTTTTTCTTCTTCACAAATAACAAAAGAGTAATAAGCAGAATCTTAAGCAAGATAACTAACTAGAAACTTATGCTGTAAATACGAGATCTTGTGTCAAATATATGACCTTTTTACATAGTATCTTGTGTGAAATATACCACTCTTTTCCTTTTTTTTTACACAATGCACCCTTCCACACATTTATATACATATTTTTATGCCCACTTTTTTAATTCTTAATAGATTTTCCTGCTTTTGCTTTTAATTGACCTTCCATTAGTTTTCTACTTCCTCATGCCTTGTGTGCAGCTGAATTGATTTCCTTATCATTGTTCTTTACTTTTCATTTAACACTTTAAAATATGTATAGACTCTGAAGGTGTTCAACTGTAACTATTACAGCTGATTGTATCTATAGATAGGGAAATATTATCACTTCCACTCCTTCCTGAAATGGCTTTCTACATTCCTCCCATTGTATGCAATATATTAACATTTCTTTATTTAATTAAGTATACTTTTCATCAAGTACTTCTTTCTTAAAATAATATAGTGTGACTTAAAACATTCAGCTTTTAACTTTAATACATAAAATTGTACACGCACACATGTGCATATAGCTAATGTGTGCAGATATTGAGAAATAAAATTATATATGATGGGAAATAGGCTATAATTTAAGCAAACATGAAGCAAGCAGATATGCACTGCTTCATATCTGCCATGTTACACCACAAAAAATAATAATAAAAAATTCAATTCTTCCACAGTTAATGAGTAATTCACTAGATGTTTTCTCTTCACCAGAATGTTAGTGTGTGCATGTTTGTTAGTTTTCATTTCTTTGCTACTCTTCTCTCTTCTAGTTTTGATAATTTTATTTACAGTTTAAATAATTATATTAGGTTTCTCCCTATCTCTAAGTTCAAATTTCATCCATAGGTCATCATTTAAATGACTTACTTTATACTTTTGTTGAAGTCCCCCTCCGGGGTATTTTGTGTCTATTCCAGTATGGTTTCAAATTAGGGCTGTGGTGTATTTTTCAGACTCTCTCCTCCCCATCTTTAGAAAGCTAACAAAGTTAATGGCCATGAGCAATTTGGTCATTTCACTAATATTGTATCCATGGTTACTTAGCATATATGTTGGGTGGCTATTAGCAGGTTGTATCTAATGTTTCATACAATTTGATGGTCTATTATTGGAAATCCTGTCAATGCACTACCTGTCTCAAAAAATTGTTCTTTTCCCCTTTGCTATTATACTTTCTGGAAGATGCCATGCATAATCCTCTTCTCATGGCTCCAAAATGTGTTCAGAAGTGCTTTTTTATATTGTTGCTATGTTTGGAAATGCTGAGTCATACTCCACAACCAATCTTTTGCCATTCCTCCAAGATTATTAACAGCTTCCACATTTTGTTTGTTGCTGCTAAACACATAACACATAAACAAATTCTCCATGCTCTGAATGTGCCTCATGGGAGTTTCTGCCACATCTCCATGAAAGGCTTTAACTTGGATGGTCTTATGCCCCTCCAGGTATCCTCTTTTAATTATCAATGCCTCCCATTGGTACAGTGTCACTATCTGTTTCTTATTTTTATGCTTCTGGTGGGTCTTTATGTGTCCCCTTGATAATTAGGGTGACAGTTTGGTGATCCATTCCTGCAGCTTTCTTCTGACCTATTGAGTCTACTTGAATCATTTCTGGCTGTACTGTTATTTTTGGATTATTTTCCAGAGAGTTCAGCTGCTCTTGGACTAATTTGTTTTTGTTTCATTTCCCATCTTCTTGATTCTTTTCACTTCCAGCAGCATTTGCATTATGTACTCCATCAGCTCTTCCAACATCCATATTCTCTCTTTTGTGGCCCCTCTTTCCTTTTTTCTTTGTTATATTCAACCTTCATGGGGTTCTTGAACCTTATTTCTGAGTTCTGTCCACCCATTTTTTATTCATTCATTACTCCAGTGTTTACCTCTCAGCCATTTTCCTCTTCTTCTTTATTGTAGCTATTTTTTTTACTAAAGACATTATGTATAGAAAAAAAAATCTTTTCCTTTTGGTTTCTTCATTTCATTAAATGGTCTGCTTTCCCCAGTCATCCTGCTCAATGTCATGTTCCATCAATATTATTTTATTATTCTGAAATAAAAATTCCTTCACTTTGTTCTAACCATCATTATTGTGTCTAGTATAACTATAGTCTTTTACATATATTTCCCCCCTTTTTTGTATATATGCTGCTGGTAGGATCACTATTTGCAAAAGAAAATTGATAAAAAATTATTTTATAATATTATTTTTTATACTAGTGCCCTATTTCTATACACATGCTAGTCTTAATCTGCCACTTACAAAAAAATATTTTTATTGTTTTGCCAATCGGAACAGAAGCAAACTTTACACTCACATTCATAGCCTTGTTTTTTTCTTTTGACAGCTCTAAGACAGTAATAGTTACATTATACGAACAAAAAATTTAGAATGTCAATTGCCCCCAAAATATTCTGGATTTATCTCCCTATGTGAACTGTGGTATTCTCACATATTGCATGAGTGATGGTTTTAAAGACTTGACCTATGAGTTCTCCCCATGTCACATGAATGCAGTTCAAAGCCCCACATTAGATACCATATTGTATAAAAAATCCCTGTAATGGTCAAAATTGTGAAGTCAGTGAACAAGACTAAAAAACCAAGCAGAGACTCTCAACCAGCAGACATAGAGCTATGCCATGCCCCTAGTTTAAACCCCTACCTAGGCTTTCTGGCCTCAGCACATCCTTAACACCAAACAGCTTCCCTTCTTCATACAGCATGATATATCTCAGAGTTAGGGTTAAGTTGTAATCTTTAGTGTCTATACAAATATATCGGACCATTAATAAAGAGTGAGATTCCACTTTTATTGATAAAAGGCAGTTGCCTTGACAACAGTTTGAAATTGTTGATTATTATTGATATTAGGATTGTCTAAGTGTTAACTGGTTATGAATAATTATTTACAAACCCATTTAGCCTTGAGCATTATTGCACTTATTATTTAAATAATACTTTGAATGCAATTTGAAATTTATAATTGCAATTTGTAATGTTATAATTGACAATTTATTAGTCTGCATCCAGAACAGGTTATAGTTACCTGTTTAAAGAAGTTTATTTAAACCTCTTTGTATCAATAATTTCAATCACTGTAGTCAAGATACAATCTTTAATGTCTATATAAATAAGGTGAGATTCCACATTTATTGTTAAATCAGTTGCCTTGACAACCGTTTGGAATTGTTGTTTTTGATATTGGGATTGTCTAAGTGTTGACTGGTTTTTAATAGTTACTTACAAATCCATTTAGTCGAGCATTATTAAACTTATTATTTAAATAATACTTTGTGTGCAATTTGAAATTCATAATTGCAGTTTCTATTGTTATAAATGACTATTTATTAGTATGCATTCAGAACATATTATATTTACCCAATTAAAGAAGTTTATTTAAATTTCATTGTATCAATAATATCAATCTCTTTGGTCAAGTTACAATATTTAGTGTCTATATAAATATATTGGACCATTACTAAAGGTGGAATTCCACATTTATTGTTAAAAGGAGGTTGCCTTGACAACAGTTTAAAATTGTTGACTACTATTGATATTGTCTAAGTGTTGACTGGTTTTTATATATATATATATATATATATATATATATATATATATTGTAACAGTCAAATCTACAGCCCCATTAGAGTTGAAATCTAATAAACCTTAATTTTATGAATACTTTCCTTTGGTTACAAACAACTGACTACACCAACCATTTCTCTTTTAAGCTCTAGGTCAGTGAGACACATAAGATTCTAGTTGAATGAGTAACCCAAATAATGCAGTATGTTTGGGTAAATAAATAAAACTTATATATTATTATCACAATGGAAATGTATTAGTATGCAGACAAATTTATTTCCACTTTTAAAAAAATGGGTATGTTGGGTGTTAATTTATTACCTTTATATACTCATTGATAAATGATATTAAACCATCAAATATCACATGATCACTATTCTTCATGCTTACACAAGCTGATTTTCACAGAAGCAAAACTCTCCATACAGTAGCACCACTCAGTGCAAGCTAGAAATGCATTCATTGATTATTCTGGCTTGCATTGAGTGGTTTCTACTGTATGGAGAGTTTTGTCTCTGTAAGAAACAGCTTGTGTAAAGTAAACATGTGATGTTTGATAGTTTAATATCATTCCTGCCAATAGGATTATGGTGACTGTGGCTATTAAAGAACCAAAGAAACCAAAAATTATGGATGCTAAACTGAGTTCAGATCTATATAACTATACAAGCTAATGAGTTTACCTTGAAAATATTATTGTTTTTCATTTTGGATTCAAAGCTTCATAGCTAGCTAAAAAAGTAAAAGGTGGCTGATGGAGGGTTGCATTAGATCTTAAGATCTAAGTGCAGTGCTTTCTCCAAGCTTTTCACAAAGCCACAAACTGGAAACTAGTCTGGGGATATTGGATGAGTAGGCACTAGATAGGGATTCTATGCACAAACATTCCTGCATCCATTGATTACTCTGGATTGCACTGAGTGGTGCTACTGTACACAGAGCTTTGCTTATGTGATAAACGATGAACTAATTAAAAATTTGTATGTGAAAACTGGACTAATTATTAGTTCATAGTATTTTACAAAATCCAAAGATTACAAAAGGGTTTGAATTAGAGCTCATTTCATTTGTTATGAATGGTAATTATTTAGCTGTTACAAATTTGAATTTTTTGGGTACTTTATCATCTGTAATAATATTAGACTGATTTACACATCTTTAATTATATTAATAGTGGTTTCTTATCTTTCATTAGGTTTAAATTTGGAAAAAATATTTTGTAAACAACGAGTGAAACAATGGACATAGTAAATACAATATATTACTCTCATGTATTGTAATTTAGTCCTGGATGGATAGACCACTGCCTAGGAATGGTATAACAAAATAAACTTTAAACATAAATATTAGCTTGTTTTAAATTACTCCTAAAGTATTGGCAGCTTCACTCTCAAAATAAACATAGACTATATAATTATCAACGGATTTGAAATATTCTGCACCATGAATTAATTGACCGTAAACGATAACTTTTCTCATATGAATGAGTTGGATTAATAATGAGACTATAACGGAAACGAGAAGAGATAGATATCCAATTATGATTATCATAAAAATTAAGAATTATAAGCTCATAAAGCAATAATTATTCTAGGATCTAACTAGACCTACAGAAGAGCAATATCATCGGGTATGTAACTGTTTTTCGGCAGAAAACATTGTCTGATTTAACTACAATTATTTAAATAAATTAAATCAATAACAAACTAACATAATCATCTATTTTAAAAATAGGTCATAAATTTCAATATATATATATATATACACAAAACAAACCACATATATGTTTTGAATTTTTAAAATTTTTATAATAGTTCATATAGTAATATTTACTGAGGCTATTTTTAACCACAAGCTTACGCTTCGTAAGCTTGTGGTTAAAACACCTGTAGAGGTCCCTACTATCGCATTTTATACGCATATTATCGAGGTTATAGCCTCAGTAAATATTACTACATAATCAATGTGCGTTTAATAAATTTATAATTACAATAGTTCATATAATAAATCAAAATTTATAAAGAAGTATGTGGTTTGCTTTGTATATATATTACAATTGTTTATATAAAATGTCAGTCTCAATACAACATTACTGAAATCTAGAGTATACGGTTATAATCTTTAAAAAAATAATATCTAGGCCGATATTATTCAACAATAATAAATCCCCCCCCCCCGTCTTATGGAAAACTTAAATTTGAGGGTGATTAAGCGTATTTATTTAGAAATATAAAAGATTTTTTTTTTTACAAAAAAAAAATAATAAGGAAAATTGTATACTAATTTTCTAGATACGTCGTTATTCAGTTTATAAACTCAACATACTAATTATTTTTTACCTAAGGAAAGAAAATTTTATATCTATAATTGAAATAACGAGATGGTATAAGTGTTTTTGTTTGTTTTTTTTTTTTTAAAAAAAAACAATCCAACAAACAAAATAATTGTATATGTTAGAATCTAGTCTGACAAAATACTGGGGGGAAAAGCAATAATGGTAAAGTACAAAAAATAAGTTTGTGGTAAACAAAGGTTACGAGCTGCATAGAAGTTTAATGATGTTTTGCATTTATTACTAAACTCTATCTATGAGTTTCCTCTTGATTTCTTCACTGTTTTTTAAAGCAAAGTTGATTAATGGTTCCCATATATTATGTAGTCACACTAGGGTGTCGTGGGATTATTTATTACTGTCATGTGAGCAGCTTCTTTTAATTTTTTAATTTGTATCATTTCCTCTCTATCCAATATTTTTGTGCAGTCTCCTACCTTAAACATATCTGCTTTCTCTCTTCTAATCATCAGTTTGTGCTCTTACAGTTGCTTTTCATTGTGTTAACTGATCTTAAAATATACATTCTTCCACATTCCCATGGTATCTTGTAGATGTAGTTTTTGCTTTTCAGCATTTCATGTTTAGGCTTCATCAATGTTAGCATTTCTTGTAGTGTGGTATGGCTCTTGAAAGCTGTACTAATGATAAACTGAATACAGTTTTTTTTTAATTTGTTAATTTTTTTGTATGTGTGGATAAACAATGATACTGATAATTGTTATTTTTTTGATGTTTCTTTTTTGTTATCGATTTAAAGTTTTCTTAATAGCAGATAATATATAACTGCTTGTTTTATATAGATCTTTTCTTATTTCAAATTGCTGGTTTATGAGCAAATTTCTTTTTCTCTATTCCATAGTGATAATATAACTCTATGATTTATGTTTCTGGTGTGATTGGATATGTATGCTAAGTATTTTCCTGCATGTCTGGGTTTTTGTAACTTGTAATTTTGGTTTTACCATACGGGAGACTTGACACAAGAATATCTAAGAATAATTGAAGAGGATATGATATTGATGTGTTTCAAAAAAGTATATAGTAAGTTACATCATGAGACCATACAACAAGTGTATTATCAACATAGTGAAGCCAAACTTAAGATAGATATGGAGTAGTCTTTGTGGCTGTGGTTTTAAGTCCTCCCATGTAAATATTGATAATTAGAGAGGACAATGATGAGCCCATAGCCATTCCTTGATTTTGGCGAATAAATTCTGTGTTGTATTGAAAGTAGATTATTGTTATGCAAAATGCTAATAGTTCTATTATACTATCAATAGGAAAAGTTATTCTGGTTTGTAAGTTATTATCACCATTTATTCTCTTTCTTATAATGGACAATGCTTCTTCACATGATACATATGTGAATAAATTTTCTATATTAGAGCTTACTAAAATGTCAGTTCCTTCAATTTTTATGTTCTAGATTAATTCTACAAATTGTCTAGAATCCCTGATAAAGGAAGGATCTTGTATGCCAAAGGACTAAGAACATTGAAAAGAAATATTGACTAAGTGTGACATTTTAGATGTTCTAGTGACAAGACTCCCTCATGGAAAATCAAAACTATATTTTACAAAATTTACACATACAGAAAAATACTTGGCATATACATTCATTAACACCAGAGACACAAACATGGAGTTATATTATCATCCAAAAAAGTTTGTTCAGAAACCAGTGATTTGAAAAGACTGTTAATAAGAAACCCTTAATAGACAAATAAAATTTGTTCAGAAACCAGTGATTTGAAAAGACTGTTAATAAGAAACCCTTAATAGACAAATAAAAGAACCATCAAAAGAAAAAAACAATCACTGGTACTGTAGTGTATCCATACATACCAAAAATAGAAGACACATTTTAAAAAATCTGCAATCAGTATAACATCAGAACAGCTTTTCAGAGCTATACCACACTATGAGGAATCCTAATGTCTACTAAACTTAGACTTAAAACACTGAAAAGCAAAAATTGCATCTATGAAATACCATGTGAATGTGGAAGAATAAATTGATGAAACCAGTTGCCCCCTTGAGAAGCAATTGCAAATGCACAAATTGATGATTATAAGAGAAAAAACAGATGTGTATAAAATAGTAGACCATGTATGCACCAATGGACATATGTTCAATTGGGAAAATACAAAAATATTTTACAGATAGGAAAAGGTACAAAGAAAAAAATTCAAAGTAACTGCTCACATGACAATGGCAAATAATCCTATAGGTCAACCTAGAGTGACTATACATAATGTATGGAAACCACAAATCAACTTTACTTTTTAAAAAAAATGAAGAAATGAGGAGGAAACTCATAAATATGAAATTTCTACTGATGGTTTTCCCTGGCAGGATAACTCAGTTGATCAGAGCATTACCCCAAAATTTAATACTCAAGAATCTAAGGGTGCAGTTTTGATTCCCATTCCAGTAATGTCCCTGGTCAGGTGAGCAACACATGAAAAAGAGGGGAGAATAATACCTTTCGAAACACTGTGCATATAATAAATTTAAATAAAATTTATTTTTTTCTAGAGACATTCAATACTTAATATTATATGATGAAAATAGTTCAATATAACAACTAAAATACCATCATCACAAATTTTCAGAATATAAGATAGTTGTTCAGATTATATTTTTGCAGCCGCACACTCAAGAAACCATAAAATAAATACACTTCTATCGAAAAGGAAGATATAGTCATTGTATATGTCTTTGGAAAATTTAAACAGTTTTTACTTGGGTCTAATGTTATCATTATTACTGGTAATAAGAGTTTAGAATTTCTCAACAGCAACTATTTGACAAATGATCAGTTAATTTGATGGCGTCTATTCTTGCAGAAATTTACATATAAGGTTATTTATAGCAAGGGCACTGACAACATCATGTTAGATATCTTGAGTTGACACTCCATAGATATACCTCAATATCATCTAGATTCAAATAATTTGAGTATTGTAGAAATCAGATTGGCTAAGGATGACTTACAGAGACTTCCTGAAGTACAATTAATAGACCCTCAATCTGCACATATTGTAGTACACATGAAAGGGTACACTGGTCCGACCATATCTGATGCAGCAAAGCTAAAACAAAATAAAATGGCCTATAGATTAAATGATGAAATATTGTAATTCAAGGTCACATTAGAAGATTTATTGAGACTCCTCATACAAATGAACTTAGGAATAGGTTAATTGAATATGTACATTACCTTTACAGACATTTTGAACAATATAAAGTAGAGTATGTACTATGGGAATTGTTTTATTGGCTTAGTTTATATTCATGTCTGTTCTCAAGCAAAACATGTAAATAGGAAATTTGCATGGATTACTAACTATTGATTTCTATTAATCCATGCCAGCTTACATGCAATATAGGTTCTGGATCATAATGTATGTCATGTTTTCTAAATATGTGATGATTTATCCATTAAGAAGGGTCGATACCAGAAGTACCATTAATATATTGTAAGAGCTGCAGACTCCAAAAGTAGGAAAACCTCATTTTATACTTACTGACCATGAAGATCCATTTAAATCATGTCAATGGAAGCATTAACCTCGACAACAGGGTATCAGTATGCTAACTTTTATATGTAATCCTCAATCTAAATCCTGTGAACGGGTTATGAGAGAGTTGAACTGGTTGTTTTGACATTATATAAGTCAGAATCACAGAAATTGAGTCAAACAAACAAAGAATATCACAAATTATATCAATTGAACTCATAATGAATCTATAGGATTTATACAGATCAGGTTATATTTCAGTTAGGATTATCCTTTACTTCTAAAAACTCCATTACCAGTCAACTGGGAGAAGGTTGATGGAGAGCAGGATAAAGAAAAAGCTTGAGCAACAGTAAAACATATAACCAACTTTCAAGTAAAACACGGGAACTGATGGCCATACCAATTCAGCATAGGAGACTTAGTTTTTGTAAGAAAACTTCACATAAGTAATCCAACCCAACAACAATATAAAAAGTTTTCCCTATACATGATGGTCCATTTACTATACAAAAAAAGTTATTTTTTCTCTTCACCAAAAAAAATTTGTAATTATAAATATGTGATTTTTTTTGCATGCGCCGGTAAAGCTGTAATTATAATATAATATTTAATATGCCTACTTAGCAAAAATAAAAGTGAAGGAACATCAATCTTCTGGAGCCACCAAGCAGCTACAGGCCATGTATTTGAACCCAGTTCTGCCCAAATAATTTGCACAGAGAAGAGTGATGCCAAAAAAAAAGTCAAAGAAGTTTTTTACATAGCAAATGACCTCAGTACCATTAATAGAAGAAAGGCATGCTTTGCTCTCTCCAAACAATGGGCTAACTAATTAAAAATTCAAGCTCATTTGCATATGTGTACAATAAATCACAACTGTCTTCATTCGTAAAGCTATGAGTACAAGATTTGAATACTAAATCTCGAAGGCACTAAGCGGACATATTAAACATTATATTATAATTACAGATTCACTAACGCATGCGAAAAAAATCGCATATTTATAATATACAAAAAAAGGTAATCAAAATGTATTTATCTTGGAGGATAAGTCTGGAATCTATTGATCATATAATGCCCAAAATCTCTGACCAGTATAGAAGAAAACAAATGACTCTGGGATAAAGGAAAATAGATAATAAAACAAAGTTGGTGGTCAGGGAACTCAGGGGTCAGATAGCAGCACAAACATAAAGCAAAATTATAATTCTAACATTAAATTTTCAATGTGAAAAAAAAAATTAAAAAAAATGGACTTTTATTTTTTTGAAGACAGGTTGGGGAGAATTGAAATGCTTCTTCATCATATCTCAAAATCAAGAAATATAAATTAAAAAATATCAGGTCAAATAAGGGTTAAAAGTTGTATTTAATTTAAAACGATTTTAATTTTGTTATTAAAAAAAAATTATGTTGTCATTTTTAAACAAGTATGATATATAATGGATGTTATGCACACATATACAAATAACTTTATAAATCATTTTATAAAAGAAAAAAATTTTAAAGAGGAATTTGTGTGTTTATTATAAAGTTTATTTTTATCTATCTCAAACAATGCATAGTCTAAGAGACATTTTTTAAAATTGTATTGTACTTACAGTGGGCAGTGTTAAGATTAAATTTTTAAATAATTAGTTTGAAGTGTTAAGAATTTAATTAGCAGTTAAAAATACTAGATTATCTGTAATTGTTTTTAATTAATGCTGATTCTAGAAGTTTTCTAGAAAACAGGTGGGAGAACAAAAGAACCAGAGATGTATATAAGTTTAAAAATTTTATTGTATTCATTGATTATGATTCTCTTTCTTCAATTCCTTTAAAAATGTGAACTGTATTATTTCTACATTTTTTATGATTAAAAGTTTCTGGTTGTCAAAGTGTTGTTAACCGAGAGATCATAGCACCTGCTTTGCAAGCAAGTAGCTGCTTGCAGGCAGGTGTGGGTTCGCGTCCCGGTCAATGTTATGACATATGAAGAAAAAAAAAGTTTCCAGTTACTTTGATACTTGTCACTATTAAATTTTTAAAAAAGAATATAGCGGTTTCCTACCTTTACCATGTGATATACAGCCAGTTCAAAAGAAAACAAATAATTATTATTTAAAAATATATTTATTGACATAATAAAATTGTACAGATGAATAATAAATACACTTTGTTAATGTTGGCTCATCCATTGCTGACGTTGGTCTGGTAGATGTATGCCAGAGCCATTCTCTGCACTAGCAGGTTGATATATGAGTAAATATGTACTATTTTGTTGGTATTGCCCACCCCTTTTGAGGTTGACCCAATAATGCTAACTTATCAGCTGGGATACATGTAGTGTGAAATCAATGCCTCTCTAGTAGAATCCGACATGTTGCAACATAGACTACTTCTTCCACGATACACTACAATGTGGATATATCAGGTCCAAAATTTATGTAGAGTCTGTGGGCCATACTAGTAGGCTCCATGTATTATTAAACAAAAATCTAGAGGATAGAATCTTGTCCTTGTTTTGAAGAGCTTTGAGCCTATCACAAAATATAGCATTGAGGTCTGGTGTTGGTTGTGTGAACTTTGTTCTGCACCTTGTGTACCAAAAAGTGTATGTCAGGAAGATAGATAACCTGATAACTGTAAAGTTTCCAGAGAAGAGACAACCCCTGATGTCCAGGATTTTATCCACTGCTATAATGCAGGGTTGAGAGATGACACTTCGAATACTGTTATAGCCTGTACATATATTTAACAGATGATTAAAGGTCTCCTCTCCTCTAGAACAAGCATGACAAATCGGGTCTATTTTATTTAGAAACTGCTTGCAGTATAATAATGTATTAGTTGGCATGGAGCCCATATTCACCTTGATCAGATAATCCAAAAGTTTGGGCTCCAGTAGCAGATATTTAAATATCGTGGTGATTTTATGATTGCTGCACCCTAGGTGAGCATAAATAACTGTATTTTCAGGATTCAGCAGGTGATGTGCCTATCCAGATGTTGATTTTTATCATTAAACTCTGTTGTTGAGTGCCTGGTGTATAGAGATTGTTGTTTAATAATGGTGTCAAGCCATGTGTGTTTACTGGGGGGAGGTCTGTCAGTAGGTATTACAGTCTCTATAATATCTGATAGAGGGTATTTTTTCCCAGGTTTACTAAAAGCGAATGCCCTTTTTGGAAAGTTGATTGTCTGTAATGAATGGAGACCCATACTGTTCTGTCTCCTGTGAAACTGAAGTCTGCAGATGCTAATTGCAGTGGTCTGATCTCTCCATAAGAGCTGACCACAGAGCCTCTGAATTTGTAAGCTGAATGATTTGGTAACTGTCATTATTGGCAGGTAGTAATTCATGGTTGCCATAATCTTCATATTAATCAGAGCAATCTTCCCTTGTAGAAACAGGTATGTCCTTGACAGTGACTGAACCACCTTACTATCATTGCTTATGATGGATTTTTGTAGGCAGACAGACATAGCAGTCTGTGACTTGAAGATAGGAAACCCCAGAAAACACTGAGGTTCCACTAAAAAATTGGATAGTATTTTCCTACCAGTGTTGATGCACCAGGATGATGACTTGTGAGAATTGATGGATAATTATAATCTTTAGTATAATTGGTAATTATGGAATGAAGGGTCTTCAGATGTTTACGGGATGGAAGAATCACAAGTATGTCATCCATGTATGCGAAAACCTTGATGTTTTTCTTAAGCCGGGGCACATATATCACTGGAAGCTGATCTAGCTCTTTAATCAGAGGGTCAATGTACTTTATGAACAGTGGTATGGATCTTGAAGAAGCAAATCCATCTGAGTAATGTCCATTTATGGAAATATGAATATGCCTATTATTCAGAAGATTATCCAATATCTGAATTATCTGTTTTGATATGCCCAACTGAGATAGCAATTCAAGAAGAATGTTG
This sequence comes from Epiperipatus broadwayi, assembly GCA_028023455.1. Lineage (NCBI taxonomy): Eukaryota > Metazoa > Onychophora > Udeonychophora > Euonychophora > Peripatidae > Epiperipatus > Epiperipatus broadwayi. The sequence continues at coordinate 10,463,409 of JAQFVV010000004.1, forward strand.
ACATCTACTGTATCAAAAGCATTGGACACATCCAGCTGAACTGCCACAGGCTGGGATTTTCTTTAAGATCTAATGTGATCAAGCATAATTTTCACTTCACCAATTGCAGTCAGCGCTGATGATCCCTTCCTTGCATATTGAGAGGCCAATATATCCTGTAGAATGGCATCCTGAATTTTTTTTATTATACCCTCCATGACTTTGAACAAAATTGGTGTCATCGATATCGACCTGATACTGCTAAGAGAGGTAGGATCCCGGTTTTTTTTAATGAATGGGACCATGGTGATTGGATATAGGTTAGGAATTACTCTCCTTTCAATGGTGAGGTAGTTTAACATGTTTAGTATAATCCTCGCAGTAAAAAAATTTAAGTGAGTGAACACAAACTTTGGGATAGCATGAATCCCAGGATGAACACTGTCAGGGAGACCCTGCAACCTACTGGTGATGACCTGGAGTGTAATATCATGATCTGCCTCTCTGGTTGTGCCCACCCACTCCAAGGCAGGGTTTGTGTGGTGACCTAATAGAAGGTTTTTAAAGTGGTTCTCTATGTGTAAAATCATATTTGCATCAGTAAGGCTGCCACCACTGATGAACAATGAAGTAGGAACTTCTTGTTTCTTTCTGGCCCCCAGAGCCCACCTGAGATAGCCCCGGGTCCAGCAATGTTGAGCTGGCAGGTAATTCTTTGCATTTTTTGTAGCTATTATCTCTGCTACTGCTGACTGTTTTGATCTGTATGAAGCTTTAAGATCAAGTAAGTAGTCAATATTGTGATCCTGACCATCAGAGTTTTTAAATTTTCCAATTAGGGCTGTCCAATTCATGCATCAGTGTGTTTGGTCCCTTAAGCTTGAAGGTGTATTGAGTAATCAGTGACTGAATAATGCCTATAAATGTAGTCCAGGCCTCGACCGGGTGTAGGTATATGGGGTTCACCTTGTGAAAAAGAATGTAGGCCTCTGAGAAAAATGCCTCAGTGGTGTTGGTTTTAGTGAACATTCTGAGACTCCGGTTGACTTTAATTTGTTGAAAGTTGTTCAGCTCTAGGGATGTCATAATCACAAAATGATCCAAAAAGGCTGTCGGTTGCAGTCTAGCCTCTATCCCATAGTGCAATTCGGCCAAGTAGAACATTAGATCAATGAGTGTGCGACTGTTTTTTGTATAAAATGAAAATGCATCAGGTGGAAAGAATCCCCTCCCATTGAGAAATACTTTGTTGAGTAGGGGTAAATATTTCTTTGTGAAGGACTCATAGTAAATGTTAAAGTCACCGAGCAGAATGGTAGGTGCATTGTTAATATTAGTAATTAGGTTAATTGTGTGGACTATTTTCAGCAGTGTTGCATGAACATTGGGGCTGTATACATAAATCACATTGAAAGTATTCAAGGAGAGGGTAAACTCCATGGCAATTAGGTTCTGATCTAGATAAATTATTCTGAAAGAGGTTGGAGCAAGAAGATTATTTATTATTACCCCAACTCTTCCCCTAGCAGCATGACCTGTAGATAAATGGGTGAATCCTATTTTACTAAGTTCTGATTTTATGAAGTAGTTAGAGTTTAGGTGATATTTCGTTTCCCCTCTGAACAACATATGTGTTGAGTTTTGCTTAAAGAAATGCCTGATGGCATTAATAATACCGAGGGAATTAATACCTCGGACATTGACAGCAGAGATTAAACATTTATTGTTATCCATTGCAAGATGGCCCATTAGATTCCACCACAGGCGGTTTCAATGAAGTATTAGCAGACTCTTTTTTTTATTAATTTCCTTGTGGATGTTTGAAAGGATGTTTAAATGTGAAGTGGGGAGATCCACAGGCAAACCATTGGTAGGATAACTAGTTACCAAATCAGATGGAAGATTAATCTTGCATTTCTTTTCTGTGGCTCCTTTATGCTTATTGTTAGTTGCATTTGATATTGTAGGTTTAGACTTTTGCCTGTGGGAATGCCATCTCTTCTTCTCCTGATCTAGGACTAGATACAACCCATGGGTTTCTTTTATGACTGGTGTTAGGAGTGATGAATGTCTCCATCTCATCTGCAGACCAGGAAGCGGCAGAATCTACTGGTGTTTGGTAAGGAGTGATATTTTCATTAGTCACAGCTATCAGTGTGTCACTAGGACTTGGTGAGATGTTATATTTACCTTGGGTGGAGTTAGGTTTCAGTATTTCCATCTTTTTTTTGGTTTGGTTTGATCTTGGTCTATATTGTTTTCACCAGCCCTATTACCAGATGCTGTGACTGAGCTGAAACCTAGGCATTCATGCAAATTTCTAGGTTCATTATTGTGGGAATCTTTTGGTTTTGATTCCAACAGCCTTTGATTATTGTTTTTTTTTTGTGACTATTGTTATGTGATGTGTTATGTTTGTAATCCTGATTACTGTTAATTAAGGAGGGCTGATTCCTTTCATGTATTAGGATACTTTTTTTATTTGTATGCTTTAAGTTGAATTCATCCTGCTGTTCTATACTGTTGTGTTGTGCACTCAGTTGTTGTGAAGCATGTTGCACCTCCGGAACTGAATGAGAAGTCTGTTGTTGCCTACATCTGTGAGTGTGATCTTTTTTTTGACCACAAGATGTACATATACAATTCAAACACTCCTTAATCAGGTGTGTTCTTTGTCCATAGTAGAAGCACTGTGGCCTAACCCCTGAAAAAGATAATATCATGGGACAGCCTCTAGCTGACAACACTGTTGGAATATCTGTTGGCACTATTCCCTTTTTTAGGAGCAGTATAAATGTTGCTTTGTTCGAGAGAATGTTGTTAAATGTTTTGTCAATTGGAAGGTAGGTGAAGCTAGTCACCTTGCCAAAGGGTTCCAATATCTCTTGTAAATAAGATTCATCTATTCCTGTAATGCAATCTTTTATTGACCCATTTAGAGTGGATGATCTGTTTACATCTACAGTTACTATGATCTTATCATCCAATACTTTAAATTTGCTTTTAAAGTTATTTCTGCCAGCCCAGGTCTTGAATTTGACTGCTATATAGCGGTCATGCGGATGGGTAGAGATCCTATGTATTTCGTTTGCAATATTTGCTCTCCTAAATGTATCACACTTCCTATGTCATATGCTAGTGCAGCTTGGGCTGGAATAACACAAGCTGGGTCAATTAACCACTCCAGCAATGGCCAACCCTTTCTTTCTGCAGGTCACAATACTGATCACCAAGCCAGCAATACAAATCAAAAAACTGTGGGAATGGACATTCTTGAGTTGATAGAACAGCAATCACACTATGAAGATGATCTGGTTCAAGTGGATCCAATTGAAAGTAACATTACACTAAATCAACTTTCAGTGGAGCAAATGGATACTATTGTCTCAAATTTTAACCTGACTATTCCAAACATACTTCTGAAATCGCTGGCTAACTATAGCAATGATAAGAGTATTATACTAGCGGTAACAGACCTAAAGTGTGCTCTGTTTAAATTTCCAATGAATGCCTTATTTGAGTTAATTAGGAGAACAAATAATTGTTTCTAAAAATAAAAGGATCAACCATTTTTAGTGTTTTATATATATAAAATCATTTCTTCTGACATAACACCAATTCCCATCATGGTATAAGCTACTGATCCAACCAACCAGCTATTTTACTGACACCAAAGCTTCTCTCAACTTTCCACAAATGGAAGGACAGTACTAATTTGGGACACTCATTTAATGTATGTATTTCTAAAACCAAAAGTCTGCAGCATAAATGTTTCCTAGTAAAATGTGAGAATTTTATTTATATCCAGTGATCTAGTGATTAAATAATTGTAGTTTTATAAACATATATGTTAAGTATATACTGTACTCGTTACTGTGCGATTTAAATTAAGTAACTCCATAACTAATAAGCATTTTTAATATAATGTTTTGTGCCTTTCATTAATTTCCTTATGTGGATGAGTTATTAGTTTATTTTCCCATTAGTAATTAACAATAGTGACTAACATGATCTAGGTTAAGTTTATTGTTGTCACCTTAGATTTATTTATTTTCTAAATTCTGCATTATTTTAATTAACTTTATACTGATATAAGGCTAAAACCTCAGTACATGCGCCTTGAGTGCTTAATTTTAGCAAGAGAGACCTCTACAAATCATAATGCAAGATTCGACTTTATATAGATAAGAGGGACCCCTCTTATCTCTCAATCTATTTTCTTAATTATATAGGCAAATCTAAAGCATTTTGATTTGGGAGCATGAAGCTAATAAATTCTTCACTGATTAAGTCCATTATTTCTGTTAAACATTAACATTCATAAAATCTTTCAATTTACAATGAGTCAATATTCAGATATTAAATTTAGAAATATTTTGAATCAATTTAAAGTTGTAAATGTTAATTCTTATTAAGCGCGATGTCAGCACGTAATACTTATATAAGGCTAAAACCTCAGTACATGCGCCTTGAGTGCTTAATTAACTTTTAAAATGTTTTTTTTTTTAAATATTAGTCGAATATTTGAAATAAGTATTCATTTATAAACCATTATTTATAAATTTTCTGTAAATTTAGATAACAGTTTAGTGCTTTAATTAGTTTGTGCAATAGACTTGAATTTGATGAAAGTATCTGATGTATTATTTTGTTAATAGAGTAAATAAAAGTTGTGATAGTGTGCAATTTATAGCTGTCCATAATAAGAATTTCCAGATTTTATTGTAGCCTGCTTTCTTTTGTCCTTGACAGCAATGTCAGTCACTGTCCAAGGTTTATATCTTGGTTTTAATGTATGATTTTTGGATTAGCGGTCTGTCTTTATCTTGTCTTTGAGTCATCCATTTCAAAACCACTATTCAAACTTTCTATTAGCAAAATCTCCAACAAGCTCCACTCTTATTGCAGAGGTTGTCATATGAATAGCACTTAGTATATTATTTTATTATTATTTGTTTCTTATATTCTTATTATTTTGGACAATGTGGCACATACGTGGGTAAGTTAAAGTATAAGTTTAGAAATAATAGAGGATATAAAATGTTATTAAAACAGGCAAAACTCTTTATACAGCAGTGCCACTCAGTACAAGCCAGAGTAATCAATGGATACCAGAAAGCTTGTGCATAAAATCCCTATCTAGTATCTAATCATCTAATATCCCCAGATTAGTTTCTAGCTTGTGGCTTTCATCAGTGAGGAGCCTTGGATCTGAGAGCACTGCACCTAGATCTTAGGATCTAATGCAACCCTCTAGCAGCTACTTTTTATCTAAAACAAAATGTTTGGATACTTAGATATTCTAATTGCTAAAGTGGTTGCATCTTGCTTTTTAAAGACAGAATTAAAAAGGTAAGTGAGATTCCATAATTGAATAAGAGACAATAATAGACTGTTTAGATCCTTTAGTTTTTTCAATTTTTATTTTTATTTTGATTATTTAAATTTGCCTGATATTTGTTTTGCTATTATTTGTCTATCAATTGTTTATGAGTCAGTAGTTTTATACTCTGAGCTAGTAACAGAAGCAATTATTATATTAAATTATGTGTGGATTATCATGTATTCAGTAATTTAAATTTGCCTGATATTTGTTTTGCTATTATTTGTCTATCAATTGTTTATGAGTCAGTAGTTTTATACTCTAAGTTGAGCTAGTAACAGAAGCAATTATTATATTAAATTATGTGTGGATTATCATGTATTCAGTAACACAAATAAATTTTCCAAACTGGTACGCTGTTTTCGTGGTGCCCTCAAGTGAAGGGTGTATGTTCGGTACAACATATTAGTTATACATTTTTGTGTATAAATATATAATTGATTAAAGAAGACATTTAAATACATAGAAATACATAATTTTCATTTCTAATTTATCAAGATTTTTTTGTAAACTACTTTTTGTGGCCAATTCTAAAAGTAGTCAATGAAATTTGATTAAACTTATTATTTGTTTGTATATAAATAAAATTTTTATATTTAAAGAAATAGAAACAAAAAACTATTTATATATATATGTATCATACATCAACAAATCAATCTTTAAAAATGATAAAAATTCTCAAATTTCATAGTCACTTTAAACGTTTATATATTGCTTGTGCATTGATAAATAATTAGAACATTACATTAATTTCTATATGCAAATCTTTATATAATGAAAAAAATGTAAACTATTGTGATTATCTAAATTAAAATCAAAAAACTAATTTTTGAATTTTAATCTTAATTTATATAATTATTAGTAATATTGAAGTACAAGTATAATGTATATACTTAACCTAGATGTAATTAAAAGGGGTTTGAAGACAGTCTTTCAATTCCATACATTCATCCACTCTATCCAATATAACCAATACAAAATGACCACATACACATGAAGAAGATAAATGATCTCCAATATACGTATTTCATGATGAATAAGTGCTCATCAGTTGGTCTAGATCATCATCTCCCACACACACACATATATATATATATAATAGAAGAGCAATACAGAGACTTCAGACCACTCAAAGGAGTATGGAGAGATGTATGTTGGGAGTAACAAGAAGAGATCGAAAACGCAATGTATGGGTAAGACAACAAATAGGTGTTACTGACCTTATTGAAAAAATTAAAAGATTGAAATGGAGTTGGGCTGGACATATTGCTAGAAGAGATGATAATAGATGGACAATTGAAATTTTAAACTGGATTCCAAGAGATTGTAAAAGACCCAGAAAAAGACCACATGTGAGATGAATGGATGAAATAAGAAAATGTGCAGGGATGTTGTGGAGAAGAGAAGCTAAAGATCAGAGAAGATGGATTAAACTTGGAAAGATCTTCACCCTGCAGTGGATTGATAATGGTTGATGATGATGATGATATATATAATCAGTACTTGGTTTATATTAAAGAAGCAAATCTACACACTTTAATGGACAGCTTCAATCTCCAACTTTTCAGCCATCCATATCACTAAAAATATGATGATGGAATGCTATATAAAAAATATAACAGACTGATATTTTTCACTATATAAAATATATTCTACCAGAGTATGTAGATAATTATCACTTATTAAGATAATAAATCTTTAGTACTTATAAAACAATATTTGTTAACTTTGCTGAGTTAGACTTTTGAGACAGCATGGACAAAGATACACTGTATCGAAAGCCTGTCTCAGCAAACAAACAAATATTGTTTTGTATCAACGGTTTATTATGGTAATGATAGCATATAAAAGCGATTTACCTGCTGACGAAGAAGCTGCAAAAACCAAAACAATTAAATGGGCCGAGCACTTCAAGGTTTTCCCTCATATTCATGGCCAACATAAGTTATAAATCATTTATGTAATGTTGCTCACTAATAAAATATGGAAATGCAAATGCAAATTAATTTGTCCATTTTTTTGAGATAGAAAAACACTTGTCGCTTCTATTGATGGCATTGTTATCACTGATAACAAAATACGCCTCCTTGATTTTTCTTTTGCAGTCATAATTGTCTACATACTCTGGTAGAATATATTGTTTTTCATATTATCTACAATATATACATATAATATAGTTTGGGAAAATTTAATATAGTTGATATATATATATATTGTAAGCATAGAAGAATCTGGTTAAAAAATATATTTCATTAGGAAATAGTAGTTTCAAATTTAAAAGTTTTGCTTTTTATTGTATATATTGCTTTAGTGAACTAGTAAATAAAAGAAGATCAAAATTCTAAAAGTATGTTTAATTAAATTTTATTTGTGAGTGCAAATATATAAATAAATTTTATGTGTGAATGCACAAATATATAAACATACAAACTGAAACAAACATCCATACACACATTTACGTTTCAGATATATATATATTAATACAAGCTTCTTAAAATAGGATTGAAGATATGTATTTGAATTTTACTTTTAATGATTTTAAGAAATAAATATTTGAAAGAAATAAAAAAATGATATGTTTAAAATATTAATTAAATATTTAGCTGAATTTTGAACAAAATAACTTGTTTAAAAAATTACAAATTCAAAGTCAGGTTGTTTAAAATTATTGATAAAAACATTGACATTATTGTATCCATATTTAAAAAACTTACATATCTATATATTTATATGATTATTGGCAATAAAGTCACTAAAATTGTTTAAAATTTTTCATTTAGTTTTTTTTATTTAAAGTCTAAATATTTTCTAAAAATTATTCTAATTGTAACATAGTATTTTAAAAGCCACATAATCTCACAAAAAATATACAAAAAATGATTTCTCTGGAAGGATGTATATATGTTTAAATTCCAAAATTCTGAACTATGTAAAAGGTTTAATATGAACAATTTAGAGGCTAATCCCCATGGGTTCTCTTTGTGCTAACTATTGCTCTGTTATCATATTTGATGCCCAACCACCATATTACTAACACAATAAAATCACCTATAAAATGGGTGGAAAAAAACTCATCATAAAACATCTTGGAGTTTAGTATTGTAAATGTTTTGTTTTTTTTAAACCATTATTACATGAACACCATTTCATATACTTACATAAGTTATTAAAACAGTAGCAATCCTCTCTATACAGTAGTGCCATCTAGTTTAAGCCATAGTATAATCAATTGTTAGAAACTTTTTGTGTAAAAATACCTATCTAATGCCTATCTGTCGATCATTTCTCAGGATAGTTTCTGACTTGTGATATTCATCACTGAGGAATTTTGGATCTAAGAGCACTACATTAATGAAAGTCACAAACTGGAAACTACTCTGGGGATATTTAATGAGTAAGCCCTAGATAAGGATTTTGATGCACAAACCTTCTAGCATACTACTGTATGAAGAGAGTTATTATTATTTTTAAAATGTTTCTTATTTATTTATTCTGTATTTTTATTTTACTATTATTTTATCACAAAATTAAACTTAAACTTGAATTCAAATAATACTTCCTTAAAATTTAACAAAAGATCAATGTATCAATGGAAAATAATAGTTTAAATTACACACCACCCACCTCTCTCCACTCTATCTAATAACACCGATACACCTAAACACATATATGCTGAAAAAATAAATAATCACCAATATACGTATTTCATGCTAAACCAGCAATCATCAGTTGGTCCAGACTATCATCTTTACCCACATATATAGTATAAGTGCTGTTATATATTAAGATAGACTATCCTCATAGTTTAATGGACAGGCTTCAATCCACTCCACACTCCAACTCTTCAACCGTCCATCCAATTGAAAATCTGATGATGGAATGATAACAAGCCTGTGTTTCAGTTATTAGTTTAAATTATTAAATTTTGTAAATTTCTTTTAAGAACTTTTATAATTTAATAAGTGGTTGTTAAGATGCCTCCCCCCCCCTAAATTTCATAAATCTCTGTCTTATAAACTGTCCTCAGATTCTCTTTGTTAACATTAAAGAAACAAACAAGTGAACTAAAAATTAGTTTCAAAAAGAACTTTATTGAGCGTAATAATTGTACAAACAGAATTAAAAAAACAGAAATAGCAGTACATATATCATCATGACAACTTGACAATTTCATGAAGAATTGTGAGGAAAAAACAAACAAATATATAAACAAATTTCTACAGAAAAAAAATTATACCTTTACTCTTAGAAATATTAATAACAAAGAGACCAAAAAATATATATTATTGTCCAACACTAAAGAATTTCAAGTGTCCATTCTTCAACTCTCATTTTATGTAATCAACTTTTTATTAGATTTCTTTGTCCAATTTTTGTTCTCCTTTCTTATAGGCTTGAGTGTAGTTGCATTAGTGACATGTGGATGTGTACATTTGTTGATGTAATTTTCTCATCCCTTAGCCTTATTATTTCTATTTTGTTCCAAAAGATATTTGGATGCCTTCTTGTGTTTGTATTATATGTAAATGTGCATCTGGTACACCATAGTGGGAATAGTGTAAATGTACTTACTGGCTCTAATGTGTGCAAAGTTACATTTTGCTATTTTTGAATAAATTGGGAATTCCAGCCCAAATACTATCTAATGCAGGACAAGAAAAAAATATATGTGACTGAATTTTTATTTCTCTTTTGTAAAGCCTGCACACATCATCAATGTTAGTGCAGTTCCTTTTATAATGAAAGAAATTTAAAGCCATTAATGATTCCATGTTTTGTTTAAGTAGGAAGTCATAGTATTTTGGTTCTAGTGACCAGTATTTAAATTTTTTTGTTAACTGTTTGTTGTTTATATTTAAAAAAGCGTATTATTGTCATTTGAAGATGGAATACCTATACTTAGTTTTCGATGCCCGGATCACTGAATTTGTGATATTTAGCAACGTGACATGAAGAATGTTTAAAAAACCAGTAATTGGTGGTTTGTCTTTTGGTGTGATTTTATGGATTACTTCAAGATATGGAAATAGCCTTATGCATGATGTAATTAAATTGATGATTTTCTGAATTTGAAATATTTTTATTGCTTGTAATCCTAATCCATTTTGCATTAGGAGATTTTGGATTCATTTAATTGATATTGTAGACACCTTTCACCCCCACAATAGTTTTCTACATAACCTCTCAATTTTTAATATGAAGGGTTTGCTATATATAATTATTGGAAACTCTGGTCATCATTAAAAAGTTAAAAAGTGCCACTTTTTTATAGAGTGACATGTAAGATTTTGAGAGAGAGTTCATTATTATTTCAGTTTTTTTTATATTTGTTCTCTTTGGATTTATATGCACATCTCCATGTTGCTTAAAGAAAGTGGTAAACCTAAAAAAGAGCTCTGTGTCCCTTTGAAATAATCTTCATGATAGCATACTATATATATTGACTGTGCCCTTGATTTATTCATATTGAATTCAAGCTTATATTTTTTTGTATAATTTTGGAGAATTTTTATTAATTTTGGAATTTGTTTTTTCGATGTTAGAATCATAAATATATCATCCATATATGCTACTGATGAAATATTTGTTTCTAATTCTGATATGAATATTCCTACTAAATTGTTTTCTATTGTTTTGATCAATGGATTGATGTATAATCATAGTAGGGCACTTAATGGTGATCCTTGTATATTTTAACAAAATGAATGAAAAGATGAATATTTTCCATTGAGGCTAATGAATATTTCTCTGATCAGAAGTAGATTTGTAATATTGGTGAAGTTGGTATTGATGTTTTTATTAGTTCATTGAATAGTAGATCAATTGGTACTGTATCAAATGTAGATTTTATGTCTAGCTTCACTACAACTGGATCATATTTCTTATTAGTTCTGACTGAATCTATTGCTGTTTTAAACAGAAATGCTGCTTGACCTGTTGAAGAGCCCTTTTTGGCAAACTGCAATCTTGAGAGTTGTGACAATATATAGGGTTGAATTTTTTGCTTGATCACTGACTCTAATACCTTAATGCCAAGTGGACTCGTTGATTTTGCAATATTCTACTTTGTTTTAATAGCAATAAAAATTATCAGGTTTTTTATATTACTAAAATAATTATAGACATCAAGCTAATTATTTTCTTTTTATATTAAAAAAACCCCATTATTTATAATAAAAAAATGTTTAAAATGCATTAATAAATTTATATAGAATTTTTTATCCAACATGCAGTACTTGTTACTGCTCTAGAAAAATGATTCAAACTCATCAACCATTCATCTGCTCATAACTTCTATTGATCTGCTTTTTCTCAATTTCTCCTAATCATCACTATGAAATTTATTATATAAACTTTTTTCTTTTACTAATTTTGCAATAATATTAAATAAATATATATGTAAACTAATTAGTAAATAGGAAATCTATTATATAAATAAAACTAAATTCATTGCCAAGATGCATACCTCCTTTGATTAATAATAGCTTGGATAGGTTTGATATTATTTTATTTTAGTCAGCAGAATGGCTGCTGCAAATCATTACACCTTGGCTGTGGATTTAATTTCATTTATATAATGGAGTTTTCAGTTACTAATTAATTTACATCTATATTAACTCATTAAAAATATTAAATTTAAATATATATGTATGCCTATATTTTTTCTTCTCTTTCTTTAAAATGAATAAATATACCAGAAAGAATACCCAAGAAAGTAAATAAAATGGATATCATGTCTGAGTTTACATGCATTGCTTTAATGTGTATATTTTTTCTTATTATGTATAACAAAATATTAGTCACAAATAACTGGAAAAAATAAAAACAATAAAATCATCTGCATTTGAAGAAATGGTGGGAATATAGTTATGTCACCATTGTGTCTTTTACTGTATAACAAAATAAAATACTAAAATACAGCACCTAACCAATTAGCATAAATTAGAATACTCCCCCTCATTACTATCAACTGCATTTAGCTATGAATATGAAGCCATGGAGCTTTCAAAGCACTAAGCGTAAATAAATATTGATAGACATAGCTTCTCTAACAAGCGTAAGTAAAAGTGCATAATTTTTGGTATTGTATAAAATATAATAAAATTTTATATGGATTTTTAAGTTAATATCATGCATTTTATGGAGTAGAAATTCGTACAGAATGTTTTAACTAATCCTTATGGTATTGTAGTTGAATATGGATTTGTGGGCAAAGAAATGCTTTAAAAATTAATCTTGTTTCTGCTGATCTATTCATTACTATTCAATGCTGAAGAAATATTTGACATTTACTTGCCACAAAAGGAAAATTAGTCATCTAAAGTGATTATCCCACGAAAATGTACTTCTATAAATCAATCTGGGAATCTACCTATTTTAAATGCTCAGAAGAAAATTGCAATGGAAAGTCTTATACAAAAAATGCCACAGAATGAACCAAAAGAAGCTAAAATATTATATTGCCAGTAAACATTAATATTTATTGATAAATAGTCATATTCCTACAGATACAAAATATATATGTGAGCTCACAAAGACATTAAGGTAATCAATTAGACATTCTATAGCTATCTTCAAAGAGTTATTGTTAAGTTACAAAGATTTTTTTCTCTTTCACATATGATCACTATATAATTTTTTTAATTTTAAATACATTTTTTATTATCATTATGTAATTCTATTCTTTAATTAAAGTGATTGTTGTTATTAACCATTTTGTTGTGTGCCATTTCTCATATGGACCCAAGCTGATTATTTATTTGCCAATTTAATAGCAATATTAGATGGAGGGGAATAGCGGTCAGGAAATATAATTGAATGTGTATGGAAATTTGTTTTTATATACATTCAATTTGGTTACCCATTAGTTTTCTTTAAATTCTCCTAGACTAAAATTAATTTGTAAGGATTGTATTTTTTTATTTTATTGTTAACTTGATTATTACCAATTGCAAAAGGGCAGTTATCATAACAATATATATATATATTACAATAACTTAATTTTTTTAGAAGTATTCTAAGATTACTGATTTAGGGTGCGCTCTCTACCATTTTTAATTCTAGTGATCACTCAAAACCCCTGTTGACACATTCAAGCAATAAATGACATGAAATAATCCACATGTGGTCACTACGTGACCATTCATTAAATAATCACAATTTACATCAATAATTAGAAAATTAAACTGCAAATTTCATACAATTATGCTTGGTCAAATCACATGATGAAAATATGCAAAATATAAAAAATGGGAGGAATGAATAAATTTCAAAATACTAAAAGCTTATAATTTCTAAAATACAAATTTAAAATAAAGAGAAAAAGTAAATGATAAAAATAATGACCATATATATTACTTAGAAAAAAGAAAAAGACATAAATAAGTAAATAAACCATGTACTTGCAACTTCTGTATTTTTTGGATACTTTGTATTGTCAAAAGCATCCTCCCCCCTTCCTGTATACTTTGGTGTAAAGGGCCACCATTATCTGAATTTTATTACTATATATGCCCATAACCACATGTTGAATAAACATAAAATTGATCAAACCAAGCTTATAATTTTGAAATACTAACAACTTAATAACTTCTAAAATATAAATTTTATTACAATATAGGACCATAACTACATGTTGAAATAATGTAAATGTTGAATAAATGTAAAAACAACTGCCAAAGCATATTAATTCTACAATTAATAATAAATCACATTTTATCTTAACATAGCTGGAAGAATATTAGTCGAAAGTAAAGAATGTTAATTTTGCAATTAATAAAAAAATAATAAATCAGATTTTTTCTTACCAAAGTGAGTACTGTTATGTGCTTCATTTCTCACCTGTCATTACAACAAAAAAGATGGAGATGAGAAAAAGTAAGCATTGTTCACACATATCAATTTCAAGAGCCCACAGAGACCTCATGTGATCAAGAATAGATCCAATATTCACACGAGATCAAATGTGAACAATACTATTTTTTCTTCATTTTTTTTCTAAAAACATGTAACAAAGGAAGCCTGCAACATCACAGTTTCTTTCTGGTAAGAAAAAATCTGATTAATTGTAAAATTATTATGCTTTATTTCAGTCAATTTCTCTTTCAGCAGCTATATTTTAGAAGTTATAAGCCTTTGGTATTTCAAAATTATAAGCTTGGTTTGATTAATTTTATATTTATTCAACATGTGGTTATAGACATATATTGTAATAAAATTTGTAATTTAGAAGTTATAAACTTGGTTTGACCAATTTTACATTATTTCAACATGTGGTTATGGGCATATATTGTAATAAAATTTATATTTTAGAAATTATAAGCTTTTAGTATTTCAAAATTATTAGTCTGTTTTATTCAATTTTATGTTTATTCAACATGTGATTATAGGCATATATTGTAATAAAATATCATATTTTAGAAGTTATAAGCTTTTATCATTTCAACATTATAAGTTTGTTTGATCACACCATTATGGAGTGCACTTTCTGCCATTTTGAATTCTAAGGACTGCCCAAAACTATTGCTGAAACACATCGAAGTGACCCCATGTAGATTATTCAGTTATTTATTGCTTGGATGTGTCAGTCATAGTTTTGGGTGGCCAAACCATTGCTGATACATCCAAGGGACCCCATGTGGATTATTTGGTCATTTATCGCTTGGATGTGTTAACCATAATAGCAGAGAGTGTACCCTAAATTAGGATCATTTATTCTAAATAGATGTTATCTAAAGTATCTTTTCTCAAGATATTTTATTATTATTATCAACCTATTTCAGGCTATTTAGAAATGAAATGTGTTAGATAATGCATTAGTGAATTATAGTTTCTAATAATGGAAGAGCTAAAATTAATAGTTGTCATGAATTTTTATCTTAAGCTTATTCTTATTTGATAATTATACTTGATAAAAATAAATTTATATTTATTAATCGTTTGGATGTGTCAGTCATAGTTTTGGGTGGCCAAATCATTGCTGATACATCCAAGTGACCCCATGTGGATTATTCCACACATTTAAATTTTGTTTTTGGTAAAATTACCATTTTATTTTATTGTGCTTACATTTTTCTCAGAAAAATGCAAACTCTAAAGAATATTATATGGTCATGGTAGATCGACATTTGAGATGCATCCCATTTATTATTTAAAGCATTTTTTAAAAATATAAAATAAAATAATATTTTTAAAAGCATTCATGTATTAAAATGCTTTCCTATATTTAAAATGCTGTATCTTTAAACTTCTAAAATTTATTTACTGTTTAGATTTATTATATTGTGTCATATGCTTTTGATGTTTTTTTTAAAGTGTCATAGCATCGGCCGGGACGCGAACCCGCAACCCGGGCAACTGCTGCAAGTGCAAGGCAGTCGCTCTGACCTCTCGACCACCAATGCAAGACAATCAATTAAAATCGCAAATACTGTTTGAGAAAGACTTTTTCTTTACTATTATTAGTATCCGTAAGATCCAGTATAGACGATGAAATATTGTTAAATATTTGATATTACCGATATTACATACCTATTCTAATTAAAAAATTTATAGTTCTCTCACCAACACATGTGTGTTTTGCAGTCACACATACATGCACGTTTATTTACACACATACTTTATTTGAATAAAATAAGCGTTAAAATTATTAGAACAATATCTGTTTTTTTTTTTTTTTTAAGTGTCATAGCATCGGCCGGGACGCGAACCTGCAACCCGGGCAACTGCCTGCAAGTGCAAAGCAGTCGCGCTGACCTCTCGACCACCAATACAAGACAACAATATCTGTTTTTCAACTGAAAAATATAGATTTCGAAATAGAAATTAAAATATTTTTTTTTTAAAAAAGATATGATAAATATTTAAAGGATATTTTTCCCACTTTCATATTTTCTCAAGATCTCAGTCTTGACTTTATTTTTATTTAGTCAAGATAACAAATGCAAATTGAACTGAAGAAAGTTTTGTAGAAATTGAAGTGAATCCAATTCATTAAACCGATAAATCTTGTTAATATATTCTGCTCATATTTGATACTGTACTTACTACGAAAATTGTTCTTTTATATATAGTTAATAAAATAGATAATTTGTATTTAAAGTCTCACTACTTTTTTTGCGTGTATACTTACTGAATTAGTTTTTTTTATATGAGTCTCACAAATTGTCTTTATTGCTTACTAGTAATGATGATGAAAAAAGTGAATGGTAATGTTTTTTTTTTTTTTGTTTTGATTTAATCTCTCTCTGAGCTTCATATTTTATTTATTTTTATGAATAGTATATACATAAAACTGCATTGATAATTAGATAAATTGGAAGCATCTCTAAATAAAATGTAATTACATTTTAACACATTGTATGCAAAGCTAGTTTCAAAAATTCCCTTCAGAATAAAACAATTACTTAAATACTTTTAACTTGATATTTTATTAATAAGTAAAAGTTACTTTTATATATTTACAAGCTAGGTATAAAAGTTTGTAATTTTTTTTTTTTAGTAATTTTCTTAATAGTAATTTATGAACGAGAATATCTGCTGAGATGTGATAAAATTACCGTCACATCTAAATTGAGTGTGACGACGCTTTTCTTTACACTTATTTTTTTTCCTGTACAGTATATATACAAATATATAAATAATCATCATTCCTGGATCATATAATATAGTAAATTTATCTCGCCAAAAATTAAGAAGTTAATTGCCTCACTAAAAGTCACATTCTAAATGTATTTGTTCCAAACGAAATTCTAGATTTTTATTCAACAAACTTTAATTTTGTGATACAAAATAGATGCCCAAGAAACAAATTCTTCGTTATTATTTTTATTTTTAATTATAAATTTATTAAACGCACATTGATTACGTAAGTAATATTTACTGAGGCTATAACCTCGATAATATGCGTGTAAAATGCGATAGTAGGGACCTCTACAGGTGTTTTAACCACAAGCTTACCGTAAGCTTGTGGTTAAAACACCTGTAGAGGTCCCTACTATCGCATTTTACACACATATTATCGAGGTTATAGCCTCAGTAAATATTATTTTTATTTTTATAATTTATGGAATGGAATTGAAAATATGTTTTACTAATTTAAAAACGTGTAGATAATTAAATACAAACTTATTATTATTAAAACAAAAATGAAATTTATGAAAAGTGGACAATAACGTTTTGATTTTATATTAAATAATCATATGGATACAAAATAAATTGGATAGGCAATAACTAAACTATTATTTTTGTTATTAATTATATTCTTTTGTTGTAATAAATTGTAGCCATATAATAGATAAATGTTGATAAACACATTATGTGAAGGAAACTAGAATTATATGGAAAGATAATTAAATTTTGAGTTATTATTGTTTTATTAATAAAGGATATTTTATTAGCATAATAATGAAGAGTGATAGAGTTATCCAATTATCTAAAAAGCCAGAAGTTGCTACTAAGTGTGTAAAGTTAATTATGACTGATGAAGTAGAGATAATAAGGGTATTTCAAATAATGAGGCACCAAAACCATGTCTTCCAAAATTCATGGAAAACTTTTTAAAAGATATGAGGCTGATGAAGAAAAGGAGATGCTCAATTTAAGACCTTGCAAAAACAGATATATAGGTGAATAAAAAATATGAAGCTTCTAAGAAAAACATAGAAATAAAAAATAACTTCTCAAAATGAAAATGTAGTCTCTCTAAGAGAATATAGAGATTTTCAAAATCAATGTAAAGCTGAGTTTAAAATTCTCTATAATTAAAAAATAGTGATGCATGTCTTCAAAGAAAATAGAGGGAAAGGCTAATAATTTAAAATGAAAATTCTTAAACAGTTTTAATAATTTTGAAGGTGTAATCTTAAATAAATGTAGTGTCTTTCCAGAGTACAAGTTCTAGAATAAGAAAATATGATGAATATCAATAAACCTATAAATATTAAAATAAATGAAGAAAAGAATAAAGTAAATCTTGTTTCAATCTCATATTAAAACAAATTCTAATGCAAAAAACAAATGAGAATCACGGAGTGAAGCTTTAAAAATAAATGAAAATGAAAGAAACTTATAAATAAAAATATTTTAAAGTCAATTTAAAAAATAAACTCATATTGAAAAAATCCAAGATAATTAATATTATTAATGAACAAGTAATCAAAAGATGAGAATTAGATATACCTAAAAAATATGAATTTATTTGCATTAAAAAAAAGACTAAAAAAAACACCTTTGACTCTATTGCCAGAAACAATATATATATATATATTACTTACAAAAATTGAAAAGAAAAATAAATTACTATAGTAAAAAAATAGAGAATTATACTTCTATCTTATAGAAAAAAATAAAAAACTCCTGCAACAACAGAATTATTTACTTTCCATAATTGAAAAGGATTCTTATCTATTGATGGTGATGAAAATTGATGGGACAAAAAAATGTCTAAATAAAGATCAAATTAAACACATTTACAATGTTTTAAAAGGGAAAATAATTAATTATTTACATTAATATTAGATAATGTTCTGATCAAGAGAAAGTTGTTACTCAAAATGTTGCTTTCACTGCTAGTTTTACATTTTAAAGTATGGTGTGACATCATGCAAAAATGCTGGCATGACTAATCAATGTCAGGTGTACAACTGTTTAGTTTTGATTGTTGCCTGTTGGATTTTTAGAGTAGTTTTTATACCATAAAATTATTAAAATTTTGGAATTATCTGCCAGTGAGGGTGATACAGTCCACTACTTTCAAAAGTATGGCATTCTGCCCTCATAAAAAGTATTCAAAAATTGATATAATATTCTTTATATATACATTTCAAACAAGAAATGCTGTTATTATGTTCAATGTTGTGTAAAGAAAGTAGCTACTCAGAAAGAAAGTAGGTTCAAGTGTCCAGAATTACATTTGTGATCATGCTAAGATTTATTTAAAGCTGACTGAGACAATTAACATCCATTGGAGGGGGGGTAGTAGAATGGATGATTATGGCAAACAAGACTATCATAGTATAGAATAATTATTTGTGAGATATTTGTGTGTAACATGTTATACCAGGAAAAACACAAGATCAGAAAGCCTAACAAATTGGTCAAAATTGACAAGAGCCTTTCAGTAAGTGAAAAAAAAAACAGGTGAAGTGAATACTTTCTGAGCATGGGATATTTGGGGAATTCTGCAGGAAAACCAATGAGTGTTTCATCATGAGAATTCCTGACAGAATGGTGCCAATTCTGATGGAAGCAATCAAAAAAATATCAAAGAGAGATTTACAGTTTATTATGGCTGCAAGCTGCCCGATACAAACATTTTCATGTAAACCATATTTACAACTTTGAAGATCCAGAAACGAGTGACCATACCCAGAATATTAAAAGACTTTGGGATGAAGACAAATGGCATAATAAAAAATGAGGAACCATGCACCAGCACCTAGGTTCATATTTAATGGAATTAATGTGGTGGAGACTACACAAAGAAGGGGATACTTATATTTGCATTTTGCAGGATATAAAAAAACCTGACTGGCCCAGTGATTGTAACAAACAATCTTTTACTTTTCTGTTTTATTAAAATAAATGTATATTGGTAAAAGTTTATTTGTTTTTGCCCCACTAAATAAAGTTATAGATTACCACTTAGGCTAAATAAATTGATTGATTAAGTTTGTCAAAAGATTTTATACAGACTTTACAAGATTGCAAGGTTAGAAAGTTATTGATAGACTATTGCATATGTGATATTTTATTACTGGTCTAATGTGTAAATACCATGAAAAGGACAAAAAAACATAATTTTCAAATCAAAAGAATTATTTACTTATCATAGACAGCAAAAAATAAAACATTTAAAATAGCTACTTATCAAATACCATTACATATCCAAACTCATTTCTTTTGATAATAAATATTCACTAAGTACACAATTTTATGATCTATATCAGATGTTTCATTAAAAAAATTTAGATTAAGAGAATATAAAATGACAGAAGCATATTCTTTTCATTAAAGAAATAAGTAATTAGATTTAAATGTGCTCACTAGATATAAAATGTCTGACATAAACAAAATATTTTTTTCTGTATGGTTAAAAAAACAAAACATTTCACTAGAAAGATAATAGCTTTAAATTTGAAAGTTATATACATTTTACATTACTCAATTGGTAAAGATTTAATCACTAAAGATCACATGATCACTATTCTTTATGATTACATAAACTTTATAGATAATAAACTCTCCATACAATAGCACCACTCAGATCTGAGGTTCCTCAGTGATGAAAACCACAATCTAAAAACTAGTCTGAGAATATTGGATGAGTAGGCACTAGATAGGGATTTCATGCACAAACCTTCTTGCATCCACTGATTATTCTGGCATGCACTGTATGGTTTGTTAAAAATTTAATTGAATTAATATCTAAAAAGAAATCTAAATCAAAATTCTAAAAATAAACTTAACATACTTTTATATGAGAAACATGCATAAGTATAATGTAGCATTTTGTAACTAATTACAAGTTAAAAAAGAAACGTTATAAAAGAGTTAATTAAATTCTGGTAATAATAATAAGATGTACCAATACACTCTCTATAGATATTTTATTTCTCTGTGTTAGAAAAAAAGGAAGAAAATAAATAAATGAATATTTAATATATTATATTGTGAAAAAGAAAATAAAACAGATTTAAAATTGCTTTTTATAAAGAAAAACTATCTGGATTTGTTAAAATTAAATATTAAACAAAAGTTATCAACTTATTAAATTAAATGCAATTTGTTTTCAAAGTGAATTCAAATTGATAAACACGATATTTTTTATCTTCTCTCTCTTTTTTGTTTTTAATTTAAAAAATTGTTGATAAAGAAAAATGTAATTCAAGATTAACTAATTAAAATAGATATAAGATAATTTTGAAAGGAGGCAGTTTAAAATGTTGGGCAATATATTTTTTGAAAATGTTTTGAAATGCAGTGATGATTGTTATAAATTGACTGAGATGATTCAGATTAGAACATATCTGTCTTGCTAATTTATAACAGAAGCTTTGTATCTTCCATTGTAAAGTTAATTACAACAAAATGTATTATTGCAGAGAAGAAAAATACTTCCAAGATCTTGGGAAAATAACTAAGAAATGATCCAATAAACTAAGTTTGTATTTCTTGATTATAAACTTTTAGTACTCCTCTAAGTGTGTTAGTATGTAGGTTTATAAAGGAACAAGGTTATAAAATCTAACCGTAAGGTGATAGGAAAAGTAACGCCTATCATCATTTGAAAATATGTTTCATTGCTTAGAAATTGGAATGGCAATTGTTGACTCCCTCCAAAATTCTACACATTGATAATACTTAACATGTAAATAGATGATGAAGAAATATATCCATGCTGATCATTCAAACTTGGGGATTAAAAATAATGGATTTTACCATCCTAAGGGATAAAATAGAAAGTCTTATCATGTGATCAGTCTGAAGTTAAGAACAAAAATAATTAATGCCCATACATAGACAGAAATATACTTTAAAAAAACCATCTGCAATACTAAATCATCCATGCACTTTACTACTGTTACACAATGCTTTATTTACCACACTCTTTTACAGTTTACAGTTTTGATTGCTCCAGCAATCTTCTTCAGAACTACAACATAATACCAATATATGAATATAAATATAAATATACATTAACATATAATTTACATTCTATACATACATCTTATAATCATCATCTATTTATTATCTTTTAAATATTATATATATATATTTTTACCCTTTTTTACTTTCAGTATTTATTAATTAAAACTTCCCATACATATATATATATATTATATTTTTATTCATTTTATTTTATTCTCATTTCTCTTTAAATACTTAACACTAACATAATATCTTTTATCTTTTACATTATTATTATTCATTTAACTAACAATCAATATTTAGAATTTATTCATTCAATAATTTATAATTTATTATAATCTCTAATATTGTTATATTAAAGATATTTTAACCCACCTTTTATATCTCCTAACTTCAACTGCTAAATTCAAATTTTAAAAAATTTACCATTTTACTTTTAGTTGCTCCCTTTTTAAAGTTTGAGGTGATGTGATGCATTGTATCTTCTCCTTATGCGGATTTAGGATTCTCTCAGCAACTATGCCCAGAGAAACCTGTTAGCCACTACGAATCCCTTTCCATTCCCCACCCCAAGTTTTCCCATATTCTTTTCTACCCTGCTCCATATCATTTCCACAACATAATATTTGTCAACTCCATGGCCTTTAGATCTAAAACACCCTTATCTTTTCCCAAACCCAGCATAAAAACCAATAAGCCACTTTCTATATAATCACTTCATTCATATTTATTCTTCCACAACTTCATTATTTGTATCCTTTCTGCTTTCAGGCATTTACATTCAATTAACAGATGTCTAATATTTTCTATAGCTTCCTTATACAGCTTGCAAACTAAATCATTCATATTTCTCCATTTATGTGTATATTTTCTCATTGTTAAAGATCCTGTTTGAGCCTTAAACAATAAACTACTTTCCTTGCTATTATCATAAATTAACTCGCATCCAATATTCTGTTTACTTCTATAAATATTTAAACCCTTTTTACTCTTCATACTAGCTCTCCATCTCTCCAACTCCCTATTCTTTATTAATGCATCTATTCTTCTATCCCATTCCTTAACACTAAAATACTCAACAATTCTCCTAACACAATCATCCCATCTTTTGTATAAATATACAGATATAAATTCTTTTATCTAAATCTTTTGCATAATGCATTACCTTTCACACCCATCTTGCTGCTTGCCCTTTATTCATAACCCAATTAAATACTATTTTGGCTAT
Source organism: Epiperipatus broadwayi (assembly GCA_028023455.1). NCBI lineage: Eukaryota > Metazoa > Onychophora > Udeonychophora > Euonychophora > Peripatidae > Epiperipatus > Epiperipatus broadwayi. The sequence continues at coordinate 10,486,649 of JAQFVV010000004.1, forward strand.
TCTTTTATTATCCATAAACTGCAATCTATCCAACATTTTCATTTTTCTTTTTGCATCTTTCATATAAAAACTTGACCATCCCATTTCTTCTTGAATTGCCTCCTTTGCTGTCCACACTTCTTCATCTAATGCATGTCTTCCTACTTCTCTTTGTACTTTTTCTAAGTAATCTAATACCCCTTTACTAACACATAATACATCATTATCATATGTTAACCCTGCTATTGCCACTCCCTTCCATTCAATTTTAGGCTACATCATATTTATTATAGAAGACTGTTAATTCTTTTATCAATCCCTTTCTTTTTTTGCTTCATTTATCAATTTTTTCTCCATCCATCCAAGCAATTTCTCTGATTACTTAAAACAATTCCCAAATAGTTATATCTATTCACCACACTTAACTTTATATCCCCCAATAAAAATTCTTTGTCTTCTCTTTCCCCAATATTAATTATCATTACTTTGGATTTTTCTTCACTATATTTAATTCCCATCTCTTTACTCACCTTCACACATGTCCTCAGCATAACTTCCATATCTTCCCTTCTTTCTGAACACAAAAAACATCTTCCGCAAATAAAAGACCCGACAATGTATATACTCCCTTGCCACCTATTAATGGTATCTCTACCCCTCTTCCTAGTCTTTCTATTGCTCTCTCCATTTCTCTCAAAAACAAAATAGGTGACAGAGGACATCCTTGCCTTAGTCCCACCCCATTTTTAACTTTAACTGATTCTATATTCCCTAATTGATATGTGTAGTAATTATTTTCATATAATTTCTTAATAATATCCACTAAAGCTCCATCCATTCCCAAATTTACTAAACTTACCCATAATCTATTTCTATTTACTCTATCATACACCTCTATATCTATAAAAACCATATATAACTGTCTACCTGTATTCCTACTCATATCCATAAGTTGTGTAACTACAAATAAATTATCTCCTATATAGCTATCTGATTGAAAACCTCCGTGCATTTCTCCCACTATATTATTTCTTCCATCCATTTTGCACCCTTCCACCCACCATATGTGAGAAAACTTTATATAGCACTGATGTTACCCCTATCGGTCTATTATTGTTTAGCTTTCTATGATCCTTACCCTTCCCTTTAAATAATAGCCTTACTCTTGTATTACTCCAACTACCTGGAAATTCTCTCTTCTGTGCCATCTTATTAAAACATGATAATAGTTTTAATTTTGCCTTCTGCCCTAAATTCATAACCATCTCTGCTGCCCATCCATCCAAACCTCTTGCCTTTCCACCTTTCAATTTCTTACTTGTCTCATTCAGTTCATTTTCTGTAAATCATATATTCCCATTACTATATGCTCTCATGTTTGCTATCACTGTGTCCTTCACATCTAACATCTTTTCTATATCCATTACATACTTGTTTAAGACTATCTCTAATTCTTCTCTAGAGCTACACTCTATTCCCTCATCATCTAGTAATACTAATTCTCTCTCCCCTATATTCCTTCTTTTAATGTACTTCCAAAATTTTTTACTCCCATCTCTTCCACTTTTATTAATATCTTCCAGCAGTTTACTATTCAATTTCATTCTCTCTCTATAATTATCTATTTTAGCCAACTTCTTTTTTTCTAAGTACTTTTCCCATTTAGTATTAACATCTTTTTCACTTTCTTTGTTCTTAATAGCACACTTATATTCTCTGCATGCTTTTTTCCTCTCTTTTACACTTTTACTAACTCTCACTTTCCTATTACTTTTATTCTTCTCAGTATTCTCACCTAAAACCCTACTTGCCACTTTTTCTACTTCACCACACCAGTCCTTATACTCATCCCCAACCAACTCTTCCATGGTTTCTTCAACTTTTATTTTATACTCTTCCAACTTATTCTTATCATTCACTCTCTATCCACATCTTTCACTATCCTTTCTACTTTTATTACTATTTTTTATCACATTACTAACCTTTTCTATTATAAAGAAGTTATGATCACTATTACATACTCTCTCTTCATTATCAAACACCTTAATTTTCCATACTTTATTCATTCCCTCTTTCTCTACTAATACATAATCTATTGTATAGAAGATATTATTTTTAGACCATGTGTATTGTCCCTCATAAACTTTCGATAAATTCCCAATGGTTAAATTTACTCTCTGACAAAACTTCTTCAAAAGCTGTCCATTCTTATTATTTAGATCATCATTTTTTTCAATATGCCCATTCATATCCCCTGCAACCATTATTCTCTTTCTTTTTTTCTTTGAAACTATGTATATCCTTAACTAAGCATTCATATATGCTACTATTCCACTCCATTATAATTTGACTATCATCAGTGGCTATATATACTATAGCCACCATCCATTCTTTTCTTCCTAACTTTATCTCAAACCACAAATTTTCTTGACTTTTAACAGTATTTAAATATTTTTTTGACATAACTCCTACACCACCACCCCTTTTTTCTTTTTCTTTTCTATTTATACCCTGCCATATAAAGCCTTCCAGAATAGGTTCTTCTTCTTTTAGATCTGTTTCTACTACTGCTAATACCTCAAGCTCTTCATTTTTAATTGCTTTGTTTAATTCCAGCCACTTTTCTGGTTTCCTACCACCTTGCATATTCAAATACCTAATTTTAATAATTTCTTCTTTCCTAACTAATCTTTTATAAATTCTTTTGACTCTTTCTTCTCCATTACATTTATAAATAACTTGCTTATTTTTAATTTTATAGACCCATTACTGGCTTAATATTATTAATATAAATAGCCTCTTTTATTTTTCTCTCCCTTTATCTGTAAACAGCACTTACATTATCTGGGCATTTTAAGTAATAATTATTCTTGATTTCTCATTTTAATGCATAAATTTTTTTATCCCATAAGCCTTGTAATAGCTTTGGAGTAATAAAATCATATTGCTATATATCCTTTTCAACTCAATCTACTTAATGTCTTTATGTAGAGAAATCATTATTGTTGCATTTTGATAATTATATTTTAAAATTTGTCAAAACTCTGATACCTATGTTTTTTTGTTTGAAAGCTTTAGACACTGGCTGCGATTTTATGAGGTAAAATTATATTTCATATTCTATATATACCAAGCAAAATAGCAATATATATTAATTAGTCTGCTCTCTTAATAATTGTTTATATCTTTTAAATAATTACAATCTTCTTACACCTTTAAACAAAAAAAATATTTATTATTTTAATTACAGATCATTAAGGATCGAGTAATTTAGTAATATAATGTAATAAATGATGTGCAGTGTTTAAGAGTGTTATTATATGTATAAATTGATTATTAATTTATTAAGGTATATATAAGTTTTGGTTGCATTATTACAAAGTTTAAATGTTTGTAGATCTGAAGAAGACTGCAAGGAACAGTCGAAACTGCAATTAAAATAATAAATATTTTTTTTCTTAAAAGGTGTAAGAAGATTGTAATTATTTAAAAGATATATTGTTGAATATGAAAAAGTAAAAAATTATGGAAGAGGAAGAAGTATTTATAGAATTATATAAGAATATAAAGGTTAATAATAGTTTCATAAACCTTTTCCTTTGAATGCTGTAAGTGTAAAGTTCTCTATAGAAGAGTCATAAAGATCTTAGCAAAAGTCTTCTATAGATCTTACACAATACTGATAGATATTTAAATTATTCTTTAATTTTTATATGTTTTATATATCAAAATTTCTACTATAACTCTCATACAGTAGTGCCACTCAGCAAAAGCCATAGTAATCAATAGATGCATCCATTGAATACAATGGATTGCACTAAGTCACACTGCTGTATGGAAAGTCCATTGACTATTATAGCTTGCACTGGGTGATACTGCTATATGGAGAGTTTGCTACAATGGTGATCATGTGATGCTTAGTGATAATCCGTTGCATGTTTATATATGTAATATATTTGAGGTTTACTTATCTACTTTACTAAATTCACATTGTACATTCAAAATGATCAATAGATTTAAAACGTGGCCTGTTGGCTGCAAACAAACAACTTAAGCAAAGATATTCTATTTCATTTCAGATAAAGAAAAATATATAATATCTAAAGCTTTTATGTACTGACTGAAATGTTTTTTGAAATCTTTTCTCGTCTCCTTATGCCATTTAAAGTAATATTGAACTGATTTCTTAGTTTAAAAAAAAGGCTAAGTACTTTTCAAGAGTGTTGTAACATAATATTATAGTATAAAAGAGAAGAAGAAAGAGAACAAAGTTTTTTGTAAATAGGTATTTCTAAAATATGTAGATTTTTTAAAAACAATATCAATTTTATCCATTGCTTATAAAAAGTTGCAAGACGATCCCGATACGATTTGTATAATATAAATGAAGCTCTATCAACTGTTAGCCATTCATCATTTTCTTAGTATTTCTTGGACAAATCTCTTGATACGTATTATCTGTTAATGTTGCTGAAGTCAATTTGATGTCCTCTATAGATATAACTTTTTAAAGAGTTCTTTAAGAAAAGTAATTCTTTCATCTGACAAATTAAAAGAAAGAGATTTTATTTCTCATACATATATTTGTGATGGCAAACTGAAAAAAAGATTGGTTGTTGAAAAAAAAAAATGTATACAAAATTAATTTATTTCGTTTTTGGAAAGTAAATTCACTAATCTCTAGAGATACAAAATTACTTTCCAAATAAATATATAATAAGTAATAGCCGCATACTGAAAGAAACATAAATTTAATTAGTTTATCACATTCCGATATTTTGAATGACTACGTAAAAATAAATGCGCGCATATCATTGCGTACACATTTGAAACATGCATAAGCAATTAAAAATATTACTTTTTAATAATTGAAAAAAAAAAAAAAACCAGTAATAATAAACAAATTATATTAACACATTTGGTAAGTGGTTGTATTTAAAAATAAAGCCAAAATATTTTATTTTTTTAATAGCAATTCAAAATTATTAAAAAAAAAATAAAAAAAATAGTAAAGTGAGCAGGTCCCCCCCCCTACCTCTGACCAATGGTTTCATGCTTTGGCACTCTTCAGAGAGGCGCTAGGATAGCTTCAGATAATAAAGCTAAGTTTGTAAACAAAGCTAAATTGAGAATGGGGGGGGGGTATTCTCAGTTGCTATTGGTGCTCCCAAGAAAAAAATTCATTTTTTTTTTTTGCACAGAAAATATAACATGAATAACAAATAATCCAAAGATTAGGATTGAGCTAAAGGTAAAGGATGCATTGAAACATGTATGGCCATTCTACTCCTTTAGGAAACCTTCCATTATTCATTCATTTTATATGTCCAAACCAATGAAGGAATGATTTTACAAGAATAGACTCTAGGGTAGCATATTAGCAATTTGAAAAGCATATTCATTGGTTCATTGTATTTTCAAAATTTTACAGAGTATCCTTACATGAAACTTTATAAAGCATTGCCACATGACCAAATCTCTCTTCTATACAATAAATTAGTAAAATAACAGCTGTATATATTAGTTGCAATAGCAATTCCTATGTTAGGAATTATGAGATATTTTAAGTTCATTAAAACAGACAAAACTCTTTATATGTATTGCCACTCAATGCAAGCCAGAATAATCAATGGATGCCAGAAGGCTTGTACATAAAATCCCCATCTAATGCCTACACATCCAATATGTATAGAGAGTTTTGCCTGTTTTGATAACAGTTATGAACAAGCATAGGAAATTGTGATCACATGATATTTAACTTGTTATAAGGAGCAGCACATTGGAGTCTGTGTTGTAGATCAGCATCTAAGTTTATCTTTCTACTTATAAAAACTACCAAGGTATTTAAACTGGTTTATATTCTCAAGTTGATGACGATCTAAACTAAAAAATGCTGAAGATTTTTTACTATCACTAGCTAATATAGAATTTGAGTTTATTTTGAATATCAATTAATAAATGAAAGTTTTTATATATTAAATTCAAAACCTTAGCTATATTCCATAAATAATCTTATGAACTGGTAAAAAATAACACAATCATCAGTATACGTGAATCCAGAATCCAATTATTTTGTTTTCACTTTGAATTGATTAAAATTAAAATTCCACCAACAAACTTGTATCATATATTAATACCTATTGCATTAAGCCACTTGAATAATTTCAATGATGACTGCCACTAAAAAATTGAAAACAATGTTGGAGAAAGTACACATCTTTATTTACTATCAGTTTTCATTTTAAATAACTCAGATTTTTCACTTACAGTAATTCATAATACATCCACTTATTCCATTATGAAGAAACTATGTAGTGTGAGTGAATTTCAATAAATGGTCAACTAATTTTGAACCGTACCACAGACCTGTCTTATATCTGAATCAAATGATTTGACCAAATCAATAAAAGCAATATATAAATTACTCTTTTATTCTGGACACCTTTTTTACATTTTCCTGGCAACAGAAACAATATGTATAGTACTTTTTGATTTTCTAAAATCTCACCCCATCTCTGGAAATTTGTCATCAGTTTTTAAACATGTATCTTCAGATCTCTCACATTTATTTATTATTCTGCCAAGCCAAAAATGTCTTATGTTTCCTTTTAATTGAATCACTAATAATAATATTACTGACAAAAACCACACACAATTTTTCTTTTTAGTGAACTCAAGAATATGTTTACAAGAGATGCAATATTGATAATGCTGGAAAAGTGATTTTATTAAACAGTCAGATCTTGAAAGCAGCTTATTAGAAGTAAAGGATTGAACAATAAATCCCAGATAAAAGAACATATCTCATTTTCAATGCCCTACATTAATGAATTGCATTAGTTTAAATAGATGTAAATAGTAAATAACATAGCATTTTAAAGATATATATGTAATTTAAGTGGAAGCAAATTACTTTTCATACCTGCTATATGAATAGTTAGCATTCATCATCAATAAATACTTTTAAAATATGGGCTGTCGATGTTAATTTAAAAGTAAGTTCTAAATATGAGTGCCACTTATATTTTTAAAATATTTACTGATGGGAAGCACTGATATTCACAGTACATGTTTGAAGGGTATTTTAATTCCGTCTATATTACATATATCTAAAAATTATTTAATATTTATCATTATCTATCTTTTTTTTATTATCTAGTAAACACATTTAACTTTCGATCACTTACTTATGTATCTATTTCTTTAACTATTTATTTATAGATTCCAAAGAAAAATTGATAAACAGATGATTTTTTTATTGAAAGTATTTTTATGAAGGTATGTATTATGTATAAATAAATGCAGAGGTAGACCATATAAATGGTATAATACATTTCATTAATTTAAATAAATTATTTTATTTAACTTTTTTTGTTTTTTTTTTACACTTACATGTACAGTTATCAGTTTTATAAAACAAAGAGTAAAAACAGAATAAAATTATCTACAAATATTGGCTTACCCTTTAATCCATGGTACTCGTGTTATATTACAATGCGCAGCCGTTATAACATGATATCTGTCAATTAAGGTACCTCCGCAGATATGATTTCTAATAGTCGTTTCATTAATAACTGTTTTATAAAATATATCGACTTGCCAAGGCCAACTTCCGACTAAGGACTCCATTCGTCTTTTATTGATCATGGAATGCGGAAGTATCTTTTGAACACCACATGTTGTTAAAGGTTTTTGAGGCTCCACTTGATTTACCCAAGGATCATTTTCCATATCTATAACAAAAAATAATACAACTTCATGATTCATGTATTTTTTATTCACAAAATAATATATACATTCCTGCTTTCTTTATCTATCAATGGTCTTAACTGAGTGAATAAAGTAAAATTAGCCTGAGTGATTTATAAATGATAAGATAATAATACACATATATAGCAAATATATGGATATTAATAGTGATTTTTTTTTATTTTTGAACAAAAAATTATTTTTTTTGTAAAATATATATATTGTAGATCGAAGTAAAGAATTACGGCCAAGCAACAAAGAACATTTGATCATTGTTGGTAATCATCTTAGTATTTATATTTAAATACAAATTTATTTTTTATTTTTTAATATTTATCAGTTGTGAATTTTTGTTTTGTCAACTATGGCAGTAATTCAGAGTCAAATTAAAACAGATTATCTCTAAACACAGGCTAATAATGATCTCCCTCAGTTTGATCTTCCTCAGTTCTTCTATCACTTAGTTGGCAAATAATTAACACTGAATGTATGTTTCAAAGCCTGTCTATGACACCAAAATAAATGCTATAATACAGTTACTTACAATTGGAGTATCAGAAAATAAAATACAAATTCTCATCACTTTCTGTACATTTTTATAAAAATTGTTGTAAGAATAAAAAATGCAATGGAAAGATTTATTTAAAAAAGTTTATTTAGTCAACCCTTTCAATAATGATTACTACATATATATTACCTTTAGTGAAATTGTAATACCTGCATTTCAATTTTAAAGATCCTTTTTTTATTCAAAACTGTTTCATCATATCTTTCATATTGTAAATGTATTATTGATCAAGCCCTCTAAAGTAATGTGACTTAAAAAAATTGTTTCTAAATCACAAAGACATTATATTTATTTTGTCAGTATGTTATTTTGTTAGAATTTTAATATGTTTAAATTAAGAAAATTAATTCTCAGCTGTAATTTTTCACTAAAATTTTAAAAATATGGGAGAATAATGACTGGAAGTCAGAAAAGTTCAAATTAATCTATTGAAATAATTTTCTACACTTCAGAAAGAACACATTTTCATTTAAAACAGTTTCATCATAGTGAACTTATTATAGTCATATAATTGAAGACTGGTGAAGTCCAATATAAACATTAATGTCCAACACTGAGTAGGTGAAATTACATTATCTAGTATAGCCCTTATAATATTACCAGGGTCACACAGTCAGTTGACAATTGGATAATTATATTTTATAAATAAAAGGAAAACAACCAAAATTTAAATAAATTTCAAGTGTTTATTTACTGTGAATAATAATTGTATTAGTAAAGATTAAACATTGAAAGCCTAAAGCTAAACTAATCAACAAAATAATCAAAATTACTCCAAAATTTCCACTAAACGAACTAGCCAAAGAAAGTAAACTCTAAAGCACAATTAATGGTTTCACTGCTAAAAACAGATTTCTCAAGTGTAAATGACTCAAAAGAAAACACATTTATAATAAATTTTACTCACAATTCCATTCACATCCAACACAATATTAAAAGACCTTTTAAACAAATTAATTGCTTCAGAATCATAATTTTTTAATAATAAAGATTCTGTAATTCTTTTTATTTTATTTTTTTCAAGGAAGACAACCTTAGCCTCATCAAAATTAAGTGTAGCCTTTGTCTCTTTCAATATATAAAACAGAAACAAGGTATTTATTTCTAATCCTACTTTTATGTACTTTTATTCTTTCATATACTTAATAAATTATTTAAAGTTGCAATAATTATATTTATAAAGCACATACTCGTTACTTTAAAGTAATATATATTAAGGCTACAACCTCAAAACTATATGCCTGAAAAAATGACAGTAGGGACCTCTGCAAATCTTTAACACAAGATTTATTTAAAAGACAAGATTTGTTAAAGATTTGCAGAGGTTCCTAGTGTTGTTTTCTCAGGCGCATAGTTTTAAGGTTGTAGCCTTAATATATATTACTTTAAAGTAATGAATATGCACTTTATAAATATAATTATTACAACTTTATATAATATTAATGAATTTCTAAGCATAAGATCTCAACATGACTCATTGTAAATCGAAAGATTTCATGAGTGTTAATGTATTATAGAATTTGTGGACTTAATTAGTGAGGTATTGAATAGCCTTATGCTCTCAAATCAAAATATTTTAGATTCTGCTACTTATTTAGAGAAGTATGTTTAGATAAGAGTGGCCACTGGCCACTCGTATTTTAAATAAATCTTGTGTTAAAGATTTTCAGAGGTCCCTACTGTTGTTTTTTCAGGTGCATAGTTTTAAGGTTGTAGCCTTAATATATATTACTTTAAGAAATTATTCAAAATAATACCCCTTTTTCAAAGCAATTTTCTTATTTCTTAATAAATTAGTATTTTTACAGACAATTCTCTAAAAGACAATTTAAAAGGATGTCTTCTTTGAGAAAAATGAAATAAAAAGAAGAATTAAAAAAAAACTTTATTATTAAAAATATATGATTCTGAAGCAATTAACTTATTTAAAAGTTCTTTTAATATTAAGGGCATATGGGAAGTAAATGAAATTGTGGGTAATGTTTAGTTTAAACATGTTATTTTGTAGTTCTTTACACTTGAGAAGTCTGTTTGTAGCAGTGAAACTATTGGTTGGGTTTTAGAGTTTATTTTCTTGGCTAGTCTGATTGAGTTGTGAATTTGGGATAATTTTGATTAACATGTATATAAATATTTAAATGTTTTTATGATTAAAAAATTAAGTGTTTACAAATATTTGATGGAAATTTGTTTTGGTTAGATTTACCAAAATGCATAAAAGCAGCATTAGTATGCTTTATTTTCTTGTTGTCTTGTTTGGTATTAAAGAAAAAATATTCTATCAAACTATATGGGGGAAAAATAAGACATAGATAAGATTTTAATGCAATCATAATGTAGTTTTTATCAGAGCATTAATTATAAAAATATGTTTGTTCTTTAAATTAAGTATTCTTTTTTTTCATCATTTCAAAAGTTATTTAAGAAGTTTCAATGTTGTTTTTTCTCCAGCAACTTTTTGCAGACTGCATTCCTTTTATTTAGTCACTTTTTTATATTTATGTTCTTAAGTCTTTCAAATACAAGCACAAGGCAATTGTAAAATAATATCACAAAAGACAAATATAGTTTTACAGTTGTCTAATTCATTAGCCATATTATCATGTATTAAATTAATAAAAACATGGTATTAATTTTAATAAACAAGCAGTTTAAAAAACATGACTAACAGTACAAGAAATTATTAAGAAAAGCTATAGTAATTTTTATAAAACTTGATAATATGAATGACAAGTGTAAATTAACTAAAATCATTAAGTCTCAAAAAAGTTATTTAAAACATAATTTAAAATTCACTAACCAATGATGTTTGAAATTAGAGAAAAAGATGAGAATAAATAATTTAAATAACAAACATGTTACAATAATTCTATTTCTCATTTTTACCTTTTTTTATATTTGTAAATATTTTATTATTTATTATGCATTATAAAAAAAATAATAACAACCTTGTATACATTTTATTTTTGCATGTTAAATGATTACAATTGTACATAAACATACTTTTTACAAATTGAAAATTAAAAACAAAATCTTAATTTTAACACAATTTTATTGATTAAATTCAAAGAATAATAGATACAATAGTAGGTTGCATGCTAGATTACAAAGGAAAATGGATTACATGAATATTATATTTATATAAACAAATCGAAGATATATTATTATACATATTTTCAAATTTTATATAGATTTATTTAATTACATGATGCTGATATTATATAGATTGAATATATATATATAAACAATAGCTTAGACTTTGTTTATATATTTGTAAATAATGAGAGAAGGCTTCATGTGAGGGATGATATATGTGAGTGATACCCATGGTCTTTTTATTTTTGTCTCATAGTTAACATGTGGTATTAATATTAGAGAATCTTATCTTACTCATATAAAAGTCTTATTGAAAAATACATTGAGATTAATATTGGTTAAAAAATCAAAAAGTTTTAGATTCTAAAAATCAGTGATTGAATATTTGAATAATCTGGTTATTAGGGACCTTAAATATTGGGTTAAAAGCATGCTATAGATTTCAAAGCTTATTATATGGGTATTATTTGAAGAAGAAATCATCATGCCTGATATGGACTAGGTAATAGTAATAGATCATAATTAGGGTTTGTGCATATATGCTATCTATACATGTAGGGGAATTTACTAGCTATGATATATAGCTACATTTTACTCCAAATTGGCAATTGATTTGTAAGAAAGAGTATACAAAACACAATTTTATTCATACATAACTAAATAATATGAAGTATTGTTGCATAAAAGCTATTTATAATATTAATATATATATATATAAAAAATTCTACAAATATTTTCTGCCTTCTTTTTAAAGTAAATGTTACTATATTAACTTTTAATTTGCATTATATACATACCAACATCTATTATTTTTAATACATAATTAAAAATGTAGATATGTATGAAATGTTAATTAAAGTTTAAAATAGAGTTCGTTTATAATGAGTAGGATGCAAAATATGTGTCAAAATATAAAAATAATATTAAAAAAAGTATAACTGAGAATAAAGAATAAAATTAATTTAACAAACCAAGTATACTTTCAATATAGTATCATAATAATATTTAACAAAAAAAGTATTATGTATATATTGTAAGGTGTATTTAAAAGTTCTTTTAATATGAAGGTATATGAAAAATAAGTGGAGTTGTGGGTAATGTTTAGTTTAAATATGTTGTTATTTGTAGCTCTTTACACTTGAGAAGTTCTGTTTGGAGCAGTGAAACCAGAGTTTATTTTCTTGGATAGTCTGGTTGATTTGGGATATTTTGATTACTTATTGACTAGATTAGCTTTAACATATAAAATAATTTTGATCAGAAATATCTTATTTTAAATATTTATATTATTTATGCAATGTTTTGCTATAATGTTTTCACTATTGATACTTTTAAACATTTTTTTAACTTGTTTCAAAAATTAATTTAAACTTACAAAATTAAAAATGTTTTACAAAATTAAGAATCTTATATATTAAAACATTTAACTTATAGCACATTTTATTCTATTTGTTTAAGACCCATATTTTAATTATTTAAATAAAAATATTTAATTTTTTTTTAATTTTTATTTCACACAAAATATAAGGTTTAATTAGTATCCTGTTTAGTCAAGCGTTGGTGGTTGAGTGGTCAGTACAGTTGCCTTACAAGCAGAAGCAGTTGTCCCAGGTTTGCGGGTTCGCTTCCCGGCCGATGATTCGACACATGAAAAAAAGAAAATTAGTATCCTGTTTAATACTTATTTGGTTTTAATTAATTTTAATTTTAAAGTCTATTTGTAATCAAAAAAAATTAATTTAATAAAATTAAAATATCCTATTAATATGTAAACTCGGTACTTACGGATAATTTGCCTGATGATGTATTTGACCCACCAGTTTCCCTTCCGGTAGGCATCGACGATCTTTGTATGACAATGTTGTCATGGCAACGAAGTGACTGGCGTGATTAATCCATCAGAGAGTCAATTTTTTTTTTTTAACCGCGAGATTTAAAATTCGGAGAGAGATTTGGGAAATTTTTTGATTTTTCTATCTATTGTGATTTTGCTATCCACTTGATCACAGTGATTTTTTTCAGCACGTCAGCACCTGGACTCATATTTGAGCGAGTTTATGTGGAGGCAGTCGTACAAAGCTGATCCTTTCGCTGCAATTTTAGAACATATATCCCAATTCAGTCCTCCACAGTGAACGCTATTTGTAAGTAATTTTAATTTTTTTTATAATAATTATAATTTTAGAATTAATTATATTATTGAATATAGACAATAAGTAATCCAAATGCATGTAAAAGTAACGTCACCATTAATGCCATATTCGCATTAAATCTTTATTTTAAATGTACAAACAATTTTTGTTAATATTTCTTCAATTAATTTGTAAATAATTTTCAATAATTTTTTTAATAAAATTACCAATATACAGTCCGTTTTTAAAATTACCAAATGCTTGTAGAAACTACGGCGTCTTACACCACATTTTATACAAGATGGCGATTAATGGTAGATTCGCATTAACTTTTTTTTTTTAAAATTTACAAAAAAAATTTTTTTTTTATATTTCTTCAATTATCAAACTTCCACTTAATTACATTTAATTTGTAAATAATTTTTGGGTTAATATTTCTACAAATATCAAATTATTTTTCGTAAATTCATTAGCCAATGTATGTAAAAGTAGGGCATGTGATCGCGATTAATGGCACATTTTCAATAATTTTTTGTTTTTATATTTTGTATTGACCTATTTTCACTAATTTGTTGGGGTTTTTTTTGTATTTTTGGGTTAATATTTCTACAAATATCAAATTATTTTTCGTAAATTCATTGGCTATACAGTACGGTTTTAAAATTAGCCAATGTGATCGCCATTAACGGCACATTTTCAATAATTTTTTGTTTTTATATTTTGTATTGACCTTATTTTGTATTTCATGCATGTAAATTTTCACTAATTTGTTGGGTTTTTTTTTGTATTTTTGGGTTAATATTTCTACAAATATCAAATTATTTTTCGTAAATTCATTGGCTATACAGTACGGTTTTAAAATTAGCCAATGTGATCACCATTAACGGCACATTTTCAATAATTTTTTGTTTTTATATTTTGTATTGACCTTATTTTGTATTTCATGCATGTAAATTTTCACTAATTTGTTGGGGTTTTTTTTGTATTTTTGGGTTAATATTTCTACAAATATCAAATTATTTTTCGTAAATTCATTGGCTATACAGTACGGTTTTAAAATTAGCCAATGTGATCGCCATTAACGGCACATTTTCAATAATTTTTTGTTTTTATATTTTGTATTGACCTTATTTTGTATTTCATGCATGTAAATTTTCACTAATTTGTTGGGTTTTTTTTTGTATTTTTGGGTTAATATTTCTACAAATATCAAATTATTTTTCGTAAATTCATTGGCTATACAGTACGGTTTTAAAATTAGCCAATGTGATCGCCATTAACGGCACATTTTCAATAATTTTTTGTTTTTATATTTTGTATTGACCTTATTTTGTATTTCATGCATGTAAATTTTCACTAATTTGTTGGGTTTTTTTTCTACAAATATCAAATTATTTTTCGTAAATTCATTGGCTATATTTTGTATTTTATATCTTGTACTACAAGCTTCGCTTGTCAAAAACACCCAGGCCCCCCCCCAACAACTACAGCGCTACGCGCTGTTATAATTGGCCACATTTTAAAGATTTTTGAATAGTTTTCATGCATGTACATTTTAAATAATTTTGTGGGTACTATATTTTGTATTCACAGTATTAAATTTTCACTAATTTTTTTTTTTTGTATTTTTTTTTCAGGACCAAGAAACATGCTGGTGTTCAGTCGGTGTGTATCACGTGACATTCCTTTTGTTTTTTATCACATGGTCAACCGATGACGTATTATCCTGAAGGCATACCGATTTAATGTTGCGCTTTTTAACGTGACGTGTTCACGTGATATGCGGACACATCTTATCGAGTAGATGTGTCTGCAGATCACTTGGAGACGTTATCTTAAAAATCGCAACATTAGACCGGTATGCCTTCAGGGTAATACGTCATCAGGCAAATTATCCGTAAGTACCGTAAACTCACTTTGAAAAATTCAAAATTTACAAAACAAATACACATTTATTATAATTTTCTATAATTGATGTTCTTCTGCTCTATAAACTGATGGTGATCATGAGATGTTTTTATGGTTTTGCTGATTCATATCCAGAGTTTTACAAAAATTAAACATAGTAATAATAAAATAATAATTTATCTTATTTTACAAAAACATACATATGTATACCATTTTTGTTTACAGAAAATTTTGATTTTTAATTAAAAAAAAAAATTATATTAATAGAATAAGTTACCCCTTATTAAATATTTTGATAAATAAATCTTTAAAAAATGTAATGTAAGAAAAGTATAATGAAATTCAAGCATATATATTTAAGCATTAAATTTATAAATAATGTTATTAATTATACATATATTTTTAAAAAAAAATATAAATTAAATTATTTTCTGACAATAAAAGCAGTTAATCACTTGCATTTCTCTTACAAATACAAATACAGAAATAGCAAAAAAAAAAAAGAAGAAAGAAAGCAATTAAAGCATTAAATTTAATTAATTAAACAGAGACTTTATTATTTTAAAAATAGACGATTTAAATTTGTAAAAGAATTCTTTGCTAATAGCAAAAGCAATTAATTGATTGAGGTATTAAAATGTTAAAAATGACTTGAACATATGTAAAAGACATAGTTAATCAGATCTATCTTAAATTCTATGGTATTTTTTATTTTAAAAAAGTGTTAATTAGTTTTCTTTTGATATTGATAAAATTTTTATTTATAGTCTTCATATATATACATAATTTTGTATGAATATCATATATATACATGTGTATATATATGCTTCATGTATATATTGTTGCCATTAGGTTATAATGCTAAGGTATTAACTGAAACACACAGGCTTATTATATACCTGTGTCTATATATGTAATATACAGGGTATATGAGCACAGACTTTCACATGACCCACCACACTTCTTACCTCCTCTGTGACACTACAATTCTTTTCCTTCCCCTAATAACTGAATCTTAATTATTAGAATCTCCGCCGAGGGCGCCACCAAGGATTTCTCTCTTGGAACCTGGCCACGATGCTTTACGTAAACCTGGTCTTATTTATTTTCGAACGGCGATTCACCGATTACAAATTTTGTTTATAATCTGACAGGGGTTTTCACTTAAGGACACTAACTAATTATTATAAATAATTAAAGAATTCAAATATATGTTGGATACAAAAAATTACTTTCCTTTATTATTATTAATAACATTATATTTCTGCCCGATCCAGAGAGAACTGACTTACAATTTCTGATTTTCAAACTGTTAACTTTCTAAGTATTCTTCCCAAATATCTACCATGGATTTACTCGCACTGACACTAACACTGCGGATTCTAGCAGGCGTGTATACAAAGGCGACTTATAGTATATAATCTTTGCTGAAGTTTATTTTTAAACCCCACTTTATTTGGTACATAAATAATTTGCAAAAACTTAAAATGAACGTATAAGTGTCTTTCGTTTTCTTATACTTTCAACACTTCCCTTATTTTCTGCTAACAAGCAAGTAACGCCCTAAGGTTCTCTGTTGCTTGGCAGCGCACTTTTATACCCCCACCCTGTTGTTACCCTCTAGCTCGAACAGATATTAAATAATTTAATATACAGTCATACCAATATTGCATAAAAATATTTAACAAGAATTAACATAAATAGTTTACAATATTAAACAAATTTATTTCCCCACCTCTATTGTTGAAACATTCGTAACAAATATAACAAACAAAAGATAAATCAAAAATAAAGTTCTATTACGCTTTAACTAAAGTTCCCGTTAATTGAAAAGTTTATAATTACCCTGATCGATCAGAGTGAAGTGGCCTGACTTTCATAGATTCACATTCCATTTGTCGTGCCTTTGTCCTTGTATATGAGAATTCTGGTGTGTCCATAGGTGTTCCTTTGGATGTCCGGCTAGCAATATACATTTCTTTCCATTCCTTGACTCTTTCGGTAGCTTCATTCAGATGGAGCGGCGGCCAATTCCCCAAAGGGGAAGGTTTTGATAGCTTTAGCCGCTATGCATTTGAAAAGAGTCTGCAAAATAAATTTCTATAATAATTTTTGATTCGGAGCACAGCTTCTCTCTTTTTTTTTTCTTTATTCCTTGCTGGTCTCTCAAGTCAACTGACTTACTCTGAAAGCGATTTTATCTCCCCATCTCCTTATCTTTTTTTTTTCTTTTTAATTAGTGTAACAGCAATTATTAACCAAATACTTTTAGTTTGTGAAAGTTTCAACAATAGAGTCTAATTACTACCAACAATCTAATTTTGTTTTCTTTCCCCCACCCTTTTATCTCTCGAGTTTTCTCCCTTTTAATTAAAGACTTTTAACATTTTTGACAATAAATTATATTTTATCTTTTTTTTTTTTTTTTAATTTTTGTTCAAATCTATAGCCAAAATAAAAGTTTAAGATTTTACCCTTCCCATTAAATTAAATCATTTGTTAATTTTTATTTTACAACTATTTAACTTCGGAAAATATCTATGACGAAATTATAAATATGTGAGCTTATATATATATGAGCTGACTTAAAATATCAGTTCAACACATATATGTTGAAAAGATAAATAATCACCAATATACATATTTCATGCTAAACCAGCAATCATCAGTTGGTTCAGATTACCATCTCTACACATATATGCTATAAGTGCTCAACTATATATTAAGATAGTCAATCCTCATACTTTAATGGACAGGCTTCAATCTACTCCATACTCCAACTCTTCAACTGTCCATCCAATTGAAAATCTGATGATGGAATGCTCAAAGGCCACCCTAAGGCCGAGGTTCTTTTCACACCCATGTTGACCTAAGGTCAATCTGACCTCTCATGTACAGGACATAATCCATTTAATACATATACAAGGGATGGGCAGATATCTCTACTATGTAATAACTGAAACACGCAGGCTTATTAGATACCTGTGTCTATAATGTAATATATAAGGTATATGAGCACAGACTTTCACATGACCCACCACTCTCCACACTATCTCAGAACACTGATACCCTTGAACAAATTACTATATTAATGAAAACAATTGATACATCATGTGACCTATATAGCTTGCATTTACCAATATGTAAAAAATATAAGAGCATTCTCTTGTGGGATTTATCATAAAAATAAATAATAATAAAATAAACTTGTTTAGAGCTATTAGCATGCTCTTTATTTTTTACATATTGGTAAATGCAAGCTATAGAGATCATATGATATATGAACTTGTTTTCATTAATATATATATTTATATAGGTTTGCAGAAATTTTTCATATAAATGTAAATATGAATATATTTATGGATATGTATTTATGAAATAAAAAACGTTAGAATAATATTAAAATATAATATAGTAAAGTATGAAATGTGATTTTACAAGAAAAAATATATTATAATGTAACAGTTTAATAAATCATAAAAAATTGATGGTAAAAAGGTTATAAATGATATGGTTTAATATATTAAAGTATATACATAAATAAGAAAGAGTTCTAGTGATTAGAGATATCTCTAATTACAATAATATATAATAGTGGAAGCTAAGATATGATAACCTGTTTTTTTTTTAATTTTTTTTTAAATAAATTGAAACAATCAATAGTAGATAAGTTAAAAAGATTTATAATATTTATGACATATATCTGTATAATAAAAGAAGTATTAAGAACAGAAAATTGAATAAGAAAATTATAAATATTATATATGATTTTAAAATATATAAAGATAAAATCATAAATACTTCATCAATTTAAGAAATATAAAATTACAATTTTATATTGATTTAATTTATGGTGAATAACAATAATTAGGGGATATTAAAAAAATAAAATAATACATTTAAATTATATTATTAGTGAACATATAATATGTACAGCTAAAATATATATGTAAAATCTCTATTTTATATTTCAATTTATAGAATTTAATATATCAACCACATAGTTCTTCTTTGCAAAATAGTTTATAAATATCCAATATATAAATAAACAAACTTCTTCTTTAAAAACTTGCTTTTTATATGACTATAATCATCAATAAAAAATCCAACGTTTCGACTATATTATAGTCTTTTTCAAGGCACTTTAAAAAGGTATATATAATAATGATAAATGGCTGCATAAAGGAGTTTGCTATTAACTGAAAGGAGAACCTTTGATTCCTCTTGGAGGCCTTAAAAAAACCGAGCAGGCAAATTCCTAATGTTCACTCCATACGTTCTTGTCGTTGCAGCTGTTATTACTATGTGATTATTCATATACTATACGAACATGGATGGGCTGCTCACCAACACGCATTAGCCAGCATGGTGAGTTTATTGGCTTTTTACCTCTGAGTTTAAGATCAAGAAACACCATGGTCTTTCTTCCCAGTGCCTGATAAGCAGAATGAATGTTTGAGTAAATGATAAATATTTTTCCAATACATATATACAATTATGACAGACAAAAATAAAGCATGGCCCTCATTCCCAGGAGGCTGTAAAGTCACCAACCAAGGCAGGGGTTGGATGTCAAAGGTGGAGGGTTCTAAGAATCCCCTGATTGTGGACCCAGGCTGCCATTTGATGACGACTTTTTATTTAGGTACTTACAACTGCAGATCACTTTCAAGTGAAGGAAGATTGCAAGAATTAGAAGAAGAACTGTCTTATATTAAATGGGACATTATTGGACTTTGTGAAGTTAGAAGAAAAGGTGAAGAGACAATTGATTTAAAAAGTGGACATATATTCTATTATAAAGGCACACATATTGGAAATACAAGTGAAGTAGGATTCATTATAAATAAAAAGTGGAAGAACAATATTGTGGAAATTGATGGTGTATCAGACAGAGTGGCAAGATTAGTTATACAACTTAATAGCAGATACCAAATGCAGATAATTCAGGTTTATGCCCCAACAAGTTCTCATAGTGATGAAGTAGTAGAAGATTTTATATGGATGTACAAGAGGCTTTTAATCAGAGTAAACAACATTTTAAAATTGTTATGGGAGACTTTAATGCTAGAATTGGTAGACAAATGAAAGATGAAATTGCTGTAGGTAATTTTGGTTATGGTAATAGAAATGAGAAAGGACATAGACTTGTGGAGTTTGCAGAAAAAGAAAAACTTTATATTATGAATTCATTTTTTGAGAAAAATGTTAAAAGGAAATGGACATGGAAGCATCCAAATGAAGGTACAGCAGAATTGGATTATATTTTGACTAACAGAAAATACATATTTCAAGATTGTAATGTTCTTAATAAATTTAACACAGGAAGTGATCATCGATTAGTAAGGTGTAAGTTACGTGTTCATGTAAAACTAGAGAGACAAAAATTATTAAGAAAAACAATATTTACAGTTGATATTCCTAATTTTCAGAAACATTCTAATGAATTTCAATTAGAACTTACAAATAGGTTTCAAGTGTTAGGAGATTTTGAACATGATTCAGATTTGAATGAAATTAATATGAAAATAACTGATACACTTTTAAAAACTGCAACAAACATAGCTGGTAGAAAAAATCAGCAATTGACTAATAAAATTTCTACTGAGACTAGAGAATTTATGAAGAAAAGAAAGAATATGAAGATATACAAAAATGATGTATTAAAAAGAATTGAATATCTCGAATTTTGTAAAATGGTACGGTAAAGAGTTGAAAATGATATAGGAAAGTATAACTGTGAAATAGCAAGGAAAGCTGTAGAAGAAAATAAAAGTCTCAAAAATGTTAAACAACATTTTGGTATTGGTAGGAAATTTATATCTGCAATAAGAAAAAAAGATGGAATTATTACTAAAAAGAGAGATGACATCATGAAATTGGTAGAAATTTTTTATCAAGAATTATATAATAATAAAGAACAAGTACCTCCTATATCTATTACATCTTCTGAATTACCCAGAATTTTAAATGAAGAAGTGAGACATGCAATTAAGTGTATGAAGAAAGGAAAGGCTCCAGGAAATGATGGAATTATAATTGATATATTAAAAGAAGCAGGTGAAGAAATAGAAACAATTTTAGCAAAGTTATATACCAAATGTCTAAATGATAAAGATGTACCAGAAGATTGGAAGAATGCAGTAATAATATTAATATTTAAAAAAGGTGATAAAGAAGATATTAGAAATTACAGACCTATCAGCCTTTTACCAGTTTTATATAAAATTTTTACCAAGATAATTACAACTCATCTACAGAGAACTTTGGATTTCCACCAACCAAGAGAACAAGCTGGATTTAAAAGTGGTTTTAGTACAATAGATCATATCCACGTATTGAGAGAAGTCATAGAAAAGACAAACGAATATGAGTTGTCATTATGTTTTGGATTTGTAGATTATGAAAAGGCATTCGATTCTATACACATTTCTTCAGTGATTAAAGCATTGGATCATCAAGGTATAGATCCAGGATATTGTTATATTTTAAAAAAATATTTATAAAAATGCAATAGCAACAATTAGATTACATAATGATACTGGAAAAATCAACATTGAGAAAGGTGTAAGACAAGGTGATTCCATATCTCAAAAACTCTTTACAGCAATGCTGCAAGAAGTATTTTGTGGATTAAAATGGGAAACTAAAGGAGTGAAAGTAAATGGAGAGTATTTAAGTCATTTAGATTTCGCAGATGATGTAGTTGTTTTTGCAAATAATGCTTCAGAGCTGCAGGAAATGTTGCAGGAGTTAGCAGATGAAAGTAGAAAAGTAGGACTAAAGATAAATGTTAAAAAGACTAAAGTAATGTTTAATCAATTTGCTCAAAATATGAAAATAAAGATTGATTATGAACAATTAGAAGAAGTTAACAGTTACAAATACCTTGGACAGATTATTAATACAGATGGAAACATAATGGAGGAAATTAATCATAGAATTAAACTTGGTTGGAGTGCTTTTGGTAGAAATAACTTGATACTAAAAGGAAATATGCCTATGTGTTTGAAAAGAATTGTTTTTAACAAATGTGTTTTACCAGTTCTTACTTATGGATCTGAGACTTGGACACTTAAAAGAAGAGCAATACAGAGATTTCAGACCACTCAAAGGAGTATGGAGAGATGTATGTTGGGAGTAACAAGAAGAGATCGAAAATGCAATGTATGGGTAAGACAACAAACAGGTGTTACTGACCTTATTGAAAAAATTAAAAGATTGAAATGGAGTTGGGCTGGACATATTGCTAGAAGAGATGATAATAGATGGACAATTGAAATTTTAAATTGGATTCCAAGAGATTGTAAAAGACTCAGAAAGAGACCACATGTGAGATGGATGGATGAAATAAGAAAATGTGCAGGGGTGTTGAGGAGAAGAGAAGCTAAAGATCAGAGAAGATGGATTAAACTTGGAGAGACCTTCATCCTGCAGTGGATTGATAATGGTTGATGATGATGAATAATGATAAATAACACATATTCCAAAAAAAAAATTTTTTTTATAGAAATTACAAAAAATATTCACAATCAAAAATTCACTTTACCCCAATCCCCTTTTCTATTCCAAACAATTACAACATAATAACAAAAACCAACTTATTTAAATAATAAAAAAAATCTATATATATTTTTAAAACATTCAATTAATAACCTATTATTTTCTTTTCTCTTTTTCCATTAACATTCTATTTAACTCTGGCTTTATTTCATTAATTACACACCTTCCTTTATCATCCTTTCATTATATGACTTAATACATTCCAAAGGCTTTATATCAAAATCCCCATCCCTAAATTTATTCATGTGAATGTAAACAGCAGAATTTTTATCACCTAAATACTGTTTTAATCTAGTTTTTAATTTATTCTTACTAATCCCAAAATATGCCATTTCTACATTCTTTTTAAAACAATCCAAACATTTTATCAAATAAATTGAATTCATAACCTCTAACCTATTATATTCACCATTATTATTAATTAAAAAATCTAAACTTGCTTTCTTTTTATAAACTGGATGAGTTGAAACATTATATTTCCTATTAATCATTTTAACTAATATTTTATCTTTAATAAATAAATCTTTGGATATATTGAAACCAACATCAATAACTTTTTCTCTATTCCTATCTAATCCCATTCTATTTTTTATTTTATTTACATTTTTATTAGAAAATAAATCTTCAACTACACCTCTAGGATAATCACTCAAAAAACATTCATTCCTAATAATATCAACCTCATTCTTAAATAAATTACTATTTGAACATAACTTAATTGCTCTAATAATTTTATTAACAATATTAATTTTACTATGATTATCAATATTTGAAAACCAATTATTTGACAGTTC
This sequence comes from Epiperipatus broadwayi, assembly GCA_028023455.1. Classification (NCBI taxonomy): domain Eukaryota; kingdom Metazoa; phylum Onychophora; class Udeonychophora; order Euonychophora; family Peripatidae; genus Epiperipatus; species Epiperipatus broadwayi. The sequence goes on from JAQFVV010000004.1 coordinate 10,510,438, forward strand.
AAACAATGTTTTTTTTAAACACTGATGTTTCTATAATTACATTACCATACCTACCAATTTTTTTTAAAAATTCTAACATTCATATATTCAAGAACCTTAATGGATTCTTTTTCCATAGTAAACTTTATTTTTTCAACTCTACCATTAATATAATTCAAAAAATTATCTGCATTTCTCTTATTATCATTGAAAACCATAAAATAGTCATCAATATATCTAACATAAAAAACTGGTTTATTCCTATTGTAATTAAAAAATTGCTCTTCAAACCTATACATATATATTCCTGCCAAAAACACTTAGACGATTACCCATACTTAAACCCTCTTTTTGCTTATAAAATCCATCCCCATATTTAAAAATAAGGTCCATATGACAAATCACTAATATCTCGTATAAAAGAAAAACCTCAATTTTTAATTTTACCTGTTTATCCTTTCTATATAAATCCATAATATTACAAATAGCAACCTCTGGATCAATGTTAGTATACCTACTAACTATATCTAATTTTACAAAAAACAAATTTTTAAAAACTTTATCATCTAAAAAGACTTTTAATTTACTAATAAACTGTATAGAATTATTAATACAATTTATTTCAAACAATGTAATATATTTTTTAAAAATATTATTATACACTCACTTTGAAACTTTTTCATAGTAAGTATTACAACTACTAATAATTGGTCTCATTGGAATATCAGGCTTATGAATCTTAGGCAAACCATCACATTTCACATTCATTTTTTTAATCCAAGCATGACTAATTCTTCTGTACAACCTTTTTTATACATTAAAGTTAATACATTATTAACCTTTTTATTCATTAACATACTTCCATTCTTATTAATTTTTACAAAACATTCTTCCTTTGATAAAGTTAACATCTTTTTATTATATTCACTCTTGCCTAAAATAACCATACTCGATGTTTTATCACCTTTTAAAAATAATAAATCCCCATATTTATTAAGCATATTTCTAATAATATACCATTCATTAAACTAACAATTATTCCCCCTTTTTAAATATTATATCCATTTTTTAATTCAAATTCCAAATTTTTAAATCCTAATTTCAATTCATTAAATAAAAAATCCTTATTAATATAATCATTTATCTTATTACATCTATATTCAGTTAATTGCATTTTTGCCTTAATTTCAATAATCTGCTTTTTAATATTCCCATTATAATTTAATGGTACATAATTCAAACCCCTTTTTAAAACTAGATTAAAACAGCATTTAGGTGATAAAAATTCTGCTGTTTGCATTCACATGAATAAATTTAAGCATGGAAATTTTTAAATAAAGCCTTTTGAATGTGTTAAGTTATACAATGAAAGAATGATAAAGGAAGGTATGTACATTAATGAAATAAAGCCAGAATTAAATAGAATGTTAATGAAAAAAGAGAAAAGAAAATAATAGGTTATTAGTTGAATGTTTTAAAGAATATATATAGATTTTTATTATTTAAATAAGGTGTTTTTTGTGATTATGTTGTGATTATTTGCAATAGGAAAGGGGAATGAGGTAACATGAATTTTTGATTGTGAATATTGTTTGTAATTTTTATAAAAAAATTTTTTTTTATCTTTTTAGTGTGCCTTGAAAAAGACTATATAAAATAGTCGAAACATTGGATTTTTTATTGATGATTATAGTCATATAAAAAACAAGTTTTTAAAAGGAATTTGTTTGTTTATTTATATTTTCAATTTAATGTTATATATTTTATATTATTTGGTTTATTTATTTGATTTTTATATTTATTTATTTATTTTTATTTTATTACATTTTTTCTTTATTATTTTATTGATTACATTAGTTTATTACAGTGCTTCTTAAACTTTTTTCATTCATGACCTCTTTTTATCATCAAGATTTTTTCGCGATCCTGGATATTAAATATGAAATAGATATAGAAATAAATATTCCCATAAATAGTTTATTTCCTTGATAAACAATATACGTATGAAAATAAAATTTTAGGATTTGTTTTAAGTATACAAAAATTAATGAAAGAAAATCACATTTTAATGAGACGGATGTTCTTGTTTTTTGCTGCATAACAAATGAAATCTTGGTGAAATATTTGATACTGCTCAATTTAAAGCATTTTCAGCATTTTTCAGTATTGAACAATAGGCAGAAGAACATTTAATGCCATTTCAGAAGTTGTGGAAAAATTCAGTTCTAGCTCCGATCCAAAATTCAGTTAAGGATTTTTGTGGAAGGTCAAGTTTTAAGTTTGAGTCACTCAATAGCTCAGCAAATTCCTCTTTGACTTTATATGGCAGGTGATTAATCTCATTAATGTCAATCAAAAATGGTCTTTGAATCCAAGATAACTTTTTGAAATCTAAATTTGATATAAAGTATTTGCAAAACTGTGTTTCTAGGATTTTTAAGTGATCTATTATAATTTTTGCAATTAAAATTTTAACAATTGTTATTTATTGTCTATAGTTGAAAACATTTCCAATGAATCATTTTCAACCCTATTCTTTCAAATGTTGATCTTTTTAAAAAAACTTTCAATTTTATCATTCAAAGTAAAAATATTGCTATTTTTTCATTGAAGAGACAAGTTAAGATCATTTTTAGCTTCTCAAAAATATCAGTCAAATAGCATGGCGTTGATAGCCATAAGTCATTTTGAAAAAGAGCAGCAAGATCAGATTTTTGTTTAGTTAAAAATACAATAATTTCTTCTTTTAATAATAATAATCTTTTTAAACTTCACTCTCTTGACATCCATCTTACTTCTGTATGTAATAATAAATCTTTGTATTTAGAGTCCATGTCTTTAAAAGATTTAAAAATAAACGGCTGTTAAGGGCATGGCTTTTAATAAAGCTTATAATTTTGACCGCATCCAGAAGCACATCGTTCAATTCCATTGCTAATTTTTTTGCCTGCAAGGGCCTCTCGATGGATCAGTCAGTGTGTAAGAGTTACATGATTGCCAGAAGCTTTTATATATGATTTAAAACCAATATTTTTACCAGTCGTAGCTTTTGCACCATCTGTGAATACTCCAAAGCAATTTTTCTATTCTAAATCTTCAGTTTTAAAAAATTTGTCTATTTTATTATATATATCTTCCTCTCTTGTATGTTCTTTCAAAGAATGATAAAATAACAATTTTTCCTCAATGTTTCCTTTATAAATGTATCTGACATACACTAATAATAATTGAGCTATTTTTAAAATATCAGTTGTTTCATCCAACTGAATTGTAAATATTGGGCTTTCTTTAAGTCTAGTAATAAGTTGCTCAAATTGTCATTGCTAATTTCAGAAATTCTATTAGTGAAAGTGTCATTTGACAAAGGAATTTTTCAAATTTCATCACCATACTTACTTCCATAAAGTATTTCTACCATTTTAATAGCAACAGGTAATATAAGATCTTCTCCAATGGCGTATGGCTTTTTATTTTTAGCAATCAGATATGAAACTTCATATGATACAAGTAAATATTTTTCATTAATAGATATAAATTTCTCAAAATATTATTTTTCTTTATTTGAAGTTTTTAACAGTCATTCAAAATATTCTTTTGGTTTATTGACATATGAAGGATGCTTGGATTCAAAATGCCTTTTTAATTTTGATGGTTTTATACTCTCCATAGACAAAACATTATTGCTAATTAAACAAAAAGTTTGTTCATTACCATCACAGTTGTTGAAAGTAAAGCCAAATTGGAGAAATGTCTCATCATATTTTCTTTTTGGCATCTTAGATGCCTCTTTCTGATTACGAGATCCTGCTTGAAGAGACTTTGTAGCATTGCCATCTGCATCATTACCTTTTGTACTCAAGTTCAACCAGTCATCCAGGGATAAAATGTATTTTTATCCTAAAATATAAATAAAATAACAGTACTTATTAGTTAGCAGAGACACTAAATGGCAGGTGTTTTTTGTTTAATTATACGAAGCATATTTACTCTCGTATGTTCTATCTTTTAATATCCCTGTATGTTTAATTTTTTAATATTTAAAAATATCAATAAATCAATTATAAATTATCTATTAAGTTTAAATTTAGAAATATAGTTTTACTTATTAATAAATAAATGACAATAAGTTTCAAATAAAAAATAATTTTTTATAATAACGAATAGGATGATAAATTTTGAATAAAAAACTGAGAAAAAAAAGTATACAATGATTTTTATAAATATAATAAACACTTCCATGCTTCCCCATTCTTTTTAAATTCATATAAATAAAGATATAATAAAAGACAAATGGCCCGCAAGTTCGTGCTGAACCAGCACTCATCAGTTGGCCCAAGTCACTATCTCTCATATATCTAGAGTAAATTGTTACATCTTCATTTACCATAGTCAAACTCCCTCCACTCACAACTTCGACGCCATCCATTTCAGATAAATATAAAAATAACATCTTTCATAATATTTATTCAAATAAATACCAACCTTAGTCGAGTAAAACAGTAAAATACAATATTGGGTAAAACTGACTTATAGCGGTCTGAACACTTCGCCCTCTATTTTTAAAAAAAACTTAACTACTTTTTCCCCTTAATAACTATATCCAAATTTAATAAGTGTATGTAACTATATCTAAGTCTAAATGTTAATAATAAAAAAAATGAAAAAAAAACAACAACTTACATTTACATGCGTATTTTTCACTTATAGCAGTCTTTGCTGTATATATAACTGTAAATAAATTAACTATAAATAGAGTGGAGATAGACACCATTAGAAAGATCCAACTTTAATCAGTTTATCTAACAATAAATAAACTCTGTCTAAATGGAAATATTAATAAATAAAAAAGTAATAAAACTTACATTTTTATGCGTACTTTTCACTTGGAATGTATATCTAGTGGTCTTTACTCTATATATAACTATAAATAAATAAAGTATATTAACTATAAATATTTTTACATAAAGATGAATAAATAAAAAAAAAAAAACCTCTTACATTTCCTGCAGGCAGAATCCGTGTTTCAAACTACATTATTCTCACTATGTAATTGCAAAGTATATCTAACTATAAATGTATTTTTTACATGAATATTAATAAATAAAATCTAATAAAACATTTTCATACTCTATTTAGAGAAGATAAGTGTCACCAATAAAGTCCCTACTGTCAAAATTATGAACTACTTTTGTCACATGTAATTTTTTGCACGTTTAATTCCCCTTCCATCCCTCACCATCCATTTACCCTTTTGCTGAAAAAAAATTCAAATCAAAGTTAAAACAGTTGTTCACAATTTGACATACTTATTTTTAACATTGATTTGAATCTTTTTTCGGCAAAAGGGTAAATGGACGGTGGGGGAGGAGGGGGGAATTAAACACGCCAAAAATTACACGTGACAAAAGTAGTTCATAATTTTGACAGTAGGGACTTTATTGGTGACATTATCTTCTCTAAATAGAGTATGAAAATGTAAGTTTTATTAGATTTTATTTATTAATCTTCATGTAAAAAATACTTTTATAGTTAGAAATACTTTGCAATTACATAGTGAGAATAACATAGTTCGAAACACGGATTCTGCCTGCAGGAAATGTAAGTGTTTTTTTTTTTATTTATTCATCTTTATGTAAAAATATTTATAGTTAATATACTTTATTTATTTATAGTTATATATAGAGTAAAGACCGCTAGATATACATTCCAAGTGAAAAGTACGCATAAAAATGTAAGTTTTATTACTTTTTTATTTATTAATATTTCCATTTAGACAGAGTTTATTTATTGTTAGATAAACTGATTAAAGTTGGATCTTTCTAATTGTGTCTATCTCCACTCTATTTATAGTTAATTTATTTACAGTTATATATACAGCAAAGACTGCTATAAGTGAAAAATACGCATGTAAATGTAAGTTGTTGTTTTTTTTCATTTTTTTTATTATTAACATTTAGACTTAGATATAGTTACATACACTTATTAAATTTGGATATAGTTATTAGGGGGAGGGGGAAGTAGTTAAGTTTTTTAAAAATAGAGGGTGAAGTGTCCAGACAGCTATAAGTCAGTTTTACCCAATATTGTATTGTTCTTGCGATGTGGACACTTGTTGAAATGAAACGCAAAAAAATAACTTGACTGGAAATGTGATGTGATGTGATGTATTGTGGCTTCTCTTTAAACAAAGTCAAGAATTTCTCAGCAATTATGGTGCCAATCTCATTCTCACCACTGAAATATCTTATATGCTGAAATTGCAATGCGACACCACTATTATTATTTTTGAATATGTAAATATAATTTATAGCTCAACTTCGCCATCATTACAATTTTATAATTATGCTGTACAGAAAACGTAATATATTAAATTAAAGATAATGAAGAGATTGCGACTAATATTTCTTTAAATTCATGAATCTGAATTAAATTTTCATGATCCCAACTTTTCCCTTCGTGACTCCATTTGGGGTCACGATCCACAGTTTAAGAAAAGCTCGTGTATTATATTACTGATATATTTATTTTATTTATCATTGTATTATAGATATGAGAAAGACAGCAGGATTTTTGTGTATATGTATATAATAAAGTTTCTTTTTTTTTTTGCTAAAAGTAAAGTGAGGAATACAAACTGCATGTATATAAACTATTATAGTGGTAAATGTAACCCTTTTTATATTCTTCTGATTCAAAATGCTACAAACTATCTTTAATTAAATTTCTATTCTGTTATAAAAGCAAAATATTTTCAACATATTAAAATAAAAATATTTTAAATGCGGTATGCTTTTGGTGTTAATAGAATATTTATTGAAATATACTTAGATGTTTTTATTTGATCTTTATCATCAATAAACACCATTCATAAAGGAGATTTTAATGACAGAATTCTTTCTCAAAAAAATGCAAGATCCTAATGTAAAATTGTAGGTATACATCTCTTTATGAAATTTAGCATTATTTTATGGTCACAAGCTAGGTTTGGCAAAGATAATAAAAAATAAAATAACCAGGAATATAATATATGACTAATGTGGTATGAGTAAATGAAAAACTAGAAATTGAGCACCTGGTAAAGAACTTTTATAAGATGAACAAGATTAATTTCTTGTAGCTTCAGTGATATATCTAATATAAGTTGTATAAATTTTTTTATTCTTATAAAGAACTAAATTAAATCCTGAGTATAACTTTTGATCATGACTATATATAATCAAAAACATAATCTATAAACACTTCTACTTTATTTTCAGCAACGATACTTAGAAAAAATTACATTCATTAAATTTTAGACATTAATTACAGACTTTGACAACAATACATTCCATTATTTTATTTACTATTATCTTTACAATTGTGATTTAATAAAAGTAGTATTTTAAGTTAGTCTTATCATGAATATTTTATTTACAGCATTATATATGAGGACTATAATCTATAGTAGGTTTGTATGGCTGATATATAGTCAGTGTCTAAATATATTTTATGAAGCAAACATTCAAACTGCAACCATTTTCTATTGTCCAGCATCATTTACTAAAATATCTTTTTTAAATATTTTCTAGAATTTATATTTTTGTGGTCTTCTTTTAATTTAACCTTGGCCTTTTTGTATAATGTTCCTCATCTGCACTTCATCATATCATTATAAAAAATGTTTCAAATTTCACATTGTTTAATAATATAATCTTTTATATCTTCATACTTATTGCCTTATTTTTTTCTTTTTTAACACAAAGTTAAATGTAACATTACAAATTTTTAATAACTCTGAAAGTTTCAGAGTTATCCATTAATAATCTCCAAGAATGATTTCCTCCTTTTTTTTTATCAACTACATCAATTTCTAAACAGGTAAAACTCTCCATACAGTAGTGCCACTCAGTGCAAGCCAGAGTAATCAATGGATGCCAGAAGGCTTGTGCAAAAAATCCCTATCTAGTGCCTACTCATCCAATATCCCCAGATTAGTTTCTGGCTTGTGGCCATCATCAGTAAGGAGCCTTGGATCTGAGAGCACTGCACATAGATAGTGGCACTACTGTACGGAGAGTTTTTCCTGTTTTAATAACAGTTATGAGCAAGCATAAGAAATGGTAATCATGTGATGTTTGGTGGTTTACATCAACTTCTATATATATCATATTAATTTGAAAATTTCAGTATGCAATTTTGCTCTGTCAATCGCCTTTTCATTTATTTTAGACTCTTTTTTCACTTTTTGCATCAATATAAAATTCTCTCAAAGGTATTGCATCAGTTTTGCAGTAGTCTCTACATTAATTTTATGTTTACTTGTAATGTTTTTTTTAGTTTTGTCAAAAATATATTAAAAATATTAAATACAAGTAATTTAAATAGAAATTATTAGTTACATAAACTAAGAGTACATAAATTAATTAATCAAATAAAACCCTGAATTCCAATTAAGATAAAATAAATCCGTCTGTGTATATACGTTTAAAATTTATAAAAAAAAACAAATTGCTTATAATTTTTCTCTCTTAATATAAGTTAAAATTTTGATTTATAATGTTTTTGATGACTACTTTGACAGTTACATTCATATTGCAAATGATGATAGTTTTCTTGTGCTTTAGGTTGATATCAATTCTTTATATAAAAAAATTCATGATGGTATTTCTACAACATAACATCTATAAACCTACTGTTTGTCATTAATTCCTAATCAATTTTCTATGTGCTCTAAATATTATTCTCAATAGGCTTTCCCTGAAACCAGAATTTGTGCTTGGATTAAACTAATCATGCAGTTCCTAATTTACACTGCAGATGAAAATTGATATATGATATTCTTTAGACATTTGTAAAAGACAGACAACAGCCAATTCCACAGTGCGTTTAACTGGTTGTCATAACAGCAATATAAATAAATGCTACAATGGCCAATCTGCTCATATGCCCTATTCTTAGATTGGATCTTATTAATTTTTATTAACTACACTTAAAATGAATTATAATAAAATTAAATTTTTAAGTTGCAGAAAAGTTTTATATTTTGCCAATATATTATTGAAAAGATTCTTTTAAAAACAATAAAATAAACGATTTTTCATCATTACAAAAAAAACAACCAACAAACAAATTGACATCTTTCAAACTCAGAAAATATAGTAAACAATATAATTATATTTGTCACTAAAAATAGATTTGTTTTTTTTTTTTCAAATCTTTTCATTTTCAATTAACATTGGAAATTTTCTTATTTTGAAATGAATAAAAAAATATAATTAAAAAAGTTTTAAATACAATAAAAGAAAGTTTTATTATCAAATTAAACATTTTTAAAATGACGCTGTAAAATCTGCTTTATTTTCTTGTTTTTACATAAAAATATTACATAACGTAAATAGTACAATACAATGTACTACAAAAGGTTATAATCATTCCAAAGACTTTATCATGTGGTTGAGTGTTAGTATTCATTCATTTATAGTTAAAATCTTCAAAGCGCATGTGCAACAGCGTAATGCTGTGTTAAATATTACATTTTACAAACATCACGCTATAAAAAATGATTTATTTACAATCATTTGTTTTGTGTATTATCATATTGTGAGAGTATGTAAAACTACTCACATATATATATATAAAATAATCCCAGAGTATAATGCTATACTAAAAGAAATATATATATATTAAATCACCCCATATGGTTAAGAAGTCCAGTACCGCCCTCTGTGAACTAATATATAAATACATTAGAGTTCGTATTTCAAAATGGCCTTCTCAAAATGATACCACCTTGAACTGTACACTATTAGATCTAAAATACTGAAATATGAACAAATTCAAACAAAGACCTTGAAATTTTAATAAGCAACTTTCTGCTACAAACAAACATGTTTTGCTATTATTTATAAAGACAAACTAAACATTAGTAATTTTAATCTTTAAACCACATAACACAAATTTATAGAAAATAATTCCAGTGCATAACCCTATTCTGAAATAAATACACAAATATTAAATCATGCCACATGGTTAAGAAATCTAGTACCGCCCTCTGTGAACTAATATATAAATACATTAGAGTTTGTATTTCAAAATAGCCATCTCAAAATGATACCACTTTAGCCTTTGTAGTGGCTATTACTTTATTGGCCGAGTGAGATAAAAGTCTAAACTTTTAATTGGTCAAGTCACAAACTCAACTGTCAAAATATATTCATCTTTTAATATTATATTCACTTTAGATTCATTTGTAAAAAGTATATTAATAATTTGTCAGGTTATGAAAATGAACGAAAGTTTTTTCAAAAATAAATTTTCATTTATAATTTAAAAATATTTGATAACGATGGGAAATTGGTCAATTTTATATTGCATGGATAAGTAAATAATTTTGCTAAAGTCTTAACTATTTTTCTAAAATTATCAAAATAATTTAAAATATGTCAAAAAATACATCAAAAAATACTTTTAAAATGGACTAAAACATTTGTTTATCACTTTCGTAATGAAAGAAAAGAAATCTTAGCTGACGAGTGGCTTTGACAAGCAGCTTTCTTTGAACTTGATGGTTACATCCAATCAAAATGAAGAACGCCCTGCCTATTTCTTTTTTTAGACTTAAAATGTAAGTTGTATTGATTTTTTACTTGTAAAATAATTCAAGAGAGGGTAGCATCTTATAGAACTTTTTTAAATCTTTAAAAAGAGCACAAAATCATTACTGTAACATTAAAAATAATAGAATTCAAGCAATTTGAAGCCGCTTCGAGTCATCTCATAAGGATCAGCACAAGGGTTAAACTGTATGCTATTTGATCTTAAATATTGAAATACAAACTAATTCAAACAAATTAAAATTTTAATAAGCAATGATCAAAGTTCAAAGTGGTATCATTTTGAGCTGGCTATTTTGAAATACGAACTCTAATGTATTTATATATTAATTCACAGAGGGCAGTACTGAATTTCTTAACCATGTGTGGTGATTTAATATTTGTATATACATTATTCTTTATATTCAAATATAGATAGATAGATAGATAGATAGATAGATAGATAGATAGATAGATAGATAGATAGATAGATAGATAGATAGATAGATAGATAGATAGATAGATAGATAGATAGGTAGGTAGGTAGGTAGGTAGGTAGGTAGGTAGGTAGGTAGGTAGGTAGGTAGGTAGGTAGGTAGGTAGATAGGTAGATAGATAGATAGATAGATAGATAGATAGATAGATAGATAGATAGATAGATAGATAGATAGATAGATAGATAGATAGATAGATAGATAGATAGATAGATAGATAGATAGATAGATAGATAGATAGATAGATAGATAGATAGATAGATAGATAGATAGATAGATAGATAGATAGATAACTTAAAGGTTAAACTATGAAAATGTTGATAACAAAAGTCCATTTAAATAAATAGTTGGTTTAAATTAAAATAAATATTTTAATTTTAAAATCATTCATATATATATATAATGATTATTTAAGTTGACTAAAACCATTAATCAAGACATCAAACATAGAGATAACTTTAGGTCAATTTGTATCTTACCAACTAAATGCAAAGGACATGAAAATTAGAATTGAATTGTATAATTATTAATTATAATAATTTCAACAATAATTGAATATGAAATCGTGAAAATCAAATAGTATATTTAACACATGCTACCAGAAGTGGATTCTACTATAAAAGTTGGATCAAATAATTTCAAAATTAATTCTATCTTTTGCCAATGAACTAGCTACTATAGATAGTCATTTTGCTATGTTTGAATTCCAAACATATTAAAGATGGATCAATAGTTTAAACAAATTTTCTTATTGATAAAATTTTTATTAGAAAAGAACTCTAATATCACTCAATCAGAGTACATAAATTAGTCTTACTATTATTAATTATAATTTCAAAATGAAATTATATATAATTTTGTTTATTAATTAGAGAAACTCATAAGATTCTTTTAAACTAGAATTCTGAAGAAGATAAATTTTATCAAAAACATTTATATATTTAAATTGAATTATTTTAAGAGGTTAATAAATATAGAAAATGTGTCATGAGTAAAAACCATTTGCCATAGGATCAAGTGCTATTGGTTCAACTGAAAATAAGGTAATTGCTTATTCCTACCAAAATGCATAAAATATATGCATACTTCATCTATATAATTTAAAATGAAACTTCAATTGATAGCAAAATAATTTGTGGAAGATGTCAACATTATGTGAGATGAAGAATTTTGAATAATGGACTATTCTGAATGCTCATTGATAGTTGATGACCGAAGAATAATGAACTTTATCATTAATGAACATTATTAATCTCATTATGGAAAGGAATGAGACAATACCATCAAACTTTAATATATCATATTATGTTTATGCATTATCAGCTTCACATACCTAATTTTATTTCCTTTGGTTCTAAAATTCATTTACATTGGAATTGTCCATTTATGAAAGTTATTAGATGAAGAAAAATGGAAAGATCATGGAGTTAAATATATTTTTTATTCATTAAAATTTAGATCTTCCCTGTAAAGTGACTTGACTGAGGTAAAAGTAAACTTAATATGAAAGCAAGATTTTATTGTTCTTCATATTAAATTTATTCATGACATGACAAAACTTTTTGTTTATTACTAACTTAATTAACACAGTATTATTTGTTTATTATTCTTTGTGTAAATGATTAACATTTTTGGATGAAAGATCTTTTATTTCATAATAACGATGACACACAGAGAAAGGAGGAATCTCATAAAATTGGAATTCCCTCATAAAGATTGGATAATATAAGGTCATCATTTATACATACTTTAATTAAAATAAATTTAGCTAATTTGTATTATTATAATTTTTTCTTAAAATTATAAAATTTCATTTATTGTTTTATAACTTATTAAAATTTGTTCATGTTGTGATACATATCTATTATGGGGATATGTGAAGGTATAATTTAATTTGATATAAAATAGTAGAAATATATGTAAAGAACTTATAATATTTTTTTTGTTGTTATTTGATATAAATTTAAATTGTTATCTGTTAATAAATATGGTAAAGTTTATTTTAAATTCAAGGAGGTCTCTGATATTTTTGAATTATTTATTCATTTTCCGAAACAAAATGTCCTGGTAACTTAATTGAAATTAATTTTAAAAATCTATTGAAATTATATTAAGTATTGTTACTAAGCCAATACATCACATGATCACCATTTCTTGGCTTGCTTATAACTGTTTTAAAACAGGCAAAATTTACTATATGTATTGCCACACTGCAAGCTAGAATAATCAATAGATACCAGAAGGCTTGTGCATAAAATCCCCTTCTAGTGCTTACTCATCCAATATCCCCAGACTAGTTTCTGGCTTGTGGCCATCATCAGTGAGGAGCCTTGGATCTGAGAGCACTGCACCTAGATTTTAGGATCTAATGCAACCCTCCAGCAGCCACATTTTATCTCTACTTAACTATAAAACTATGAGTCTTAAAATTGAAAACATGTTAATATTTTCAATCCAAGCACATCAGCTTATATAGTCATATATGTCTGAACTGAGTTCAGTACTCATACATTTTGGTGTCTTTGATCTTTTAATATCCATAACCACCATTATTTTATTAGGCAGGATGAATAAGCACTAGATGGGGATTTTTATGCATAAGCCTTCTAGCATCCATTGATTATTCTAGCTTGCAGTGTGGCAATACATATAGTGAGTTTTGCCTGTTTCAATAACAGTTATAAGCAAGCATAAGAAATGGTGATCATATGATGTTTATTGGCTTAAAACCAATCCTGGCTAATAGGATAGTGATTGCTATTGTTATTAAAAAACCAAGAACACCAAAATGTATGGATACTGAACTGAGTTCAGACCTATATGACTATCTAAGCTGATGATCTTGGATTGAAAATATAGTTGTTTTCAATTCAAGACTCATAGTTTTGTTGTTAAATAGAGATAAAAGGTGGCTGCTGGAGGGTTGCATTAGATCCTAAGATCTAGGTGCAGTGCTCTCAGATCCAAAGCTTCTCACTGATGAAGGCCTCAAGCCAAAAACTGGTCTGGAGATATTGAATGAGTAGGCACTAGATGGGGATTTTATGTACAAGCCTTCTGGCATCCATTGATTTCTATAGCTTGCAGTGTGGCAATGCATATAGTGAGTTTTGCCTGTTTTAATAAGTATTATTACTAATGTAGGATAATGATGGAAACTCCTGAAAAGAGTTAAATGTAAAAACTACCCTGAGATCGAATACTGAACATAATGGAATAATCAACAAAGGTGAATGCTGGATCAAATAGTTTAAGTTGCATCTGTATTAAATATTTAATTATAAATTATCTTATTTAAAATGGATTCAGTCTTGGATTGAAGTCATATATCAGTCTTAGCATCCTATATGAAGACTCTAAAGCCGATTATAGTTAGATGCGACCACTTTATTTTTCCTTTAGGGAATCCAGACCATTATAATATATATATATATATCATGAACTAAGATAATAGTTGAAGGCTGAAGATAAAGGACACTAAGACCCCTTGATTATGAATCCCCAGGCTGCCATTTAATAGCAAACTTTTATTTAGTTTTCTACAAATTCATATCATTTTCAAATGAAGAAAAACTGCATTAATTGAAAGAAAAACTTTTTAATATTAAATAGAATATTGCTTGGTTTTGTAAAGTTAAAAGAAAAAGTGAAGACATAATGGATTTGAAAAATATGCATATAATTACAGCAATGATGGGAAGCACAAATGAAATGGAATCCATTTAAATAAAAATTTAAAAAACAAAATTGTGAAGATTAGTAGTACATCCAACAGAATAGCAGGATTAGTTATTCAAATTAATTAAAGATATCAAATGCAGATAATCAAGTTATCATTGTAATGAAAAAATAAAGAATTTTTATATGACTATATATACATAATGCTTTTTAACAGATGAAATTTTTTTTAATTATTGTTGAAATTGGTAAATCACTGATAAATGGAATTGCTTTGGGTCAGTTTGATTATGGTGAAAGAATTGAAAGAGAACAATGGGCTGTGAAATTTATTATGAATTCTTCCTTTGAGATAAGTTCTAAATAGAAATGGTCATAGAATCATCCAATAAAGTTACAGTAGAATTGGATTATACTTTGACTAAAAGAAAATACATAATTCAACAACAGAAGAGAGGCCTGCTATTCCCTATCTCGTAAATGGTCCGCGTAACATCTGCACATAAGTTTGCATAAAATTTGCATAATTTTACAGTTATTAACAGAATAACTCACCATGAATATGGGATTGTAGACTATCCCAAAAGCGCTTGGCGGTAAAATTTTAATAATTTCATTGACAATTTACTAATAGCTTCATTATCTGTGCGCAGAGCACATATATATATTAAAAATTCAAGATTATATATTTTTTAATATATTCAATACAAAGAGTCATCATCAATTAGTCAGATGTAAAATATATATTAATGCAAAGATAAAAATATGAAAACTATTAAGAAACTCAGTATTAATATAACCTTCAGAAAGACTACAGTGAATTTAAATGAATAGATTAAAATCATCTTAAAATATTAATAGCCTTTGATGTTGGTTCAGATTTCTCTAAAACCAATAAGAAGATAAAGGATATTCTATTAAAAACTCCAAAAAAGATAACTAGTATTAAAAAGCAGCACATTATTAGTAAATTTTCTATGGCGATATGACACTATTTAAAGAAAAGAAGAAATATGATTTAAAATGCTCCAATAAAATGAATTGAATATTTAGAGTTTTGTAAAATGATTGAGAAAATAGTTAATAATGATATGAAAAATATAATTGTGATTTGGCAAGGAAAGCTATAGAAGAAACAAGTTGGTAATAGAAAAAAAATGTATTTGAGCAATAAAAAGAAAAGATTAAACTATTTCTAAAAAGATATTCAATATCATAAAATGTGTGAAAGTTATAATTATCTCATCTTCAGAATTACCCAGTATTTTATAAGATGTGAGGTTAAAATTCATGAAGAAAAAAAAAGTGCAGGAAATATTGGAGTTGTATTTGATCTTTTAAAAGAAGTAGGTAAAAAAGTAAACACATTGTTGACAAAGTTATGTACCAAATATTTATATGATTTGAGCAATGCAATACTAATATTAACATTTGAAAAGAGTGATAAAAATATTTAAAAACTCATACTTACTAAATATAAATAGAAATTATTTAAGTCATCTAGATTTTGAAAATAATGCTTCAGAGTTTAGAAAATGTTGTAAGATTAGTAGAATGATATATATATAGTCAACTCATTTGATAAACATTAAAGAGATTATCAACAATGAGATCTTTATCAATAACACTCTGGGCACATAGCTAGTATATGAGTTATAGAGAATATATTTTGTTTTCATCAAGAAATGTTTCAGAAAAGAAAAAAATTAATTGATAAACATTTGTTAGAGATTAGAAAAATAGTTGGTGTAGTCAAGCGTTGGTGGTCGAGTGGTCAGCACAGCGCCTTACAAGCAATTGTTCCAGGTTCGCTTCCTGGCCAATTCTTTGTCAAATGAAAAAAAATAGTTGGTGTAGAACAATTTCTGGAAGGTTTTGATATATGTTACTGAATATTAAAATTAAGTCAAGCCATTTAAGGTGAAAGTCAATAAAAACCAGAATTATTTTGTAACAGTAATTATAAATTACATTCTGAATCCAATATTGGGGATTGTCAATGAAATATTATTTTTGGAACATTTTAATATATTCTCTTATCTAAGTTTTGGGATTCCTCTTTGAAGCAGTTAAGGCCCACATGATAATTAGTTATTGGTTCCTAGAATTGAGCTGATCACTTAATTCATGTTATGTAAGTTCCTCAAAGAAAAAAGATGTTTGACTAAAAGATTCTAAAAATTTAAGATTGAAATGTTAATATGCTATTGATATGTTAACCTAAATTAAAATAAATCCACTATGCTAAATTGATTACCTACAAATAAAGTGAAAATAATTACAATGAATGTCTTAAACAAAAAGTCTATAATCCAAAGAAGAAACTATACTGGAATTATAGATAAGTTTGCTGTAAATTCAAATAATATTGCAGAAATTTTGCATATTATTACAAATGAGAAAATCAAATACTATAGTCAAAAATTGCCATAATCATTATAAAGATATAAGTATATACTATTTATAATATATACGGGCACACATTCCAAGTCAATTTTCCAATAATAGTTTACAGTTTATTTACTTGTTGAAAGGTGTAAATTTATTATAATTAAATTTAAAAATAATTTTTATTACAGACATTTTAATAAAAATATTTATTTTAAAATATAAAGCATATTTCCTTTTATTTATATTTAAGTATATAACAATCGTTTATAATTGTAAATTTATTGTAATTAAATTTTTGTAAAAATTAATTACTAAAGACTCTTGTTAATAAAATATTTATTTTAAAATATAAGCATATTTCCTTTTATTTATGTTAAATTATATTTGATATTTGTATTATATTTTGATTATTATTTGTTACTCAAGCAAATAGGTGTATACGCATAAAATCAATATTGTTATGGTCACTCTCTTTACAATTTTTTACAGGGAGCCATTACAATTAAACAGAACTAAAAAGATGAGTAAGATTTTCAATGGCAATATTTTTTAAAATATATCGTTATGTTTTGTGTGAACATGGTTTATAATCTATTCTATAGAAAACTATGATAATAATATCAATAATCAGTATTATGATAATAATCAAAAGTAGTTACTTTTCCCTATTATTTTCTTTTTTATATAACTTCATGTACCACACTACAGCTCTGTTTCTTTTCCACCGTCACTCACATTCAGCAACTTATTTTCAACATAGAACAATGGGTTACGATATTCTATGATCATCTCATTAAATTAAGCTGTTTATATAACATATGGAAAAATCAACTTACTATAGAAATAATAAAATTATTTATTGTATATAAAATATTTGCAATTGAACAGATGGTCAAAACTATAATAAATCTCTTATATCAGTATATATTAATAAAATTTCCTTATTTCCTCAGGTGTATTAACATCATTTCTATACTATTTAAGTTTATCTTTATTCAGTAATTATTTTTTTTGCATTGCTTTTTTGATTATCATTTCATATCTTTTAAGATGCAATTATCACTTATTTTTTTAAATTTATTATTCTATTAATTGAGTATGATTTAAAGAGTCAAAAACAGAATGAATTCACTCATTCTTAAGGCTTTTGATGTTTATAAACTTACCTATGCCAACAATGATGAAATTATAGAATGAAATTAATATATTAGCCAGATAAAGTATGGTTATTAATTTAATAATCAATGATAGAAAGACAGAGAAAGTAACTTTTAATATTTTTATTTTAATTAGTAGCCATAGAGAAATTAGTAAATGCAAACATAAAATTAAGGATAGGTTATACATATGTAATCAAAAGCTCCAAGAATAGGCTGATTTATTCCATTGTCTCTTTATTCAACATTCAGAATGCAATTTATTTATATCCTGAGGGTGTGAATATGATTTTATTTTACTTATACATACACACACATATATATATATTGGTCCCAAACCTGATTTTTATAATGCTAAAATACTTGCTAATTTGGAAATGTATAATTTGAGAAACATGAGGCTATGAAATATTAAAAAGACAATGGGTTTAAATTAATCTGATGAAGTATAATGTATATGGAACTTGTTGACCACTTATATTATCTCTTTCTTTCAATATAAACTTGAAATCAATTAATGGTGAAACTGAAGAAAATAAACATTTTGTTAATCCACATATTCTGTATACTTAACTACTTCATGCTGTAGCAGTCGATTTTAGCTCAAGATCGAGATTCACTGTTCTACCACTTAACCCACGTTGCATCCTGTTTTTTTCGTCACATGTATATAAACTATATGTATATTTCTGAGAAGCGTCTATAAAAATTTATAAATATAAATCTCAAATAAAAATTTTCTTTAATTTTAAATATTAACTTTTATGGAGGTGACTCAAATATATATACATATATTAACAGAGCTTTTATATAGATAAAAGTACAAGCAAATCTTTTAAATAATTTTGTATTTTTTCCTTAACTATATGTTATTTATTTTATAAATATTTTCTTCATATAAGTACACAAATATTCAAGATGGAAGATGCAGTCGTTAACTGTCCAAGAGTAATTAAAGAGGTGGGATTTATGATTTTAAAAGGAATTTTTTAATTAAAGTTAATGAAAGTAAAATTTAAAACAAAGCTAATTGATTTTAGTTAGCTGTTAACATTTTTATCAAATCTATTTCCAATCTGGAAAGTGATTCAAATTTATTTTTGGACAGTTATCTTGCGATTGCATCTTCAATAACAAAAGAAAAAATATTTATGTAAATTAAAGATTAATTAAGAGTCAAGAAGTTTAATTAAAAACATTCTTTGAATGCCTCAAAGTTTGTATAAATAGGGCCAAAAATCTATTGTGTCAGAGTTGGGTCAATAATCACTAGTCAACTCCATGTCTGTTTAATTTTTGAGGGGCCTCAGCCACCTTCCCCTCCATCTCTTCACTGTGCAGAGATGTAGCTCCTACCACTCAAGTATGCCCATGCCATCAAAGAACTGCCGAGGCCAAGAGACATGTTAAAGAATGCCATCTGCCACAGAAGATTCATGCCTACTTTATTCCATACAATCCTGAGGTAACAAGTCTAAAGCCATTACAATTGTCTTACACGAATCCTATCTCTTTAAATTAATGTTTTTCTTTATATTTAATCTCTTTTAACTCGCTCATCGGCAAGTATGTTAAAACTAATAATTATTTCTTTGGTATCAATTCTCTATAACCCTAACTAACCTTATTGTAAACTATTTCTTCCAACTCACACTTCTTATTTTTCTTATAATTTAGTGTGGTTATAATTTATTTGTAATGATATTTTTCACTAAACTTTTATTTGTAAATGCCAATCAAACTTGGTCTTAGGAACTTAGAAAGGGGAGTATTAATGAGTTATTATTATTTATATCTAAATAGTTTGAAGATTGAGTGCGTATTTTAAATAAATATATGCTTTTTTAAAAAAAATATTTGATCTTAAATTTATACAAAATGTATAAATACTTTGCAATCTGGGGTGAATATTGGTGTCCATTACTTTTATTAATTTCTTTATTCATCATCTTTGCCACAAAGGCTGGTGTACAAATACTATTTTGTTGTTTGCACTTTTAAGTGCATGAATTTTAGTTTCTTTTATATGTTAAACAAAGTAGTATTGATTCAAGAAGTGGGAGAAATGCATGCTTCATTAATTATAGTAATTTCTGATAAATGACTTTATCCTACATGGGTCATTATTTTAACATATTACATATTTGTTAAACCATTTAAGGCTTTATTTAGTATTTAAATCCAATGTTTTTATAGTCTTATAATAGCATTGCTGGTATATATCAAATTATTAATAAGCCACATATGGCTATGACCTGAGTTGCCTGTACCTCATTCCAGGGATTCAAGATCATTTTCGTTTGTCATTCTTTTCCTCCAAGTATATATGTATATACTGCTTTGATTCACCTGTACCTCATTCCAGGGATTTCGAAGCCTTCCATCCTTTTTTTTAATTCTCATTCATAACAGGGGTCTAATATTACCTCTGGAACATGCAGGTTAGTGTAGATGAAGCTCTGTATGGCTTTACCATGATCCAGACCCATAGCAACTTCCTATCAACTTTTTTCTTTCGGTACCACTCCAGCCTGAAGCTGGCTACCACCTTCAAAGAGAATGACATTTTCTTGGCCTAAGTTGCCACCCTCTTTCTCCCTGACATAATGCTAGCACCGCAATTATTTTCTAGCCTGTTTGCCAAAATAAATGGTAATGATGTGTAATAATTAAACGTTTTTCTCGTTAAATATTTTTCGTTGGAGTTTTAGATCCAACCTCTCATGAAGCTGCCTCCCTTTTATTTAAATAATCAATTCCTGTACTGATAGAGTTTCGCAATATCTTATAGTTAAATGTCGAAAATGTTTAATAAATAAATGTTTTTAAGTATATTTTGATCACAATGTATCGTCATTTTAGTGTTGTAAATAAATTCTATAAATGAAAATAAAGTTATGTATCCATTGCCAAGGGCATTCCATTAGTCAGCTAAACAATGAAACTCTATTATTATCATATCTTTATATGTGCTTTTCTTAATATATAAGCATCTACCAATTACCCAGATAAATTTATTTTTGTAACATTGAATAAGATCCTATTTTAAATATATGTTATGTATTTAAATACCGCATTAAATTCATATCTGTCTAAATAAAATAAGTGTATCAAAATCATCAAATATTTATAACCAAAAATAAAGTTTTAAATGTGTGAAGTTGAGCAAATATATATAAAACTCATCTTGAATTTTTGTCAAAATAAATATTTACATTTTAAAACGTTAATCCAGTTGTTCGAATCTCCTTAATAATATTTATATTTATGTATGTTTTTTTAACTTATATCTTGGGTTTACTCAATCTCTCATCATCATCATCAGCTGAGTTTTCATGCAAAACGATGTAGCACCGGGCCTGGAAATAATTTATGTAGTATCACCATAGATGTTGTCTGTATTGTTATAGATTTGGGGAATGGGCAAACAGGTTAGAATTCATGATTGCTCCTGATCTGTGTATCTTGGGCATGATTGGATTTGGGGTACTTTTGCTCAGGTTCTAAATCTTGTTGGATGGGCATACATTTCAACCGGTACAATGCTCAATCTCATTCTTTAGTTCACATTCATTCTCATTAGATCTAATGGTTTTTCTTTAAAAATATGACCTTGAAAATGGCAGATGTCATTTTGTCAAAATGTTGGAAAGAAGTATAAATAATACACAGTTTAACCCCCAAAATACTTTGTTTACATCATATAATTGTGAATATATATATATTGTACTGATGCAGTTATTACATGGTATTTATCATGCATAAATTTGTTGAAAGAGATTTGTTTCAAAAAAACTTAAAAATTAAATGTATATTTAAGTCCAAAAAAAAAAGAAGTTTAAAAGTTTGAGAAAAAGAAAAGAATAAAAGGACAAGGAGTGGGGGTTTTATTGAGATAATCGATTGAAAGTAGGGGAAAAGATCTCAGAAATAAAGAATAGATAAAGGAAAGTGATTAGCATTTTTTTTTATTAATTTATAATATAAATAGTATTATTTATTTATGGTGTAACTAGCTTCATTCTTGTCTTATAATATTAAAGTAACGGAAAGTGTGCGTATATAAAAATAAATGTTAAAAAGAAATGAATTTTCTCAAAATAGTACAATTGAAAGCTAATGCTAATAAAAGAATTAAAAAACTAAAAAATAAAACAAAGGAAAACATATAATTACAATGGCTAGTGGTAAGTAACAAACAAAAGATTAATTACTACTCTTTAAAATATAAACCAAAGAAAATAATCTTATACGCTAAAAGAAAAGGAACAGAAACCCAATAGGAGTGCAGTAGAATATCTGATGGATCCTAAGATAAAGAAACACTGGATATATAAGGGAGAGCTTAGTATTGTTTAAAATAAGTATATGATGATTATTATTATATCACATAATAGTATTATATTATATTGAAAAATAAGTCAAAGTTGATCCTATTAAATAAAAAAAATGCATTGCTGAACCCATCAAATCGTGTGGCTGGCGTGAACCTTCGCTGCAATAACACCTGCAGTTAGTTTGAAAAAGAAAAAAATGCTTGTTTAAACCTGAGAAACATGTCCAGAATAGTTCATATGTTATCACCAAAAAATAAAAAGCCTATGAGGAATCATCGTCAACCGGTTGGAGCAACAGAATCAGCAGAAGCTACATTTCCCTATTACGCACATTACCGTGTTCAAATCCTAGGTAAAATCATTTTATTTTCCTTTACCTTCAAACTTTTAATTATAGCCATTGAAAACCAGTGGGATAAAACTTTTGAACTTTATAAAAACTATTAATTTCTAGATTATTATTATTATTACGTACATTAGCTTTTATAATCAGACTGTTAAAATCAAATCTCATTAGGGTGTGTGTGTATACTTTTAATTAAATATGTTTTGATTTCTACTTGTATTATTTAAATGTATATGATAAAATGTATTAAATATCTAATGTATTACAAAAACATACGTACGCTTTCTATTATGGGACAAGAATGAGAAGTTAAAGAAAAAGAGCTGAGCATAGAAATATTTAATTATCTTTAGTGATTTGAGCCAATATTAAAAGAAAGGGAAAATTTTAGGCAATAGATTTTGAATAATGCCAATGTTTTAATAAATAAATAACTATGATATTGAAATTGAGAAATGGAGGTTTATAATGTGGTTGGAGAAATTGGAGTAGCTAGAATCCGATGAACTGGCTGGGAGGACAGGTACTAAATTCATTGCTGGTCAAGCAAGCATGTTAATTATATTGTATTGACTAGAGCCTAAAGGGTTTTTCATTAAAATAAATAAACTGCTTGGATGCCCAGTGTTGTAATTTAGTAGCAGAGTGTTGATATTATTGGTAGCTTGCTATCAATGATATTAGTATCTCCACCTGATGACCTGAAGCCTTCAAAGACAGAGTTTTTTTTCATATGTCATAGCATCAGCCGGGACACGAACCCACAACTGTCTGCAACCAACTACTTGCTTGCAAGGCTGCTGCGATGACCTCTTGGCTAACGACACTTGACAAGACAGTAAGAGTTAAAGAGAGAAAAATAAGAAAAATAAGATTTATTTTTTTTATTAAATTTAAAAAGAAGGCGGGCAGAACAATATATATAATTAAATAGAATTTGAACAGACTCCTTTAGCTATCCAGTTAATCTTATATAACCAACACAAATGACCACATATATGTAAAAAAGATAAATGATCTTCAATAAACATATTTTGTGATGAGCAAGAATTAATCAGTTAGTCCAGATTACCATCTCCCAAACACATACATAATCAGTGCTCAGTTTATGTTAAATAGCAAATCTTCAAAGTTTAATGGACAGGTTTCAATCCTCTCCATTCTCCAACATGGACCAATTGATGAGTGCTTGTTCAGCATGAAGTACATATATTGAAGATTATTTACCTTTTGACATGTGTGTGGTCATGTGTATAAGTTAAATAAGATGGAATGAAAGTTTGAAAGTCTATGATCAAACACCCTCTAATTACATCTAAAGTTCAGCATATACATACTTGTATTCAAATATTATATATATTCATACAAATATTTACACAGGTTATAGATATACAAGACATATTTTGAGGATCGTCCATGCAAGATTTTAATTAGATATTTCAATATTTCAACTGAATCACACAAACTGTCAACTGGGAATTGAATACTATATAATTGTAGAAGTGCTGTAAATAGTGACTATAAAGATAACTATAGAGATGCTGTAAACATTATTCACAATAATTGTTAATGTTCCACAACTATAAAAAACAGGAGTATAAATTTGAACAAATTGAAAAATAAATAAAAAACAAAATAAAAAACTTCAGAATCTTCAGAATAATTTGTCTTCCAACTTTTTTTTCAAATATAAAGAAGTTTATGTGTGTTTTTGCATTTGTTGATACAATTTGTTTTTTTAGTATTTCAATAGCTTCCCTGGTTTTACATTGGTGTAGGTTTTCACATCTGGATAGGATCCTGGTTTTAGAAAAATCAATATTGTGACCTGAATCCATAGCATGGATTGAGAGTGCTGATGATGATGAATGTTACTTAACTGCATTAGAATGTTCATCCCTTCTAGTATTGATGCAATGATGGTTAATATCAACATAAAATGACTTACAAATGTTACATAAAATGTCAAACTCTTTGAGCCCAAAAGGCATTGAATCTTTAGGCTTGGTTAAAAAATTACTAATTTTTTGATAAGTAGCATATGCTGTCTCTATGTTATAGCATTTTAGAATGCAACTGATACTGTCTGAGGTTCCTTTTATATAAGAAATACAAATCCTAATAGTTATTTTTTCTTTTTGTTTTTCATTTTCTGTATTTTTAGCTTAAAATAAGACTCAATTTATAACCTTATTACTATACCCATTTGCTAACAATACATTATTTATGTGATGTATTTCTTCTTTTAAATATGGGTTATCTGAAAGTTCATTGCTCTGGTAAATAGTGTTTTGACTACAGAAAAAATTTGAACTGGCAGATGATGATGATGACACGAAAATTGGAAGTACCAGTCAACATGTGCAGTTTTTTTTTTGAAAATTAAGAATGTTAAAAATTATTTTGCTTTTTGGTGACAAGAACATTAAGAAAGGTAAGTTTCCCATCAAATTCTATTTCTATTGTAATTGTATTCTTTAGTTGAGTATTATTTAAATGTGATAAAAAATCTTCCAATTTATCTTTACCATATTGCCAGATGACAAATGTGTCATCTATATATCTAAGCCAAACAACAGGGTTTTAAAGGTGCTGATTCTTGAAAATGAATTTCTATATGTTCCATAAACAAATCAGTTATTATTTCTGAAATAGGAAAATTCATAGAAGTACCAAATGTTTGTTTATAATATTTTTTTGTCCATCATATATGAAATATGTTTTTGAAAGACAACGTTTAGCCAAGACAAAAATGTAGGTAGGCAAAATACATTGTTGAAAAATGATTTGTCATCTAGAATATTTATAAATTAAAAAAAATCTAAACTAACCAGAATAAAAGAGAAACAAAATGTATTGAATTTTTATAATGGACGATATTGTGGGTTTTATCAAATCAGATAAAAATCTAGCTAAATTGCAGGTAGATCCTATTGCACTTAATATTGAACGAAGGGGGTACCTGCTTTATGTATTTCAGGAAGACCATAGAATTTTGGACAGACACAAGATTTCTTACAAGGAATTTTTTTTTTTTATGTTTTTTTCTATTGGCTATTTATTAATGAATGTTTTAGTTGTTTTTTTCTGAATAAGTTCTATGATCTCTTTTAGATTTTATATAAATATTATCATTTAATAAAGTCAGGATTTTATCATTTTGTATCATGATCCATGATCACTGTAGCTTTACCTTTATCGGCCAGAAGTATAACCCTTGATTCACCCAATTTTAGGTTATGTAAAACACATCTTTCTTTTTTTGATATATTATCTCTATAAGTTTAGATTTTTAAAAAAACATTATAAATTTCTGCCCTAGCAATATCGGTTGTTTAAGGATCTATTTTTTAACAGCTGATTCAACATCGCATATATTTTTTTTCCAAATGGTATCCGGGAAGGTATTATTGCAAAATTAATTTTTTTTTCTATTATAAATAGTCAAAATAAGAGTCATAGATCAATTCATAGATCACATGACCCTATCTCTTAAGCTTGTAAGTTATAAACAGTGAGGATTGCCAATTCCTCTACAAGCTTTATGATAAATGCTTAGCCACGTGTTTTTTTTATTTTGATGCGTTGTTATTGGTAATTGTTTTCTAATTAATACTTGTAATTTTTTTTCGTTTGTCTATTTTAAAATTTGAATTATTTATTACTCTAAAATTTGCAATGCAATTAAAATTATTCCACAGTAACATATGTATCTTATTGCTAAGAAATAAACATAAATCCAGCAATAATTGATCAATGTTGTCTATTTTTTGTCGAGTTTCTTTAATGGAAGAAATCAAAATGGCTGATCATCTGGATGAAATTGCCCAATGTGTTACACGCAGGTTATCCATTTCCCTTTCTTGGGTGGAGGCTTGGTTGGCTTCTCTCAAGCTGACAGCTGCAATCTTTTCTCCCTAAATTAATTTTGAACATAAAGAATTTTTTTTTTTTTAATTTGATTAAAGGAGACTACCAGTAAGTAGTAATTAATTCTTGGATACCAACATGTTAAGCAGAGCAATCTTCGAATAGATCAATAAGAACACTGTAGATAGTGTTTCCGTAATATTCTGGTTTTTTACTATGAGGGTATCTTGTACAGATTTCTTCATCATAGATGTCGATTTGAAAAAAGGAAATCCTAGAAAAGGTTGTGAGCCAGCTGTGAACTGGCAAGAAATTGTTTGACCCATGGATAGTTTCCAAGCAGTTGATTTATTGGAATTAAAGATCAGACCAAAAGAATGTGAGTAATTATTCAGGATCCTAGTGAGACTAGGTATTATGTCATTCATAAAAGCTAGATGATTAATTATGGTATTAATTGTTGGTATGAATATCCCTGGAAGAGTTTCCTGAATTTCCAAAAGTAGAGGATTAATATATGCTATAAATAAAAGCATGTTGATTGGTGACCCTTGAGATATGGATTTATGGGATCTAAAACCAGGTGCTGTCCTCCCATTGGGTGTAACCACAATCTCTCTTCTATAAAGAAGATTCATAATTATCCTTACAAATACCATCGAGACTGAGTATTCGCCAAGGATTCTCCTTAGAACAGCAAAATGGACCAAATTGAAAGCTGCTGAAATATCAAGCTGGACAGCCATTGGTGTAGTCCTCCCACATTTCCTAACATGATCTATAATTAGTTTGAACATGCAGACTGCATCAGCCATAGAGGCAACTTTCTTTGCATACTGTTATTTGGAGATGGGTGGTAGGATCAAGCCCTGAATCTTCTCCTTGATGATCAACTCAATGACCTTAATCATAACAGGTGTCATCAAAATTGATCTCAAGTTTTCCAATGGAATGGATGGATGGATATTTTTCTTTAAGAGTGGTACCATTGACACTTTGTAGAACTGTTCATCTATTACCAAATTGTTTGCTAGATAGTTTAACATCCCCATCATTATGGCAATGATGAAATTGCTAAGATGAAACAGCAGATAATGTGGAATTTCATGAGGGCCAGGGTGAACACTCTCAGGTATTGGGCAATGTCATTCAGATGATTAGCCATCAATTTACAAAGAAGATAATGTTCTGGGAGGCATATTGTCTGATGAATACCATTATGAATCTGGAACCAGTAATATTAAAGACAACTAATAAAAAGCTAATTACAAGGTTTAGGTATTGGACATTGGAGCCAAAATACTTGGATTTTTTAATCAAGCTCAATCTGGAAGCCCTCCCAACTAATTTTATTTTGTCATATAGTAGGGGTATTACTAAGATAGATCTGAAGTATGGACTTTGTAAGAAAGAGGAGGAAACTATTTCACATCTTACTTACATGTCCAGCTCTTCAAAGTCTTAGGATCTGGATTGATTCCTTCTTAAAATCTAATTATTCCCCACTAATTCCAATAACAGAATGTATAGCAAGAAATTTTTTCCATCCATTAGGTTCTCAGTGTTCCTACTGCCAACTGGTGTATAAAATGTGAATCAATATTCCTTGGAACAAATATAAATTTGTTTAGAGAATTTAAAAATATAATAGGTAGGATCAAACATAGAGATAAAATGCTAGCTCCAACAGATGTTTACATAGTGACATGGAGTATGTGGCCTGGTCTGATGATTAGTAGGATGATAACTCCCAGTTTTTCATTACTGGTATCAGTTTATACTGTGAATAAATATGGAATGGATGCATGGAATGGGATGTCAGAGACTGTTTTTTCTGTTACTTTCTTAAAGATTAGTATGAACTATGTTTCTCTATGTGAACCTTTGATGGAAGGAGAGCTGTGAAACTGGTTCAACCCTGGCATAAATGTATCTGTGAATGGTGTAAATATTAATGTATAATTTTGATATCAATGTTAAATCTGTAATTTGCTTGTAAATTAATGATTGAATAAAGTTTAAAGTTAATTTTAAAAAAAAGAAATTAAAATGATTTTCCTCATTCTCTTTAAAATATTGTCAATCCATTAATTTTCCTTATGAAATGTAATTTTACAACAAGTGGGCATAACATTTCTGTTTCTACACACTAATAGAAAAGACAAATCATATAGTAACTTGTACTTTTTAACCCATATTCTTTCAAAAATTCAAAGTTTCTTAAATATTTCCTCCCCATAGAGATTTGTTATATTCATACAAATATTTTCATGAGTTACAGATATAAAAGATATATTTTGCAGGTTCATGATACTCCAGTGTTTTGACCTGATCACACATACCCTTAACTGAGAAATGGAATTTGATGGGAAAACTTCCCTTTCTTGATGTTCTTGTCACCAAAAAACAAATATTTTTTTATCATTCTCAGTTTTCAGAAAAACTGCACATACTGACAGGTACTTCCAATTTTCTTCTCATCATCATCCAGTTCAGACTTTTTCTGTAGCCAAAACACTATTTATTAAAACAATTAACCTTTCAAATACATCATATCTAAAAGAAGAAATACATCATATAAATAATGTATTTTAGCAAATGTTTATAATAACAAGGATTCTAATATAATATAATATAATCCATAAGATAATCTATCCTTATTTTAAGATAAAAATAACAAAAATGAAAAAAATAAAAACAAGTATTGAACTCACAATCAGTATTAGACATATTCTAAAATGCTGCAACAATTTGAGTTGTAGGAATAAAAGGATCCTTTTTATTCCTGCATAAATACCATATCTTGAATTGAAGAGGAGAGTATTCATTTATTTAACACTCTCAAAAGGCACGTGCTCAATTAGCTTGAAAGGCTGATATTTGAATGTAATATAAAGACAACATATGGTCCTTATCAAAAAAGTAGTAATTTTTAACCAAGCCTAAAGATTCGATGCCTCTGAGGTTCAAGGAATTTGAGCTTTCATGTGGCATTTGTAAGACTTCTTATGTGAGTATGAGCAATTGTTACATCATTACTAATAGGGATGAACATGCTAATGCAGTGAAGCAACATTTATCATCATCATCCATGCTCTGGGTTCAGGTCACAACACTGATTTTTCTAAGACCAGTATCCTATTCACATATGAAAACCTATGCCAATGTAAGATCAGTAAGTCTATTGAGATATTAAAAAAAAAAAAAACAAATTATATCAACAAATATGATGACACATGTAAACTACCTCATGTTTGGATTTTTCTTTTTTGAAAAGCAAACCAAATATGATGATGGTACATGTAAACTACCTCATATGTGGGGAAAAAATTTGAAAAATAAATTATTCTGAAGATTCTGCTTTTTTTTTTTATTTATTTTTTATTTATTTTTCAATTTGTTCAATTTTATACATCTATTTTTCTAGTTGTGAGACTTTAACAATTATTGTGAACACTGTTTACAGTGCCTCTATGACTATCTGTATAGATACTGTTTACAGAACCTCTACAATTATATTGCATTCATTTACCAGTTGAGAGCTTGTGTGATCATGTTAAAATGGAATATCACTATTTATATTATTCTCTACATTTAAATAATTTATTTTAATATCAAATTCTATTTTTGTAAGTCTAATATTATATATATATATTATTATTAAATTATAAATATTATTTTTATCTGATTTGTTATTAGTTATTAATTGTTAATTAGAAAAGATATTAATTAGTATTAAAGTCTATCGGCTTAACCTTTTCGAGGATCCATGCCTCATATTCATAGCCTTCATAAAATGAATAATAAAATATGCAAATACAAATATTCAAATAAGCTAGTATTACGTAGCCCATTTCTTCGAGATCTCGAAGCAAGTATCCTTTCTATTAATGGCATGGATGTTTCCATTGATGTAAAATGCCTCCTTTATTTTTCTTTTGTGATCATTTGATTCTGAGCACAATATTATGGGATTGGCGGGTGTGAAGTTGTGCCCAGATTGTTTAGCATGCTCCAAGAATACAGAGGACGTGTTGCTGTTTTTCTGAGCTCTGTTAAATGTGTAAATATGTTGACCCAGTCTAGTATTGATTGTAGCTTTCGTTTCACCATAATATATAGCATGGCATCCAGCCTGAGGGTAGGCAAAAGAGTACACCACGTATGGGGTGAACGATCGATCAATGTGGTCTTTAGAGTTGTTAAGCAATCTATTAGAATTAGGTGGAGTTCTAACTGCTATGTTAAATTTATCATTTAATGCTTTCATTAGTTTGTTAGATATTTTAGGAATGTAGGGGATTGTTATTCTAGGTAGATTGGTGCGAGGTACATTATTGTTTATTGTATTATTAAATTTTATAATTTTATTTTTAATAGCTTTGAATTTGAACCCTGCTGCTAATAGATCTTTAATATAGCATATACTTAAATAAATACGAGCTATCGATCCTTCCAAAATATCACAATATCAACCAAGACTTTACATATATTCATTATGTAGATGATATCTTTATCATAACCTCTAAAGATAATACTTTAAATATACTACATGATTTACAAAACTTAACCAAACTTTCATTCACCATCACATATGAAAATAATAAAGAACTTAAATATCTCGACCTCTTTTTATCGAGAAATCGCCACTTAATAGATTACAAAATGATTGTTAAACCATTTGAAATTTGCAGCTGTATCCACCCTAACTCTAACTCACCTGCATCGCATAAATTTGCTGGCCTTAATGCATTTTTGTTTAGAAACTTTTATTTATGTAAATATGAAGCAGACAGGAAAGAAAACATAAACAACTATATTAAAGATCTATTAGCAGCAGGGTTCAAATTCAAAGCTATTAAAAATAAAATTATAAAATTTAATAATACAATAAACAATAATGTACCTCGCACCAATCTACCTAGAATAACAATCCCCTACATTCCTAAAATATCTAACAAACTAATGAAAGCATTAAACGATAAATTTAACATAGCAGTTAGAACTCCACCTAATTCTAATAGATTGCTTAACAACTCTAAAGACCACATTGATCGATCATTCACCCCACACGTGGTGTACTCTATTGCCTGCCCTCAGGCTGGATGCCATGCTATATATTATGGTGAAACGAAAGCTACAATCAATACTAGACTGGGTCAACATATTTACACATTTAACAGAGCTCAGAAAAACAGCAACATGTCCTCTGTATTCTTGGAGCATGCTAAACAATCTGGGCACAACTTCACACCCGCCAATCCCATAATATTGTTCTCAGAATCAAATGATCACAAAAGAAAAATAAAGGAGGCATTTTACATCAATGGAAACATGCATGCCATTAATAGAAAGGATACTTGCTTCGAGATCTCGAAGAAATGGGCTACGTAATAATAGCTTATTTGAATATTTGTATTTGCATATTTTATTAAACATTTTATGAAGGCTATGAATATGAGGCATGGATCCTCGAAAACATTAAGCCGATAAACTTTAATACTAATTAATATCTTCTCTAATTAACAATTATATATTTTACATATAGTGAGAAGTAAAGCTATACTTATTAGTTATTAAGGAATTGTCAATATATTTACAATAATGTATTATTTTTTCATTTAATATTTATTTTTAATTATTTTAATTTCTACTTCATTTATAAATATTGATGATATTAAGCCACTATTTGAAAAAACCATTACACAACTTTTATGTATATTCCAACATTCATTACTGTATTTAAAATATAAACTATTATGTATTAGTATTAAATCTTCTATAATATGTATTACATTTATATCAGTAATGTACATAGATAATTTCTGTAATGATATCTCTATACTTCTAATTTTTAGAATACTTGGATACACTTTCTCCATATCCATTGTAAGCATACTTTAGTTTCTATTCAGTTGTGTATCTGTATTTTTAATGCAAAATTCCCCATAATAAATGACATTTTTTTTCCATTTGTTAAAAAATTTGCAAAATCTCTGTGGAATGAAATCACTAAACTTAAATAATATTCTCAATGGATTATTATCCTTATTAATTTTTGTCTTAATAAAAATATATGGATTTTCATAAAAAGAAGGATACAATAACTTATATTAATATTTTTGGATTTTTCCAAGTTATGTAATAATTTTATGTATTTTATTTTATGATACTAGTGGGTTTTTTTTAATTTCATATTCTATTTTTTTCATATAATTCTTAGTATACAAAAGAACCAATCTACTTCCTTTATTCTCTTTACATATTGTAATATTTTTCAATATTACAAACTTTTATTATCCTTAGTAATTTCTCTATATTTATATTCTGTCTTAAAAGTTTTATTTTCATGTAATTGTTTTTAATAAACTGTTTAGTTTCTTCTTTTCTTCTAGTAAATACTCTAATAATCTTCTTCATAATATCTATACCCACATATGGTATAAGGATGAATCTTTACTCAGTAAAATATTTTGTTCTGTGGAAATGTATATGTTGTTAAATTTGTGAAATTAAATTGAATTTCTTTATTATAATTTATATATTTATAAAGTTGTTTATCTTTAATATCAATATTTTTTTTACCATCCATTGCCTTTTATTTTGTTATACTTATTATTTATTCAATGATTCCATAGTATTCTATAGTTGTTTAAAACATTATTGAAATTATTCTTATCTTTGTTAGCAATGGCTTAATAGATTTTTAAAACATTTAAATGTATCCATATTATAATTTAATATAATAACTGAAACACAGGCTTGTTATATACCTGTGGCTATATATATGTAATATAGGGTATATGAGCACAGACTTTCACACCACCCACCTCTCTCCACTCTATCTAATAACACTGATACACCTAAACACATATATGCTGAAAAGATAAATAATCACCAATATACGTATTTCATGCTAAACCAGCAATCATTAGTTGGTCCAGACTATCATCTTTACACACATATATAGCATAAGTGCTCAGATATATATTAAGATAGACTATCCTCATAGTTTAATGGACAGGCTTCAATCCATTCCACACTCCAACTCTTCAACCGTCCATCCAATTGAAAATCTGATGATGGAATGCTCAAAGGCCACCCTGAGGCTGAGATTATTGTCACACCCATGTTGACCTATGGTCAATCTGAACCCCACATGTACAGGACATAATCCATTTAATACATATGCAAGGATGGGCAGACATCTCTATAATGTAATAACTGAAACACAGGCTTGTTATATACCTGTGGCTATATATATGTAATATAGGGTATATGAGCACAGACTTTCACACCACCCACCTCTCTATCTAATAACACTGATACACCTAAACACATATATGCTGAAAAGATAAATAATCACCAATATACATATTTCATGCTAAACCAGCAATTATCAGTTGGTCATAGTATATTTTACATTTATAATAACTTATAATATATACTATTTTAGCTTTTGTTTTAATTTCTAATTGATTGATATTTTTTTATTTTTAATTATAATTTTAAATTCATTGGGCATCATGTTATATGTTTTACAATTGTATAATATGTTATTTAATTGTCTTGATATATAAACACAATCTAGCTAAATCATTTACCTTTTTGATTTCTTGTAAGGTAAGTTTACCCTTGTATATTTCTACAAATGCTTCATGATGCAATGCAATTGTAAGTAGATCCAAGCAGAGTAATAAACATTATTAGATAATCACAAAAATGGAAAGAAATTTAATCTGTATTGCTGCTTTTGAATATATTTATATAAATCACACAATTTAATATAAAATATCTATATAATAGCAGTAATAGTACATTGAACCACTAAACATCACATGATCACCAATTCTTATGCTTGCTCATAACTGTTATTAAAACAGGCAAAACTTTCCATAAAGTAGTGCCTCTCAGTGCAAGCCAGAGTAATCAATGGATGCCAGAAGGCTTGTGCATAAAATCCCTATCTAGTGTCTACTCATCCAATTAATTCCTATCTAGTGCCTACTCATCCAATATCCCAAGCCTGGGGATATTGGATGAGTAGACATTAGATAGGGATTTTATGCATGAGCCTTGTGAAATCCATTGATTACTTGGTGCACTGAGTAACACTACTATATGGAGAGTTTTGCCTGTTTTAATAACAATAATTGTACATAGATGTCTACTCAAAAATGCATTCATAAAATCATGTTTACAAAGCATTGGATAATTCAAATTAAATTTCAGTTATATATAAACAAAAAAAATACTAAAAAAACAGCTATTTATTATATGTTATTGTTTAACATATTAAACAAAAATAATTGAATTTGAAGAATCTGAGAGCACTGCACCTAGATCTTAGAATCTAATGCAACCCTCCAGAAACCACCTTTTATCTCTACTTAACTATAAAACTATGAGAATGAAATTGAAAACAAAAATATTTTCAATATAAGCTCAATAGCTTATATAGTCATATGGGTCTGAACTCAGTTCAGCACCCATACATTTTGGTGTCTTTAGCTTTTTAACAACAATAGACACCACTATCCTATTAGGCAGGATTGGTGTTAAAGCATTAAGCATCACATGATCACCATCTAATACTAGCACATAATTGTTTATAAACAAGGCAAAACTCTCTCCATACAGTAGTGCCACACTGTGCCAACCAGAGTAATCATTGGATGCCAGAAGGCTTGTGCATAAAATCCCTATCTAATGCCTACTCATCTAATATGCCCAGACTAGTTTCTCTTTTGTGGCCTTCATCAGTGAGGAGCTTTGGATCTGAGAGCACTGTATCTAGATCTTAGGATCTAATGCAACCTTCCAGCAACCACCTTTTATCTCTACTTAACTATAAAACTATGAGAATAAAATTGAAAACACAAAAATATTTTCAATCTAAGCTTAATAGCTTATATATTAGATCCTAAGATCTAGGTGCAGTGCTCTCAGATCCAAAGCTTCTCACTGATGAAGGCCACAAGCCAGAAACTAGTCTGGGGATATTGGATGAATAGGCATTAGATAGGAATTTTATGCACAAGCCTTCTGGCATCCATTGATTATTCTGGCTGGCACAGGGTGGCACTACTGTATGGAGAGAGTTTTGCCTTGTTTATTATGAAAATGTAAATAGGTAAGGCTGTGAATCGTCTGTGCATTTTATTATTATTATAAATAATTTGTACATCTAGAAAATGGGCTACATTTTAGAAAAAAAATTCTAAATTGTATATTTTTATTGAAATTATTTATGTAATCAATGAAAGCATAAAGTTTTTTTTTTCATTGTATGGCCAAATCATAAAAATGTCATTTAAATATCCTAACCAAATATGATACTTAAGCCTAGAATTTTTAATAAAAGCCTTTCTTATAGCTCTCCAAAAAAAAAAAAAAGCACAATAAAGAAAATGGCAATATTCATGAAGCTTTCTAAATATTAGATGCTTAGGGGTTTTAAAGCTCTTTTATTCTTGTTTTACCCTCTTACCAAAAATATCCAGATTCTCATTTATCAACTGGAACTTGAGAAACATTTTTAATATTACTCATCCTGGCTTCAAACCCAGTTCATAGGATTTGGTAAATTGATAAACCAATACTACACCATTAAGTTTATAGATATTTAGCAGTGACAAGCAGTTTTAATGACAACATGAAATTTAGATCTAACAGCGTATTTACTTATATATATATATTCAGTTTTTAAACGAATATATTTATATAATGCAAAACTTTCTTTTGTAAAATAAAATTTTCATTTTTATTATTTGATTACTGCTATAATCACAGGTTTCCTCATGTATTCTTTGCCAGACTTAATTGTTTGTATTATTCAATTGCTTTGTTAATGAAATTGATTAGAAAAGTAATTTCAGACTTTGCCAGATTAGAAATTCAATTTTTTTAAAAACATTAACAATCAAAATAAAAGTTTATTTATATATAGATAACAAAATTGAAAATACAATTCTACAACAAAATAATGGTAAGCGCGCAAAAACAAAATATCCTATCACTTTTTAATATAGAAGCAATTTTGTAAATACAGGTAATAATCCTGGTATAACATATTATAATGTACTAAATTTGTTTATCTAAACAAATACATAATTTAAAAATGAAGTAATTAATTGGTTAATTTATTTTTTAATCATTTTAGAGATATATATTATTTTTAATAATCAAAAAATTTTAAAATATTTTTAAGAAGCATAAAATATCAAATTTAAATAATAAAAAAAAAATTAATACTTAAATAAAAAAAAAAGAAAACTTTATATATTTATTATTAATATTAGATTTTCACACAGTCACGGTTTGGAAAAACTATCTTTAAATATGTTTGTTTAATCATTACATACATATTTCTTAATAAGTAATGGATAATACTCCATTGAATTTACTAATTCATATATATATTGCTTTAACTCCCCTCATATTCACTTTAATGCAATTTTTTTTAATGATTTCTTTATTTGTCTGATAGTTTTGACTGTTCTACAATCTTCATCAGAGCGATCTTAATTTCCTCTACCTTTTAAAATAAATAATTTTTTAAAATAATTGATTTTAGAGAAAATTAAGATTGCTCTGATGAAGACTGCAGTACAGTCAAAACTTTCAGAAAAATAAAGAAATCATTTTTAAAAAATGATGCATTAAAGAGTATATAGGGAAGTTAAAGCTATATATATGAAGAAATGCAAAGAAAGTAAAAGAAGAAAAATATGAATTTACTAATGTGAACAAAAATTGCCTTTATCCATTGTCAGATGTTTATCATGTTACATTAAATGGTTTAATGCTACTTACATATGTATATTTGATTATGAATACATTTCAAGTATTAAAACTAACCAGTATTTAATTACAATATATGATTAGATAGTCCAGTAATTATTTTTGAGGTGAATATTTAGTATGTAAAGTTATAAAAAATAAAAAAAATAATGAAATGGATTGATCTCATGGAACCTAGTCTAACATGCATGCACATATATATTTAAAGCATAAAAGGGAAAGAAAAAATGAACACAGACAAAATTCAAGTATAAATTATTTAAAATAAAGTCTGGAATAACAGATATATTAAGTAATAATATTTTTGGAATATCATATTATTTGAAAAAAATCTTTATTGAATACAAATGTTTTATTTTATTTCTAATTTCAATAAAAATCTACATTTCTAATATAACAAAGAAAGAACAATATTCATCTGTCTAAACCATGAATTCTTTTATTTTTGTAATACACATTAATTAAAGTATTATTTTTATTTTTTATTTACAGGATTAAGAAAAAATTATTTAATTAATATACTTGGGTCACTTTTTATGCAGTAGATAGGTTCGACAAAAAACCTGCATAAAAGAAATCGCACAAAATAGACTTAACTTACATTGAAAAATATGGGATATGTTCCATAATTTTCAACAATCACATAAAAGCAAAGCAACAAGATAAAACTACTTTAAAATTCGCATTAAAAAAAAAGGAAATATAATGTGACTAATAAAAAAATTCAAATATTATAAAAATATTGACACAATATAGTTTTTTTTTTACTTTTTTTCATACATATCTGAATCATTATCTCTATTTGATAATATACAGGTATGTTTGTGAGCTGATAAGAAATTGTATTCATCACAAGAGAAAATAAATTAGTGCCAACTTTAATCTCATGCTGTGTTTAATTAACTAACAGGTGCATCAACTGAAAATGTTCATTCATGGTTTCAATTAGCTCTAAAACCATCAATTTTTGCATTATCGTAGTGAGTTTACAGTGTTTTTTAAAGTTTAAAACATACCGTAATGTTCTGATTTGTTGTTGTTCATTTTGAACCAAAGGGAGCACTTGATAAGAATTTTGACAGCTCCAAGTTCTTTGTTTTGATATTCAAAATGAAAATGTATATTTCAGAGTATTTTTTCGTATTTTTTTTTACATATTATAAATTAGTTTGATAAAATATGCTGAAAATATAATTATTTTAGAAAAATAGTTAAGATTTTAGTAAAAATTCTTTACTTTTACCCAAATGTAAATTGAGAAAGAAATCAACAATGTACACAGCATTTTTTAATAGGTTACAAATAATCTTTTTAGGTTCTCCACTATAGAATATTTTTATAATTATAAGTAGAAATTTATTTTTGAAAAAACTTTTGTTCACTTTCATAATCTGACAAATTATTAATTTGCTTTTTACAAATGAATCTAATATTAAAAGACAAATATATTTTTACTGCTGATTCTGTAAATGAACCAATCAAAAGTTTAAAATTTTAATTCATTCAGCCAATAAAAAAATTTTCAGTCTAAAAGTTAATGGTTTTCTGTCGATAATGCAATAGGTGATTAAACCTTAAGACGATGATTTTACTAATTGTTTATGAAGCTCACGATATCCAGACATATAACTATTTAGCTCTTGTTGGAATTTAAGAGCTCATTTATAATTCTGGTCATTAACAAGAAAATGATTGTCCAATTGATTAGAAAGTTGAAGACTTTCTCGAATCATTTTTGCTGTGAAACACAGATTCCGCTTCTATTTCATTATCTTTTTCTAAATCTTCTACAGTATCTAAATTTATTGCCAAACCTTTTTCCAATAGGCATTTAAAGTATGTAAAATATAATATGTGTTTATAAAATGGGGGAATCCTGATTTTATGTGAAATATGAACTTTATCACATAAAAAAAACGCATAAAAAGGTAAAAAGATAGTAATGGTATTTAAATTATTATTGTGTACTTTTATTTTTAGTGTTTATTCTCTTCTTTTTAAATTCAATTATATCTACTATAAATTGAGGGTTCAAATTAACTGACAGTTATTGTAGAGTTAAATTACAAAATAAAATATTCTTGTCTCAATATTAGTTGAATTTGAAATCCCAGAAAATAAATCAGGCTGGATTCTCCATAATTTCATAACCAAATATTTGGAAAATAGAGCACTTGCCTGGATAAACTTCATGAAATTGTTGAAGATGAAAGGAGTTGATGGTCAATGGAACTATTTCTTAACTAGATACTAATAATCTAAAGTAAATATATCATAATTTGATAATCTAAGGCTGTGTTTAAACATTTGCTATTTTAAATATATATGCATGAAGACACAAATGAAAGAAATCTACTAACAGACATATATGTAAAGAAAATTAATTCAGATTATATGTGACTAAACAGGAAGTAAATAAACAAAACATATTGAACCTGATTGAAATCCGATTAAGTTTTTAATTTTCACTAAACTTAATTTTTGTTAAATCTTATTTAATGTTTAAATTTTTATTATCATTTAAAAAAAAAAAAAGAATACGTGTATCAAAATACATTCAGTGTTATCGATTTATTTTAAAATAATTTTCTTATACCGCTTGTTTTTACTTTAAATCAATTAATTAAAAAACAAGCAACCTAGATAATTACATTCTTGTGGCTTTTATTTTAATAGCGGAGATTTGATTTTTAGGTAGTTGTTTTCATTTCAATAATCCCTGTGTAGAATTCTTAGATAGATTGAGCGAGAGATTAATATTTGCCCTGCCTAAGGTGAAGAAATTGAACAACAAGGAAGGTGTTTCGCAGGAAATGGAGCGATGTATAAATAGCCCTGAAAATTTGGAGTGCCAGTTAATTCATTATTCGTAACTAGACAAGCTGTTTCTAAAGTAAAAGTTTATATCAGCACAGACATTTAAATTCTTAAAGGACATCAGCTGTTATTAAATACTTTTGCTTGCAACAAGATGAAAAATTCTATACGTGTTGTCAAAACCCGAATGGCTTGCTAACTCAACAAAAGATGGCTCCCTGACTTCCAAATTTGTTCCAGTAATGTTTTAAACACCTACAAGAAACCGGAACCTCGTTACATCTACCTTGCTGTGGTCGAAGAACCTGAAAGTGAACTTAAGTAAAAGTGCGCACTCTATGTGAACATTGCTTTTACTGAAAGGTAACTATTTTCCTTTTATTCTTCCCAGGGTAAATTAATTCTCAGTAAATCTCCGCTCAGTCTAATCATAAATATGTATTCATAAGCTTAAGTAATTTATATAGCTTCATATTTAATATTTGCTGTGTTTTCTAATATTTTGTAGTGTGTCTTGGAATCTTAGTTTTAAGTTTCCAAGTTGCTTTCAATTTTTGTTTATTGGAGAGTGACGAGTGAGTTTTCTATTTTTATGTATTTTTATAAATGCTTTGGCAGTCGTGCCTTTTAAATGCTTACCTGTAATTATGTTAAGATTCAATAATTAATTTTAAACTCTATGTGTGCCCTATTGCTAAACCTCCAAAATCTTTTGGCTGATGACTTTATTGTCTAATTTTCCGCAGGTGGGGATTTTGTTTCTTATATCTCTGAAGGCAGAAATTAGAATTGTTTTCTTTGTAATTTTATAAGTTGTCAGCAGGAAGATAATATTTATCCCTTTTTAAATTACAGGTGCACAATACCTTCATTCTGCTAAAGTGTTTACAACTTTTAATGTTTTCGTACTCATGTGCACTCTCCGATAGATTTATTTTTGTACTTATTACGTATGCTTTAAATTTATCAGAGCGTGTACTCAGAATTTGTTTGTAAGTTTATTTTCTTTAAATGCTGGGCAGACGTAACTGTTTTTATAATTATTTACTTGTCCCTTATTGAGACCTTTAATTATTAATTTTAAAGTAATTTTCGCCAATCGTTTGGCTGGGATTCACCAGTTTTTAATTGTTTTACTTCCTTTCAATCTTATTTTTCAGTTGTTCTTGAGGTGGATCAATCACCGTTATTTTAAACGTAGTAATAGGTGCAGTTCTTACTGATATAAGGACATTCAAGGTCTGACCATGTTTAGATCTTGAAAAGCTCATCGGCACTGGCTTCTTTGATCTATTTCAAGGACGTATTGTTTGAATATCTGAAAGTGAGAACCAATGTTAAGATGAATACTCGGCTGAATGAAATTTGATTCCTCCCTTTTAAATTTGTTTATTAGAGAATCAGTAGATCTGCCAGAGCATTGCATTTAGTCTTTCTGGTACACGCCTGAGCTAATCATATTTGGTAACTTATAAACTTTTCTTATAAGTTAATTTTCTCTTAATAAAATTTTATTAAATATGTTTAAACTTAATTTGGCTGACGTTTGTCTTTGTGCTTTTGTCTCAATTGTCTAAACAATTTAAGATCTCTTGTTTCTCCCTGAGTCTAGTCGATGCAAACCATCATCATCATCTATTCTGATCACAGTAAACAAATTTTCCAGACACATAGTGGTATGGTGGCGCCCTCTGTATCAGAATGGATGGAGTGTCCGGTAGAATATAAAAACAAATGCTAATAAAGAGGTGACATCATCTATCTCTTGGAGAGTTTAGTTATGTTATCTAATTCATTGGAAGCTTCAGTTATTTCCTGTTTAGTAAAAGTCATATATATTGTAACCTCAAAATGAGAGACAATGATATACTGCTAGACTTTCTTGACCCATTGATTAAAACACATCACTGACCGAAAAGGCCACCACATTGAGAAAACTAAAAATTACAACCTCAAAAGAATGGTATAAACAAAAGTATCATAAAATAAATATGGATTTGAATATGAATATGGCTTTACTCATGTACAAAGTATATAATAACAGAAATATAAATAACATATATCTCAGGTACTTATTTTATTAAATCTAATGAATAATTATTATGTTTAATAATCAAGACGCATTCAACTGAAATAATAACTTTTCTTTATATACAAGATATTCTTATTTTCTTTTCCTCTTTCTAAAAACTTTTATTTCATATTGAAATAAATAGTAAGATTAAATTGTAAGTATTTAAATATCAATATTGTCTTGCATTGGTGGTCGAGAGGTCAGCGCGACTGCCTTGCACTAGCAGGCAAGTTGCCCGGGTTGCGGGTTCATGTCCTGGCCGATGCTATGACACTTTAAAAAAAAATACTTCTAATAACTCTTGGATAGCAAGAGAAATTAAGCTAAAATATTTAATGTTCTTATTTTACAGAATAATACAGTCAACATGACTAGTAGATAAGTTTTATTATCTTGAATTAATTATTATTGCTGCTTTATTTATATTGAAAAGTGATTATGCATGCATTTTTTTTTAATTAATTCATTTAAATATTTTATTTGTTACATAATTTGGTGTTGTTTTTTCTTTTATTACAATTCTATGATTTGGCAATAAACCATGCCTCCTTAACATCTTTTTTTTTGTCATCACATTCCATACACACTAGATTGACTGTCTGTGGGTCAAAGCTATAATCAAATTGTTTTATGTGGTCCCAAAAACAAACTTATATTTCAGATTGTTTATAGTATGCTTATATAAATATTTGTAGTGCACTAATCTGGTTGAGATATTAGTTCTAGATTTCCCATAATATACAACCATATAGTCTGGGATATTGCATGAAATCTCATATACTATCTACAGTGTATTCTCCTTTCATAATTTGTCTTTTGTGTTGTTACTTAATCTTTTATAATTAGGGATATTATGGAAACTTTGATAGTTGGCTCACAGATCTTTTTAATATTGTTCATTGACCTCAGAATATAAAGCATGCTAACCCATGTTTAATTTCATCTTGTAGTTTTAAATTTCACTTTATAATTCTATGGAATTGTTTAATAACATTTATCAGAATGTTTTTGATGTAATCTATTCTACAT
This sequence comes from Epiperipatus broadwayi, assembly GCA_028023455.1. Taxonomy (NCBI): domain Eukaryota; kingdom Metazoa; phylum Onychophora; class Udeonychophora; order Euonychophora; family Peripatidae; genus Epiperipatus; species Epiperipatus broadwayi. The sequence goes on from JAQFVV010000004.1 coordinate 10,553,984, forward strand.
AGATTTTTAACATTTTGTATTTACAAAGTGTCAGATTTCTGTTAAAAATGCTTTAAATTCTGCTAATTTTTGATATTTTTGATTGTGAATGGATAGCACATCTAATTTTGAATGGTTTTACCATTATTTTACAATTCAAAATCTTTATTTCTTTGGAATAACATGTCTAAATACTTTATGCTGTGTGCATGTTGTTTTCATATTCAAAAGTTAATATTAAAGCTGATTCCTTCACTAGAAAATCCTGAATATGAATTATAGTTTGTATAAAAGCATATTCTGCAACATCATCAACATATTATTTATAAATTGACACTCTGATCTTTCTCCATGCAAGACAATATTTTTGTCTTAGCTAGTGTCAAGATGCCACTATCAGCAATCTCATTGACCACACATTTTCCGTCCTGTAGAACTCATTATTAAATTTTGTCATTATATCTTTGTCAATTCTGTTGAGCACATCTATAACAAAAGAATATTTCTGAGAGTTATACCTGCTATTCTTCAGTATTTTTATAACATTAATGGACAGCCTCCATGGAACAGAGAATATAGCTCAGTGATATCTAGTAATGCTAACATATACAACTTTTTTTAATAATAATTAAAAAAGCAAGTCATATATAACGTGACATTACTTTTAATGAGCTTGTAGTTACAAAAATGCACATAGAGAGCGTACCAATAGCTTAAACAAGCTCGTAATTAACAACTTTTTTAATATGTGTGTTGCTTATGGATTTGCTATGGCCAAAAGAAAAAAAATATTTAATTTTTTCACAATAATTTTCTTGAATAATGAAAAAAATAGTTAGCTAAAAGGAGGTGTTTAGCAAGAAAAAAATTATCGACCAACTTAGAATCTCCTGAAGACAAAAACTCTAGGTATATATTTTAAAAATATTGCTATCATTCACAAAGACTTCTTTTAAAATTAGAAAAACATAATGAAATATATAATTTTATGACAGGTGAAAATTTGTTTTCAACTGAGTTAATGTATTTATATTTTTTTAATAATTAGATTGCAAGAGTAATTTAATTTATAAGTTTAAAAAAATTAAGAATAATAGAAATATTCTTTTTATATTATTATAATGAATATAGTGTGTGCTCTTATCCATACATGTAAACATATATCTAAAATTATTCACTAATCATATACTAAATTAAAATAATATTCTTTGGTTTATTAATTAATGGAATCTTTTGTATTATTAGACATGTGTGTATGCATGTACATGTTTACGTACCACTATCACTTTGTATATTTGTAAGCTATAATTTAAACCAAGTTAAATCATTTATTTCTTTGTTTTTTACATCTATAAAAATATTTTCTGTTATTTATAAGTAATTAAAGTCACAATAATCTATTTGTAATATAAAATATTTATTGGCTATTTAAATTTTTTTTATTATTAATTGATCAATGAATTGATTAATTATTATTTTAAGTTATTCTAGTAGTTATTTAATATTAGTATAAAGACATCTACTTTTATTTACATTACCAAGGTCATTGCAATTGTAGAGCTAAATTGAGACTGATGTATGTAGAATGTCCATATATATAAATTAATGTAAAAAATACTAAAACAGAGTTTAAATATACAATTTAGAAAAATTTCTTGTACCAAGTATACTTTGGCAGGGTATCCATACTTAATTATATGTGTGTATGTATATATATTTTGTGACATTTATATAATTCTCTTTAGAACTATTTAAAAAAAAGTAAGATAATAAAGATCTTTAAAGTCCACTCACTTTATGTTATAGTTTTTATGATGATGACTAGTTCAATGATGGCCTGTAGAATCATGCTACCAGATGATTCTAAGCATTGATGATGATCAGCATTAATATAATCCCAACATTTTTTGATATACTCATTATTTTAACTATTTTAATATTTATGTTTGAGCATGCAGGAAAAATAGTGATGATTATTTTTTACAGTATTATGACCCAAGCTTAATTTTGGCTTAATGATGGTTAGCCTAAAATTTTATATTATTTCTCATAAATCCAGGCACAAAACATGAGTATTATTCACTTGCTGCTAATATTCTCTTTGACTGTTATTGATTATTTATTCTTGATGCTATGTTTATCATTTATTATTACTAATTCTTTGTTCATTTCCTTTGTTCATATTCCTTTATTGACATTTATTTCCATTATATTTCACTATCCTCATTACTCCATATCAATGAAATATGTATATTTGATTGTGAATATATTCAAGCTTTAAAATCAATCAGTATTCAATTACATATTTATTACATAATCTAGCTTATTATTTTTGGTGGAAAAATTTGTTTATCATAAAAGATTTTTATGGACTTTATTGTAAACCTTGAAAGTATAACAGCAACTTATAACAATTTACCTAAACAAATATTGGACATGGTTGTAATTTTTATATAACCATTTTAATTTAAAGATAAGTAAAATAAAATACTGCTTATTTTGTTGTATATATACATCACATTTGTAATAGAAATCCCAAAGAAAATATTTACTTCAAAGTGATTATGCTAATGCAATCAAAAATGCATTGCTGAATACAGTATATTTTTAATATTGCCTTAATATAAATCCTATGTAATGTGGCAAAGTATATTTATATCAAGGCACAGATATACACAACTTTATTTCAAAAATATATTCAAATATGGATAAAAATAAAACATATATATATATTGTAGCCCCTCACACCTATCACCAACACTAACAATTACCCGGGGGCACCAATTCTATGGATCATAGAATAAAATATTTATTTAACTTTACCTAAATCTATTCATGAGGCTCTTAATTAAAGCTTTCACCTAAAACTAATTCAGTTAAGGGATACAGAGGTGTATGAGGTGTACAATGTACATTAGATGTGGGAGAAAATATTATTACTAATAGGAATAAACATCTATTAAGGTCTATACTAGACAAAATTAAATTGGTAAAATTCTACCAGCTAAAAGTAACTAATAATACTCTCTACTTCACGTCCTCCCATCATCCATATGCATTGAACAACCTCTACCATATTATACAATTAATCTAATAACTAAAATAAAATAAAAAATAATATTTCAGAAATTGTAATGTATAATTCACTAGATCTAAACTCAAACTAAACTTATCATCACTAAATTTTAACTTCTCACTAATCTAATCTGGCTAAATGAATTTATTATCTAATTTAAATTATATATTAAAGATCTCAGGGAATTAACTTATGGCATGGCTTGATCTAACATTTCTATACCTCAAATTATTATTTAACACTATGAAAATAATATTATAAATCAAACAATGCCCTAATTAGATACTTGCAGTTAGATAATGAAAGAAACTGGGCACATTTTGATTTCAATTCATCATCTGAACAAAAAAATTAAATAACAAAACCCTTTTAAAATGATCAGTAGGTAATTGGCATCTCATATAGTGTTTGAATCAAGGAAATCAACATCATCATATCTGGAGATTTATAATAATTAAATAAAATACAATTATGTTACATTAAATAGAATAAATGTATAAGCATGTGTGGAAGTGTGAAACACAAATGAATGTTATAGAAGAAACTCCAAATACAAATTTAGATAACAAAATATTTATTAATCAAATAGAAAATAATTAAATCAACATCTACTTTTCTTTTATTGTTATGAACAAAAATTCCAAAGGGATTTCATATCATTGAGTACAGGTTATACAAGAAGATATAAAACATGATTCATTAACTTTTACATCTACTATATATTTTCATCAGAGCATTTTGATAGATTGGTAAACATTTTATTTGAAACATTAAATGAACTAAATAAGTCCCTATTATTTACTGTAAAGAAATGGCTCTTTAGCTATCAGTGATTTCTGATAGATTTCTACAAAAATAAAACAAAATAAATATGACCTTACACTTTTAGTAACTGTTTACTAAAATATCTTTTATTCAGCATTTAGCTGAATATCACTCATTTACTAACTAAAAATTTATAACAACAACATAGATTAATATTCTAATTACTGGACAAATTAAGATTTTGTATTGTTACTCTAACATATCTTAAATAAAATTACAATAAGGGGATTTAAACTAGGAATAATATTAGACCATCTTACCAAAGAAAATAAATGCTTCTATTAATTAAATGTATTTTCCTTATTCTATTGGATAATTAGGTTCTGCTTTGCCAAAATAAAGTAAATCCTTGTATGCATTAACTATATCCTATCTTTGCTTAATTATTTATGTAAATTATGATTAAATGATAAAAAACAATGAGATGAAGCTTAAATGATTACTACAAAATGTTTTAAAATGATAAGTAAGGTTCTACATTAATAATGAATTTTTTTATATCAAAATTAACAATTTGTGCATGAATCTGTATTATGCTGTGTGTCAAAGAAAATAAATAAATAATGTTAATCAATCTAATCGGTTTGCTTATGATATTTCAATATAATCATAATACGGTTGGAAGCGAAGATCAATCAATCTTTATTTATCAACTATAATACAGATGTTTTATAAGACCCTATACTTTCCTTTTATTCTTCCTTTTTATCATAAACCATCAAACACTAGGTTATAGCATAAGCTGGAAAACATCCAATACACACATGGGATAACAGATTTTTATACTTCAAAACAGGTAAATACCACAATAACTTCCAAGTCTATCTTTAAGACTAACTATTGGTGGAATAACTCATCACCAAATGAAAATTAGGGAGAAAACATCTCTAGCTTCATACACTTTTAATTCAATAATTGGTGGAATAACTCATCACCAAATGAAAATGAGGAATATAACATCTCTAGCTTCAAACACATTTAATTCAGTATATCAAATATAAAAGGAGGACTCAATCCACTCCTATCAAAATACTCCAATACATGGAAAATAAAGGATTACTCAATCCTATACACTACAATACACTGCACTGGGCAAACTACCCATATTAAATATTCAACTAACAAATACACTGATTCAATCCCATAAAATATTATAAACATTGTAAACTTTATAGCATATAGCCACAAAATACTTTTCATTCAGTCATAATAAAGAAATAATAATTCTCTCTTAAACAACTTTCTAATTCTTCAAATGATTGATCCCCTTTTCCTTCTGAATCCGATTGATTTAAAATCATTTTCACTGGCAATTACATATAATTATAAATAAGTTTAATAATAAACACACACACGTATAAGCATGTGATATACAGACCATTTAAAATCTCAGTAAGCAAGGAATTACTGTTAAAATATTAATTATTACTGCTAGAATTAATAAAGAATAAAATATCTCATATCTGACAATATCAACATAAGAAATATGATGGAGTGCCATCTAGTGGTGCTTTTGATACAGCTGTTTGATATTTAGACTGATTTTATTATTATTTTTCTTAAGAGTAGTAGTGTGTGAAGGAAGAATTGTGTGTTCTAATTTAAAAGGTAAGACTTAAATCTTTTAGTCTGTTGAGAAGCAAATGAGTAAAATTCAGAGTTATTCTGAAGAAAATTCAAATGAAAAAGTTAAACATGATTCCTTAGTAATGGATGACAAAAATGTTTCTATGCAAAATGAGTTTAAAACATCAAAAACAATGTCAACAAAAGATATAAAAAAGAAATCTATTAAAATTTCCTGTGAAACTTCTTTTGAAAATGAGAATGAAACAAATAATTTAAGTTATAAACAATGAGGATTGCCAATTCCTCTACAAGCTTTGTGTTAAATACTTAGCCAGAGAAAGCATTTAAAATATCTCTGTCAACGCTTATAGAGGAATTGGCAATCCTCATTGTTTATAACTTAGAAGCTTAAGAGAATAGGTCATGTGATCTATGACTCTTATTTTGACTAAATAATTCAAGTAATTCAAAAATAATATTGATAGAAAGCATTGTTAAACCTAATTCTAAATTAGAACGTTACGATACTTCAGATAACAATGGAAATGGAAATTTAGAACAAAAAAAATTTATTGTAGCAAATGCTTCAATTCATTCTATTAAAAGTTCAAATCAGCAAATTACAAAAAAGTCAAAAAAAGTACTACTACATAAAGATTTTTCTAACACTAATATCATTTCTAAACAAATATCAAATTTTAAAACTTCTGAAGTTCAAAAGATAAATAATGAAAATGGTATTGAATTGCTAATAAATGTTGATAAATTTGACTTAAGCCCTGCTTCAGAAAATGTAAAAGAAAATAATCCAAAATTGAAAAATCAAAACTTACACGATTATGTGGGTATTTATAATCAAGAGTCTATTGGAAATGAAAATAACAATACTCTAATTTCATCTCCTAATATTTTGAATGATAAAAAGTTTAGTTTTGAATTATATAATAAAACTAACAATTCAAACTTTAAAAAAAAAATTGCATAGAAGATATTGATGATTCTTCAAATGAAATTAGCAATTTGATTGATACCAGGGTTAATGATAAAGAACATAAGACTGTGGATAAAGCTAAACAAAATAAAACTGTTGAAGTTTGCAAGAATATAAATAAAGACAATAATTATCATTACTCAGTATTACATGAAAATGATAATAAAGGAATTAATGAAAACAAAATGAGCTATGCTCAGAAGGTTAAAACCAAAATGCCAACAAACAATTGTACTATCTCACATCATTCTTCACAAAACTCACTTCTCTCTCTAGACCTTGAAGATGATGATGAAGAAACAGAGCAAACTCATTTTGATCACACAAAAGTATCAATTATTAATGCAAAAAATGCAGATAATTCTTTTACTCCCTCATAGGACGATTTTAATAAAATCAATAAAAAATTTAATTTATTCCTCAAGCACTTTTAGACTCTTTCAAAGTATATCAAAAGGAGAACACATTAATTATCTCAGCAACTAACAATGACATTAAACCTTTACTCTTCCCTATAGATTTATTATATAACACTCTTAGTTTAAATAAACATTGGAATTATATAAATAAAGTGTATCATCATCAAAACAAAAGATATCTTATTTTAGAATTTGCTTCTATTACATACAAAACAGCTTTTATAAATACTTACAGAATGCCTGGAGATTTATGGTTATGTAAAGTTGATTTAAATATAAAAAGATCCCTAAAAGGTATTATAAGAAATTGCTACCCAGTATTTGATTCACATGATCTTCAAAAAATACTAAACATTTATGGCATAATGTCAGAGTTTTTTTTTTTTTAAATGAAGGGAGCTCCTTCCCATGTGCTTTCGAACATAGCCTCATTTAATTTAGCCCTTAAAGAAAATATCACTGCTCTAGACATCCCATCATTTCATACGGTTGCAAAGACTAACTTAGTAATAAGTTTTCAAGGAGTTCCATCACAGTGCTATATATGCAAATCAAGAGACCATCTAATTAAAGACTGTCCGAAAATTTTTTTCCAAAGATGTAATATTAAATCATCTAAGTTTCACCGTTGCCCAGTTCTGGATTATCAAAACAAACAACGGGAAGATTCCTGTTTTGCATCAAACATTGATCATCATAGAAATTCTTTTTCTCATAATTCTTCTTCAATTATTAATATTCAAAATAGGCAAAGTAGCCAATTAGAAAGAAATCAACAACTCAAATCACAAGAGATTACAGGGATTCTTCACGAAGAAATAGAAAAAAATAAAAAATAAATAGAAGATCAATGTTTTCTTAATACTTCTGAACAATTAATTAATTCTCATTTAAATAAAAGTTTACCAAGATTACATAAACGAAAAAAAGAAAGAAATTTAATTACAAATTTAGATAAAACTACTGAAATAATAACAAATGATTCTTCTAATAGTTCAAGCACACTTTGTGGCTCTGATAATGACTTAAATTCTATTACTAAACATCCTAACAAAAAAAAAAAGAAAATAAAAAAAAATCAAGAATATGAAAATGAATTAGATAATCTAATGCAAATAGAGAAGTCTAATACATCATTAAGTACAACAAATAATGTGATTGCTTATATCACTCCTACAAATTCAGGGTCACATCTTAATTTATTAACACCTGAAGTGGTAGAAGACAAAGAGAGTGATTTCCAATTCTCACCCTTAGTTGGATTTGATGTATTGGAATGATTCTTTCATTTTTTCCATTGATGCCTAATCAAATTTAATTTATATTTTAAAATTCTAGTTTTTATCAATACTCAATGAAAATTAAAATAATAGGTATAAATGTAAGAGGATTAAACTCTTTACAACGTGTCTATGCTATAAAAGATTTTTTTTTAAAAGAAACACCAGATATTATTTTCTTTGCAAAAACTAAATTGCATATAAACAGCAACTGCAAAATATTAGAAATTTTATCTTCACTAGGTCTATTTAAATTCTCCATAGCAAATTCTCCATCAGGAGGAGTTGCATTCATAGTAAATTGCATCTCTAAATTTACAACTTTTAATATTATCTATTTAGATTCAAATGTTATAATAGTTAATTTTGTATTTGGTCAGACAAATCTAAATGTAATATATCTCTATCTACAAAATAATAGTAATATGATTTATAAAGTAATAAATATAATTAACTTGGTTCTTTATCATAGTTCAGCATCAACTATTCTATTGGGCGATTTTAATCTTCTTTATCACACATTTGACAGAAAATATTTACATTTAATTAATTATGGTCTCATGTCAGCTCAAGGTTTTTTTAATAATAATGCTTATTCTTTCTACACAAAACAGTATTCTTCACTTATAGATTTGATTTATTACTCTCCTGACATACATTTCAAGATTGAAACATCTCTAAAACATGTTTTTTTCTCTGATCACCTAGCTCTAAAAATTTTGCTTTGCATAAATGGGCCAATTAATATTATTGATGGTCTTCCAAGAACATCAAGACTAATTAATAAATTTACAACTCCCGAGGCTGTCTTTTCTGAGGCCTACATTTATTTTCACAAGGCAAATATCCTATCTCGGCCACTGATTGATGCCTGGTTTACTTTTACTGAAATTCTAAGAGCCATAACCAATTATTTTTGTAGAAAACAAAATGGACCATGTAAAATGCTAAAAGAAATGGATTCTCTGTCTGCCATAATGAATTCAATGCCCTCTACGACACTTAATATTAATAAAATACTTCAAATTAAAATTAAATATAAAGAATTACAAAGGGCACTAGCTGAAAATATTTCTATTAAGAGATCTAAAGTTTTTCTAGCCAGTAGACATGCCTGAACTAAAAGTTATATTCATTGGGCATTAGGATCAAAACCAAAACTTATTACACCTTTATCCATTTTAGACAATGGAGCCAACTATGTTGGTTCTTCAATGCTAATGATTATTAGGAATTTCTTCTTCAATAAACTTCGTACAACATCCGGCAATCAAATTAGAACCATATTCAACAATAGTCAAAAAAATGATCATGAAATAACTGAGCAATTAATTTTAAACAAATTAAATTCACTTCCGGAAAAAACACATCCTGGCTCTCATGGCCTCCCAAAATTTATACTATCACATTTGGCTCACTTTACTGTTTCAATTATAAAAGGTGTCATTGACATCATAGCCTCAAGTTGTCAAGACATACCTGGCCTCTACCCTATTTCATTGGTTCCTTTTTTAAAAAAGAAAGGTCTTCCCTCTATTACATCAAATATAAGACCTATCTCTATGACTCCTCTTCTTATTAAAATCATAGAAGGGCTGATTAAAGACAAGATTCAACAAAACATTTTAGATAATATTTCTTCTACTCAATATGCAAAGAAAGGTTCATCCACAATGCATGCAATTTACCTTTTCAAAATTTTAACAGAATACATTAGAATTAAGAGAAAATCAAAGCCAATAGCTGTACAACTAGATATTATAGCAGCATTTGATTCAGTAAGAATTGAAATATTAATGAAAACACTACAACAATATGGAATTCCCTCCATCTATCTTACTATGATAGAGAATCTTCTATTTAATAGAGAAATTTTCATTACACTCAATGGTAGAATTGCACCTGGCTTTAAACCATCAATTTCTATTCCTCAGGGCTCACCCTTGAGTGCACTTTTATTCACTGCTTATATTAACCCCCTTCTCATAGAAATGGAAACAAAACTTCCTGGAGTTTTTGTTCCTTTTCTAAACAAAGAAATAAAACATCTTGCATATATGGATGATATTGTTGTAATGCTGCCATCAGCGAAACACCTACCAGAACTTGAAAAAATCCTTAAAAAGTTTTCATCGGAATACAAATTAAATTTTAATCTAGAGAAATCTGCAGTTTGGAAACTTCATTCAGGAGAAAATGTCCCTGCATGTTTCTCATCAAAACCTCAACCTTTTTTAGGTATACCACTGTACCTTTCACCAAACAAAATGAGAAAAATGTTACAAGACAAACTGATTATATCAACAACAAAAAAAAAATAGATTCTCTAAAAAGCATTTACTTATCTTTACATGATAAAGTTCTCTTACTAAATTCTCTTGTTTTCAGCAGAATTAATTATTATTTACCGATTTTAAACCCTACCAAAAAATTCACTTCGCAAATTAACTCATTGTGCTCTAGCCTCCTTTGGAAAAAAAAAAGTGGTCTGTATCAGTATGCGTAAAATGCAAAATCCAAAAATACTTAATGGCCTAGGTTTACATTCAATTAATACATTATTAATTTAAAATATAGTTAATTTATTATACTACATCAAGATTGAATTCAATTACCAAAACATTATTGACACAATCATTCCCACAGATACGCCTCCCCCGAATATTAAAAAAAATTGGCTACAACTTCTCATCTCACTTATTGATAAACAAATGGATTTAAATGAAATTCTTTTTAATAATAAGCACACATATTGGGACATGTTTAAAATGATAAATCCTCAGCTGATAAGCCCTCCTAGTTATCTTGAAGTGACTAATATCAATCTTTCTAATAAAATGAGAAAATGGTATTTAATGCCTAAATATATTGATTTTATCATTAAAATAAATCTATCTTCACTTCCTACCAACGATTTCCTTGTTTCAAATAGAGGATTTAAAAGGATTGATTCCTTATGTATTTTGTGTAAAAAAGATAGTGAAACATTTGATCATATTCTTGTTTCTTGCTCGGGACTAAGAGAAGCAAAATATATAATTCAAAATTATTTCAATAATCACAATCCAGAACTCAAAATGGGTAATTTCTGCAATATCAGAAGATGCATATTTATTATCCACGTAATATGGCTACTTAGATGTCATATAGTTATAACCAATTCTCCATTGGACTCACAACTTTTTATTAGAGATACATTTAATGCTATTCGAAAAAAAGATAAGCTTCTTGCAAGAATCTGTAGTTAAATTGAACCTAAATAAATAATAAAATTGTATGTTATAGCTGAAATGATTCTTGAAAATAATAGTTTTCTAATTTATAAAAGAAATATATTCGGTAAGATTTAATATAATGAACATTTTTTTAAATAATTATTCACCCCTTTGAATGGACTCTTCCATTGGTTTTACCATAGTGTGTGTTACTAACACACGACCAAACTTCATATTAAAGTAATAATAATAATAATAATAATAATATAAAATTATGAGCATAATGTATTTTTTTATTATGCTATTTGAGACGTTCTTGTAGAACAAATTTAATAATAATACATATAATAAACATATTTAAAATAATAAAACATTTCTTAACTAATACTATCTAATATGCTATTAAATAAAATAAAGTTCCTTTCTTCTTTCTTCTTCTTAAACGAAATGAAACGAAAAGTTTATAAAAGTTTTTACATGACTTTCCTTGTCATGTCTCCAAATAGATAAGGAAAATAATTATACTGCACAAGACAAATATTAACACAGAATGGTACAATTCCTGCAGGAGAAAACAACACAATATTATTTTGTTGAATCCATATGAGTATATTCAATGTTTTTTAGTTATCAACTAATGAATTGCTATTGATGTTGTAAATAATGAATTTCCCTAATTAAACAATATATTTCATAATGCAAATAAAATAGAAGTTTGTACTTTATTTCTAGGATATAATTAACATTTAATTTCACAATCATAAAGCCATTCAGAAATATACGTAGTTATTCAATTAATAATATTTATTTAGATAAACTCATTGGTAATATTAATACAGCAATGTCACATAACTTTATCCATTATAATTTCATTCATCCTACTAGACCAGAAGAACAAATAATTATTAAAGTACATTTAATGACATATTTAATCTTATATTTTTCTTTTCCAAAGGTAAAATATAAATAATTACGCCGCTATTCTAAGACATATGACAATAAAATTACATATTCCTTGTGTATATTTGAAATTTTGAGTTTTCTTTTATATTTGACATGAAATTTGTACATTAAAGTTCTGAGAATGTTCAGTGACAGTTCACATCTTTCCTCTACATAAATGAAGCAAGTAGCAGTAGTTCCCTTCATAGTATAATTAAAGCTTAAAAACTTAATTGTTATAAAATAAACAAATATTCTTTTATCCTTTCCTGTTAATTTTAAATTTAAATAAAACAATTTAACAGTCCTATTAAGCATTCACATTTCTTAAATAATAATTTATCTTGAATAATAGAATATAACACTTACGTATACTTTAGCATAACGTTGGGACAATTTAAACGATCAGCTGGAGCAAAATTGACGTATCTTTTAGTGGTTTTTAAGTGCACATTTCACAAACAAAATAATATAATTAAAGTTTTAACTTGAACTCTGGAAGAGGAAAAATAATTTCACTATTAAACTTTGCTAAATAAATTAGTTATAGCTGTGCTTGGTTAGCTATAACTGCCCTTGTAAAAGTTCTATAATTGACTGACCTCTTCCAAAGTAATAATAGACTGATCATTTAAAAGTAATAAGTATTCCTTTTATAAACTTTTTAATAATCATTACATCATATTGTTCCCTTCTAATTGTTTATGATAATGTCACATTATATCACCAGAAAAAAAAATCGTCAATTGCTCCTCCCACTGGCAAACTTACTTAATTATGCAAAAACTTTAGACAGTAAAAAAAAAATAGAGATGAAAAAAAAATTATTTCATCTTTTAAATAAATGAAAAAAAAAATATTGAACTAATAATTACATGTTATTTAAAGCAATAGAATAAAATTGATGACAATTGTTTTAATAAACAAAATATTTTACAGTATTTGTCATTATATAATTCACTTGTCCATAATTTATTGATTTATTTAAAATGTAACAGCTAGATTTTTAATACTGTTATTGATATAATTAAATATTTGAATGTGATGTGGGATATTTAATGACTTAATGAAACATGTGAATGAAAAATGAAGTTGGATAATGCATGAATATTCAGTAGTAATATGCTATAGGTATTATACTATACTGACCGAAATGACAATGTGAATGATGATGAGTGAAACATATTTTACTGTTTATGCTATAAATTTAAAATGTATAAAACAAATGGACTAGAAAATCATTCTAACAAAACTGAATACTGCTTTATGAGCAAATAAAACAAGTAAGTAACAACTCAGACTGTACTGATTATGCATACAACAAACCCCCCCCCCCTACCCCCCTATTCTATTACTGATTATACCCCAAAACAAGACACTAAACATTTGAGAAATCCTTTAATTATACCTACACTTACTTTTGATTACTGTTTTAAGTCAAAATAAATTTTTTTTAAAAAATTTACATTATTTCTTTTTTTTTTAAAGAGGATTATATCAGATATCTGATATATTACTACACTACTACAATGACTATTTCTGGTACCAAACCAGAAGATCACAATATATAATAAATTTTCCACCACATTAACATCAAGATTCCTACCCAATAGTTTATATTTCTTATTCTTGAACTAACAATATGAACCCTCTTTATCTATATGTGATAAAACCGTTGAAAAATGTATTTGTGCATGTAAACACAAGTTTGGATAATTGCATTACAAATAACTTGTTATTTATAATATTATAAAAAGGAAACAAAGATTCCAGATCTTAATATGTCTTAGTTTAAAAAGATTTAAAAATTAATTTTAATAAAAAACTGCATGATAGTTTTTTTCTTGTCAAACATTTATATTTTATAAAATTCACAAAAAAATCGAACTGGAAAATCCATATATAATTAGCTTCAGTATCCAAGAACATAATGGTTTCTTAACAACAAAATTCTAAAAAAAAAAGGTAATACCATAACATTTCTATAAATTTTAGAATATATTTATTTTTGATGCTTTCTTCATAGCATCAGCCAGGAAGTGAACCCGCTAACCCGGGACAACTGCTTGTAAAGCAGCTGTCACTGACCTCTCGACCACTAATGCTTGACAAATCATACATTTGTTTCTGAATTTTAAAGAAAATTCCAAGGCATGCATTTCATTTTCATATATAAAAGTTACCTCTAAATATATATATATGTCTGTTTTAAGAATCAGTTTAAAGTCATTTATGTAATAGATACCTTTATATTAAAACCAAGAAGTGCACAAATAATGCTAAATTCCATAATCCCCAATTATTTTTGAAAAAGAAATATTTGTGAGGATTACTTACATAGTTATATATTTATTCAACCGAAACACAAATAGTCTAATGCAGGAAATAGGATACTAGAAAAAGATTACAAAGGAATTTCTTTGAAATTAATTATTACAGTAATATTTTACTGACTGTGAAATTTATCTAACTGCTAGCCATAATATTAAATAAATAAGGAAGTTTAATATATATTTATATTTTATAATCTTTTATTACATAAATTTATCATATAATAAATAATTCTATTTGCATTTGTATTGTTATTAAAAATAAAAACTAGTAACACAAGAAGAGATATATTTTTACTAACACTTCTTACTTTACTTTTATTTAAAAGAGAAAAGATCAAAATAAAAATTAAAGAAAATACCTATGGAATTAAATGAACATAATACTAACGAACTTCATCCTTTTTAAGTAACACTTAAATGTATATACATCTTTGTCATTTATTCATTTAAATCTTTTTTTATTTGAAAAGGGGTTTATATTATCAAATTGTAATAATTAATATTCACATGATCACCATCTCTTATACTAGCACATTTGTTTATAAACAAGGCAAAACTGTCCATACAGTAGTGCCACCCTGTGCCAACAAGAGTAATCAATGAATGCCAGAAGGCTTGTGCATAAAATCCCTATCTAATGCCACTCATCCAATATCCCCAGACTAGTTTCTGGCTTGTGGCCTTCATCAGTGAGGAGCTTTGGATCTGAGAGCACTGCACCTAGATCTTAGGAAACTAGTCTGGGGAGATAAGGATTTTATGCACAAGCCTTCTGGCATCCATTGATTACTCTGGTTGGCACAGGGTGGCACTAGTGTATAGAAAGTTTTGCCTTTTATAAATAATTAATATTCCAGTTAAAATAATGTTGTTAATTTTATTCTGATTTTCTTTTAATTAAATAATTTTGATGTTTAGTAAAATATTTTGCATTTGGCCCAAATCAAATTAAAGCTCAACATTCACATATTTTGTGCTCATAGTGAAAAAATCTATACTATTTTATAATTAAAATAATCAATCTTATCTCATATAAAATATGAGCTGATATGCTTACTGATTAAATACATATGGGATCAATCACAATAAGAAAAGGTTAGAATGGTCATCATTTTACACGGTCATTTGTTGAAACATGGGTAGAATCTATC
Organism: Epiperipatus broadwayi; assembly: GCA_028023455.1. Lineage (NCBI taxonomy): Eukaryota > Metazoa > Onychophora > Udeonychophora > Euonychophora > Peripatidae > Epiperipatus > Epiperipatus broadwayi. The sequence goes on from JAQFVV010000004.1 coordinate 10,569,764, forward strand.
ATTATTAGTAATATATTCAAAAATTAAATATATTTGCAAATAAAATTTATGGATATCAGACCACTATTGTTGATGGAAAAATAAAATAGCATCTCATCTAAAATCTAATTCAACAGTAAGTTATTTATCTGAGTTAGATTAACTTTGAAAACAAGAAGATAAATAAAAGCTTAATCAATCTGATATATTTTGGTTGAATAATCCCATGCACATAGATTTACTCACATTGGTATTACAAATTCAAGACATTTTATATAATAATAATAATGTAAGTATTTAATGTTTATTAAAGATAGTAATAACCCACAGAGAAAAAAAGTATAATCAAATAAAATGAATAATATTTTTTTATGCAAAAAGAAAATAAAAGGCCAAATCTTTTAATTTGTTTTTTTAATAATTAGAAGGGATTGGTATTATTTTATATCCTACTAACCCTTTAATCAATGCATTTTATCAAAAATCTTGGAATTAATTTTATTGGTCAAGTAGATAAAAGTCTGAAGTAATGTTATTTGTCAATTACATTTTAGAGTGTGCTTCTATTCAAAAATTATAAACCATCAATAAACAGAACTGTAGATTCTAAAAATCGATTTATTTCACATTCAAATTGGAAAAATATAATGAAAAATTAAAAATAATGTTAATAACTGAAGAAAAATACAAGAAAAACATTTGAAAAATAGCCAAGGTAAAACAAAAGAATTATGGTTCAATCAATAATTATGTGACAACACCGGTGTTTTTTTTTATGTAGAAATTGCAATCTCTGAATATTCATTTTTGCCATTTTTTCCTTATCCACTATAACAAATGTAGAGTACTTTAAAAATCACTATAAACGTGATTTTACTTTAAAATGACCTTATCCACCTTCTCCCACAGCTGTTGTTTAACCATTAAAGTTTTTTCTTGTTTTCAAAAGAAAAAAGAGAACCAGAATGCATTTTGTAGAGTTAATTGATGCAATGTTTAATTTTATAGCCAGAAAAAAGGGTGTTGCTGTTATAGACATGCATCTATGTTGTCTTTATATATATATATATATATATATATATATATATATATATATATATTATTCATGTTTAAAGAGTACTCTCTAGTATTATTATCTATTAGCATTTTAAGGCAATCTAAGAGTTGTGAATATGTATATATGTCTATAAGGGACGCAGTATAAATAAGTGTTCATTATTATTTCATTATGTGTAATATAGGGTACAGTGTGAACCGTTTATATAAATAATCTCTAGTATTATTAAATCTATGGACAAAAACTAGCTAAATAATAATAATCGATTAATAAAATGGTTAAACAATAAATAGTGGTATAATACCTGCATAAGAGTGAGTTTGATAGCTTGATAAAAAAGGGTGGTGTATATTTATGTGTAACAGATTTTCCCAGTATGGTAATATACTTGATCATAGATTTATATGCATTAACATTAGAAAGCTTTAAATTTATGGTAATTTGACCATATTTTCAATAGTGTGTTGCTTGGTGGTCCATTAGTGTCTCGACATTTACTTATTGCTCATTTTTATGACTTTATTAACTAACATGTGACTATGGAATATTCCATCACTTGAAAGGTTGGATCTCATCAATCAGTAGAGGAAAATAAATGCACTTCAGCTATCAAAACTTCATTCCTGAACCCGGGTCATGCTTAGGTGAATGGGTTTTTTCTTTAAATAGATTAGAAGTGAAGTAGCTATTCAGAGTTAAGTTGACATTATGATGAAGTTATCATATTTCGAGACCTGCCTTTCAAATATATATATATATAATCACTATGTATCACAATGTTTTACCACTTTATTCATATTTACACTTTCCTTAATATGATCGATGTATTACTAGGTTAATCTGGAAATATCCATTGGGAGTTTATATATATAAAATTTACATATGAATGAGATTATGTTCAAATTCAGCATATGGTTTATTTAGCTAGTTTAAGCAGGCTAATTTCACCATGTTTTTGTATCGTAGAGCAATCTTATCAATGTTTCTTTCCTGAATGAAAATGATCTGGATAATTGAGGATATGTATCAGTGTTTTATTATTTTTTGTTTCTATTATAAGGATCAGCTGATCTTATATATATGCAGTACTTTCTTTTGTAAAGAATTCTATTTAATCATTAATAACAATTTTATATTATTAATAAACTATAATTCATCATTATAACAAGGTTGTAGATATTGATTATTACTTATATATGTAAATATGTAAACCTGATCATCACAGGATTCCTTTGAATTTCATGACCACCAGGCTACATTCAGAAAAGATTAACTCTCATGAGGTCAAGAGAGCAAGTTGCTTAGTTATGAACTGAATGAGTAGGTGAGGTTCAAATCCACTTTGCCTATGTATCTAGGTTGTGTTAAAGCAGCTCTACTTTTTGACCATTACAGTTTTTTTGCATAATCTGGCATCCCAAAGGGTAGCTTTACCATTAAAGGTAGATGCTGAGATGTTTATGTATAGGGATTCTGAGGTTCAGGAAAAATTTTTTTTGTAAATCTGGTGAATTATGAAAATGTATTTTTTTTCTCATTTTCTGTTCTCTCTATTAACTTTAGCTGGAAATATATGTCCCACATAACAAACCATGCAAAAATGATCAGTTGAAAATAAAATAAGATCAGATACTAATTAATTTTGTCTTTCTTACTTTATAGGAGAACAAAGTGATTAAACAAGAATAAAGAAGAAATGGGGCTAGATGGTAATTTTTTATTATTATTTTATAATTGTACCATATAGTTTTATCACATAGTCTTATCAGACATTCACATATGTATAAATAAAATGATAGATTATCGTAGCAAGAAAGAAAATAGATTTAAGTTTAGGCATAAATAAAGATATGATTCATCAAAATCTTACCATTAAAGGGCAACAAAAATCTGGAAGGCAAGAAAAGACAACGGTCACAGGGATGATATGGGGAAGGGAAGAAATTAATAAAAAAAGAAAACCAGAAAGACTTAGTTCATTGATAAATTATCAACTCTAAAAAAAAAAAATTATTGCCAAATATTGAAGAAAGTAGAATTTTTTTTTTTTTAAACATGGATAGCACAGAGGAAGGGATGAATAAAAATATACAGGCAGTTACTAGCATCATATTTTTAAATAGTATATTGGAAATGCAAAACCCAATAATAAGAAACATGGTTATGGATATATCAGAATCACAGTGGGCAATAGAGCTATTGAAATCAATAGAAGCCATGGTAAAAAGACTAAAAGAAGAAGCAGAAGTGAGGAGACAAGAAAAAGTAGAAATAAATAGAAGGATAGAGGATCTAGAACAAAGGAAGCAGAGTTAGTCATTTAATAGTGCATCCCAGATCCTCAGCAAAGAAGTTAATAAATTTAATATTAATGAAAATAACTAGAAAAATGTAAGAAGTGTAGAAAGCAGGAGAGTTCATTGGTGGCATAGTTCATCCACATTAAAAGTTTTAGAGGAGATATAGGAAAAATCTAATGGCCCACATGCATATCCTCAGAGAATTATTTCTATTTCAGATGAGCAGATAGCAATCACTGTAAATCATTTGCAAGGCTCAGCCAGAGATTGGTTGGTATGTTTGACCCAGAAACCAAAGACATTTTGAGATTACCATCTGGCACTACTCAGAAGTTTTTGTAGTGAGGAAAGACAGGATAAAATATTATATCAGATATCCCATGAAAAATATTGTGGCTCAAATGGAGGGAACTTGCACACAATTTTTTTCCAGCAAGTATCTCTTTTTATGCTATTAACAACTTTCCCATTATCGGGTGGACAAATCATCTGAACCATTAGATAGAAAATACTACCCCACATGCAGCAATTAATGTTTGGCTGTAGAAATAGTAGGTATAGAAGGAGTAGTGCTGACCACCATAGATTTTGGGAATTTGAACAAAGAACACTTAGAGAATACAAAGAAAGTGGATACATCAAGGATACAAACAGCAACTATCCAGGGATATTATGAGAGGGAAGATCAGAGTAAAAGGCCATACCAGATAGTAAGGGCTCTGATAATCCATCCACTTCAACTAGGTCTCCAGGATTAAGAAAAGGGAAATTTTTATAAAAGAAACTCACATCGATGATAGACTATGAGAGAGAGGAACCACTTTACAGGTCTCTGCACCAGTACTGTTCCACAATTAAAGTGTTAGTGGAGGATTTCCAAGTGATGGCTTTATTGGAGACAGGAAGCCAAGTCTCACTAGTGTCAAATTCATGGTGTGCTCTGACTGAAGGAATGAGAGCACTAACTACCATGCCAGTACAGGCTATGCAAGTCACACTAGCAAATGGTAAAACCAAAATAGAGACTCATCAACTTTGGCTTAATATTAAAATAAGGTCCATGATTGTAACCTAGGCATTCCTGATAATGGCTCGTCTTATCCAGGGCATGATATAAGGACCTACACTTGAATATGTGAGGTCTTCATAGGCTCTTGAAATTGATGCAAATCTCTATGTCTATTTATATTATTTTTTATTTATTAACATTAAAGTGACTTTTACCATCAACAAATGGACACAAAAACATGTTTTAAAAATATTTACAGATTTTAATAAAAATTTGCTGATTATTTCAACATTAAAAGGGTATTGGCTTTTAAATAAGATAAACACTAACCTTTTTACCATCATTAGGTAGTGTTAATATCTTTTCAGAAATTTAATGAATAAATCTCTCTTATTTAGACTCTTTTTACCCATCCACCAGCAAATAAAGATGTGAACAATGAAGCATGCAGCATTACTTACTTTGGTAAGAAAAAATATGATTTATTATTTTTTTATTAATTGTAAAATTAATATTATTTACTTTAGACAATTATTTTTTTGGCTAATGTTAAGATAAAATGTGATTATAGAAATAATATGCTTCAGCAGTTGTTTTTATGTTTATTCGATATTTATATATTTTAAATTCAAAGCTTTTAGTATTTCAAAATTTATTCATTCTTTCACATTTTTATACTTTGTATATTTTAGTTATGTGATTTGATCAAGCAAAATTGTACAAAATGTGTGCTTTAATTTTTTAATTATTAATGTAAATTGCAATTTTGTAACAAATGATCATATCACAAGCCTATGTGAATTATTCAATGTCATTTATCACTTGGATATGTCAGCAGTGTTTTTAATTGGTCGTTAGAATTCAAAATGGCTGAGAGCATGCTCTAAATTGGTACTCAAAATTGACCTAAATTTATATAATTCTTAAAAAACATTATAAGAAATTTTTTAATGTTATCAACAATCCTGCCTGTAAAATCAAAAATACACTTTAAAGGAAATTTATCTTTATGAAATTTCAAATTAAAGAAAACCTTAGGAGCCAAAAAATTACTAGAATAACAATTTAAATAAATAGATCTACCTAACAAAAAAATTTAATTTATCATTATTTTCAAATTTCAATTAACTTAAATTTAAAAATAATGATAAATTAAATTTTTTTGTTAGATAGATCTATTTATTTAAATTGTTATTGTAGTATTTTTTTTTTCAAATTTACTTAAATTAGTCAAGCATTGGTGGCCTAGCAGTTAGCCTAGCTGCCTTCCAAGCAGCTGGCCTGGTTCGTTTCCCTCACCTGAATCAGAATTTAAAATAGAATACTTCCCATTATTTAATTCTAAAGAAACTATATTTTTAAAATCACTATTATTTAAGTTTGCAAAACTTTGTCTTCTTTTAATAAGTTAACATCATTGATTGGCCTTCAAACTTTTTTTAAGAAGATAGTTGCTTTAGGGTAAAATAATTGTTTATACAAAATTACCTGCAGAGACTTTTTATTATTATCTGGAATATTTGTACAACATTCAATTGTAGAAATAAAATCAATTACTACATTCCCATTGCTAAAAGGATAGAGAAGAACCTTAACTTAAAATTGCTAAATCAAAACTACCATCTTTCATTGAAAATAAGACTGTCTTATACTAATTTTTGCTTCAAAAAATAGTATAGGCAGGGCTTATTTTCAAAGGATGTCTTATTTTTCATATACAAATATTTAAATTTATTTAAGTATAAAAATGTACATTTGTTTAACACCCTTTTCTTCCCTTTACAGAAAGCTGTAAGATTCTTATCCTGAGAGTCTCCCCCCTCCCCACTACAATCTTGTCTTTACTCATCAGAATAGCTTTTGATTTTTATGTTTTAAAGGCATTTATTGTTCTATAAGAGTTAATTACAATAGATTTTTTAAAAAAGCAAAAAAACACCAGTTTTGATCATGATGAAGAGTCTAAGACAGATTACAGATTTAAAAAAAGGTAGTTTTACATTATTGACTTATACAACCTTACTTATATAAAAAAAGGTTTTAAAGTTTGTTAAGAAGGGGGGGGGCGTCCAAATCTTGAGGTTTTAGTCAAGTGTTGGTAGCCACGATGCTTTGACATATGGAAAAAAAATCTTGAGGTTTTATCACAAGTGTTAATTGAAGACTTCTTAGACATGAGTTATCAAGTATACTCACCTGCCCTTATCTCAGTCAGATTCGGCACCTTATCTATAAAGGAACACAATCAACACCCAAAACATATCATCCATTAAATATGTCATCAAAAATGGCACCTTCTCCCTCATCAGATTGTCCATCTTCCTCACATTTGCAATCTGGCTTACCAGGTGTAAGCTCATTTTCATGCAAGGAAATCTCAATGCCTGCCAGACCTTCCTCGAGCTACTCAACAAGATAAAACAAAGAGATAAATTGTTGACTCCTGAATGGCTTTTCAGAGACACCTGGACAAGCATCTCCTTTCCAAGCAGATGAATGCTCACCTTGAGAAATTCAAAGCACCCACACTTACACCATGATGCAGCCATCTAGTGCTACAACGCCAGCATAAGGTGACAAGATTACCTGGACTCTTTGATTTACTTAGCTCATGTAACATGAATAGTCCCAATAAAGTTGTTTTGGAAAAAAAAGTATGCAAATTGTAAACACTTTCAAATTACTTGTAATAACCCTTCTTGGGTATTCTTTTTAAAAAGTTTTCTTTAGGAAAAAAATAATCTATTTCAATGTAAGATAACCTTTGATTTTTAAAATCACTCCCATTATTTTAATAAAGTTTTTTTTAAAAAAAAATTGTTTAAGAAATCAAAATAATTATTCTTTCACTTGAATATTTAAAAGTTATATGGTGATCTTTAAAACCAAATCAAGCATTTTAAATATAAGTATTTAATATAAATAAAATAATTACTTACATATATATATAAATGAAATTATAAATTGTCCGATGTACTGACATATAGTATCTAAATTGTTTCTTTACACAAGTACAATTACGTTTGTCAAAAATGGTTGATGGGAAAATACAAATGAACCATATAATTTATATTACCATTTATTTAAAGCAAGAATTATTGTTAATAATATTGTTTATTTATACATTCGTTACTTTATAATCCAAGATGTCCATGGTATGTTACAATGAGCAAACAAAATCCATCTATCGAGCTGCCAATCTTAACTTAGGCTTATATTTGGAGTATGGTTTATATTATAAGCATCCTCAAAAATTATTCTAGGGCTTATTTTTTGGTTAGGTCTTATTTTCAAAGAAACATGGTATCTAAAACAAAATTAGATAAATTCAAAATAGATGAAACTTCGAAGCTTTCATTGTAATACCCTACATTTAATTTTTTGTATTAACAACTTTTTCCAAACTTTTTTAATATATATATAAGAAAATATCATAATTCATATTGCAAGTTGAAGTAGAGGGAAAACATTCAAATTACCAATTATGATGTTAAGACATTTCAGCAATGCTCTCTGTGAACAAATATAAATCCTGATCTTCAAATAGTGAAACATATTCTTTTGAATTTAGCTGTTTGAAATTCAGAATTTACATTTGTTCATAGAGGGCACTGCTGAAATGTCTTAATCGCATAATTGGTAATTTAAATTATATATATAAATATTAATGAAATCAAGTCATACATCACATGACTTATTTACTTTGTATTTACAATGTTAGCTTGTATTTACAAATATAATATAAAGAGCATGATAATTGCTATAAACAGCTTATTTTAATTTTATTTTACTGATAAATGCAGTTTTAAACTGATGGTCTCATTAGTGAGAAACTTGAATATTGAGATACCAGAGTCAAAATACAAACTCAAAAACAGAATTTATCTAATACTTAACTAGTAAGTAGAAAATCTGAAAATTTCAGACATCTATATGACTTCAAATCCAGCTCTCCAGCTCAAATAGTCATATGGAATTAAACTAAATTTGGATGCACCATATATTAATAATCTTATCAATCTAATATAGCCAAAACCTTAACAATCAAACTATAATATGAATGAAGTCAAGACAAACATCATGATATATTTAGCTTGTATTTACAAATGTAATATAAAGAGCATGGTAATAGCTCTAAACAAGCTTATTTTATTTATTTATTTATTTATTACCAATAAATATAGCAAGAGAAAAGTTGGTGCTGATTTAGTATGCGCTCACGGCCGCCATTTTGAATTACAAGAACCGCTCAAACCATGCTGGAAGATCCAACCGATAAGAAAAGTTTATATAGAGCAATAATCTTAACATTAATTCATTTCATTCTTTTTTATAAAATATAAAATCACTCTTAATATAGTAAAGAAAAATAATTTTGAGAACAAAAGTGCTTTTAATTTATATTAATTACAAATATGCTTTAATTACATAGTAGTCACTTTACAGTGCATTAACAACTAATATAAATTTAAATCACTTACGTTTCTAAAAATGTTTTTGATTTTTACTTCATTCAGATATTAATCAGTTTTATATTTTTAATACAATAATTTATATAAATTCTTATATTAAAATGCTGTGACAAATAATATAAGAGTCACAGCATGAACAATCATTTATTGATATCACTGTGAAATAAGATAATCACTAATATACATAAGAATCAATTTTAAAATAAAAAACCATGATAATAAATGGACAGGATGAGAATCTCTATCGTATTACTAAACACAAATCAGAATAAACAAGAATCTTACATAAAGTACGTTTTATTTGATTTATTTGAAAATTTAATGTTTTTTAAATGTGATAATTTTTTTATAGTCAAAAAGCAGCTCATTTTCTCGTGTAGAAATTATCAGTTCTCTTTTAATAATCCTTTCCATATTTGTATGCATTATATTGTAACATTTTTCACATTCTGTTAGGCCTTCTATTATGCACTGGAATGCATGAGTTAATCAAATTATGAAGAGAAAATATTTTGTTCATATTTCTAAAAAAAACATACCTATATTTCCTGATGAACTTAACCTAATATTACTTAGTATGATGTACACTGCCAGTGGAATCAATTTTTTATTTATTCAGTACAGGGTTGCAGAATTCTATACAAGAATTCATTGATCCATCATGCCACATTGCATCATCATTTATGAAGCAAATTATTAAAAGATCGGGAATTAATGTTTTTTGTCATTTTAAAGCTTTTGTATGAATTTTCCCCAGGGCTTAACTAGTAAACAAGCATATTGGCAAAGGTAAATGATACATTTAAATTCTAAAAAACTAATATTAATAATGTGCAATGAAAAGTTGGATATTAAAAGTAAATATTTTATTAATAACAAATTAAAATATTTAAATGGTAAATTATTAAATAAAATTGGAGTACACATACATGCTAATCCAGATAAAATTAAATTAAAACAGTTCTTATTACACTCTTCTTAGGTTTCTTGAATAATAAAAAATGATGAACATCTATATGGGTGTTAGAAACCTCATATTTAAAGTTAATGTCTCTATCGGCAATATAAACTAACATTAGTTGCAAACATTTTTTGGTCACAAATTAGGATATAAATAATCTTACCGGTAAGCTTAGTGAGTTTATATAGATTGTTGATCACCATGCATGGTTTTTCATGAGAGGTAAAATGAGCTCATGGCCATTGATTTTAAACTGTTCTTGGATTATCCTAAGGCTAGTCATGGAAGCTTTTTTGGGGTTGACATCTTCATGATGAATGATCTCAGCAAAAGCTCCGATCTACTCTTACATGATGAATTATTTCAGTATAGAGTGGTCCTGGATTCTTTGTGATCAAAAACCAGCCAAAAAAAAACAAACAAACAAGACCTTGTTTGAAGTTTTTCTACCCTTTTTATAGCCTTGGACCAGTTTTTAGACTTCTGCACATAAACTTTTCTTTTGTTTTATTAAAAATAGAAGCCGATAAGTTTGCACATTCTTTCTTATTTTTGATGTACAAAGTTTATTTTTTTATAAATTACTTCCACCATCTTTGATTAGCATTAGAAAAATTTTTCTGATTATAATCTTTTATGTTGGAAATGTTTTCCTTTTTTGTTTATCTAGATTAGTAATCTTCATGTCTTTTTATTCCTTGCAATTTCAACTTTAATTAAATTAAATAGATAAAAATGAAACAAAAAAAAAACTTTCATTGTATGTTTTAAAAAATAAATTATATTAACTAAAAAAAAAGCTAAATTAATAAATTTTACTTTTCTTAGCTCTTTTACGTATTACAAAATGCCAATGTATTTGAACCATATATATGTAAAATGGTTCAATATATTTGTGTTAAATTGAAGATATTCATACATATTTTAATGAGCTACAGATGTAAATATAATGTATAAACAAATATATATATATATATATAAATTTATAAATATAAATATACATTTATAAGTATATATATACCCAGATAATATTTCATTTATATATGTGTGTATATATTGTGACTGTCCAAAATGTACAACCTATATGAAAATCACCTAAGGGCAATCTGCATGTGTGTTCTACATTCTGATGTTCCAGAACAACAATTTCTTTTTTTTTTCATGTGTCATAGCATCGGCCGGGAAGCAAACCCACTAACCTAGGACATCTGCTTGTAAGGCAGATGTGCTGACCTCTTGACAACAATTTCTTCTTTTACAACCTGGTAAAATCAGATAGACATACAAGACTCTTATCTTATTCAAATTAAATTATTGACTGCAAAATAATGACAAACTGCTAAAAAATAATGAGACATTACAATTTATTTATGTATTTACTAAACATCAACACATACGATAGCATAATTGGCTTGTCCACCTACAAGACAAGTACATATAGTTATTTATTTATGAATTCTAATATTGATTTCATTTAATAGTTTAAGAATTTTATGGACAGACAATATGTCTACCCTAATATAATATACTATTATAGGACTCTAAAAAGATATCAATCTGCTGCATAGACTCATGTTGACAAGTAAATGTTATTACAGTTTTAAGATTTAATGACCTGGAAAATTGAGAAGGTGAAATATATCATTCCAGGAACTAAATAAATAACGGACTGCTATACTTCAGGCATTAATACAGTTAAGTAACTAACATAAAACTGAAAATGTAAAATAAAATAAATAACATCTGTATTACATTAATTTATGGAATACTAACTAATACATGTGCAAAACAGACACAAATGATAGGAATAAGCTTCTACCATATACTACTGCTTATAGTAATTGTACAATACATAAGAGTAACCAGCAGATGCATACATATCACATCAAGATATGTGTGAAAATAAGCCCAATAATATATGGTAGGAATGTTCGTTTACTGAATAATATTGCACAAATAAAGTAATGAATGCAAGAGTCCAGCAATCACAAATGATATTACAATCATCTAAGATAAATAAAGTAAACAAATGTGTCACATCTTGTGACAAAGTCAGCTTAAATTAAAGCATCTGACTTTAAAAAATACTCTACATTATTCTTTCTTAAGCCTGGAATGATGGTTTGCTTAAAACTGAGAACTATTCATGTATAATCAATGACAATGTTAATCTACCCTGTCTATGCAGCCAGATTGAACTCCATTCAGGATTTGTTAAATTCAAGTTTAAAATGTTGTTTACATTTTGAATGAAATGGAAGTAATATGTTTAATGGAAATTAAAAAATTGTAAGCATGGCAGAGATTACTATAATAAACTTTAATTGTGTTACATAAAAATATTGCTGACTAAATTGTGGCATGATAAAGAGAACAACTACAACCTCTTGCCGTACCTGCTTATAAATAAATTTAACAAACAACTACTGACAAATTCATTGTCATTATAGAGGAGATAAATAATAGTAATGCTAGAAATTTATAATATTCTTATATGCCTATTTCTTTCAGCAGAAAAATTCCAATTCATTCTTTATGCATTAATATATTTCAGTGGTCATTTCCGTTGACCCAGAGCTATGGTGGTGATATGTTTTGATCATTGTTCAAAATTCATGAGGTATTTTCAGTGGTAGTTTAGTTTTCTAGATGGCTTATTTCTCCCTGAAGCTCTGGACATCTAGAGTTTATGCACACACAGCATTAATGTACTGGACACAATGTTCAAGTTGTTTAGTTATCAATTTACTTTTCTGTACTCAGCAATGGACTATGGCTTGTCTTCTGTCAATCCATCAGACTGAAGCAGATGGCAGTTTCTCTACTCTTGCATGTTGTTGGAACCAAAACTTATGAAAAAACACAGTAGGTGGATAAGATAAGCTGGATTATTTGAAGCATACTGAAGAATAAGCAGAAGAAAATCAGAATAATAGTAATCAGATTAAAATAAATGATCTTATAATCCATATTTATATCTTTTTGATCTGGCTTATCAGCAGATAGAACCCATTGGTAGTCAGTTGAATCCCTGAATCTATTGGTTTTTTGAAAGGGATTAATAAAATAACTGCCTAAATTATGTCAATATTTATCTCTTAACTTAATTAATCTTTTTACACACATTTTAATTAATTTTTCTAAGAATTTTATTTCCATTTTGTAATAGATAATAAAAAACGCATTTTGTTTTAACATACTTTTAAAATAAATTTATTATTAATTTTACCATATACATTTATATGTGCATATAAATTATATATATATAATCAAAATTGTTTAAAACATTTATTTTTTTAAATTATGGACATAAAGCATATGTATATAAATATCACTTCATATTAGTACAGTTCATCCAAAAATAAAAAAAACAATTAAAAAAACGATTTTACTTGGTTAATAAAAAAATTATACATAAATACATATAAAATATTCTAGATATATCATACTCTTTTTTTTTAAATATGATGTAAACTAATTATTATCCCTTTCCACCTTTTGATGTAACTCTTGCCATACAGAAGGTAGTTCTTCATCGGGTAAAGAAGTAAGTCCTGAAGGCCATCTTTGGTTCATTCTTCTTTGACTACTTGTGTTGGTATCTCCCTCATACTTCTCTTTTACTGAAGTTCAATTCTCCCCATTAGAATATTGCATAGCCAACATATGTAGTATGGGTTGATCAATTGTTTTCAGTTTATCCCATGATTACTTTTGTATATTGCCAAAGTCCATGGCAGTTAGTAAATCTACCATCTCCTCACTATTCTGATGGCTTTGACCCAGTATAATTTGCTGCATCATTGCAGACATATTGTATCTAATTGTTCTAATTATCTGCTTCTCCAACAATGGGAAAACATCAAGAGATCTTAACTTAGCTACCTTCCAGTAGATGAACTGTGTATGGGTCTCTCTTGGCATCCCTGGATATTTTCTTGGGAGGCTTTATGCAAGAGTCTATCTTGGCATTCTTCATATGTGCATTATTACTAGCCTATAATCTCCAAAGACTGTGGCTTTGTTCTCAAGATATAACACCAGTGTCTGGCTACACCATGGATGGGATTGCAGGTCACTATAATTTTTTCTATTTATTGTCAATTATGGAATTGAAACATTTTTGCACTGTCTCTAAATGTGGCAAAGGACTCTTACCTACCTCTGCTCTGAAAGCTTTTATTTTAATATTCCTCATAATAATTTGACTATTTACTCATTCTCTTTCTATTCTTATCTGTTTCTTCACCTTCTATATAGTTTCCACTATGTTTTTGCACTCTCCTATTATTCTTTTTTTATACTGATAATTTTCTCTTTCAGTTGTCTCTATTCTTTTCTCAAGGCATATTTTTATTTCTGTACATGCTTTCTCTACTTACATTGTTAAGCAATTTTATTTCTTTCTACATCCTGCTGATGTGCTCTATATAACTTTTCATCCATTTAATCCATTCTATCTTTTAGTTCCTCATTAAATCATTCTTCCCTAAGTACTACAGATTCTTCTTACATCTTTAATTGATGCTGCACAGCTTCTTTTATCTGTGCTACTTCTTCTTCCAACTGATATAATCTTATACTGTCTAATCTTACTTTTCTAATTTCCTTCACTATATTTACTTTTTACTCTGCTTTTTCAATATTTTTACTTAGCTTTTTCTCTACTGATTCTATTGAATTTTGCATCTGATCTGCCCTACTCTTATTTTGTTTCATTTCTTTCATCTCTTGCTTCATTTCTCCCATCTTTTCCATTAAATCCTGTTGATTCTTTTTTAACATTTTTATCATTAGTCTCATCACAAATTGCATCTCTGTTGACTCTTTTTTTTATAAACCACTTGGTAATTTTTGAAAAAAAAAAGAGACTATCTTCTATCTTTCTCCCCAATGTTAGATTGTTTTGCTCTTTTGATTCCATATTTATAACATATATAACTATACACATACAAAACTGTTCTTTATTTTTCTAAAATAACTCAAGTTTCTGCTTTTATAATAATTCTGAACTACTACTTATTTATTCTTTAATTATCTATTGTACTCTGCCACAATTTAGCTGAGCACAAGCTGATTTTATCAATAGTATTTTCTTTGCCATCCATGTTATTTCCTTTGGTGATATTGTCTACTTTTAAACTTTCTATAGTGTCCAAACAATTTATGTATGTATTTTTAGGGGATGTTATGTATATATTTTCTTTCATACTACTGATACTTAATTTTATTAAACAAACTGATTTTCACTATGCATCATGTTATATTTTGAAACAGTAAGGTCTGCTTTGCAGATCTTCGTTTCACCTTTTCTCACCTACTTCCTACCCTCATACCTTAGTTTGAACCCCAATCTATCATAGTGTGTCTGCAATAATACACTTATATACCGAAAATCCCGCCTAATTTTAAACCACGAGCACAATGCTCATATTATATATATAACTTATTCCCAAATAAAATAAAATATTATGAATTATGTATTTGTTCACATAATTTATATTTATTTAAAAGTAGGTTATATAAGTTGTAATTGCGCATACACTATGATATCCATTTTAAAACATATCAAAATTATAAATTGTTAAAGTTATTTCATTTGAATCTATTTACAAATATATTACTGTCATAATATATTTTGATTTAAAATAAAATTCATTTAGTAAATATTCATTTAGTAAATAGATTCAAATATTGCAATTTAAAAAGTAAAATCATTTTCATTTAATCTAATAAAAGTCATTCCAAATATTTCTTTTAAAATAAATGAAGGACAATAGTTTAATTAGTTAATATTATATAAGTTTATCTAAAAACAGCAGATGTCCACTCAAGGTTTTCTTTAATTAATAAAAGTAATTTTTAATTAAATCTAGTTTGTAATCCGAATGTCGACAGGGAAATTAACAAAAGAAATTAATTAATGTTGAATTCCTTTAGACATTGGGATAGACTTAATTACAGCTGATAAGTCCAATATATTTTTGTAATGCTCCAGGGCAGTTCTATTGTTAACGTCTACTATAAAAAGAAGGGTTTTCTTTTGTTTTCCAGTTTTTCTTCTAATGTTTCTAATAGAAATCATTCTGAGGTCTAATGTTTCTAACCAAAATTATAGTAGTAATTTGTAAATCTTGACATGACAGAGTAGAGTGCAAGAAGGCTATTTCTCTCTGGAATGGTCATCTGCTGCCGTAGACCATCGGAAGTTATCAAACAGGGAACCCCGGAACTGCTGCTGCTGCTGCTGCCAAAAATATGAACATTTCCAGATTTTGCTGTTAAATTATATAAAAACCTGCCGACCATCAATCTACCTAAATGCTTCTCCAGAGGTAACCCTAAATTAACCCAAGAGCTCTTGTGATAACTAACATGCTATAGCTATTTAAAATTGTTTTCCTTATATTTCACATAACTTCATTATGTATTTCTTTATCGTGTTAATATAATATAATCAACAGTTTTGCTCTATCCTTGGGTTAATATTTTCTATTTATAAAGCTTTCTTTTATTTTATTATGATAATGTGTCAGAATCGTCTTTGACCGAGTGAACTATTCCCTTTATTGAAAGTAAGACACCGCTATTAAGGCATATTTTAAATTTATAATTTCCCAATTTTATTATCTTGCAAATCACTCGTTCGAGGGCGATTCTATTCTTTAATATATAATATAATCACATAGTTTAAAATCTACATGTTATTGATTTTAATGTAATATGAGAGTATGTGTGAGGTCAATGATTAAATGTGTCCCCTAATGCATGATTGCGTATATAAATCTATACTTACTTTTCAAACCTGCAAGCATGCATTTTCCTATTTTAATTACCGTGTTCTACTTTAATTATAAAGTTCATCATTGACATCGAGAATGTGCGGACCCTTTTAAATGAATTTCAGGGAATTTGATTGGGCATTTCTCTTAATCCGAGTAAAACCCATTCAGTATGTTTTTATATACACTAGTCTCATATTGCTGGTAAATGAATTGGTTGTTGAGACCGCTTTGTTTTATTTTTCCAAGGATTCTTTACACGGCAAAGTTCGTTCTTTTCGTATATTGCAAGTTTCCAGGCAGAGTGTGTTCCAAATGACACACCTGGGAATTAAACGCAATCATCACACAGTCGCTAAGTTTTGGCTGTTCATAAAATACTTTCCTACGGGTTAGCGGCGAGATGCCCTCCGTAATTATTCCGGATCTTCAATATTGTTTTATTTTATATTTATTTTACAAAGCATCTGTGACTTAAACGTGTCACACCCTCCAACTTTAATAAATTCATTATCAGCAATACTGACCTCCCAATGCAACTCTATTATTATTATTCTCAAATAAATGCTTTGATCACATTCCCACTTTGTTGCTTAGTAAGCTTTTGTCCGTGCTATTCTCGAAATCAATAAATATTTTATAACACTTAATTTCAAATATTTTCTTAAACTTGTATAATTGCTCAAAGCACCTCGCACATGTTCCTATCTCGTCAAGCACATTATTGTAATGCTATTAGCCCAAGGAATAGAATATATCATTTTGTTTTAAAGTCTTTTGTCATTTATTGAAATATAATGCCAATAATTATTTAATACGTGTCCCTGTCTCATATAAGCAGACAGTGGTGTTATACATATATTTTATGAATAAATTTTGTGAAATTATTTAAAACTAAATTTGATCTCTTATTTTATTTGATTCCTATCACTGTCTTGGTCTATATATATATTTTCTGTATTTCTTTTGTAAATCCATAGACGTTAATTAGCCATCCAAACTTCTTTTAGTGTAGAGTCTTTTGTTTCTCCCTGACCACCAGGCACCAGTCAAAGGTCATACTAGTAGTGGCATCAGATGCGTTGTCACGTAGATTGCGCTGTGAAATTTGGGCTTTAGATTCGAACTTAGTATATCTAAAAGGCAACCCCTTTTAGAATGTTCAGTTTCATGTCTGGGATTTGAATTCTGCAATGTGTTAGCAAGATAGATGATTCTAACTGTTACAATTTATACACTTGTTTTATTCTCATTATTAGCAGTAACTTGTGAAACAAAACTTTTTTCGATAAATATATTTTTGCAATCATTAAAATTACTTTTCTAAGTGTAAAATAAACTATTTAAAATATTTTCTCCCTTCTTTACTTCAACCTATCAAAAATTTCTTTCTGACTACTATATCCTGTCAAACTAAAAACAAAAATAAACATATTTACTAATATTGTTTTTGGTATTAAAATTTTCCAGTATTTTTAAATCAATATATAATTAAAATTAGAGTTTCCATCTTCAGGATTTGTATTTATATGTATCGGCCTCCACATATTAAAATATATATATATGTACCTCTGGTATATGTGATTATACATTGGCCTCACAATGTAAGCACCATATTGTATTTAAAAAAAACCTATTGTAACTGTCCAAAATATACAACCCACATGAAAAACACTCAAGGGCATTCTATGTGTGCATTCCACATTTTGATATCACAGAACAATATTTTTTTTTCTTTTACAGCTCGCTAAAATCAACTAAATACATAAGACACTTATTCTATTTAAATTATTGACTGCAAATAATTGATAAAAAATATTGATACATTACTATTTATTTACATATATACTAAAAGTCAACATGTTTAACAGCATACCTAGGTTGACAACTTACAAGACAAGTGCACTGCACCTAGATCTTAGAATCTAATGCAACCCTCCAGCAGCCACCTTTTATCTCTATTTAACTACAAAACTAGATAGGGATTTTATGTACAAGCCTTCTGGTATCTATTGATTACTCTGGTTGGCACAGGATGGCACTACTGTATGGAGAGTTTTACCTTGTTTAAGTACAATTATGTGCTAGTATAAGAGATGGTGATCATGTGATATTTAGTGATTTAACACCAATCCTGCCTAATAGGATAGTGGTGGCTATGGTTGTTAAAGAGCCAAAGACACCAAAATGTATGGGTGCTAATCTGAGTTCAGACCCATATGACTATATAAGCTATTGATCTTAGATTGAAAATATTGTGTTTTCAATTTCATTCTCATAGTTTTATAGTTAAGTAGAGATAAAAGGTGGCTGCTGGAGGGTTGCATTAGATCCTAAGATCTAGGTGCAGTGCTCTCAGATCCAAGGCTTCTCACTGACGAAGGTCACAGCCAGAAACTAGTCTGGAGATATTGGATGAATAGGCACTAGATATGGATTTTATGCACAAGCCTTCTGGCTTCCATTGATTACTCTGGTTGGCACAGGGTGGCACTACTCTATGGAGAGTTTTGGGTGCTCTTTTAGTACATGATCTCCGCCATTTTGACTTTTAAAAACAACCAAAAACATCATCTGACACATCTAAGTGATAAAAAAAGTATGCGAAAATGGGAATAAAAATTAGAACTTGGGTCACGTGACTTGGAAAAATCACTCAAAACATCGCACAGTAAAAAAAAAGCCAAAACGCGAAAAATTTAGAACTCTGGTCACGTAACTATAATATCAATTAAAATCAACAAATAGATCTGACATCACAAAAAATATTTTAAAAATATAAAAAGCTAACATGCATTAATGAACACAAGTTACAGAAGAAAACCATATATTTTTAACATATGAAAAGCATCACGTATTATTGACATATAAAAAGCATAGATATTTAAAATATATAAAAAGCGTTAACATCAACAAGGTATTTTTTTTAGATTATTATTGGCTAAAAATTACATTTTCTGATTTTTAATTATAAATCAAATAATTTATTATACAGCCTAGTTTACAAAAATAGTAATAATTTTAACTAATTTATTAAATATTATTTAGTTTTCGCAATTCATGTTATTACAAGTTATAGATGAATTGCGTATTAGCTTTTACAAATATTAATATAGTTACTTCTTAATTCTATATATATCTAAAGTTACAGTATTACCGCACTTTATAAGATTATTTACATAAAATATTTTATTTGACTTATGGCATTAATTATTGGGTAGTAGTGAAGTAAATGTTATAAAATGATTTCTTATAGTTTACTTTCAATGATGGAGGGACAGATTTTAGATAATTAAATTGTTTATGTTTTCCTCTGCTCTTAAAATCTCGAGGGAGATCACAGCAAAACTTCTTAGATTTTAAACTCAACAATAACAAGATTTAAAAGTTCCTCTTCTTACTCCCCCCCCCCCAATCATATCAAAGTATATTGTTTAAATACAAATATGTATTAAATTTAATAAAGGATGGTGAGCATTTATTGATTAAGGTTTTAAATTATTCTATTTGTAATATTGCTCTCTCTATATATAAGATCTAACCCAAGAGTTAGAAAATAGATTAATAAAGTATTAATAAACCAGATAATTTGTACACAGTTACTTCACTACTACCCAATAATTAATGCCGTAAGTCAAATAAAATATTTTATGTAAATAAACTTATAAAGTGCGGTAATACTGTAACTTTAGATATATATAGAATTAAGAAGTAACTGTATTAATGATAAATGCTTAGCTAGAGAAAACATTTAAAATATCTCTGTCTAACTAAGCATTTATCACAAAGCTTGTTGAGGAATTGGCAATCCTCATTATTTATAACTTACAAGCTTAAGAGTATAGGGTCATGTGATCTTTGACTCTTATTTTGACTAACTGTATTAATATTTGTAAAAGCTAATATGCAATTCATCTATAACTTGTAATAACTTATGAATTGCGAAAACTAAATAATATTTAATAAATTAGTTAAAATTAATATTATTTTTGTAAACTAGACTGTATAATAAATTATTTGATTTATAATTTAAAATCAGAAAATGTACTTTTTAGTCAATGATAATCTAAAAAAAGTACCTAGTTGATTTACTGGCGCGGGAGGGGGGATCCTACGAATGGATTGTACATTTTGAATGTTTTTCTAGGCAGAGAATCTGAAATTTTGCAAGCAAAAGGAACATACAAGATCAGGTTTCTGGTAAGATAAAATACAATTAATTATAAAATGAATAAGTTTTAGTTTGACTTTTATATATATACCTTCGATCGATCTTTTTATATGTTTACAAAAATGAGGCTTACAAGTTATAAATGTAAGTGTTAATATTGTAACCTGCATGATTTAATAATGCATGTTAGCTTTTTATATATTACAATATAAAAGCGATTTACCCGCTGACGAAGAAGCTGCAAAAACCAAAACAATTAAATGGGCCGAGCGCTTTCCAGGTTTCCCCTCATATTCATGGCTAACATAAGTTATAAATCATTTATGTAATGTTGCTAACTAATAAAATATGCAAATGTGAATGCAAATTAGTTTGTCCATTTTTTTGAGATAGAAAAACACGTGTCGCGTCTATTGATGGAATTGTTATCACTGATAACAAAATACGCCTCCTTGATTTTTCTTTTGCAGTCATTGGCTTCAGAACATACTATCTTGGGGTTGCCAGGTTCAAACACATGGCCAGCCTGCTTCTCATGTTCGAAGAATATTGAGAAGTTCCTTTTTGCTCTTCTTTAAGTATAAATGTGTTGAGCAGCTCTATTATGAACAGTGGCCTTGGTTACCCCATAGTATCTGGCACTGCATCCAGCCTGATGGCATGAAATACTGTATATGACTTGGGGTGTCTGAGATGGATCTGTTCTATCCTTCAAATTATTAATGTCTGTTAGTATTAGGGGGAGTGCAAAAGCCAACCTTAAATTCACCAGCCAAAGTTTTTATCATCTGTTGTGATAATTTGGGAATATAAGGGAGGGTAATTTGTGGTTTATTTTTACTTATGCGGTTAGTTATTGATTTTCTGTAAAATTGATCTATTTTCTTTGTAATTAATCTGTAGCTGAATCTGACACTTAACAAATCTTCTATATAGCTTGCAATATTAGTCTTCCTATCAGCCTCAAATTTACATAAATTTTGATTCCTAAATAAAAATGCGTTTAAACCTGCGAATTTATGTGCTGTAGGTGAAATGGATTTTGGGTGGGTAAAACCTCTGACCTCAAGAGGCTTAACAATCATGCAATAGTGCAGAGCTCTGCCTTCTCTATGGACCAGCAAATCCAAATATTTTAGCTTCTGCCATTCGTTTTCCCAAGTGGTGTTTATAATCAATTTAGTTTGCAGTTGTAATTCATTTTTAATGTTGGTGATTACAGCTTTTGGAGCTGCCATAAACACATCATCTACATAACGCACGTAAATTAATCCAGCAGTGTTAGAGATGTATTTAGAATGATTTGTTTTTCAAAAAAGTTTTAAAATATGCTGGAAATTACTCCACTTAAGGGAAGACCCATGCTTTTTATATGTCAATAATACATGATGCTTTTTATATGTTAAAAATATATGGTTTTCTTTTGTAACCTGTGTTCATTAATGCATGTTGGCTTTCTATGTTTTTAAAATATTTTTTTTGATCTCAGATCTATGTGTTGATTTTAATTGATATCATAGTTACATGATCAGAGTTCTTTCATATTTTGACTTTTTTTTACTGTGTGATGGTTTGTGGGATTTTTCCAAGTCACGTGACCCAAGTTCTAAATTTTTTTTTTTTCGCATACTTTTTTTATCACTTAGATGTGTCAGACAATGTTTTTGGTTGTTTTTGAAATTCAAAATGGCAGAGATCATGTATTAAAAGAGCACCAATTTGTGTTGTTTAATAACAATTATGTGCTAGTATAAGAGATGGTGATCATGTGATGTTTACTGAATTATCATAGTTAATAACTTTTCTATTATTGCCATTTTTTAAAACTATATTAAAAGAAGACAATTTATTTGCATAGGAAGTTTTTTATCAAGTACTTAGTTTCTTTTTTTTTGTTAAGGGTTAACAACCCCCTGAATTAATGACAGCCAAAGTTACTATGGTTATCTTCTAGAAACTATGTAACACTAACATTTTTTATTGTCTACTTTGTGTATCACCACACACACACACACCTTGAACTTTTGTTTTTAAATGCCTTGCATCCAACTACTTCTAAAAATAACTTTAATATTAATAAAAAATAATACAAATATAACTTAATTAAACTTTTTATATAATTTTATTAAATTTAAATCTTATGTAAACAAGCATTTATTTTTATATAGCACTATGTCTACAATTGTATTACATTCAAATATCAGTCTTTCAAGCCAATTGTGCATGCACTTTGCGAGTGTTAATAATAAATGAATACTTTCCTTTCCAAGACAAGATATAGTATTTATGCAAGAATAAAATGAATCCATTTATTCCTACAACTCAAATGCTTATATATGAGCAAATCTGAGGTACTGGCAAGGAAAGTGTGAGTTGTAGGAATAAGTGGATTCATTTTATTCCTGCATAAATACTATGTCTTGTATTGGAAAGGAAAGTATTCATTTATTATTAACACTCGCAAAGCGCATGCACAATTGGCTTGAAAGGCTGATATTTGAATGTAATACAATTGTAGTCATAGTGCTATATAAAAATAAATGCTTGTTTACATATGATTAAGTTTCAGTTAGAGTGACTTTTAGTAAATTCTAGACAATTTCGCTGACGTCATTCATTCAGACATCGTAAATAGTAATTTAAAGTGAGTAGTCTATCCTCACGCTTTCCTTGCCAGTACTTCAGATTTTCTCATATATAAGTATTTGAGTTGTAGGAATAAGTGAATTCATTTTATTCCCGCATAAATACTATATCTTGTATTGGAAAGGAAAGTATTCCTTTATTATTAACACTCGCAAAGCACATGCACAATTGGCTTGAAAGGCTGATATTTGAATGTAAATTTAAATCTTATAACTCCTTTGTTCTTTTTTCAGCACACATTATTTGACCAATATTAAAACTAAAATAACTGTCTATATTTCAATCACCCCTCTTTTTAAAAATAACTTATTCACTTAAATGTGAATAAAAGATTTTAATCTCAACAACTTTCAAAAAAATAAACAGTTTAAAATGAAAAACAACTTTTTTTTCTTTCAAATATTTATTAAACAAGTACAATGTTTACAGTGACAATTATGTGTACATGGTAAATAAATTTTATGCACAAAACAAATAGACACAAACAGATCTCTATAAAGTGATCATTTTGACTGCAACTATAATGCGATAAAAATGAAAAAAAAAATATTGTTTTAATGATCACATATATCTTTTTCTTTTAATTCACAGTAATGGCTAATTATTACATTCCTCCCCCCCATATAAAAAATTGAAAAAGAAATTACTTAGTGAAATGAATAATAACAGGAAATCTATAACAAAGGATATTATTTTACAGGATTAAAACATCTTACTACAACAAGTAAGTTATTTTTAAATATTAAATATTTTCTCTATTTCTTTCTGATTTATAAGAAACAAATACATAAATTACATTGTTTTATGGCATGATAATTTAATAAATAATAACTTTGTATTAAAATGTTTTTTACTACTTATTAAAAGCATATATATATACAAACATATTTTTGAAAACAAGAAAGCAGTAAATTAGATTATAATAACATTGTACATATTAATAAATACAGCTACTCTATTTTAACTAAGCTTAGATATAGACAATTTTTGTTCTAACGATCTTGTAGCAAATTATAAATCAAATTAAGCAAACTATATCATTTTAATTCATAACAATGCAGTAGGCATCAGCCTATCAGAATTGTAAAATCCCTTTTTAATTACAATTTGAAATATAAAAAAGTGATTTTTGAGACGAGTAGAGGCTATCAATATAAAAACCACCACTTCAAATTTTATTCATACCAGATATTTATAAATCAAATCATTGGTGGTCGAGAGGTCAGTGACAGCTGCTTTACAAGCAGTTGCCCCAGGATAGCGGGTTCGCTTCCTGGCTGATGCTATAACACATGAGAAAAAAAAAATCAAGAATATTACACAATTTACATAAAAATGGAATGGCACATTCAACTTTGAACTTACTTAAAAATACAGATTCTTTATACCAAACAAAATTATTATCACAAATAATTGTTATTAATTCTCTATTTAATTTATGCTTGAACATCATATTCTCCTCTAATTTAATTTGAACAATATATTTATAAAATAAATCACTAAGATCAGATAAGTGACATAAATTCCTACCAAAACATTCATTCTCTAATTCATCTAAAAACCCAGATTCTTTATACCAAATGAAATTCCTACTACCTTCTCGTTCACAAAATCACATATTCTTGACTATTGCCATCCCTACCTACACATTTTAATGTATTCAGACAAATTATATTTTGGAAATCTATGCTGCTGTAAATTAAACATTTTTCATTTGTCATGTCATCATTAGCTGTAGAATGCAAAGAATTAAATCTCATTACAATACCCTAATTCTTAAACAACTTTTCATGATCATATAACTTGATACAACAATCCCTTATCCCTAAATTCTTACAATATGTATTACTCACAAACTCTTTATGACAGTTTTTGTGAGATAATAATCCCAAATTTTCATCAGTCTTAATATTTGTCCCAGCAAAGAAGAATCACTATATTTATGACTACCATGTAGACAAAGCTTATTAATATACTTTAAACTCATCATGGTACTATTTCAAAATAGAACTTGTTCACATATCTCTTATGAAATTTAATTCCCTGTAGTAATCTTATATCTTCAATTATTTTAACCACTTTATTACCAAATTTCCTGAATTTGTAGTCATGTACTATATGGTAATAAAATCGTTGAGTTTTTAAGATTCTTGTCTCTACAAAGAGGTCACTAATTATGTAAACATTATATAAATAAGGTAGGTCACTATCTGGAGAAGTTTTATCACTATCCCATTCATCTTGGGTCTCCTCAAACTCAAAGCTATCATTGACTAACTTTGAGACCATGATTTGTTACTCCTTTATATCTTCGTCTAAATTGCTTATTATCATTTGACTGAATGTCTTGTACTTGGATCAGAATGCCATGACTTTATCTCTACCTTCATCCAATTTAGCATCCAACTTAACTGTCAGCTTTAGCTTCAGTTCTTGTTTCATTAAATTTAGCATTCAAACCTCTTAGCATTACTCCATATATTTTGAAATCTTTTTTTTTTCATTTTGACCATGTTCAAAGGATCTAATCTACAAATTTGGAGTCCAACCAATACATCAGGATTAATATCACTCATAGTTAGTAAAACAAAGCATAGAAAAAAATTCTTTTTTTAAATAAACATTTCTACAATATAAAATATATTTACCATTACACAGTAATAGTCTGGAGCTTTCTGCACTATCCATTGTTGCCTAGCAAGAAAAGTATCTAACAAAAGCACACAAAATATCTACCTATCTTTGACAGTTAATAATTTCCATGGGTAAAATTTCCTCCAAGTAAACTTTTTCCCCCATTAAACATGATAATTTTCTAATACATTAAAGTTGGCATAATAATTACACACAGATCAAAAGACATTATTATCACAAAATATTATTATTAGCATCAGGTCATTTAAATCATTTACAGGTCACACTAAATATAAAAAAAATAAAATTAGAACTTTATGACATATTTATCAAGCCATGATGCCTAGGCATCAAAATTGTAATGGTAAATAATGCTGAAAACTGGCTCCTCAAATATTCCACATATTTAGATAACAAAACTGTACCACATGTATAAAGAAAATGGGAAGTGAATTCAGCTTTTCTTATTTAATATTTCTTATGAACTGAATAAGTCAAAATTGTAACTATAAATAATAGATCAATAATAATAAAATTCTCACTTAAGGCTAGCTAAACTTATAAAAGATAAAACATATTTATATCTAAGACTCTTATTACATATTAAAATTACCCCAAACCCAAAACTCAACCAGCCTAGTCAAGAAAAAACAAAATCAAAAACATAACCTAAGGTTTCACTGCTACAAGCAGACTTCTCAAGTATAAAGAACAACAAAACAACAGCATATTTATATTAAACATTACCCAACAAATCCATTTACTTCCCATCCACCCTTAATATTAAAAGAACTTTTCAATAAGTTAATTGCTTCTGAATAATAAATTTTCAATAATAAAAATTCTATAACTCTTCTTTTTATTTCATTTCTCTCAAAGAAGATAACCATAATTCATCAAAATTAATAGTGAGACCTGTATCTTTTTCATGGACATACGAAGCAGAACTAAGATATTTATTTTTACCCCTACTTTTATGAACCTTTATTCTTTTATTTAAACTCAAACTACTCTGACCTATGTAAACCTTCTTACAAAAACAAGGTTCTTTTAATGTAAACATCATCATCTTTTTTTTATATTACAATGTTATAATATCTAACAGTAATTTAGTATAGCTAGGCAAAAGAAAATATTAGTTTATGTGTATGCAATATCTCAGGGTAAATATGAAAATGACATAGGGAATCTCATATGTGTGACCAAAAATCCGTGATAAGTGTCGACCTTATAAAGAAAATACACAAAAAACAAATTTATTAAAAATTATATTCATTTTATGACATTTATGCAATTTAATATTATCATTAATAACAAACATATTGATGAAGTTACTGTAGATTTTCAAAGTATTAAAAAAAAAATCCAAAGTGATATTCAACACAGTTTTCTATAACTAAAAAAAATCTTAACTAGGGTTATATAAAAGTATATTATAATTATTTACTAATAAAATAAATAATTAATTTGTAATATAATTTATATGCATTTCTTAGATAAGTTTTTCTTTTCTAATAACACATCAAACTTGTCTATTTATTCAAAATAATACATAGGGAGATTCTGGACAAGTTAATTTAGGATCACCAGTATTGGCTTATATAATATGTGGGAAAAATAAAGTAAATATATTACTACATATATTCACGTACATTCTCATTTAACATAGCAGAGGAATATTATAATCTCTTATAAAAATGAAATAGCTACACAATGAGAGGAATTCACCACCTCTTATACGAATAAAAATTATATATCTTACTGCATATGACAACATCAAGTATATGAAAGCCACTATTCAAATTATTTGCATAATAAAGTTTACCAAATCTTATTTCCAATACCTATATCCTTAACAAATCACTAATTATCAACACAAATCCTTTTAGTCTGGAATTATGTACTTATAAGATTTAAAGTTTATAATATTAATAAACATTAGATAACCCTTAATAAGCATAATCTTTCATACCAAAATTATTATACGGAATGTTTGCAAATATGTATTGCATATAAAACAAATTTTTTTTTAAATATTACCTTTACTGTTTAAAGGAATGTTCTTTTGGGAGGTTTTAGAGAAAAAATGTGTAGCAACAATTCATAATAATTATTAAAGGATTCGAACTCAGATTTTCACACAACTCTCAACTCTCCATGCCATCTCATATTGCTGACCCACCTGATCATACACATATTAGTGATTGTTTAGCTTTTCAACATGTGTATGATCAGGTGGGTCAACAATATGAGATGGCATGGAGAGTTGAGGGTTGTGTGAAAATCTGAGTTTGAATCCCTTATATATGTGCAGGTGTGTAAGCCTGTACAGTGTATTAATTTAAATAATTATTAAAATAAATAATCTATTTCTTTTTTTTTTAAATCTAAAGTCCTAAATTCAAAGTTCATTTTGAATCTGATTTTTAGTATGTTTCCCTGAGTGATTCTTGTTAACAAAATGAGAAGCAAGGATTACTAAAGATAGAATATCTTGATTAAAATTTTAAAATTTCTAGATAAATTCTTATTTAGAAGGTGATTACAGGTGGAAGTAAAAATTTAAGAATTCTTGGGAATGTTGATAAACTATTAATTGGTCCATGCAATAACGTTCTTCCTATGGATATCCCTAAAATGTAATTTCTTCAATGCTGAGGTTTAGAAAAGATAATATCCCTTTTGTTAGATAGGTTCCCATTTTAATTTTAACTTTAGGCTTCTATTTTATTTTAACATTAACCCGCTTGGCAGTAATGTAGGCAACTGGAACAGAGGCTTCACCAGCCCTGTTGGACTGTCTTTATCTAGCCAACTATTATGGTTAATAACTTTACTATTACTGCCACTTTTTAAAACTATATTAAAAGAAAACAATTTATTGATTTTTTTTACCAAGTATCTAGTTTTTTTGTTTTTTTGTTAAGAGTAAACAACTCTCCTTACTGCAAATTAATGCCATTTGAAATTACTATGGTTATCTTCTAGATTCCATGCAACACTAAAATTTTTCATTGTCTGCTTTGTGTATCTGCACACATATCTTGAACCATTGTTTTTGAATGCCTTGCATTCAATTACTTCTAAAAATAATTTTAATATTAACAAAAATAATAAAAAACATAAGTTAAATAATTAAACTTTTTATATAATTTTATTAAATTTAAATCTTATATCTCCCTTGTTCTTTTAAATTTATATCAACACACAAATATTCTTTGACAAATATTAAAACTAAAACAATTGTCTATATTATTTCAATCATCTCTTTTTTTAAAAAAAAAAAAAAAAAAACTTATTCACTTAAATATAAATAAAAGTTTTTAATCTCAACAACTTTCAAAAAAATAAATAGTTTAAAATGAAAAATAACTTCATGCACAAAACAAATAGACACATCAGATCTTTCTTTATAATGTGGTAATTTTGACCACAACTATATACAATAAAAGTGAAAAAAAGATTGTTGTTTTAAAGATTGTGTATATATATTTTTTAATTCACAGTGTGGGCTAACTATTACAATACATGTATATTGTAGTGGTCAACACCCCACTACCCTGAGAATGTTTTTCATGTGCACAGGATTGAACATGAAATATCTCTTGCGCATCAGGGTAGGACATTATTAACAATTCAAGTATGCCTTCTGTGTTTCATATTCTAAAATTACCTTACTGGATTGTTAAATGAGAGTAAGATCAAACCAAAGCTGGTTATATTTCCTTATTTCTCTCTTGTTAAAACTCTATTGTCATGCTGATGAATATCAAAGCATTGGGCATTGCATATCTTTGAAAGACCGAATTGAAACTGGCCTTTATGCACCACTTCCAGATAGAGAAAAATCCCTTCCGAAAGAATATACAGCTACCAACAAAATATGTGAAATATATGAATAAAGACATATATGCATGACATCAAACTTTTACCACCCCCACCCCCAATAAAGCAGTGACCCATGAGCTAAGTTCAGTTATCTCTTTATCTCAGGTTATTACTGTTGGATTAAGGCATTCTCATAGATATATACATCTTAATATTATTGGGGAGAGAAAAATAAATGAGAAACTCACAAAAAAACATAATTTAGAAAATGGAAAAGTAAATATTTATTCACTCCAAATCACTCATCACCAAATACATATGTAAGGAAAAATGCATTCTCTAAACTCCCCCTCCAATATTATAGTACAAATAGAAGGTTAATACTAAAGTTTATGCAATTTAATTATGGAATTCCCTCCCTTAATTCACCTAAATCTCTTTGAATGAAGTGGTCTGCCTTTCTACCTGCACATGCATATATTAAGCATTACAATAATTTATGGAATATCAAGAAAATGTGGTTGCACATGCATGTCTATTTGCACATCTTTTTCACTATTTGATAACATTTTATAAGCATGTACTTGTATATAAATCAAGCACATGTGGAAACAAAGTAAAACTATAATTCAATTTATTTTATATTTCTTTAGATTATATGCATATGTGTGTTCTAAACATTAATAGAATAAAAGAAAACATGCACACATACATATGCACATTTATATAAATTAAGCTTAATATGGAAGGATGTCTAACATGAAACAATCCTGTGCTTTGCAGATAAATAGTTTGACATACATGTACTATACCAAAAAAAATACATAATATAAGATTCATTTTACTAATTATGAAAACATACCAACAATATTTAAATAAAAGTGGTAAATAATAAAATAAAATTTGTACTCTCTGGCATCTTCAGATTTCATCTGGACTTTAGGGTTTCAGAGTGTGCTACATATCTGGTCAACAGGGTAGTGAGGACTTCACTTTATCAAGACATAGGCCTGGCAATCTTCATCAGCATCATCTTCAGCTGGAACTAAGTAGCTATGTGGTGATGGCTTGGATGAAGCTGGGTGGGTGCACTGAAGTGGGCTTCTACTCCAAAATCATTTCAATAGCTAATGTAGATATTTTCAGCATCTTGAGGTTTCTACTTAATAGTTTTTTTGCTATAGCACCATCAATAAACTGGCAACTTTTTTGTTTATCTTGTAGGGACTTTTATTGGAAGCCAAACTCGGTTCTGTTCCATTTTTTATTAATTTCTTTAGTACTGGATGATCAATGTCTCTTTCTTAAATGTGGCCTTAAGACATGACCTCAGCAGCTTATAGTTGGTAGTCATCAGTCAGATGACAGGAGCTTGATATGGCCCCACAATACTTCTTCAACCATGGTTTCCCTTCGCAATGACCATAGCAACAACCATCAGAGTAATATGTATAATAAAACAAGTAATAAGAATAATCGGTACTGTGGTATTAGAGCTGCGACATGAAGAATTATAATAGTTTAATCATTAAATTAATTAGATTATTAAATCAAAAACATATTTTAAAATCTACATTTAAAAAAAAAAAATAAACAAAAAAAAAATACGAAAAGCATTAATGTGAAGAATAGTTAAAATGCGTGTTTAAATCAAATTGAATATGTGTTTGCATGGGCATATTCGGCATAATCTATTTTAATACATTGTACAGGCTTACACCTGCATTTATATATGTAATATATGTGGGATTCGAACTCAGACTTTTACACGACCTACAACTCTCAGTGCCATCTTATATTGCTGACTCACCTGATCACACACATGTTGAAAAGATAAATAATCACCAGTATCCGTATTTTGTGCTAAACCAGCACTCATTAAAGTATGAAGATTGGTTATCTTTATACTAATTGTATATATGGGTGAAGATGGTAATCTGAAGCAACTGATGAGTGCTAGTTTAGCACGAAATACATATATTGGTGATTATTTATCTTTTCAACATGTGTGTGATCAGGTGAGTCAGCAATATAAGATGGAACTGAGAGTTGTAGGTCGTGTGAAAGTCTGAGTTTGAATCCCGCATATATTACATATATAAATGCAGGTGTAAGCCTGTACAATGTATTAAAATAGATTATATATAGAGTATATGAGCACAGACTTTCACACGACCCACCACTCTCCACACTATCTCATAACACTGATACACCTGAACACATATATGGTGGGTCGTGTGAAAGTCTGTGCTCATATACCCTATATATTACATATATAAACACAGGTATGTAATAAGCCTGTGTGTTTCAGTTAAAATAGATTATGCAGAATATGCACATGCAAACACACACTCAATTTGATTTAAACACGCATTTTAACTATTCTTCACATTAATGCTTTTCGTATATTTTTTTTGTTAAATTGTTGGTGTTTTTTTTTAATGTAGATTTTAAAATATGTTTTTGATTATAATTCTTCATGTCGCAGCTCTAATACCACAGTACCGAATAATCAGAATAATAAGAATCAGCAAAATTCCCTCAGCACCCGGCGAACAGCTTATATAGCACACTCATTACATTATGAATTTGGGTACCCCCTTGTAACTTTTGCATCTACTGACATTTAACTTCGTGGATAATGATTAAAACAATGCATATAACCTTTTATATTTTGCAGTTATTATCACTTATTTCAATCTTTAAAAATTAAATCTTTAAATTTTTATCCTACATTTTACTCAGACCACTTTCATTGATTAAAGTCAATTTAGAATTTTGATACAAATAAAAGTTTTTTTTTTACTTTTCATTGCAAAGGATTGAAACTCAAAAGTATGAATTCAAAAATAAAATCAGGTTTTGTCTGCAAGTATTGGTGTCTGATTTCCTCAGACTCTTTTGTTCCTAAAAGAAAATACAAAGCAGGATGACCATTAATATATTAGTGAATTTTAACATTTGGTAAGACAATAGCCACCTGATTTGCTTAATTTATTAGCAGAGGAAATAACTGATAAAACTTTAAAAAAAAAATATAGGCGTTGGACAATTACAACTACTTTTAATCATTTTCTTTTTTTTCATATGTCATAGCATCGGCCGGGAGATGAACCCACAACCGTCTGCAACCAACTACTTGCTTGCAAGGCGGCTGCGATGACCTCTCGGCTAACAACGCTTGACTAATCATTTTATTTTTTTATAACATGTTCCAATGCGGGTAAACAACTTTAACCCTTTGAAAACCAGGTGGCCATCTTTAATTTTTAAAAAAATTTACCCTAACTCTAATAACTTAGATATTTTGTGTTTGAATGTAATAAATATATAAAAATAATGTTGTAAAAGCAAGTACATATATGAAAGAATATAATGAAGCTGTTAAAATAATCATTTCATAAAGAAAAAGTTAAAAAAAATAATATTTATAACAGATTTAAGAATGTTTGTTTTTACACTGATTCACAAATCCTAAATTTTGAAATTCAAATGATAAAATGACACTTTCATAAACAGCTTCATCACATTCCTCACAAATTTACAAAAAAAATGATGTATTGGAAGTCTTACCTGAGGTAATTTTTCCCTGAGAAAATTACTAAAACAGCCGACTTGCTGTGATCCATTTTCATTCCACAGCCAGATATGTTCAGTTTTGTAAATTATCTGTAAAAATATGAATGGTTTTTAGTGGAGAAAATCGTAATAGAACAGTGTAATTCAAAAATAAATAAATAAACTCATAAAAAATAAAATGAATAAAAATAAATCAATAAAGATAATTTTTTATTATTATTAACAATGATTACATGTGTGGAAGAAAGGCTAAGTTCAAATACATGGCACTATAACACAGAGTGGATGGATTAATGAAGTCAGAAACTGTGTATAAAATATCCTATATTACATGAAATTCCAGTTGTGTAGCATAAACTTGTATATAAATATATTTATTATTTTGCATAAAAGATATGAAGAAAGGCTGAGTTCAAATACATGGCACTATAATACAGAATGGATGGATTGATGAAACCAGAAAGTGTGTATAAATATCCTATATTACATGAAATTCCAGTTGTGTAGCATGAACTTGTATATAAATATATTTATTATTTTGCATAAAAAATATGAAGAAAGGCTGAGTTCAAATACATGGCACTGTAACAATAACTGGATAGATTGAAGAAGCCAGAAAATTTATACAATATCCTATATTACTTGCCTAAAATTGACACAAATCAATTGAGGGTCATAACTTTAGCACTCATGCAATAATTCATCCATAAATTCAAACTTGGTCACGCATGATACACTATTCATATTTATAATCATGCCAAAAAATGCATTAGCTCACGCAGTGACAGATACCCCAGTCCCCAACTTTTTTCCATTCTACAGCATATTTATTTGAAAATATTATAATTTATTATTCTATAGCATATTTATTTATTTCAGTACATCGAAAATATTATAATTTATTATTATATAACATATTTATTTGTTTCAGTAAATAGAAAATATTATAATTTATAAAAAATATACATACTCGCGAATGTTATCAAAAAACGTTTATTTGTTTCAGTACATCGAAAATATTATAATTTATTATTATATAACATATTTATTTGTTTTAGTAAATATAAAATATTATAATTTATAAAAAAAAATATATATAAAAAAGTAATTACATACCCTTGAACGTTATCCAAAAACGTAATTTGAGAAGAGAGCCCAGAATCACGGACAACTTCAACGGAAAATCACAATAAAATCTTCAGTAATTGATCCAACAATTGTGGAATAACTTTTTTACGATAAATAAAATGAGAAAAATCAAAAAAAAAAAAAATTTTTAGGTACACTTTGCTAAAAATATTCATAAAAAATCTAAAAATTGTCGTACAGAAAAAATTCTTAGAGTTTCAGGTAGATATTGAAATTGCGCAAAGAATGACGTATTGCGCGTATGTGTAACGTTTACCGTTTACGCGTAAACTTAGCTCAAAATAGAAATTTCTAGACAAGTTGTACAAAAGTCGTACTGGGGGTCAAAGGGTTAAAAATAAAATCGCAAATGTGAATTTTCGATTATTTAAAATAAAATAATATTACACCCATATGTAATATAATCATATGCGTAAAATCACAAATTATAGCTTTTAATATTTATTTATTCTTGTGTGTGGGTACAAATATATACACAGACCATCATCACTCATTTTATAGTATATTTATATAGTTTGTACCTAATTGATTATTGCTATAATGGCAATAAATATACTCTAAGGCAGAGGTCCCCAACCTTTTTGCACTTAAGAGCACATTCTATAATACCGGCGAGGTGGAGGGCACCACTTATTTTTTCAACTAGGTGGCGAGCATCATTTATTTTTTCAATGTAAATTTATAGTTGGATATTGTTAATAATACACATAATGTACAAAAAAATATTTATTTCAAAAATACAATTTTAATATATAATTAACGTTTATATTTTTATGCTGTAAAACTATAGTATGCCTTACAATTTGATTACAATATAATACAATAATTTATAAGAAAATTAAAAAATTAAATTTATTTGTATCAGATAAATAATGTTTTATCGTGTTAAGATAGCGGCGGGCACACGTAAAACGGTCCGCGGGCGCCATGGTGCCCGTGGGCATAGGGTTGGGGACCCCTGCTCTAAGTTAACATCTCCTAATATTTTATTATATACATGAACTGTAGCTTTAACTACAGCCATCTTGTGTGCAGCCATTCCAAGAGTGCCTGGCACAATGTATATAGTGTTTATATCTTGTTGAATTTCACTTTAAAAGGTCTGTTTATTAATAGATAAAACCATGGTTATGAAGGAATTTATTAAAATTTTTGGCTAGTACTATAATATTTATATGATTTACTATTTTATATTTATGTTCATGAATGCACTAGCTAAATTATGCCTTACATTGGGTCAAACAGTTATATGTAATGGAAATTGTTGATTTGTTTCTCCAAATAGGATATGATATTACTATTTCCTTAACTGACTATAAAAAACAATCAAATGTGTGCTGTTGTTGTTGTTTTTTATTTACAAAAATAGTTACATTAAAATTTACAAATACTAGATATTAAATATTTTCAGATAATTGGAGAACATTAACTTTAAACTTTAAAAACAATCCAGTATTCAAAATTAAATTTACAAATATAAGTGAATAAATGAAAAAAAACAACTTAAAATCAATGACTATTGTTTAAGCTTAATCATAAATCATACAATAGTTTTAAAACTTGATATGTTATAAGAATTATCCCAAAGATATTTTAAAGAAGTGAAATATTGATTGTTTTCACTGGAAAAATATGTCAGACAATCTAATATATTGTAAATTGTAAATTTACAATTAAACATGAAGTTGAAGTATTCCATAAAGAAACGTTTTCTGCTGAAGAAATTAAAGAACACTATCATAATATATCAAATAATCAAAAACATGGTCCAGCATGTTCTACATGTGGACATATTTGTGATTCATGGATTGTTTTATATAGTCATTGCAAAACTTATTTCTAGAACAGTTCTTTTCTCTAAAACCTTTTTTTATTCTTGGAATTGGAATGACATCTAAATGAATATGATTTCCATTAAATTTAACAATCTTATTTATGTATAATATTCTCTTACATTAATCAATAATATTGTCCGTGATGTTATATGAATATCAGTTTATTTATGGTATTTTTATAGAGATAAAACATTGCAGTAGCAGCTATTCCTATAAATGAAAATTGATTTATTTCTCATTTGGTCATTAGATTGGTGTGAGAGGGCATTACTAGCAAGTTTATTAAAGTGACATTTAAAAAGTATGATTTGAAAATAATTATCATACAATTGGACATCTGAAGAATATTTTAGAAATATAACATATATGATAATTACAAATAAATTAGCTTGTTTTCTTTTAAATTATAAAATCTGCACAAATTTATAAAATTAACAAACAATCAATATAATGTAATACTCCAAAAACTTAAGCTGAGTTTAGCCATTATGAAAAGGTGTTTTTAAACGAAATATGTATATTCTAACTTAATAGCATTGAGTTCGCCAGAATCATAGTGA
Source organism: Epiperipatus broadwayi (assembly GCA_028023455.1). Lineage (NCBI taxonomy): Eukaryota > Metazoa > Onychophora > Udeonychophora > Euonychophora > Peripatidae > Epiperipatus > Epiperipatus broadwayi. The sequence goes on from JAQFVV010000004.1 coordinate 10,606,726, forward strand.
AAAATTAATGAATTGACAACACAGAGGGTAAGCAAACATATAGTTTATAAGCTTTTGGAGTATTTCATTAGGATATGAAAAGAATATAAAGTTAAATAATAATATAACTTAAACATATATTAAAACTGGCAAAACTCTCCATACAATAGTGTCACTCAGTGCAATCCAGAGTAATCAATGGATGCCAGAAGGCTTGTGCATAAAATCCCCTTCTAGCGCCTACTCATCCAATATCCCCAGACTAGTTTCTAACTTGGAGCTTTTGTCAGTGAGGAACTTTGGACCTGAGAGCACTGTCCCTGGGTGCAGTACTCTCAGATCCAAGGCTCCTCACTGACGAAAGCCACAAGCTAAAAACTAGTCTGGTGATATCAGATGAGTAGGCGCTAGATAGGGATTTTATGCACAAGTCTTTTGGCATTCATTGATTACTCTGGCTTGCACTGAGTGGCACTACTGTATCAAGAATTTTGCCTGTTTTAATAAAAGTTATGAGCAAGCATAAGAAATGGTGATCCTGTGATGTTTAGCGATTTAAACATATGTATAATTCAAATTTTTAACGTTATTCAGTTTTAATTTATATTTTTCGTTATCAGTGCATCCATAACTTCATTTCTACAAATTACAAATACCCACAGCATAGGAATATGTATGCATAGGATATAATTAAATCTTTTATTTACTACATTATTTATTAATACATTGTACAGGCTTAAACCTGCATTTATATATGTAATATATGCAGGGTTTGAACTCAGACTTTTACATGACCCACAACTCTCAGTGCCATCTCATATTGCTGACCCACCTGATCACATACATGTTGAAAAGATAAATAATCACCAATATACATATTTCATGCTAAAACAGCAATCATCAGTTGGTCTAGATTACTATCCTCACACATATATATAATCAATACTCAGCTTTATATTAAGATAGCCAGTATTTATACTTTAATGGACAGGTTTCAAAACATTCCAACTCACAACTCTTTAGCCTTTTATTTCATTGAAAATCTGATGATGGAATGTTCAAAGCCCTTGATAGTGCCAAGGTTGTCATCCTACCCATGTTGACATATTAGTCATTCTGACCCCTCATGTATAGGATAATAATCCATTTATATATACATATGCAAGGGATGGGCAGATCTTTTACACACTATTTATATAAATTATTACATTGTACAGGCTTAAACCTGCATTTATATATGTAATATATGCGGGATTCTAACTCAGACTTTCACACGACCCACCACTCTCAGTGCCATCTCATATTGCTGATCCACCTGATCACATACATGTTGAAAAGATAAATAATCACCAATATACGTATTTCATGCTAAACCAGCAACATCAGTTGGTCTAGATTTCTATCCTCACACATATATATAATCAGTACTCAGCTTTATATTAAGATAGCCAATATTTATACTTCAAACCATTCCAACTCACAACTCTTTAGCCTTCCATTTCATTGAAAATCTGATGATGGAACGTTCAAAGCCGTTGTTAGTGCCAAGGCTGTCATCCTATCCATGACTAATATGTCAACATGGGTAGGATGACAACCTTGGCACTAACAAGGGATTTGAATGTTCCATTATTAGATTTTCAATGAAATGGAAGGCTAAAGAGTTGTGAGTTGGAATAGTTTGAAGCCTGTCCATTAAAGTATGAAGATTGGCTATCTTAATATAAAGCTGAGCACTGATTATATATATGTGTGAGGATAGTAATCTAGACCAACTGATGATTGCTGGTTTAGCATGAAATACATATATTGGTGATTATTTATCTTTTCAACATGTATGTGATCAGGTGGGTCAGCAATATGAGATGGCACTGAGAGTGGTGGGTTGTGTAAAATTCAGAGTTCGAACCCCGCATATGTTATTTATTGTAAGAATAATTTAAGTTATTTTAACTTTAATAGATTTTAAGTCATAAAAGCAGTTTCTTTTTTAAGAGATATTTTTTTTAAAAAATATTGCTTATATTAGTTGCACTTTCTATATATAAATATGGTCAAAATAAATTAAAAATTTAAAATAGAACGAATTATCCATTAATGTATTTTTAAAATAAAATCATATCGTTTTGGTCAAACTATTTTTACCATAAAGTCGTATAAAGTCAAACTTTTCAATGCATATTTATAGAAAACGCACTGGATTAAATCCCTAAATTCAAATTCTACATCATATAAATTTAAGTTTTTAAAATGTAATTCTTTTATACATGCATCTAATAATAATTTAATTCATATAGAATTAAAGTTTTGACAAATAAAAAATATATTTTAAAAGACAATCATTTGTATTTTATTTTATTTTTTTAAAACGAAAGTTTCTCATCTATTTATATAAAAGGAGTTTTAGTAATATATCTGAAGATGAAATTATGTTAAAATTTTGAAATGTGGTATTTTTAATATTTGCATATAATAATTTAATCTCTATGGTAATATCGTTTTAATAAATACAAGAGTGTTAGATATAAAACCAAAACAATAAATAAAAAAATTTTTAAAGGGAAATCATTTGTACTGTATTTTAATTTTTTTTTTTTTTTAATTAAAAGGTTTTTATTCAATGTGCGTGTTTAGGTATAGGCATAATTAAGAACTTTCTACTTGAAGATAAAATTATATATATATATTTAAATAACAATAGAAATTTAATTGTTAAAAATAAATTACCACTTATATAATCTTACTAATGTTAACTGCATTTTATATACAGTACTAATAATAAATTCATATTTCTTTAATAAAGCATTAAATGTTTTACTGTCTACTTTGAAACAATTATCAAAATATTTTAAAATTACTATTTTATTAATATAGGTATTTTTTTTCTTGCAAATATCCCTTTGCCTTCATTGATGATCAAAAAATAAATTAAAGTCTTACAATTTTGTGATTAAAAAATAAGTAAATGTATAAATATAGAAAATAATTAATTCATTAATTATAATAATAAAAAAAAAACGTTTCCAATATTTGTGCATGTACTAATGTCATAGATACCTTATGCGGGTATGTTTTTTAATTCTGTTAATGATAAATAGTGAATTTTTGATTATTTTTTAGGGTAGTGATATTCAAAATTGATATATTATTTGAATCTTTGTTAGTGTTTTTTTTTCTAATCTCAGTATTTTTTTTTAATATTTATAGATGGCGTGTATAATTGCATCATTTATATTAGAAGTATAGAACATATTACATATGTATACATGTTATACTTTAGATAATATATAGAGAGTTAATAGTGCCTATGTATATAGACATTAAAATCCAGTACAAATAAAATTTAAAAATTATTTTTATAGTAGTTGCTATAATAAATAAAATATTTATTGAAGTTCGATTTGATATTGTACTTATAATACATTTTTATTATTAATGCATACGAATAATAAATAGTCAAACAATTTGTTTTATAGGAGGTCTTAAGGTATTCAATTATCAGAAATGACAGGAGCCTTGACCAATGGTTTATTAACTCTCAGGTCTGTCATTCTTCCAGTGCACTAAACAATTCAAAGAATATGTAAATTAAATAAAAGTAATGACATGTAGTTTAATACAGTTTTATGGAAGCCAATTATTTTATTTCCTTCAAAAAGCAATTTTAATAAATCAACTGATTGTAAAATAGTAGGAAGTATAAAATTTGTTTGTTTATCTAATATATATATATATAATATTAAATAAAATATCTGTTAATTATGTAGTGTTTGTAAAAATGGCAGACGTTGTGCACTCCAGAAAAACTAAAATTTGTTCGAGTGGTTGTTGTAGATCGTGTGCTGATAACAGAGGAAGTTAAGTAACATAATGGTAGACGATAATTCCAAGAGATATTTGCTTATTGCAAATGTTTCTGGATAAAAGATGTTACCTGATTGAACAAGGATTAATTGCTACAGTTATCAGCAAGCAATAAAAGATGGTGTAACAACTACACAGGGGAAGGCAGTTATTAGCAGCCATATTGGGAGAACATCGAGCAGTGTAACATAGAGAGTGGTAGAGAGCAGTCACGCAGTAGCAAGTTGCAGACCATGCGTTTGGAGAGCATCTGCTTGCAGACCATTCATTGGAGAGCAGTCGGTGCAGACCATTCGTTGGAGAGCATCCGTGGCTGAGCTTCGTTGCAGACCAATTCATTGGAGAGCTTCGTTGCAGACCAATTCGTTTGAAGAGCTTCGTGGCAGACCAATTCGTTGGAGAGCTTCGTTGGAAAAGAACAGCATGAGAATTGCGTATTACCCTCATGGGGAAAGAAGAGAAGTTAGATGTAGAAACTATATGTTCAGAATTATCATGCGAGTATTCGTTATCATGTGTTCATAGGGTACTTTTCTAACACAGCTTGGCGGGAATCCGAACTTTGTATAAACTGTAAATCAGTTAGTATCGATCTGTTTTGAGAATTAAACCAACTAGTTCACAAATTAACTTTTGTGTGCAGTAATTGAAAAGTCAATATACTGCAATCTGGTGCAGTCGAACCTAAAAACCACAGTGAATAACCAGTTACTAATAAGAAAATGTCAGTTTTCGGACAAAACTCTATTGGAGAGTTCGACGTGGAAAACACAGCCGATTGGCCACTATACCTGTCACAAATCAAAAATATTTTCCATTTTAAATAGCATTGAAAACAACAAGCGGAAAGTAGCCTCCCTCTTATGTTTCTCGGGAAAAAAAATTATTGAAATCGCCAATAAATTATACCAAAATCCCGTAGATGAGAATGTACCATTTAAGGAATTATCCCAATGGCTAAACAAATTTTTTAGCCCTCACCCATCCTGCCATATAGCATGCCTACAATTAAGAAATAGAAAACAACTGAATAGTGAAACAATCAAACAGTATAATTTAGCTCTCAAGGAGCTAGCGAAAGATTGTGTGTACAGTGATTTCATAGAAGAAATATTATTAGATCAACTGTTATGGGGAATGTCTGACGACAGGCTCAGACAACAGCTGTTAACAGAGGCAGACTTAACCTACGAAAGTGCTATAAAGAAAGGAATAATGTTTGAGCTAATTCTAGAACAGGCACAGGCCTTCAGATCAAAAGAGAAAAGTTACGAGCAAGTTTTCAAAACTGATAAAGCAAAAATACGTTCGTTTCAACGGGAATCCCAGAGAAATTACAGTATTAAATGCTACCGCTGTGGGAAAATGGGTCACATAGCTAAAGACTGCAAATGGAAACAAGAAACGTGTTTCAATTGCCAAACTAAGGGCCACCTGGTACGCGCATGCAGACAATCACCAGCAAGGGATGGTCGACAAAGGAAATATAGTCCAGACATAAATGGTAGAGCGTATAGTATTAAATATATATCTACCAAGGGGGAAAGAGATAGGACCATTTCACAAGCACAAACAGAGATCATTAAATTACAAAATCAATTTGAAGATGATCGGAAAGAGTCTGAACAGAAGCAGTGTAAAGTGCAAGATTCTATGAAAGAGCAACTCCAGATTCATATACAGATGATAGATATGTTGGTCGCAGAAAAAACAAAGCTGCAGTCATCTCTAGCACAAAGTCAGCAAGTCATAAAACAGAAATCAGATGAACTCGAAGAATTTCAAGTAAGATTGAAGGCTTCTAGACAACGAGTAATAGAACTTGAACAACAAAACTCAGAACTTAGTGAAAAATTGCAAAGTAAACTTGCAATGTCAGAATTATCTGAACAGGTAGAGAGTTGGCAGCTGTATGAAATGGAACCACAAGAAAAAATGGCCGAAAGTGAAAAGGAAGAAGATATTTCTGAAGATTTTTTAGAAGAGCGGCAATCTTTAACCAGTGAGCTGCCAGATACAAAAACTGAAGAGCAAGGAAAAAATCAGTCTCTCTCCAAGTGGGAGAAAAAGGCACTCAGGGCGGCAAAGAAAAAGAATTTGCACAAATTTCAAGGTTACATCGGTTAATCATAAAAATAAAGTTTTCTCCAGTTTGGAAAAAGAAAAAATAAAGCACCGAGGAGTCACATCATGGGGTTTTCTGGAGTAAGGGGAGGTATTGTAATATATGCATTTTAAATTAAACGTACATACGAAAGTATCTTTTCTAAAATATTATTTTATTGTTAAATCTTTAAATTTTGCTACTAATATTTTAATCATAGACGTTAGCTTGAAATGCAATCAATTGTAACAAACTAATTAAACAGATAACAAGGAATTTAATTACCAGAACCCAATTTAATTAAATCCCACCTTAATTTATAAGAGTTACTCCAGAAAACAAAAAAAAGCAAACAGATAAAAAGGGTGCCATTTTGAAAAGAACACAGAGTGTTTTAAGTGAATTTGAGAGGAGCATTCATTGCAGAGCAGGGCATTAGTTGCAGAGTAAGACCATTCGTTGGAGAGCATCCGTGGCTGAGCTTCATTGCAGACCAATTCATTGGAGAGCTTCGTTGCAGACCAATTCATTTGGAGAGCTTCATGGCAGACCAATTCGTTGGAGAGCTTTGTTGGAAAAGAACAGCGTGGGAATTGTATAACATTATTTGCTGACCACACAGTATGACTTGCAGTTATAACCTTGGCACAGTTGTAAGTGCGGATATTACAATGGCGCAGTCGCATTTGGAACCTGGGAGTAGTGAATACATTGAACTACAAGTTTAGCCGTAGATGGAGAAACCGGGTGAAAATGTCAATCCCAATTAGTAACGTTAACAACGGAAGTGAATAGTAAGTCTACGTGATATAACAACGCTGTAAGTTTGGAAATAACAGGAAATATGTTTCGGCCAAGTAGGAATAGAAAAAGAAAACATCAAGGAATTGCAACAAGGATTTTTCTGGAGTGGAGGGAGGTGTTGTAGTGTTTGTAAAAATGGCAGATGTTGTGCACTCCAGAAAAACTAGAATTTGTTCGAGTGGTTGTTGTAGATCGCGCGCTGATAATGGAGGAAGTTAAGTAACATAATGGCGGATGATAATTCCAAGAAATATTTGCTTATTGCAAATGTTTCTGGATAAAAGACGTTACCTGGTTGGACAAGGATTAATTGCTACAGTTATCAGCAAGCAATAAAAGACGGTGTAACAACTACACGGGGGAAGGCAGTTATTAGCAGCCATATTGGGAGAACATCGAGCAGTGTAACATAGAGAGTGGTAGAGAGCAGTCACGCAGTAGCAAGTTGCAGACCATGCATTTGGAGAGCATCCACTTGCAGACCATTCATTGGAGAGCAGTTGGTGCAGACCATTCGTTGGAGAGCATCCATGGCTGAGCTTCATTGAAGACCAATTCATTGGAGAGCTTCGTTGCAGACCAATTCGTTTGGAGAGCTTCGTGGCAGACCAATTCGTTGGAGAGCTTTGTTGGAAAAGAACAGCGTGGGAATTGTATAACATTATTTGCTGACCACACAGTATGACTTGCAGTTATAACCTTGGCACAGTAGTAAGTGCGGATATTACAAATTAGAACAAAATTGTAATCATAATAAAAATACTAAAATATAACGGTAACAAACTATTATAAACAGTCTTTCAATCTGCAGAAGTACTTTCCGCTAATTTCTTAAACCTGCCTCAACTGCCATTAAATTTAAAACAATGTCAGTTCAGGAAGATTTAAGATAACAACTACCAACTGATTGAAAGACTGTTTATAATAATAGACATGATATGTTGGACTATTTCCTAAGGTAGGAAAACCATATTGCCCAACCATGGTACACCCTTTATGTCTGAGGAACAATAAGGCTGGTTGGATAATATTGGAGTACGGTATGTCTTATCAACTATCAGAAACCCTCAGTTCAACCCATGTGAGCTGGTTATGAGAGAATTGGGAAGGCTTTTCAGGGTTTATATCTCAACAGACCATAAAGGGTGGGCAAAACAACTGCCACGATTTGTAAATTATATGAATTAGATGAACAGTGAATCCAAGGCTTTTCTCCAATTCAACTCCATTTTGATCAACTTGTGCTAGTGTTATACAAGGTGAGATTACTAATTTCTCCAGAGCAAGTCGACTGGAAGACAGACTAGAAAAGAGCACAAGAATGACTGGCACATTGTGTGGATGTAAGGGTACAAAGACAGTGCATAGAGACAACAAAATTTAGAGTAGGAAATCAAGTATGGGTTAGAGGTAACCCAATCAGTCATACAGGTAGATACATTTTCAAAAAAATTCAAAATATATATGAAGGCCCATATCACATAGTAAAAGAGAATAAGCAAAATGCTTTTAGACTGGCAAATGATAAAGGAGAAAGAGGCACATATAACACAAGGGCTTTAAAACCATATAATCCAAGACAGTGGATCAAGATGGGGGGGGGGGGTAATTAACAACAGAAATGTACTATAAACATTAAGTAGAATAAACTAGCTGAAACCCCTACTTTATTCTCATCATTAACCATGGGGGATATTGCAACTGTGCAAGGTGTGTTGGCAGTTGAATTTAAAGATTTTGCTGAAATGAATATAAAAAATAAAAAAATTAAATAAATATGCTTGATATAGATACAAATTAATGTGTACAATATTTTATCAGATGAAAATTAAAAAAATTATTTTCCTTAGGGCAGTACTCATTGTGTTTTTTTTCTTTTCATTCATTTAAAAAAGAGCAAATTAAATAATAAAAGTGAATATTGATTATAATATTGATAGAAGTTATACAAAGGAGAGAGAGATTGGTAATTAAATATGGTTATGGTAAATACAAAGATATAAAAAGAGAACTTTGAGAACAAAAATATAGAGAAAAATAAAAGTTTTGAAGAAAGAATGCTGATGGTATTCAATGTACATATATATGTAATGAGTTTTTAGAGGTATATAAAAGGAATGGACATAGATAAAGAAGTATCTTTTGCTTTTCAGATTTTTGACAAAATGTTCAATTACTTTGTGATAGCTGCTGACAATCAGATGGATGGTTAGAATGCCTGTATATCACTGATTGTTCCATTTCCTCGAACCTACTTATGATGATTAGAAGAGTGGAAGTCACCACCCACCAAAAATAAATGCCTCATGTCAAAACTGGAACCTAATAGACTTACCATGAAGAAAATCTGAGGATGTTATTTATTACCAAGGAATGATTCCACAAAACAATTTAAATATATATATAAAGTTTAAGTATAGAATTAATAAACTTGATTCTCATTGTATTATCGTATTATTCATATGTATAATAGAAATGTAATGTAAATTCTCTGATTATTGTAAATAATTTTAAATGAAAGCATCAATGAAAATTATAATTACATTATCTAAAGAAATACTTGTCAAAAGTGAATCTGCCTTTAACTTATTCTCTTTTTTACTAGTATTTAAATCAGACAGCATTACTGTATTTTCAGATAATAAGTTAAAGGCGGATCTATTTTTAACTTGAACATTTGAGACAAATAAATTTACTGGATGATTTAATTTTAGTTTGTGATACGTTTTTACACGTTGATTTGCTTTATTACATATTAATACTGGGAAATTATTTAAAACACAGATAATTCATGGTAAATTTCTGTCATTTAAATCTATAAAATCCTGTAAAAAAATATATATAATCAATATTAGATATAGAATATTTTTCTCAGACTTTATAGATTTTTTAGTGATAGTTTTTTAAATAAATTTCTCAAAGTATTTAAATAATTTTTCAATTACGATCAAACGAAGCAAAGTACCAATTAAAAGCAGGCACTCTTAATTGTAAATACATCAAGTAGTAAATGTATTTGACGGGAAGTATTTTAAGTCTAAAAATAAAAAGCTTTTGACTTATTGTTCAAACTTATATAGGATCGTAAATCAGATGTTACTACAATTAATGAATATTGAAAGTATAATAAATTACCTGAATATTCTCATAAATAAATAAAGCTTTCAGATAAAAAGCTAAATATAGGAGATTTGAACTCAGAGTTTTAACCACCCATCAACTATTCACACTATCTCATACAACTAATATATATGACCACCCACATGTAGAAAAGATAAACAATCACCAATATACGTATTTCATGCTAAACCAGCATTCATCAGTTGGTCCAGATTATCATCTCCCATATATATATAATCAGTGCTCAGTTTATATGTTGGCATCAGCATGGGATTTGGGCTTTCCATCATCAGATTTTCAATGATATGGATAGCTGAAAAGTTGGAGTTTTGGAGTAGATTGAAGCCTGTCCATTAAAGTGTGAGGATTTGTTATCTTAATATAAACTGAGCACTGATTATATATATATGTATGAGAGATCATAATCTGGACCAACTGATGAATGCTGGTTTAGCATGAAATACAAGTATTGGCTGATTATTTATCTTTTCTACATGTGTGTGGTCATGTGTATCAGTTATATGAGATAGAGTGGTAGTTGGGGAGTGCTTGAAAGTCTGAGTTCAAATCTTCTATATTTATAATTAAGCTCCAGGTTTGTGAAGAGTGCCTGGTTTTCAAATATTTACATAAAGAGCTATAGATTTTTGTAGGAAATTTAACAAAACTTTTATTTATTTTAAATGATAGAAATTTACTGAAATTTCTTGATACAATTTAATAATTTTTCAGATAGGATATAAAGTACCATTTAAAAACTGGCATTGCTAACATAATTGGAAATTTGTCATGTAGTAAGAGTATTGATCTAAAATATTCCAAGTCAAAAGTGAGATACATATTATCTATGCTTATATTAGGATTAATGAATCACACAATGTTAATGTAAATGTGTGAATGTTGAAAGTAAAATAACTTTTTTAATATTTTCATAACTAAATAATTCTGAAGTCTTATTTAATTATGAGAATATTCATAAAATAAATATACATTCAATGTTCATCCATCAAAAGTAATATTATATGATTTATGATCCTAATATAAGCTCGGATGATAAATTAAGTGTTTCACTTTTGCCTTAAAATGTAACAGCAAAAACATACTTATTACATAACATATTTTGAGTTAAATTAGCAAAACAACCAGCCAGATTTTTTTTCTCATATGTCACTTCATCAGCTGTGAAGCGAACATGCTAACCTGGGATAACTGCTTTTTAAAGCAGCTGCCGCTGACCTCTCGAGCACCAATGCTTGACACAACCAGCCAGATTTAAAAGTGGTTTTAGCACAGTTGATAATATCCATGTATAAAGAATGTACTTGACAGTCCAATAAATATGCATTACCAATAAGCTTTTGATGTGTATATTAAAAAAAAGCACTTGATTCTATAAGTTAAAAAACTGTTGTTTATTTTTATACATTGATCTTTTGAATATTGTAGAATTTATTGCAGAAATTTTCATTTGTGTCAATATATATTGTAATGGTCAAGATTGTATAATTAGTCAAAAGAGTCATAGACCAAGCAGGGTTCTCGACCAGTGGATATAGAGTTGTCCCCATGTTCTTGGTTTAAACACCTTTCTAGTTTTCCCAGTCTCAACCACTTAATTAACCACATTGATGTTACACAGCTTCTCTTCCTCTGCATAGCCCCATGTATCTCAGGGTTCAAACTTGGTTCTCTTTCTCAGGGTTCTTTATGGCTCATCATATGACTCAGGGTAACACACATTTGTCTTACATTAATTTATTTATCTGAGATTCATTACATGCTTTGAGGGTTTGGTGGTTTCAAACATGACTCATCAAAAGTGATATATATATATATATATGTGAAATAGAGATTATCATCATGTTAGTAAAGACTACACACATATTCTATTGGTGGATAACAATAACTAAGTCAGCTCACAAATTTACATTAACAATAATAAATTTTATTTAAAAACCGGTAGTTAGAAAGTAGCTTACAAGATATAGTATTAATGATCTGCTGGCCTTTACATAATATTCAGGGTAATGGTGACTTATAATTATAGTGGGTGTCCTACTTTTTCAATTGGAGTTATCAAGATTTATCAGCCTATTCTATGTCTAATATTTATACAACTAAGTAAATATTGATTTATTAAAAGAAAGTTTGAAAGTGGGTTTGATGTTGGGTTAGCTTGGTTTGCTAATGAGGGTGGAGTAGAGTGAAGCCTCTCCATTAAGGTTTGAAAATTTGTTATCTTAATATAAACAGAGCACTGATTATATATGTGTGTGGAAAATGATCTGGATCGACTGATGAGTACTGGTTCAGCATGAAATACATATATTGGTGATTATTTATCTTTTTTATATGTGTGTGCTCATGTGTATTGGTAGTATGAGATAGAGTGGATAGCTGAAGGAGTTTTGAAAGGCTATGTTCAAATATCCTACAATTATAATTAAACTCCAGGTATAGAAAATATATGTATATTTCAAATATTACAGATTCTGCCTGCATCCTACCATTGCCTCTTCTGTGTATTTAAATGGGTAAGGTCCTAGAGTTCATAGCAACTGAAGGTTAATGTGAACATAACAATCATATTGACATTATTGTGGATTCGAGTGTAGATTGAAGTCTGTCCATATCTTAATATAAACTGAGCACTGATTATATATGTGGTAGATGATGATCTGGACCAACTGATAAGTGCTGTATCAGCACAGATACTGGTCATCATTTATTTTTTTCACATGTATATTCATGCATATAGGTAGTATGAGATAGAGTTCATAGCTGAAGGGAGCTTGAAAGTCTGTATTCAAATCCCTATAATTATAAATAAACTCCAGGTATATAAAGTATGTCTGTATTTCAAATATTACAGATTCAGCCAACATCCTGCCCATCTCTCTTCTGCCTATTTAAAAGGCCCAGATGCTATACACAAAGTGTCACAGTGACTTAAGATCAACATAGACATGGCAATAATATGAGCATCATCATGGGATTTGGGTGTTCCATCATCAGATTTTCAATGGTATGGATGGCTCTAAAGTTGTAGGATGGAGTAGTAAGAAACCTCTCCATTAAAGTTTCAAATTTGCTTTCTTAATATAAACCAAGCACTGGTTATATATATATGTGTGGGAGATGATGATCGGGACCAAGTGATGGGTGTTAGTTCAGCATAAAATATGTATATTGGTAATATTTTTTCTCATGTATGTGCTCATGTGTATCAGTAGTATGAGGTAGAGTGGATAGCTGAAGGGAGCTTGAAAGTCTGTGTTCAAATTCCTATAATTATAATTAAACTCCAGGTATATGAAATATGTCTATTTCAAATATTATACAGAATTATATATATATCATTAAAAACCAGTCAACACTTAGACTATCCCAATATCAATAAGAAACAACAACTTCAAACTGTTTTTAAGGCAACCTCCTTTTAACAATAAAGGTGGAAACCCACCTTTATTAATATATATATATATCCCAACAATGCAATATACCAACTAAAAATTGACATTGCAAAACAAAAATTCTGTCATTTAATAAATGTATTTTATGTGACATATTTGCATTTTATTATCTAAGCTTATATTAAGATTGAAAATGAAAGTATAATAATTTTATAAACATTCTTGGAATTAAATTACAAAAATTTGAAGACTGAAAACATTTTTAATAGAAGGGTTTTGAGCCAACTGTAGAAACATTTGCAATATTTACTATTTTTTTCCACTAATTGTATATAAATTTTATTAAAATATCTACAATATATTTATAATTATGAATAGCTATTGATCAATGATAATATAATTTTATATCACTAGTTCCAGATCTGTGAATGGTTTCCGAATTTATAGACCCATTTATTATAATTCTATGTATTAATCTTAATATAAATTTCAAATTTTTAAAGATATATCAGTGAATTATATATATATAGGATGTTAAGGGAAAGCCAGAAAAGCTATTTATAATTGATTCAAAGATGGTTTTAGTCAGTCCTCTTTAACAAGCTCTGTTCAATAGATGCTAAAGTATTTCTTTTATTTTTTATTTTTATTTTTTTAAGTGTCATAGCATCGGCCGGGACGCGAACCCGCAACCCGGGCAACTGCCTGCAAGTGCAAGACAGTCGCGCTGACCTCTCGACCACCAAAGTATTTCTCTTATTCTGCTTTGCTAATGCTTTTTTGCTACATATCATTCCCCCCCCCCTACTACCCCAAATTATAAGTTTTCAATGTTTTGCATGTCTGATCATTTGATTGATGGTTTAACTTAACTGCTCTCAGTCTTAATATAGACCCCTTTATTAACAATCATGAAACAAAATGTAAAAAAGCATTTTTTAATAAAATAAAAATTATCAATAAATAGCATTGAAAAAAAAAAAACAAGTAAGTCAAAATATTTATTTAATTAGCCATATTTGTTAATCAATTCTTTTAAGACAAAATCGATCAAAATAATGTTATTTCAAATATAGAAAATGTAAGATTGAATTAATATTAAAAATATTGTGTTAAATTAATGAACACAACAAGTTTGAACTTGTGATGTTATTAATAGTAATTTTAATTTTTATGTAAATATATCCCAAATTATTTATTAGTTATAGATTATTAAATATTTTTAACACAGATGTTAACTTTAAATTTAATTAACGATTAATATGTCAATCTTTGTTACTTCAATTACATAACATTATTAATTAATTTTAAACTATATCTTTTTTTCCCTCATCATATTTTAAATGCTCCATTATTTTATAATTTTAAGTTTATAATTGGCCGTAAATGATCTAATTTATATCCTAATAAATAATTAATGATAAACATTAATAAAGATATCATTGTCAAATAAAAGATTGTAAAAATTTGGCACAATTGCAAACAGAATATGAACAAAGGTGAAGAAAACTAGTCAGATGTACTTCTTGAAAGTAATTTATCTGTTTTCAGATGTCTCTATTATTACATTCAAAATATATGTAGAAAATTTTTTTAAACTATATGTAAAAATAATAATATATTCTCTGTATTATTTTATTAATATGCACATATAAGTTATTATGACCTTCATCATCATTGTCATGACATAAGAAACAATATATAGTGCACATAGTATAACATCACTGCGTTATTATTATTATTATTATCTATTTTCTTACATATTTTATCTGCTTCATTCATCACAGAATTAGCATCATATTTAATATTATTTTTTAATAACTTTAGTATTCTTCAAACTGTTATTTTATCACAATTATCATTCACAGATCCTGGTTTTAATAAGGATAGTCTTTTTTTTAAAAAAAAAATTAAAATGAATTATATTCTCTATACTTATATAAATTAAGTAAAGAATTTGAAGTGCTGTTATTATGTATAACTACTGTTATTATGTTATATAATTCTTCATTATGAACCAATATTAGTTTTCACTTTTAAGTTTTAATTCAATGCAAGGGTTTCAGTATATAATTGCACATATTAATCTGAGCTATTACCTTTGCTTATAATGCTGTATTGTTTTTATTTCAGTATAATATTGTGTTTATTTTGTTAAATAATGCAAGAGATTATGAAATATGTGTATAACATAATAATTATCATAAAAGTGTACTGAAGTATGGAAGTTACAATACTGAGGTATGTGTTTTGCATAAAACGAATGTCAATCATAATTTTTTTCAGTAAATTGTATTTAAAATCTAAAATCATGATTTCAATTATTTTTAACTTTTACTGTTTATAAAATTATAAACAGGTTGGTGTACAATTAAAAATTTAGATCTCGAAATATTTAATCACACTATTTTATAACAATCCCAGATTTTTAAATATTGCATTTAATTACACTATGTGTAATAACCATGATAGGAAAATTTTATATATATATTGGTAAGTACCCATATTAATGCTCTATGTCATAGTATTTAAAAAAATAAAGAAGTTTGTTGATGTCATTTAATTTTCATTTCACTTGATCCATAGATAATGATGATCTTGAAATATAAAGTTAACAAGAAAACCATGGCAACCTAATACTTTAAAATAATATTTGCTATTAATTCTAGCATCAAATCATAAATCTGTTCATCATCACTTTCAGAAAAAAATATAAACAGGTGAATAAATAAATAGATTTTGGAAATAGTTAAGTGAATAATAAAAAAACATCATTTGAATAAAATCCACATTATTATTGGGTATTACAAATTTCAATTTCTGTTATTACAATCTCCATAGCAACCCATATTACAAAATTAAATGTTTTATATTTCCTATATGTTTGTTTATGTAAAATATATATATATCCATTAAAATGTGATATGAATTTTTTTTATTTTGGTTAAAAAAATGAAAAATAATATTGAAGTTCTAAAACAGGATTTTATTTTCATTGTATCCAATTGTTTCAAAAGATTCATTTCACTTATTAATTGGATGCAAATTTATCTGAACAATTGTTACATTATTGAGTGAAATTTGAGTGATTTTTAACAATTGTTGTGACAACAGTAGTGTCATCAAGAATATCTTATAATAGAATGGACTTGAGTTCTTGTAATTTTGTCAATGCCTAGAATGGGTACATTTATATGTCTTTAAAATTTTATCAAATTTTATATTTTAAGTAGTTAATTTCAAAACTATGAAAGAATAAACATTTTAATTATCCCCCGATTCAATTGGAGCCAGTTTGTTGATGAAATTCCTGGAGATATGGCAAAATGTAAAACAACAAAACAAAAACTATCAAAATGTGCAAGTTGGCTATGAAGAAAAAAATATTATGTTGTCAAAAATTTAGAATTCCATCTATTTATTCATGATGAATGCAAACCCCAATTATGTTTATATGGAAACCATATATCAGATCAATAGATTTCACAAAATCGATTAACTTATGTTTAATATCAACCAATTTAAATTTCACTTTCTTAATCTGGAAAGAAAAAGTTAGCATTTATTATTCACTTGGATATGACTGAATTTTTATTAATGAAAAAAAAATGTTTCTCTGTACATGATTACCAATGGAAAAAGAAAATAAAGCCAGTGATATGTGTTTTTGCATTGATTAAGTACCTATTGTTTTAAAAGCTTGGATAAATTTATATGCTTAAGAGAAAATATCGGAATTTAAACAAGAAAGTAATTGATTCAAATCTGTAATAGTTACGATTCATGCTTGTCTTCTCTACTTAAAGGAAAATTGTCTTTATGCATTAGAATCAGACACTAGGAACCAGAACCTCAATGGACAAGTAGGTGAAAATGAACAGACTTTCACTTAGATAGTATGATTTCTATGTATATGTATTTTTTTGTTGTTGTTTTGTTAAAAGAAAATTAGGGTTTACATTTGCTCATATTTTATTCACATTTTATTTTAAAAATATAGGGTTAAATAGTATATATATATGGGTTATTATAGAATTCAAGCAATAAAAGGGTTGGAGAGATTCATTTTTGTTATCATTATTTAAACTCTTACTGATGAAATGGGTTAACATGATCCAATGTTTTCAGCATTTAAAATTTTAATATATATGCCAGATTTAACTCAGGATATTCACATAGAGAAAAAGTTTAAATATAATAGAGTTTTTGTTTTATGGTAATTTAATTATTTAGACATTACATTAATGAATAAATAGAGATTTTTATTGTTGTATATTCTCTTCATAGTCTTAGGAAGATATTTAAAATATCTCCTTCAATTTAATATAGTATTATTGTCACTCGACATATTTTTGGAGTTTCGTATACATATTTGATTATTATTTTTATTGATTCTATACAGTAATAGATTACTAATTATTTATATATCAAAGAAACATAGAATTATATTTTTTTAACTAGTTATGATTTTAATCTATAGCTAACATCATTTGTTTGTTCTGTTATATATTTTTTATTATTACTGTTATAAATTGTTATTATAAACCAATAAATTTAGAGTTGATTTAAGATCCAGTCAATATGTCTAATTATTTCTTTTGAATGTGCAAGGTAATTTTGGTACTTGAAGTTTGATCTAAGATCAAACTCATTTTGGTAAGTGAAATAGAATTATATATATATATATCATTTTTAAACCCAATTAGATATAAATTTTGTATTTTTTACTGCATTTAAATATTTGTTTACTTATCTAAGTCAATATTATTTTTAGAATTAATTTCATTAGTTCAGAGTTGATTACTGATTTTCTTATCTTGTCCAGTTACAAAGATCTTAATAGATTTTGTTGTCATTAGTCAGAATGATCTGTTTTAATTCCTTTTAAACTTATTTGAAGTGGAGATCATAAATTTTATTGACTAGTATAACTTAATGTTATCTTTGGCCTAGATAACTTCCAATTATCATCATATACAGTTTAATTGTTATAAAATCCATTTTTAAAATCGATTGATTGAAGATTTGAGTAGATGAATAATATTTGTGATTGTAAGTCAGTAAATATCCAATAGAAATCTACAGTATATTTTATATCTAATGTGATTGGGTACCGTAAAATGTGAAATTATCCAATAGAATTTATTGATAATAAATTATTGTGAAGTGTTTCATTTTAAAACATAACTTAAGCAATAATTGCATATCGATCCAATGCAGATATAAATGAAATAGTTATATTTAACATTTTATTAAAGTAGATACAAAATTGAGTAAGAGTTTATTTTATTTGAACATTATAAATATTGTGTAGTTTAGAAAATGTTCCCAAAATGTAATTGTCATTATTTAGACACTAATTGATTTAAATAGATTAAAGTAAATTGGCATTACTATAAATAATATTAGATTAGTAAAGTATATTGGAATTTAGTTATTTATTAGTTCAAATTTAATTTTATTCACTTATCAATCAAATAATATATCTTAGGCATACATCATTGGTAGGACAATGATATATGATTTAACTGCTTAGTGCAGATTACTTTGGAATAGTGAATAGATTTGTTGATGCCTGAGGTGATGATCTTGTTTGTTTTATTTTGCTTTAAGTACTATCTGAGTAAATTAGATTTTAATAACGATTGGTAGTATTTTATTATAGGGTGGTAGACAATATAAATAATTATGTATTGGAAATGTTGTTAGTGCCTGGTATGTTCAATAATTGAACTAGATAATTTTACATGGGTTGTAATAGACTTATTATCTGTTAATGCATGTTTTTCTCTGTTGTAAATAATATAAATCTTAAGGGTATTTCTTCATGATCTTTTATCCCATATAGGGTCAGTGATAAGTGATTGTCTCAAAAACCTATAGGTCATTTTTTTTTGTTTTTTGACAGATGTTGACTGAACAAATTTAGAAAGGTAGTGAGATAGAAAATCGATTATTATTGAGACAAAGTAGCTAGCCAATGCTAGCCAATAATGATCATGTACAAGTGGAAATTATTTTAAAATGTCAAATCAACTTTAGTGCTGTTAAAAAGTGGCATTCCACATTTAGGCTATATTTATATTATAATCAATATTCCATTAAAAATGACAACAAATGATTGGGCTAGGTTTTATTTATAATATCTTGATCATTTTCTTAGCATTGTAATTTTTATTACATTACAATATATATATATATAATTAGATTCTTATTTTATATCTGTATTTCTTTGAAGTTATATACATAATCTTGTAATTAAATATTATGAAATACAATAATATAATATAACAGTTGGGGTGTAGGGGTCTTACCGTATCTGTCATACAAGGGTGCCACCAGGCCATTCGAACCTGGAAAATTTATATAGTAGGCAGATACATACTGTTATAAGATGCAACCTTTATTTTATTGACCATTAGCTCTTGCCACTAGCTCATGGGTGCTGTTTTATTGTGCTAGTTGCTAAACAAAAAAACTATCCTCAGAGAAAAGATCCTAAGTATGCAGTGCTAAAAACATTTTAAGATGAACCCTGAAGCTTGAAATTGTACCATCATGAGCATGACCTAAATGCCTAGTTCAAAACTAATCCTAAAGATTGCCTTCATGCTTCCTGTTAGATTAATGGTGATCAAAAATCACATTATGTACTCCTGATAGAACTAAACCTGGCACACACTGCTGGAATAAATCAGATGGAAAAACTGAGGCCTGCAAGGTAACTGATCATTTTTCTATTTTAATTAGAGCCTAAATCTCTAAACTTTATATACAAAGAAAAAGAATATGAACATATGATAGGCCTATGAGTAGGAATTTTGATATTATTAGTAATTTATAAATATTTCCTTTATTTGTATTTTTATATTGGATTATTTCCATCATCTAATATGAGTATTGTATGTCTTTAGAAAAAAATAATTTTATTTAAATATTCCAAATACATTCAGTTATTAGTAATAGCACATCAAACAGGTTAGTATATGCATAATGTTTTGAGAAGTATTATTCTCCCCTTTTCAGGTGCTGCTGGCCTGACCAGTGATAGTACTAGCATGGGATTTAAACTTGGATCCTTAGATTCTTGAGTATTGAATTTTAAGGTAAGCCTCTAACTAACTGAATCATTCTGTCAAAGGCAACAATCAGTAGAAATTTCATATAGTTACCTCATAGATAAGTATATGAAATTTCTACTGACTGTTGTGTTTGGCAGGATAGCTCAGTTGGTTAGGGCATTACTTTAAAATTCAATACTCAAGAATCTAAGGGTTCCAAGTTTGAATCCCATGCTATTACTGTCACTGGTCAGAACAGAAACACCTAAAGAAGAGAGGAGAATAATACATCTCACAGCATTGTGCATATACTAACCTGTTTGATGCGCTATTACTAACAACTGAAATGTTTAAATAAAGTTAAATTTTTCTAAAGACATTCAATACTCATATTAGATGATGGAAATACTCCAATATAAAAATACAACTAAAACACCATCATTACAAACCTTCAGGAAAACTTTTTTTTATTAGATGTATTTTTTAAAAATCTATAAATTGTAGAGAATCAGTTCAAGATTTCAATTTTTTTCACTTTGTTAGAGAATGTGTTGTGAGTTATATTTATAATCATTGCTTTTCTTTATTATTATTATTATTATTATTATTATTATTATTATTATTATTATTATTATTATTATTATTATTATTATTATTATTATTATTATTATTATTATTATTATTATTATTATTATTATTATTATTATTATTATTATTATTATTATTATTATTATTATTATTATTATTATTATTATTATTATTATTATTATTATTATTATTATTATTATTATTATTATTATTATTATTATTATTATTATTATTATTATTATTATTATTATTATTATTATTATTATTATTATTATTATTATTATTATTATTATTATTATTATTATTATTATTATTATTATTATTATTATTATTATTATTATTATTATTATTATTATTATTATTATTATTATTATTATTATCATGTTTCAAAGCAAAACTTTATTGAGTCTAAAAAGTTACAGAGTCATATATTGATTTTTTTCAAATGAAAAACAAATTACAACTTTCAGTATATAAGGCTTTATCTTTTCTGCATACTTTTTTTTCTTCTTGTTTTTAAATTTGGTCTTCTATTTAGTTCAGTTTATGCTTGCATTTTTTTTAAAGTTGGAAAAAATGCTGATGTTGAAAATGTCATCATCTATCTTATTGGTCTTTATATTTCATAGACTGGATCTCTGTTTCAAGTGTGACCATGTGGCTGCAAATATATCTGGTTGAGCTAGGATGCTGTCTCTTTTTCTTAACAGTTCTAGTTTTATTGAATATGTTGCTGGGTGGTGTCGGGGGTTATTGGCAAGTGCAAAAGTGCATCTGGTGCACCAGTAGGCATAAAGGCTGTATGTTGCTGCGCGAATAGCAGGGTTGTTGCCTTTTTTAAACGTATTTATTATTTCATCAATTGAAATGATAGCCTTTCTGTATGTGGTAAACATTGTGCAATGTATTGTTTTTAGGGCACTGCAGGAATGAAGAAAATGATCTTGTGTCTCTTCTTCTCTATGACATAGCCCGCACATGGGGTTTATATTTGTATAGAATCTACGAAATCTAAGGAAATGGGTTGTGGGTAGAGCATTGAGATTAAGCTTAAGTAGAAAATCAAATAATTTTGGTTCTAACAACCATTTCTGAATTGTTGCAGTAGTTGCCTGTTGTCTATTCGAAGAACTGATGGATGTAGATTGGGCGTCTGGTTTGGATGTAGTATATTGTAAATGTCCCAGTATGTATACTTGTTGTCATTATTGAGTGATATTTTGTTGTATATTGGCTTGAGTTCTTCAATCAGTGTGGATAGATATCCATATGAAGGTGGTGGTCTGTCTGTGGGTATTATACTGATTACACACTCCAGGTCTGGAAATCTTTATGGTTGCTGTTATTAGATTTACTGATTTCTGTGTGTAAAAAACACTGATTGTATGGAGTCCAAGTCCATTGCTATGTGGTTGTCTGCTCAGATTTTTTAAAGAGATTGCCACTGTCTTTCTCTTCCATATTAGTTTGTTACAGATTGACGAGATTTTAGATATGAATGTTTTTGCAAATTTGATTATAGGTGTATAGTATGTAATTTTTGTAATTATAAGTTGATTAAATAGTGCTACCTTTGCATATATTGACAGGTATGACTTTTCAAGTGAGGCTGTGATTTTTTCAGCATCTTTTTTTAATTTATTTTGAATTTTTTGCCTCATTCCATTGGTTCCAAGGTAGAATGGGAAACCAAGGAAAGCAGATGGTTTACCATTAAACATCTCTGTACAGTGCTTGCCTGTGTATATTGACCATGCAGCAGTTTTATTTGTGTTAATTTTTAAATTAAAATTTGAGGTATAATTCTTGATTATCTCTTGTAATATGGGGAGGTTCTTTTTAGAGGGGAGGAAAATGGTTACATCGTCCATATAGGCTATGCATGATATATTTAAAGCAGTGTTTGGAATTTGAATGCCTTTTATTTTTTTCTGTATCTCTATTAATAGAGGATTTACATATATTGTAAAAAGCAAGGCACTTAGGGGGGATTCTTGTGGGATGGATTGACTCGGTCTGAAGGCTGGTGATTTTTTTCCATTCAATGTGATGTGAATTTCACGGCTGAGTAGCAGATTGGCTATTATATATAGTAGGGATGGAGGTGTTGTTGTTTTTTTCAGCATGTCTAATAATTTGGCTATAGGCACTGAGTCAAAAGCTGCCTTAATGTCTAGTTGAACTATAATTGGTGCATATTTCTTTCTTTTTTTTACTACTTCAATAATTGTTTTGTACATTAAGGCACCCTGACCAATGGATGATCCTTTTTTAGCATATTGTGCTGATGATAACACAGGGAGTATGTGTTGTTCTATTTTTTCCTTTATCACTCTTTCAAGAATTTTTATTCCTAAAGGTCCCATTGAAATTGGTCGTAGATTAGATAAAGATGATATTGCTGTTGGTTTTTTGTTAAATGGAACCATTGCAATTGGGTATAGACTTTGTATGTTGTAAATTTTTTTGGATATGTAATTGGCTAGATCGCACAGGTATTTTGCTGTGAAGTGACTAAGGTGTTTGAACACAAATTTGGGAATTCCTTGTGGTCCTGGGTGACATGTGTTTGTTATTGTTGCAAGTTGAAATACAATGTCAGTTGTTGTTATTGGTGTGTCTGTTTCAGGGTCTCCAAATATGTCTTCATTTGGTATGTACCCTCTCTGTTTTTGCAGTTTTTTTTAAAGTGTTGATATATTGGGTTTATCATGTTATGTCCATTGTTATAGAGCCATCTATTTCAAGTGCCATAGGCACTCTGACTGTGGATGGGTATCCCAATGCCCACCGTATGTATGCTCTGGTCCAAGTATGTTGTTATGTAAGGCATATTTTTTTCTTTTTTATTGCTACATATTTCTTTAGTGTATTGCATGTATTGTTGTACATTTCTGTAAGTTTTTTAATTTGTGTTTGATTATCTGTAGTTGGTCTGGAAATGGTTATTTTTTTATGTAGTTCATCTGCCAATGCTAATAATCTGGTGGGGGGTGTTGAGTTGCAGGTAATATGATTGATGTTGAAAGAAAGTATATTGGTGAATGCTATATACTTTTGTACTGGATCGAGTGACATGTTTTGAAGTTTTTGGAGCATTATATATGTTTCTGAATATAAGAATTCAGTTGTTTGTGCTGGAAAAAGTATTTGCATAGTCTTTTGGAGGGCTATTGTTGTATTCTGTATTTTTGTTAGGTCGAGGGTGATGAACTGAGCAGCATGATCTGATATTATAGATGGACAGAGTTCAAGATTAAAATAATGATGTAACATTGGTGAGTAGAAACACAAATCAATAAGTGACATATCTATTGTTATTAAAAGATATTGAGTTTGATGGGAGAAAGCCCTCAGCACTCATAAGTGGGATTGTTATTTGATGGATCCATTTGGTGACAAAAGTTTGGTAGGTCATGTTGAAATCTCCCAGGAGCATTATGGGATTTGGTGTTGCTGTAAGCATTGAATTTATTGTTGCTATTATTCTGGAGATGATGACAGGGCCTGGTGGTATATATACAAATACTAGGTTAAGTGTGATATTTTTATGATGGAGTGTTAATATGATAAGATTAGAGTCAATATATATATAATTTTAAAAGAATCGAAAGGGCAGTTGTGGGAAATAATTATGCCTGTGCCACCTGATGGTGATGATGATTTCCTTGAGCAGGCACAAAAACCTTGGCTGACTAAATATTTTGATGGATCAATTTGAGAGCTGCTGTATATTTTTGTTTCCAAAAGCCCCAGTATGTGTGGTTGTGTTGTATGTAACCATTTTTTGAGATCAAAAAGTTTTTTGGTGGCATTTAAGCCTCTAATGTTGAGAGATCCAATTTTTATCTTCATGTTTTAAATAATTTTTTAACAGGGTATTGATTTTTATTTTATTTTTAATACTAAATTTTTGTTTATATTGTAGTAGATGGATGCTGATACGTATTTAAGACATTGTTGGGTTTATTATCAGTTTTTCTTTCATTTAATATTGCTTCAGACTCTATACAGGCAATTTGTGATGAAACCGAACAGGTGTCCATTTGTTGTTGGCTTACATCCATTTCTATTTCATCATTTTCTAAATTGTATATGTCTGATGAGTTGTGCTTTTGGTCTGTTTTTTTTGCCTTTTTGGATTCATGATTTTTTGATGGTCTACCTGGCTTTCTTTTTCCCTCTGGTGTATTCTCTTGAATAGGTGGAAGAGGGGCTTCTATTGCATCCATTATGTTTGATGCAGTTTTGTTTATAATTGTAGTTTTTTTTTATTGGTATCTTTATATTATCTGGATTTATATGTTCATTATATAACTGTGTATGTTTACTTTCTGTTTGTTGATTTTTACTTGGTACACATTTTGTTTTATTGAGATGCTGATCCTGTGATGTAATTGCTGTATTTTGTGTTGTGGTTTCTTGAGAATTATTTTCGTTTGAATCTTGGATTTCTGTGTTAGTTTTTGTGTTATTATTTTTTTGGTTGGTCTTTGGGATAGGCAATTCTGCTCCATTATTATTTTTGTTTGTGGGTGTTTGAACCTGTTTTTTCCGGTTTCTATTATTGGGTTGCCAACGGATGTAGTGTTATTATAAATTTTATTTTCATCACTGGGTTGTTCTGGGGAGAGGATTTTAGTTTGTTCACAGTGATTGCTTTTTGTGTTATCGCACTGAGTTGCTAGGTGTCCTCTCTGTCCACAGCCAAAACAATGTGGCTTTAGACCTCTTATGTGAAGAGAGAGTGTCGCTTCTTGATCTGTAATCTGTGTTGAAATCGTTGAGGTGTCTAAATTTTTATGTAGTTTTATTTTAAATTCAAAACAATTACTACATATCGGTATAGGTGTGTCTTTTATATATATAGGCTGTAGGGCAATTACTTTTCCAAACGGGTTTATAATTTTTTGAAAATCTTGTACGTTGTATTTAAGATAAGTATTTTTAAGCACTCCAGTAATTATATTTTTCCAGTTTTCATCTATAATTACGAGTGTGTAATTATCAAGTGCTAAAATAGTGGATTGAAAACGTTCTTTTTGCTGCTGAGTATAAAAATCAGTGGTTATATATCGAGAATTTGGATGGTCGGCGATACAAGAGAATGTTTCCCATAGTGCATTTTGCGTGATTGCTTCATATAATAAAGCTTTTGGGAAATGATATAATGAGCATTGATTATCGGTTACTGTGAGTACTAACGAAGTTGGTGAAAAAAACCTGCGAAATGTTTCAAATAACGTACGAGGCACCGTATTACTGAAATGGTCCATCACATTTTCAAGCGTTTCTTTTGTCCAGATTGCGGCTGGGGGTTGATTTTCCTCTCGAGTGTTTAGATCAAGATTTTTAATATCATTTGTGTTTGTTCTACGGAAGCGCGGTATTTGAGTTGGTGCTGTAGTATTGCTATTACTTTTAAGTACTTTTGCATACGAAATAGGCGATGTTGAAACTAACGTTGTTGTTAATTTCATATTGGTGCTTAATTCGCTCACGCTTGACTGGGCAGTAGCCATGATTTATTCTGACTCAAGTCAGTATTTTTTTTTTTTTAAAAGATATTAAAACACACTGATATTTTTCAAAAAACACTATTAATCTATTATATAATTCGATTTTTCCTGTATTATGTTTGTTTTGCGAATAACAAGTTGGAACAAAAGTAAAAAATAAATACTTACATCGGAGAACTTAAGGATTGCTTCTTACCTCAGCAGAGATTTGCTGCGGGTCTATTATTATTATTATTATTATTATTATTATTATTATTATTATTATTATTATTATTATTATTATTATTATTATTATTATTATTATTATTATTATTATTATTATTATTATTATTATTATTATTATTATTATTATTATTATTATTATTATTATTATTATTATTATTATTATTATTATTATTATTATTATTATTATTATTATTATTATTATTATTATTATTATTATTATTATTATTATTATTATTATTATTATTATTATTATTATTATTATTATTATTATTATTATTATTATTATTATTATTCCTGAAGTTAATTTAGTTAGTGATGAAATTAATTATAATAATAATAATAATGTATTTATGAATTTGCCTCATTCCAAATTTAAAAGTAGATGTTTTTATAACTCATCCTGGCTTGAGGTAAATTCCATTAGTGATTGCTTTTCTGATTCTGGTTTTTTTTCTCATGGTAAATTTAAATCACCAAATTTTTTTTTTTGGGGGGGAAAGAGATAATGGAGGTTTTCCTGTTACTTTATCTTCTTTAAAGTCTGTGAAATCTAAAAAACTAAATTATCCAGCTGCAGTTTCTAAAGTCATTCCAGCTCATAATTTACAGAGTGCTTCTTTTATGGATAAAAGATATAATGGAGGTCTTCCTGTTAATGTATCTTCCCTAAAGTCTATTAGTCATAAAATTCTTAATTATCCAGATACTGCTCCCAAATTTACTCCAGCTTATAAATCACATTCACTTAACTTTCATTCAAATAGTAACTATCGGATGAATCATTCTGGATACTCTTCTTTATCTTCTAGTAAAAATGACTTTTCTAGAACTAAGAAAATTAATATTTCTGATGGATTTAATAAATCTAATTTTGCTAATGTTTATTCTAAGTCTGTTAGACATAAAATTCTTAATTATCCAGATATTGCTCCCAAATTCATTCCAGCTTATAGTTCACATTCACTTGACTTTCATTCAAATAGTAACTATCGGATAAATCATTCTGGATACTCCTCTTTATCTTCTAATAAAAATGATTTTTCAAGAACTAAAAAAATTAATATATCTGATGGATTTAATAAATCTAATTTTGGTAATGTTTATTCTAATACTAATATAACTTATAATAGATATTTTCTTTCTAATATGCCAGTAAATCTCAGTTCAAAAGATATTACAGTATTTCTTGAAAATAATTTACAAACTAGCATTGTTTGTCATAAAGTTAATATGAATAATTCTAAGTCTTCTTGCTTTTATGTTTCTGTTTCTGCACATAAACATAATGAAATAATATCCCCCAATTTATGGCCTTGCGGTGCTTCCATTTCTTTTTTTTATGGATCTCTGGCTAGTTCTCTAAGGTTTTAAGAGAATTTATTTTGTTTTACTATCTATTTTATTTTATTTTATTTATTTATTTTTATTTATTTATTCTTTCTTTATCACTTTTTTTTTCTCTTTTTGGTTTTATTTGTGTTGTTTCCATTATCTTTGTGGGTAACATGGTAGGCCTTTCTTGTTTTTACATGAATGTCAGAGGTATGAGGACTAAATGTGTTCAAATTAAACAATTTTTTGAAACAGAACATTTTGATCTTATTTTACTTACAGAAACTTGGTTGAATCAACAATTTCCTGATTGTTCTTTTCTTGATGATAGATTCAGTATTTTGCGAACTGACAGATCTATGGATAATATTTCTCGAGGTGGTGGTACTCTGATTGCTCTTCATAAAGATGTTTTTTATAAAGAACTTTCTTTTTCTTCTTCTTTTTGTGAATCTACATGGTGTGAAATTACTTTAAATCACAATTTTAAATTTATTTTAGGTAATGTTTATCTCAAACCCACTTTGTCATTGTTGGAGTTTGATTATTTTTTGACATCACTTGAAGATTTTCTGATTGGCTATGATAATGTTATTATTACTGGGGATTTAAATATTCCAGATTTATATCAGGGTAGAATTGCTACACACTTTTCTGTTTTGTCTTCTAAGGCTTCTAGAATGTTAAAGTTCTGTAAATTTTTAGGACTCAAGCAATATAACCCATTTGTTAATTCCTTTCATCGTACTTTGGATTATATTTTATGTAGTTCAACAGTAGTTAGTAATTTTCAAGTTGTCTCTGTTAATTTTCCTATTGATGCTCATCATCCACCTTTTGAGTTTTATATTAATGTTTGTCACTCAAAGATTAATTTTTCTAATATTTCAAGAAAGGATTATGGGAAGGGTAATTATTTTGATTTTTGTAGAAACTTTTCTAAAGTTAATTGGAATTTTTCTGTATTCTTTTAATGATGTAAATCATTGCTTGGATGAGTTTTTAAAGATTCTTAATGGTTTTATTGATTTGTATATTCCCAATAAGCGACCTTTTTATAAGGGTTTTCCTCGTTGGTTTTCATGCGATCTTATTAAAATTATTAAAAGGAAGTCTTATCATCGTAGACTTTATTTTAAAACACAGAATATCTTTTTTTATAATAATTTTATTAATTTCAGAAGATTGGTGAAGCATGTTTATAAAAGAGATTTGAAGAATTATATTAGAAGAATTGAGGTTAATATTTCATCTAACCCTAAAGAATTTTGGGATTTCATTAAAAAGTCTGGTTTGGGTAGAAAAAAGGTTCAAGCTACTCATGGTTTCACTTTAAGTGCAAATGACTTTTCAAAACATTTTGCTGATGTATATTCATCACATGATGCAATATCTTCAAATATTGCATTATTTTGTAATTCTTCAACTGTTCATTGTATGATTGACCATATTTCTAAGGATGATGTTGTTATGGCTATTAAGCGACTTAAAATTCATTCTAGTTTGGGAATTGATAATATTCCTTCATTTATTTACAAAGGGCTAGCTGAATTTATTGCAGTTCCTCTTGCATTTATTTTTAATTTATCACTGAATTCTTGTGTTTTTCCTAATGTGCTTAAGTGTGCCAAAATGGTCCCAATTTTTAAGAATGGTTCACGTGATTGTCTTAATAACTATAGACCTATTTCTGTTTTACATACTATTGCTAGAATTTTTGAGAGGTGTGTTTATAATAAAATTATTTTAGATGTTAGTAAACTCATTTCTTCTTCACAGCATGGTTTTATACCTAATAGATCCGTAGAAACTAATTTGTTAACAATTTATGATCATATAGCTCATGCAATTGAGGACCAGCAGAGACTTCGGAAGAGCACATGTTGTTTATTTTGATTTATCAAAAGCTTTTGATAAAGTAGACCACAGTATTCTTCTTCGCAAATTATATCAAATGGGTTTTTCTACTAAGCTTGTTTATTGGTTTCAATCCTTTCTTCATGGTCGTACTGCATATATTAAATTTAATAATACTATTTCATCTAAGTTTAAATGTAATTTTGGAGTTCCTCAGGGTAGTATTTTAGCACCTATGCTTTTTAACATTTATATGAATGACCTTAAGGATTGCTTAAAATCTTCTTATCTTTTGTGCTATGCAGATGACTGTAAAATCTTTAGAAGAATCACATCTGTGTTTGATTGCACTCTTCTTCAAAAGGATATAGATAATTTTAGTGCTTGGTGTGATTTAAATAATATGATTGTTAATTTCAGTAAATGTTCCTTAGTCTCGTATTCTAAAAAATCTGAAGTTTTGCATTTTTCTTATTTTATTAATTGTCACAAAATTATTTCTGTTGAATCCCAAAAAGATTTGGGAGTTATATTTTCTAGTAATGGATCCTTTCTTCCTCATTTGGAAATGATTATTGGTAAAGCTTTAAAAATTATAGGTACTATTCTAAGGTTTGGTCATCATTTCAGTGGTGATACAAAATTTAAATTATTTTTATCATTGGTTCTTCCCATCATTGAATATTGTTCAGTCATTTGGAATCCTAGCTCTAAACAGGGATGTAACTTATTACAATCAGTGAGTAATAAGTTTTTTAAATATGTTTCTTTGGGAAATAAAACTGTTGTTCATCTTTCTTCTAGAAGACAATATAGAGATCTTAAATATCTTTATAAACTTGTTAATAAAATAGTTCTTTTATCTGACACAATTTCTACTGTTGTAATTAGATCTCATGTGCATGATACTCGGTCTGCTTCTGTTTGTTACATTAAAACTTGTCATTCCAATGTTCTTAGATTTTCTCCTTTATTTAGACTGCCATATTTATATAATCAGATTTGTAGTAATAATAATTACTTCAATTTAGATTATAATCAATTTTGTTATGTTATTAAATTTAAATGTCATATTTGATTGGTTTAACTTGATTTTGTTTATATATATATATGTTAAATTGTTTTATTATTATTATTATTTTGTTACGCGCTTTATATTTATCCCTTTTATTTATTTGTTATTATTAATGTTTTAATAATAATTGTTTATATGCTGATATTTAATTTTACTTTAGATTTTTAAATGTGTTAATTATCTTTTATTGAAATATGGCACATAATTATATTAATAATTTGTCATTTAAACTCATTTATGTATTTATATATTTGTTATGGTGCAATACTGTAATTGGCTTTATGCTGTAGTTTTGTACGGTAAATAAATGAATTGAATTGAATTGAATTATTATTATTATTATTATTATTATTATTATTATTATTATTATTATTATTATTATTATTATTATTATTATTATTATTATTATTATTATTATTATTATTATTATTATTATTATTATTATTATTATTATTATTATTATTATTATTATTATTATTATTATTATTATTATTATTATTATTATTATTATTATTATTATTATTATTATTATTATTATTATTATTATTATTATTATTATTATTATTATTATTATTATTATTATTATTATTATTATTATTATTATTATTATTATTATTATTATTATTATTATTATTATTATTATTATTATTATTATTATTATTATTATTATTATTATTATTATTATTATTATTATTATTATTATTATTATTATTATTATTATTATTATTATTATTATTATTATTATTATTATTATTATTATTATTATTATTATTATTATTATTATTATTATTATTATTATTATTATTATTATTATTATTATTATTATTATTATTATTATTATTATTATTATTATTATTATTATTATTATTATTATTATTATTATTATTATTATTATTATTATTATTATTATTATTATTATTATTATTATTATTATTATTATTATTATTATTATTATTATTATTATTATTATTATTATTATTATTATTCTGCTGTCTCTTGTAGAAGTAGGACGTGTTTTTTTCCCCTCTCTTAAAAGTATTGGAATTTTTTTTTTTAAAGGAGCCTCTCGTTATTTATTTTATCAGCTTTTTTGGATATCAAACCGGTTTCTTCTATGTTATTATATGGACAAAGGGCTTAAGTCAACATTAGCTTTATGGTAGACATCATTTAATTTGGAACTATGTTTATAAGATTTATACATTTTATAAATCTTTGATCAAGGATTAACATGTGCATATTTTCTGTGAAATTAATTGGATCAAAATATGTTTTTTTATGGATTTTCACTTTTTCTATTGTTCTAGTATAATTGATCTTTTGACAACTGCAGATATACTTTGACGTCAAAATTATTTAATTGAAGTAGCTTATTTTAATGGATTTTTCATAATGGTTTTTTTTAATGGATTGTTTACTGTGGTCTAATACGCCTTGGGAATTTTATAAATAAATGAATTTTTTAGTGGTTTTTTTTTTTTTTTTTTGAGAGAGAGATCTTTACTGAGACCTAATATGCCTGGAGGTTATTTTTAGTAAAGCTTATAGTTTATTTTTGGAAACTATTTTTCATTATTTTATTTTTATGGTTTATTGGTATTAGAAGATTTATTGACTATTATATCGGTTTATACAAAAATCTACTATAAAGTTTTAATTTGACATTTTTTTTATTTATTTTTAAATAATTTATTCAATTTGGATAAGATTGATAAGTTATTGCTTTCAGTTACTTAGTGATTTCTTATCTTCATATAATCTAGTATTTTCCAAGTTACTTCACCTTAGGATATTTATCTTTTCTTTAAACTTGTTTGAAACATATGTTTATTTGTAAATTTGCTTATGGATATGAGCATATTATAGATTTAATGTATACAATTGGATATTTTATTTACATATACATTACTTCACTTTTATAATATATAATGGCACCTTTTTTATTTTTATTTATAATATATAACAAGATTTGAACATTTTCTATAGCTTGTCCTTTGAGTTTATACAATGTTTATGGAAGACAAAAACATTTATAAGGGATTCTTTGTTAATAGAAATAACAAATTTGATTTATTATATCGTTTTGAAGAAAGACTGTCTGATTAATTTTCAATTGATATAAAATGTTATTTCATAAACAATTAAGACATAGTGATTTTGATATTTTTAATAATTTTATTTTGGACATTGTTTGTTTTTATATATATATATAGTACAATTGAATATGTTTATATAATTTACCTAATATATTATTGTGATGTTTAATAATCTTGTCTTGGATATTGTTTGTTTTTTATATATATAGTACAATTGAATATATATTTATATAATTTACCTAATATATAATTGTGATATATTTAATAATCTTGTCTTGGATATTGTTTGTTTTTTATATATATAGTACAATTGAATATATATTTATATAATTTAATTAATATATAATTTTTGTATTTCCTTAGATTTGTTTTTACCAATTTTATTATTATTTTTTTTTTTGTTAAGTAACAGATATTGCCATTGTTTGTTTTATAATTAAATTATTTTACTATAATGCATTTATTCACTTTATAATTTTTAGTCTAAGGGATTTAATTGTGTACTTAGATGGGATTTATTTATTATCCTGTATCTACTTTTTTTTGTTAGTTATATTTTAGATGGCGCCTTTTAAATTTCCTTGTGCTTTGTGTTTGTCTGATATTTTTGGTAGACAAAAATTTTTAAAATGCTTGGGTTTTTGTGGCCTTAGATACCATATAGTATGTTATAATTTATTTAATAAAGATACTTCCATTGATTCTATTAATAATACCTCTGAATTTTTATGTGAATACTGTAGCTCTTATTATAAGAAGGCTTCTGTTATTTTGAATTCTTATGTCTCCCAAATTTCTACGATGAATTCATCTCTTTCTGTTTTATCTGATACTGATATAATCTCTGATTCTAGCTCAGTTTCATCTGTTTGTAAGGTCTGTTCTATTGCTATATTGGATCCTGCTAACTGTATCAATTGTTCTGGTCAATGTCAGGGGAAGTTTCATACCTCTTGTCTTAGATTAAGTAAAGTTGATGCTGATATTTTTCATACTATTGGTTCTGGCTTCTATAAATGTATAGAGTGTAATTATATGTCTAAGGTATTTTTGACAGATAATATTGCTGATAATCCTGTTTTAGATAATGAGTTTCAGATAGTTAAGTTAACTAATTGTATGAATAGTAGAATTAATGGAGATAATTGTGTTATAAATTCTATTGTAAATGAATTTGATAAAAATAAAGATTTGTTGCCCTTACATTATCTTTCTAAGATAGATGTTGACTTATCTTCTAATAATGGGAATAATTATATTGCAAACTCTACTGTAATTGAAGTTGACAAAAATAAAATCAATAATGGAAATAATAATGCTGGAAACTCTCCTGTAAATGAATGTGATGAATATAAAACTGTTTTATTTTTAGATGATCTTTCTAATGTTGATGCTGATGTATCCCCTAATAATATTGACTTATTTCCTAATAATATTGACTTATTTCCTAAGATTGGAAATAATAGTGTTGGAAAGTTTGCTATAGATGAGTTTGACAATAATAAAGCTGTTTCATCTTTGGACATTCTTTCTAATGCAGATGTTGATATGGATTTATCCACTAATAATATTGACTTACTTCCTAAGATTGGAAATAATAATATTGGAAACTTTGCTGTTAATGAATTTGACTCTGCTAATAATGTTAAAAATATAGATAGTTTAATTGACAGTGTTATTCATGATTCTAGCAATTTTTCTTTTGAAATGATTTTATCTCTTCCTATTTCTTTTATATATAATTTAATAATTGAAATGTCTCATCGTTGTAGGAATTCTTCAGTGATCAAAGATAAACTTATTAATACTAATGCTATTGGTACTCAATGCATGTTATCATCTTCCGAATATCCTGATCAAATTTTTAGTTCTATTCCTGGAGATTATTCCTCTTCTGTTGAAGGTGGTAACATTGTATGTTCATCTTCATCCAATTGCCTTGAAGATCTTGGTAAAAATGTTAATACTAATGATATTGGCACTCAATGCATTTTGTCATCTTCTGAATATCCTGATCAAATTTTTAGTTCTTCCATTGCTAGGGATCATTCTTCAGCCTATTGCCCTGAAGATCTTGGTGAAAATATCAAATTGGATGATTGTGTTCCTGAAGTTAATTTAGTTAGTGATGAAATTAATTATAATAATAATAATAATAATGTATTTATGAATTTGCCTCATTCCAAATTTAAAAGTAGATGTTTTTATAACTCATCCTGGCTTGAGGTAAATTCCATTAGTGATTGCTTTTCTGATTCTGGTTTTTTTTCTCATGGTAAATTTAAATCACCAAATTTTTTTTTTGGGGGGGAAAAGAGATAATGGAGGTTTTCCTGTTACTTTATCTTCTTTAAAGTCTGTGAAATCTAAAAAACTAAATTATCCAGCTGCAGTTTCTAAAGTCATTCCAGCTCATAATTTACAGAGTGCTTCTTTTATGGATAAAAGATATAATGGAGGTCTTCCTGTTAATGTATCTTCCCTAAAGTCTATTAGTCATAAAATTCTTAATTATCCAGATACTGCTCCCAAATTTACTCCAGCTTATAAATCACATTCACTTAACTTTCATTCAAATAGTAACTATCGGATGAATCATTCTGGATACTCTTCTTTATCTTCTAGTAAAAATGACTTTTCTAGAACTAAGAAAATTAATATTTCTGATGGATTTAATAAATCTAATTTTGCTAATGTTTATTCTAAGTCTGTTAGACATAAAATTCTTAATTATCCAGATATTGCTCCCAAATTCATTCCAGCTTATAGTTCACATTCACTTGACTTTCATTCAAATAGTAACTATCGGATAAATCATTCTGGATACTCTTCTTTATCTTCTAATAAAAATGATTTTTCAAGAACTAAAAAAATTAATATATCTGATGGATTTAATAAATCTAATTTTGGTAATGTTTATTCTAATACTAATATAACTTATAATAGATATTTTCTTTCTAATATGCCAGTAAATCTCAGTTCAAAAGATATTACAGTATTTCTTGAAAATAATTTACAAACTAGCATTGTTTGTCATAAAGTTAATATGAATAATTCTAAGTCTTCTTGCTTTTATGTTTCTGTTTCTGCACATAAACATAATGAAATAATATCCCCCAATTTATGGCCTTGCGGTGCTTCCATTTCTTTTTTTTTATGGATCTCTGGCTAGTTCTCTAAGGTTTTAAGAGAATTTATTTTGTTTTACTATCTATTTTATTTTATTTTATTTATTTATTTTTATTTATTTATTCTTTCTTTATCACTTTTTTTTTCTCTTTTTGGTTTTATTTGTGTTGTTTCCATTATCTTTGTGGGTAACATGGTAGGCCTTTCTTGTTTTTACATGAATGTCAGAGGTATGAGGACTAAATGTGTTCAAATTAAACAATTTTTTGAAACAGAACATTTTGATCTTATTTTACTTACAGAAACTTGGTTGAATCAACAATTTCCTGATTGTTCTTTTCTTGATGATAGATTCAGTATTTTGCGAACTGACAGATCTATGGATAATATTTCTCGAGGTGGTGGTACTCTGATTGCTCTTCATAAAGATGTTTTTTATAAAGAACTTTCTTTTTCTTCTTCTTTTTGTGAATCTACATGGTGTGAAATTACTTTAAATCACAATTTTAAATTTATTTTAGGTAATGTTTATCTCAAACCCACTTTGTCATTGTTGGAGTTTGATTATTTTTTGACATCACTTGAAGATTTTCTGATTGGCTATGATAATGTTATTATTACTGGGGATTTAAATATTCCAGATTTATATCAGGGTAGAATTGCTACACACTTTTCTGTTTTGTCTTCTAAGGCTTCTAGAATGTTAAAGTTCTGTAAATTTTTAGGACTCAAGCAATATAACCCATTTGTTAATTCCTTTCATCGTACTTTGGATTATATTTTATGTAGTTCAACAGTAGTTAGTAATTTTCAAGTTGTCTCTGTTAATTTTCCTATTGATGCTCATCATCCACCTTTTGAGTTTTATATTAATGTTTGTCACTCAAAGATTAATTTTTCTAATATTTCAAGAAAGGATTATGGGAAGGGTAATTATTTTGATTTTTGTAGAAACTTTTCTAAAGTTAATTGGAATTTTTTGTATTCTTTTAATGATGTAAATCATTGCTTGGATGAGTTTTTAAAGATTCTTAATGGTTTTATTGATTTGTATATTCCCAATAAGCGACCTTTTTATAAGGGTTTTCCTCGTTGGTTTTCATGCGATCTTATTAAAATTATTAAAAGGAAGTCTTATCATCGTAGACTTTATTTTAAAACACAGAATATCTTTTTTTATAATAATTTTATTAATTTCAGAAGATTGGTGAAGCATGTTTATAAAAGAGATTTGAAGAATTATATTAGAAGAATTGAGGTTAATATTTCATCTAACCCTAAAGAATTTTGGGATTTCATTAAAAAGTCTGGTTTGGGTAGAAAAAAGGTTCAAGCTACTCATGGTTTCACTTTAAGTGCAAATGACTTTTCAAAACATTTTGCTGATGTATATTCATCACATGATGCAATATCTTCAAATATTGCATTATTTTGTAATTCTTCAACTGTTCATTGTATGATTGACCATATTTCTAAGGATGATGTTGTTATGGCTATTAAGCGACTTAAAATTCATTCTAGTTTGGGAATTGATAATATTCCTTCATTTATTTACAAAGGGCTAGCTGAATTTATTGCAGTTCCTCTTGCATTTATTTTTAATTTATCACTGAATTCTTGTGTTTTTCCTAATGTGCTTAAGTGTGCCAAAATGGTCCCAATTTTTAAGAATGGTTCACGTGATTGTCTTAATAACTATAGACCTATTTCTGTTTTACATACTATTGCTAGAATTTTTGAGAGGTGTGTTTATAATAAAATTATTTTAGATGTTAGTAAACTCATTTCTTCTTCACAGCATGGTTTTATACCTAATAGATCCGTAGAAACTAATTTGTTAACAATTTATGATCATATAGCTCATGCAATTGAGGACCAGCAGAGACTTGATGTTGTTTATTTTGATTTATCAAAAGCTTTTGATAAAGTAGACCACAGTATTCTTCTTCGCAAATTATATCAAATGGGTTTTTCTACTAAGCTTGTTTATTGGTTTCAATCCTTTCTTCATGGTCGTACTGCATATATTAAATTTAATAATACTATTTCATCTAATTTTAAATGTAATTTGGGGGTTCCTCAGGGTAGTATTTTAGCACCTATGCTTTTTAACATTTATATGAATGACCTTAAGGATTGCTTAAAATCTTCTTATCTTTTGTGCTATGCAGATGACTGTAAAATCTTTAGAAGAATCACATCTGTGTTTGATTGCACTCTTCTTCAAAAGGATATAGATAATTTTAGTGCTTGGTGTGATTTAAATAATATGATTGTTAATTTCAGTAAATGTTCCTTAGTCTCGTATTCTAAAAAATCTGAAGTTTTGCATTTTTCTTATTTTATTAATTGTCACAAAATTATTTCTGTTGAATCCCAAAAAGATTTGGGAGTTATATTTTCTAGTAATGGATCCTTTCTTCCTCATTTGGAAATGATTATTGGTAAAGCTTTAAAAATTATAGGTACTATTCTAAGGTTTGGTCATCATTTCAGTGGTGATACAAAATTTAAATTATTTTTATCATTGGTTCTTCCCATCATTGAATATTGTTCAGTCATTTGGAATCCTAGCTCTAAACAGGGATGTAACTTATTACAATCAGTGAGTAATAAGTTTTTTAAATATGTTTCTTTGGGAAATAAAACTGTTGTTCATCTTTCTTCTAGAAGACAATATAGAGATCTTAAATATCTTTATAAACTTGTTAATAAAATAGTTCTTTTATCTGACACAATTTCTACTGTTGTAATTAGATCTCATGTGCATGATACTCGGTCTGCTTCTGTTTGTTACATTAAAACTTGTCATTCCAATGTTCTTAGATTTTCTCCTTTATTTAGACTGCCATATTTATATAATCAGATTTGTAGTAATAATAATTACTTCAATTTAGATTATAATCAATTTTGTTATGTTATTAAATTTAAATGTCATATTTGATTGGTTTAACTTGATTTTGTTTATATATATATGTTAAATTGTTTTATTATTATTATTATTTTGTTACGCGCTTTATATTTATCCCTTTTATTTATTTGTTATTATTAATGTTTTAATAATAATTGTTTATATGCTGATATTTAATTTTACTTTAGATTTTTAAATGTGTTAATTATCTTTTATTGAAATATGGCACATAATTATATTAATAATTTGTCATTTAAACTCATTTATGTATTTATATATTTGTTATGGTGCAATACTGTAATTGGCTTTATGCTGTAGTTTTGTACGGTAAATAAATGAATTGAATTGAATTGAATTGAATTATTATTATTATTATTATTATTATTATTATTATTATTATTATTATTATTATTATTATTATTATTATTATTATTATTATTATTATTATTATTATTATTATTATTATTATTATTATTATTATTATTATTATTATTATTATTATTATTATTATTATTATTATTATTATTATTATTATTATTATTATTATTATTATTATTATTATTATTATTATTATTATTATTATTATTATTATTATTATTATTATTATTATTATTATTATTATTATTATTATTATTATTATTATTATTATTATTATTATTATTATTATTATTATTATTATTATTATTATTATTATTATTATTATTATTATTATTATTATTATTATTATTATTATTATTATTATTATTATTATTATTATTATTATTATTATTATTATTATTATTATTATTATTATTATTATTATTATTATTATTATTATTATTATTATTATTATTATTATTATTATTATTATTATTATTATTATTATTATTATTATTATTATTATTATTATTATTATTATTATTATTATTATTATTATTATTATTATTATTATTATTATTATTATTATTATTATTATTAGACTGTGGATCTTTTGGTTAACGATTTATCGATTAAATAGTTCTATTTTTTTTGTATCCTGTAGAGATTTTGAGATATTCTTTTTATTTATTATATTAAAGATTAATAAATTATAATCTTTTCTAATTGTTTTCACGGAGTTAACCTTAAGGGTAGAGTCTTAAACACACACATTTATGAGTGTTTATTGAACATATGACATTCTTTTGAGTACTAGATTAATATATTCTAGGTGTTATTAGGTCATGATTTACATGTAAGACTTGGTTGTAGCTGCAAGTTATTCTTTCAGCACTTAATCTCTAAGATTTTCTTACATTTTTACATTTTAAATAAGTACATCTTTTAGCATCTGCTATTATATAACAATTTTACTTTAATAAAATTTCCTTTGGCAATATAAATGTAAAAAACTATATAAAATATTAAATTTTATTTAAAATACCAATGAGGAAAATTTTCCTTTCAATGAATTTTAATTGGTTTTTCAAGCCATTTTGTTGTCAGGTGATTATCTCTGAGCTAACAGCCTTTTGTTTTAGTTTTCTCATGGGATTTATTGTTATAGTAGGGAATTTAATAAATGATCACTACTACTAGGTTTAAAATTTTTTTAAAAAATATTATTTATCCACATACACATATGGTTACATTCACACACATAGAGATACAATATTTGTTTGCTATTTTCATTACATTCATGAATATATATATAGTGAAGGTATTGGGGTGATAACTTTAAATTACTGCTTTTATTTTTTTTTAAATGATTTTTTAGCTTCTGTTATAAAAAGATCATTTTTGCTGAAGGTTTAAATCACATCTTAAAATGGCATTATTAACTAAATACTAAATTATTTCTTAGAAGATGCAAATTATATTAGATTACTACTATATCTTATTTTTAAATTTATAGCTACCAAAATGTGCTCTAGCTGCATAGTAAAATGTAGGTTAAACAATGTGGAGATGGATTTATGTGGAAGTTGTAATGATATTAATCCTTTATTTCCTTAATAGGGAATCTTAAGTAAGTAAAAAACAATTATAATATAATTTTGCCTACAAAGAGGTGACATTCACCTTAAAGGCACAAAGCTGTCATTAAATTTAAAAAAAAAAAAAACAACATATGTCAAACTTTATGATTAATGCTTAATAAGTAAATTATTCATACTACCCTCAATGTGATTTCTTAATAATGATTATATTATCAGCATGCAAACTCCACAATATTCAATGTACCACTGCTCTTTGTAATAGAGGTTCTACATATTTTTCATTTCTTACTATCACAGGCTCAATTGTGTTTTGACTTGTATTATGTTTTTGAAGTCCTTATATCACTTTGGCTCTCATTGTTTTACTTAATCATATACATGAAATCTTTATAATTCTATCCAAAATGCATGTTTTTGTGTATCCTAGCTATATTGAAATGAGCCATCTTATGACACTAAATAAAATATTTGTACCAATCCCCATTAATACTAAAATAAATTGACAAATGCAATCCACCCAAATAGTGGACCAGATGTATGCATAACAAAAATATATACCAGGCCCAAATTCACTTTCCAATATCAAAGCAAAATGAGCATTAATCAAACTATAATTTAATTTCTTGAGAGATGTTGCAGTTATACCATGAACTAAATGGTGTGGTATATATTTGCTAATCAGGGATCTATACTTTGAATAGCTTTAGGGAATTCAAGGATTCTGTACTGAACATTCTCATATAAAGCCACAATTTATCAATAACTATTATTTTCACTGGGATTATTTTCTACCAGCTGCTTTGTAGTAAACCTGGGATATCTTTCAACTGGCACTCCACTATTAACCATTCTGAACATAAGCCCACACATATTTTAATCAATTCTTGTAAAAAGTCTCAATTGCACAACTATTCCAACTCACAACTAGCAAACATACAATACCCCCCATATTATATTTCCACCTATCAAACATCCACTCACCATTAGAGATTAACATGGCCCTATCACCATTTATAAGAACTATTCAAACATTAAAATGATCTTGTAATTTAGCAAACTTTGAAGAACAAATTGAATAAGTTTCATGAGAATGTATTTGAATAATTGTTGATTCACCCCAATTGTCCTTTCACATGTTTTATTGAGGCACCATTACCTTCTTTCGAGCTGAAGTAAAGGTAGACCTCCAATTTTATGCTGTATAAGTGTAACAATGGGAAATAGTAACAACAATAAAATGAACAGTGATATCATGGAAAATTTAATATTCTGATCTTTTAAGTCAGACTTTTTGTTTCATGCATCATTAGTATCATTTTGTGTCCAATATTTCTTATTACCACTGCTTTATCATAGCACTTCCATTTTGAATATCTTTCAATCATGTGTGGATCAATATCCTGTTCCTTATTATGAATCCTGGCAACTGGAATCTCAGCCTGAAATTTTACAATATGTAAAATACTTCTTGTATGTGGCTTGTTAAACAAGTGTGATCATCTAGATTCCTCACACAACTGCAAATTATTAAAGAAACCCACATAGCATGGTTGATGACTATTTACTTTAAACAATGATGTCACAAGGCCAGTATAACACAGGGTTAAGTATAATAACAATTATACTTATCCCATAATATAAACCTATAATTCTTGACCCTCATCGCTATAAAGCTATTTAAAGGATTGCAGATAACTTTTAAAATTAAGTCATCATGACAGTGCTACAAAGAAAGCCTTGTACCCATTAGTAGGCATTTCAGAACATGCTGCTTATCAACAGTGTGTAAAATTTTCATTGAGTTATGACCCCAAGTTACATCATAAAATGGATTATCATTTTGACTAGGTATGGATTGCAATACTCCACTTAGTTTACATTTTGATATTATATTCTTCTTTGATTTTGTTTTGCTAGGGTATTTATAATCAATGAACATAAAGGAGTATTATAATCAACATA
Organism: Epiperipatus broadwayi; assembly: GCA_028023455.1. Classification (NCBI taxonomy): domain Eukaryota; kingdom Metazoa; phylum Onychophora; class Udeonychophora; order Euonychophora; family Peripatidae; genus Epiperipatus; species Epiperipatus broadwayi. The sequence continues at coordinate 10,649,723 of JAQFVV010000004.1, forward strand.
AAGGAGTATTATTTCTTAGAATTAAGGTATTTATAATATAAATCTTTAGGGTTATATAAAGAATATGAAATTTTTTCAACATATTCATTCCTTATTTTACATTCAAATTTATAAAATATCTTCTCATATATTTGTATTTTACAAATCTTTAAAGATTTCTTAAATTTCATTTTGTGTGTGTGTTTGTTGCAAGCTGATATCCATAAGTGGCAATTAAAATGTGGTCTTATATCTGATTTACAATTACATTTATACCCATCAAAATAATAATTGATAGATTGCATTAAATAGTTGTTGTTCTCCATTATGAACAAACATTTGTGGTCATTGAACCTTTTAATACCACAAGTTGAGAGATCATGCTCCCTTTTACAACATTTGCCTTATGACTGAAGTTTGAGCATTTAAATTTTCTGACTACTCTACCATATACTTTATTCTGACAGTTACCTGTATCTTGCTAATCTTTTCTCCTAGAATTATATCTAAGACAATGAAGGCTACAACCTATTTCATATGACTCATTTAACTTCTTAATATATTTCATATTTCTAAAGACCTTATTGTGAACCCCTCTTTTGTATCTTTGCAACATCTTGTACAATTAAGCTTCATAATTACAACAAGAATGCTTAAAAAGAATTTCTAAAAGAATACTTAGGTTAATGCTCAATGGAAAGATTCTTCTGCCTACTGTCACATGAGATGTATTTATTTGTAATGAGTACCTTCATTTAACATTTATGCAACAGTTATTATTAAAAGGTACTTCTTTCTTAAGAGATGTGGGCTTCTGAGTCTCAATTCTATATTCTCATTTTGCCAGCTTTTATGGAACCTCAGCCTTACCATTTTGCACCCTCTATCTAAAATTGTGTCATAAAATTTCTCTTGCATGATCATTTGCTTAATGACTAAATCATTATTCATCCCATATTATATTTCATTTTCAACTATAGTCATTTCAGCTCTATTATTTTAAATAAAGCTTTTATGTTGATTAATGAGTAATGGTGCACATTACATTTATGTTTAACTTTTTTATTTTAAACCATGAATCATAATATCATTCAGAATAATTGAAATTATTACTTGGTTTGTCTAAAGTTCCTCTATTATGGTCTTTCGTACTATCTAAGTTAGGAAAATTATGATTGCAATTGGAGAATTTAAATCCCTGATTTTCATGAACTTTTATATAAGCTGATATTAGAAAGAAATCCTCAAACATCTCATTACAGCATTTACAAATGAATCATTAGCCCTTAAAATATAATTCTTGACAATGAGAAGCAAAAGTGGCTAGGTAATTTGCCATAAATCAACAAATAATGCATTTATACAGGTAGATATCAAATCTTTTATGCTCTTCAATTTTACTACTATGTCTTTCCCCAAATCCATTCAATTTAATATTTAGATTGTGCCTAAATTCTCCCAATTTTGGATCAGGGCAGCCAATCTATAATTTTTCTTATTTTCTAATTCTATCTTAGGGTCTACAATATAAGTTTCACTATCTGACTTCATTTTATTTTTTATGGGCTCATCTTTTATATTATAACTACCATTAGATTCTTCAAGTTTAATTTAATAGTTAGCTTCTGTATCAACTCTTGATTTATCATCCCATTTATCCCATTTTTTTTATCATAATCATCAAAATTCTTATTAAATTCTATTTGACACTTTGCAAAACATTTTATCCAGTTTTTGAAACTGGCTAAGGATTATACTCATAAAGACTGAGCTTATAGTTCAAAACTCTTATTAAATTCTATTTGACAATTTGCTAAACATTTTATCTAGTTTTTGAAATTGGCTAAGGAATATACAAAGACTGAGCTTATAGTTCCAGAACCTACTTCTGTACTAGTAGTTTCATAATAATAAATATATATATGTGGTAACCTATCACTTTAAATAGTACATGATATGTTCAATAAATAACAATATTTTATTGCAAATGTCTACCTTTATGTAAATTGTATCAATCATAACCTTTAAAATACATTAACCAAGTGGTCAAATTATTTCATATTTATTCTGACATGATTGTTCAATCGTTAATGATAAAAAATGTTCAAGTAACCTACTGATCTGATACTAGTGCAGGGGTCCCCAACCCTAAGCCCACGGGCACCATGGCACCCGCAGACCATCTTATGTGTGCCCGACGCTATCCGAACACGATAAAAAATTATTTATCTGATACAAATAAATTTAATTTTTAAAATTTCTTATAAATTATTGTATTATATTGTAATCAAATTGTAGGGCATACTATACTTTTACAGCGTAAAAATATAAAAGTTAATTATATGTTAAAATTTTATTTTTGAAATAAATATTTTTTTGAACATTATGTGTATTATTAACAATATCCAACTATAAATTTACATTGAAAAAATAAATGGTGCTCACCACCTGGTTGAAAAAATAAATGGTGCCTGCCACTTGGCTGGTATTATAGAATGTGCTCTTAAGTGCAAAAAGGTTGGGGACCCCTGTACTAGTGATTTAAAACCAAACCATAATTGTACACTAAAATCTATAATATAATATATTTTACATGTGGGTTTAGTACCAGTCTATTGGTTGATAGTGCCAACTCTTCAGATTAGCCTAAACAATGATATTCAAAGGTTCAAAAAAATTTTGGGTGCTCAAAAAATTTATTTTTTCTTTCTTTTTTTTTTTGTTATTTGCGTGGATTATGTTAATCTTAGATGTGTTTCATGGTTCACATTCCATCCATACAGTTGGGTGCCACAAAATGTAGCAATATGATTGTAATCAAGAAGTATATAGGGTACCCCAAAAAGCAGAGACTCTACTGAACACAAAATTGAGATTACATTTATATTAAGCTGATTAGCTTTTCATAAAATTGATTCCTCACTTCATACAATTCACACCATTACAAGTACCAAAATCTATATAAAAACACATGGATGCTAGCGCTAATACTAATGTGGAGTGAAATTTTATAAATTAATATTCTGAATTCTTATTTGATCTAAATGAATAAAATGTAGAATTACCTAAATTTTATGCTTACAGATTATTGTTTTTCCCATATCATATTCAACAAAAGCAGTAGAGAGAATTACTTAATTAGCAATAACAAAACAATTTATCTACATTCTGTTATAATGTACTTCATAAATGATCCTGGTTGCATATTAAGTGATAAATATAAAGTGCTTTCTCTGGCTAAGCATTTATCACAAAACTTGTTGAGCAATTAGCAATGCTCATTGTTTATAAAGTGTTGTATCTTTGTAATGCATTAAACCACTTACAGTGTTAGACAAATAATAAATTTGGAATTGAAGGTAAACCTACAATTATCCTCATTTATCCAGTTTAAGAAGTTTGTATAATTTATGACTTATTCAAGTTTGAAGTATAAAAAAACCTAAATAAGTTGATTATAATGTAAAAATTAATATCTAATGATAACTCAACTAAGTATTAAATCATTTCCTTCAATTCATATATATATTATGACCTTTTAATTAGTCCACTGTATTTAATAGTCCAACATTTAACATTTTAAAGATATAACTGGCACTAACAGTTTAATAAATAACTTTTAATAGAGACTTTAAAAGAGATTATAAATACACATTTTTTTATTTGTGGTTGTTTTGTTTTATATATCTGTATGTAATTTTAATAATAATATATATTTAAAATAATTATAATGATAATAAAAAAATCCTTGATTTTAATATTTTATTAAAGTTAAAGTTGAATGAATAAATTATTTTAAGTTTCAATTAAAACGTTGTTTAAATTTAATCAGTTTTAAAATAATATATATATTTTTTGTATGTTAAATTTTTACAGAAGTTAAATATTAAGTAAATAAGAAACAACTTTCAAGTTATTGACCAATCAGAGTTAAGGACAAGTTTTTTTACGTCATGTTGGGGGGAATTTTGAGATAAGTAGCAGACAATAAAAAAAAAAAAAATGAAACCAGGAAATAAATAAAATGGTTGTAGGAAAAATTGCTAAAATTTATCTAAATTATAAAATATTTTATTTTATACAACAGTAATAAGTCAATTAACCTTAATAGAATAAAAACAAAGTGTTTAAAAGAAGTTCAACAAGATGATGGAATAATCTAAACCAATTTCTTCATCAAGGTCATAAGTCATAATTTGGGGAAATCGATTTATAATTTCAAATGCTAGTACTGTACATAAAAAGTTGCCAGTAGATATTATTATAAACAGAAAAATGGAGAAAGATAAAAATAATTCGGTACAAGTAATTAAAACATTGGACAACCATTCACATAAGCAAAACATTTTCTGTTTATCTCTGCTTTATTTAAAAAAAAAACTTAAAGTGATAGTTTAATAAAAAAAATCAGAATAGCTAAACTTTCATGAGTTAAGCAAGAAAAGGTATAGAACATTAGAAAGGAGAAGTTGAAGAAAATAATGTGCTTTTAGTTAAAGTAACTTATATTGTTCAAATTACAAATATAATATTATTATTGAATGATGGATGTTTAATATTTTACAACAACAGTAATTTTAGTAATAATAGATGTTTATTCTTGAATAATAAATAAAAGTATATAGGCGGGATAAATCTTCTATTTATTCATTACAAATTATATTAAAGTAAACAACGTAAACGCCCTGTCAGATAGATTGAAAATTATATTACGGGCCTTAATTTCAAGAAACTATTTTTCATAAAGAAAAAAAATTCGTGAAAGTATAAAACATAAAAACAAAACGAAGACTTTAAATAAAAATGATTTGGAATCAATAAATACTTCAAAGAATTAACATTTAAATATATATTCTTGACTTGATTGTTTGATTTGCCGATTCCATCAATTTTTATAATAGTTGTGTATAAAAAAATTCTGATTTATAAATAACGAAAATTGTCTCAAGAAACAGTTAACTGTAAGAGATCTCATTTTATTATTATTATTGCATCGTTTTAAACAAAATGTGGGAGAGATCATCTTTGGAATAGCTAACAACAAACCAACAGTTTAAAGTCCTAAGTAATATTTACCGAGGCTGTAATCTCGAGAATATTCTTACGTAATCAATGTGCGTTTAATAAATTTATAATTAAAGTCCTAAGGTACAAAGAAATATTTATTATCATATTAAAGGATATAAGAAAGAATCGCAAAGAAAAAAAACATTTTTTTTTTTACTTTGGATATTAGTTCTACAATCGCCAACAGTATCTTAATTGCTGAGTTAATCTTAAGTTAATTAAGTTAAATGATTATATGTATTATTATATATCATATTTTAATATTTGTTAATAATTTCAAAAGATATACTTAAGATGAGAAGATTGAAAATGGGGTAAAATAATACTTTTAAGTTTTATTATAAGGTAACAAAATTTTTAATTAATTTATTGTATACTCTAGTCTAGTATATGAAGTAATTAATAATCAATGCACTATCATAATAAAGAACCGAGCGATACTAATATAAAAAATGTTTAAATATATATATATGAAAGGATTAAATGTGTGAATTATAAAAGATAAAAAAAAAATTTGATCTCAGTTTTAATATAAGAAGTAAACATGTCAAGTTGTATATATATATGTTTTGCAACACGTCATCATTAGAATAGTAAAAGAACAATTAATGGGAAGATAGTAATATGCTGTTATGCTGATTTATAGTAATGATGGATGAGTAATATCTTTTGAGAGTTAGATAAGTTATCATTCCAGGATATAATTAATGTGGTTAAGTTATACTTTCCTGAAGAACTGATAGAAAAACATAATGAGATTAGTCTAAGTGACACCCATATATATATAGTTTAGATATCATAATGTGAGGAATTTCCATAAAATAGAGCTGTTAATATCTATAAGAGCTTAATGTAAAAGCCTGGATATTAAGGTAGCATTATAAAGAGAAAATGACTACTTGCCATGAGAGCACATCTTATTTAAAAGGAAAAGAATGCCTCCATTTCATATTTGTAGTATTTTACTGTACTAAAGGTCAGTTTCTTATCTAAAGAATTGTTAAATAATGAAGAAAAGTAAGGTAAGCATCAAATATAGTTAATTGTATTGTAATATCTTATCTAATGTGTTGAAAATTGTTTAATATAAAATGGAAGTAAATGCAAAACAAATGTAATATTTAAGTAATTTTTGAATTGATACCAGATGGAAATGAGATCAATTTGAAAATTAAAATTAAAAAAGGATGAATGGAATGAGTTATTATCAAAGTGTGATTAAATCTTGGTTCTATTATTTGTGTTAATCTTATAGTTTTATGTTATAAAACTAACAACATAATGATAAAGTTTTAGTATAGTTATTAATAAGATTTACATGCATACAAAAATATCAAAATTTATAAAAGAGTGGTATTATATGGAATGAAGTAAAAGAATAATATATTGTATACTTAATAAAAATAATTGAAAATTGAACCCTCGTTCAAAACTAATAAATTACTATAAAACCAGAGCAAGAAAGAAATATAATGTATGTTAGTAATAACTAATTAGAAATTGATATAATAGAATATATTATTGTAATTTAAAGTTTAATTGCTAAGCAGATGAGAGTCAGAATTGTTCTCATTGATGTAAATAGTTGTATAAAGATGTTAGTAATATTATATGTGTATATATTTTTTATAACAAGTAATAGTTAAAATTTTGTTATGGATTATTGTTGTTTGTTTAAATAAACAAATATTTTAATACAAATGTAGATTAATAGCTTTGTTTCTACTCCAAATTATTTTCACAACACTGTCATATCTAAATACATAAATTATGGGGAATTACAAAGAACAAAACTTGATAAATTGTTTATTAAATTAAATTATAATTACTTAAATGATAATATTTAAGAACATCATAGTTTTAACTGGAAATACTTAATATCTTTAAAGTCACATTGAATTTGTTGTAAAATTAATTTGAATTCATTTGTAAAAAAAAAAAAAAAATCAGGATAGTATATGAGTTTATCGGAGAGATTGGTATAGGAATACTTCAGACAGCTTACATTTTAAGTTAAGAAGAAATATAAAACAGTCTAAGGTGATTAATTAATTTACTGAAGTTATTAAAAGGGAAAAGTTGCTTTGATTAATGAATATAGTTTATGGTGATCATAAAGTAGTTTATTTTATAATTAGTATTCTTAATTCGTAATTCTATTAATTGTTGGAAAATATGGTAATAAGCAATAATTGGGAATTTCTTATAGTTGTTAAAAAGGTATGCTAATTATAAGAAAATGATCTAAATTGTATTGTAATGTTAGGTGTGGTTATCATTAAGATAGTAGGATCTTAGTAAAATCCCTCTTATTATTCAATTATCTTAAATGGAGGAATTATTATTTTATTGTATGGGAATAATTAAGGACCTTAAAATATACATAAAGTAATAGTATTTATTATGAAGGATGCTAGAATATATTGGATTTTATTATTTTTTATGTAATTGATTCGATATGCCATTGGGGAGTATATTTTATGTATTTTATTTATGTTAAAACCACTCTATTGTAACTATCTCTTAAATCTACATTAGATATTATATAATAGATATTTATAGTCAAGTATTGAGTCTCATGAATTAATGTTTTTATATAATTTATTGTTTGAAGTTTGAGTTAGGTTAAAGATAGGTTCAAGTTGTATGATGAATATGTGGAGAATTTGGGGCAGATAGGTTATAATATATATATATATATTGTGGCCTGTCTATAGGTGGTACAACCCTAAGCAGAAGAGCCAAATCCCTACATTAGTACCTACTTGGACTCTGGCTAGGTACTATTAACAGACTTACTATTTCCTGACCATTTTCTTTAACTATAACAATTGAATTTAGATAAGATTAGTATTTATCCCAAGTTATTTTTACTTGATTTACCATTTCTAAAATAAGACATATTTAAATATAATTAATGTAACACTCGTTTTGTTCAATGGCATGATAATACCCAGATACTCCTCCTTATTAAGCATCTACATACTCTCATGGCTAACAATAATATCCAATATCTTAAATCATATCTATAACTATTAAGTTTTAATTCAATCACTCATTAACTTAATCTATTAGATAATTACAGATAAACTTTGATTCTTATTATGTTTAATAATTAAGATTGGCAGTAATCATAAGAATAACTTTACAATAAAGAGATCTCAGGATAATCATTGATTTATTAGTTCTTCATACTACCTATAAAATATCAAAAGGGATTTTACAGATTTCCATGGGTAGTGCACAAATTAAGAAAGGCTTATAATTTAAATCTGTAATCAAACTGTATATTTCTATTTTTAATACTTATTATTAAAGTAATATTATTAACTAAACTGTAATTAATACTTATACTTTCACTAATAACTAATATATCATTTAATTTCATATTAATAAACACACCTTAATAATTGGCAATGTCATCAATGACCTATGGGATCAAGGCAGCATGAAGCAAGTAAAAATGTCTATTAAGAGATGTGTGCTTATTAAACTGTTAGATTGTTCTAAACTGAATTGATTTTTCATTTTAATTTCAACTGTACAATGAGCCCAGAAAAGAAATGCAATATTTAGAATTTGATAAAACTTTCAAAACAATAATTTTAATAATATTCATTACAAATGATTACAATAAACATTCCCATTAACATCTAATTTAAAATAAGTTATAACAAAATGATATACACATATATTATAATAACAATAACAATAAAAAAATTAATCTTCGGAGTGTTATAATTAGACAAAACTAACAATCTCCCATTGTATGTTAAGATATTTACCCCTATGCATGTGCCTACATATCACACATCCAGTTTATTAAACAACCACTCTCTTGTTTTTTTTTTCAATTCATGGTCTGTTATTTCAACCTCTAAAATAATAATAATAATAATAATAAGATTATATACTTGGTGAATAAGTAACAATACAAAAACAATTGAGAAAAGATTGTTATAATTCTGGAAGTTGAGAAGCAAAACAAAATTAATACTTTTATATTTCACATAAGAAAATATCATTTTTTGTTTATTCATTCACACATGTAAATACAGCCTGCCCTCTGGATTGCATATATATCATGTTAAATACCTTATTATACCTTTCATACTGGGATATTGAGCATATTTATTTATTTAAATGATTAATAATCTTTAATCTCAACCTAATTATTAAATAACTTAATATAAAACTTGAATTAATTCCTTATTAATTGATTTAGTCCCCCCTATTGTACTAACAACTCATAGATTAAAATGTATAAATACCAACATTAGAAACAAGTTCTCTTTGAAACTCTCAGCTAAAACTATAATAACAACTTTAAATTTTCTGGTTGGTCCACACCGCATAAACTTATTATAACGTTTTTATTTTTTCCTTCTTTCTCTGAAGATTCTGCTTATCCTAAGATTCGTGAAGTATTTGGGTTACTGCAACAATAATCCTTCCTTTTGTTCTTTGTTTAGTAATAAAAATGTATCTATGGCTTGCCTTATTCTAGATGACATATATTTCCATCTATAGTATATGGCACACTTATGATTTCAATTAAAAATATATGTGTCATGCAACATTTTTCAGTTAAAACTTTATAGAAACTGACATTCCCACTGGTATGGCTCAGAGTAAATCTTCTGCTATCACTTATTGTAATTAGGATTTAATATGTAGCCTGAATGATAATGAACACTTTTCAACTATTACTAATTTAGTTCTATTGAGTCTTAAATATATATACTTAACTGTTTCCCAGAGATTTACCATTCTTTTATTTATTCTCACTGAATATTGATGATGTTTACTTATTTCCTTTTGTTTATCACTGAAATTCATTTTTCCATGGCACAATTATTGTTCTCTTCCAGTGAGTATATTTGTTGATACTTTTTTGATATGTACATTTTATTTGTCTCCAATTATTTCCTCAATATATATTAATTTCCAAGAGATTATTGGGAATTATTGACCATTGACTTGCCCAGTAGAAAATGATTAATTTATTCCATTATTTTAAACACAAAGCTTACAGTTATCCAATATATCAATGCACAGTTAAAATTCATTACTTTTTCTGCTTGCAAATAATAAAATTTTGGGAATTTTTAATCCAACTTTTTTTTAAAAATATATATCACAAGAAAAGAAAAAGCCTAGTTACTTATTTTTATGATCAAGAAGAAGCTTCCCTTCTTTCTTGGATTTTATAGTAAAAGATTGCTTGACACTTTGTGATTGGTTGATATTTCCCATTTTTTCTATGAAACAAAAATCTATTTGCAAGTTTTTGGTTTATCATTTTAAAATGACAATTTTTGTTTTTTAAAAAAATAAAATATTGAAATATAATATTTTTTAGAAATTAAATAAAGATACAATTTATTGTTTTACTTTTAGATCAGTATTTTGTAAAATTGAACCTTATTTATCTATTTTTAAATATAACAAGATTTGAATATAAATAATTTCTATTTTTAAAATCCACTGCGCATAAACAATAATTATTGGTCTCTATATATAATGCATCATGTTTACAAAATACAATTTAAACATTACTGGTTTTAAATACTAAATGATATTAATTGTCCATCCATCTGCATATATACGACTCTATAGGTTATTATTTATATGTATCTTGAGTTAAGATCATTTATAAATTTCCATTAACTAAACCCAAGTTCAAACCCTATAATCTAATATGTCATTATTGTTTTCCTAGTTTACTAAATAAATATCACTGGGTTTAACAACATTTAAAATTATACAACAAAATTTTATTTTAGAATAGACTGGGCTAATAAAAAGTGCACAACATATATATAAGAGATCATTCATTCTTAACTATAACATATATATATACACACACAGTACCCTTGCTTAAATAAACTAGGCACATCTAACTTAAAGACTCTCAGGCTAATTATTGATAAATATAAGAATCTATAATCAAGTTATATAAACAATAACTCTTAAAGATAACTCAAAATACACTTCTAATGTATAATATCTAACAAAATTAATATTTCATAATTAAATATAATAAATTAACAAAGTTAAAATATAATAATAATAATAACAACAATAATAAGTAATCAGGGTTCAAATCAAATGTTTGACTCATCTATTATACTAACAATTTAAACTATAACTAGCTCATTAATTACTATTAAAATATGGTTTGATTAAAAATGTTAATACAAAATTTTGAAAAGTCTTTATATGAGACATTCAGCAATGTACAATGTTGGTTTAACATTGAGGATATCCCAAAAGATATATTCTCAAAGGTATAAAAATATTACCTCTACTTAATTTATATAACAAAACTACCTTTTAATACTCTCATATTTTATAACATATATAGAATAATCCTAACCTAACAACTTATGAAATTTATTATGAAAACAATAAATCAATTACTATTCTTTCATAGAATAATATTAAAATTTAACATAAACTCAAATTTCTATCCATCATCACTTCATACAATCCTATAATTATTTAACATCTCAGGTTCATCCTTAATAATAATAATAAACAAATTAATTCCATGTAATTAAATATAATGAGGGATTTTATATATATTCAACTACCCTCACAAAACATCAACAAACAACTAGAATATTTTTATGTTTTTTAAAATAATACATCTATTTGACTATTAATACTTTTCACTAAACATAACTAAAATTATAAATTGTTATAAAACATCATACAATCTTTTATTTCTTAAGTGGCATTTACAGAAAACATATTCTTAATATAATTGCAATATTAAATATTTTAAAATTGGCATTGGATAATTTTCATAATCATAAATAATTAGATCTTTTGTGATAATAACAATTATAATAATATATTTTTATTAATCATGTGCAATAAGATAATTTTCCCAAATAATTTTCATAAATCATGTGTGTGGATATGACGATTCAAAGAAACACTCGAACACATCAAATTCTCAGACAATATCAATTCCAAAAACATTAACAATTTTATAATGTTCTAACAATATACTATATTTACACTAATACAAATTTATAAAAAACAATTAAAATATTTACAATATAAAATAACATAAAGTTAATTAGATTAAAATATTTACATAAGAAAACATAACAAAATAAACAAACATTAAATAGCCTTCATTTTGACTACTTACTGTGGAAAATAGAATATATGATACATTATAATAACAATACTATTATTTCTATCATTATGACAATATTCCATTGTCATTATTATAATAAAACAATAACAATAAATAAATACAATTTATTTAACTAATAATATGCTTCACATTAATTAGAAAGTAATTATAATTATAGTAATGCCTATTAACTATAAAATTTAAATTAAAGTTAGCACTTATCCAAAACTTAACATATAACATAATATTGAAAAAGATTAGGCACTTCTTTTATATACTAGTAAAGCATTTCTCTTTACTTTTCAGATACATTCTAACAGTTCAATGCAAAATTTAAATAAAAATATATAGTTACTGGAATGATTTTAATCATACCTTTATAAAAACTAATTATGTTTAAAACATTAAAAAAAATAATCATATAACTTTACCATTCTATGAGTTCACTTTTGTTATAGAAAATTTAAATTATATTAAAGAATTAAATTGCTTGACATTCTTTATTTATTCATTTTATAATAGCATTCAGATATTACATTTTTATAATTCTTTCTGATAATTAAACAAAATATGCATTCATATTTGAGTTTCATGATCTCTAACATTCAAACATTTCTAGGAATATCAAATCATTCCTTTTCCATTTTCATTATAAATAGTAAACAATTAAACATCATTTGTGATAGAATTTTTCTCTCCTTGAATTTGTAAAAGTTTACAACTTTCAATAGTCTAATTATTATTCTAACATTTAAACCATCATTTATGATGCAATATCTAAAGGTGATTAATAGTGATTGTAGCAAGGGATTTGAATACAATAATAACTCAAATGAGTATGAAACAGCATGGCTGCAGTGCTTCTTGTCACATAGTTATCATGTACCATAAATTCTAGTCATGGTTTCTATTTGAACTCTTACTACTGAACTATGGAAAGACTGCAACTGTCCATGTATTAACTATACAGACATTTGTTATCTGTATTTTAACTCTTTCAACAACATGATTCACATATAATATTCTTCCCAATTTCCTAGCACCCAGGATTTTATTTTGCAACTAATTTCCCAGATCACTATCCTTCTTATTCTAAATACTTCTCCTAACATCACAAAGAAATACTAACCCCATTACATAAAATAATCTGCAAAGACACATTTTCAAAATAAATATCCAATATTAAATTCAAGATAGTTCAAAACATTGTATACACAAATGATTTCAATAAAATATTTATCGTTATCATACATTCATTCACTATACTATTAAATAATTTAGAGACCAACATTTTCATTTTATTGTATCTAAATAGCTACCAGCCATAATTATATACTAGAAACTCATAATCATGTTGTAAAAAATATGTATACTCAAGCATTCATAAAAATTACTTAAATACCTTTAGATATCTCACAAGACATTTTCTAGTTTTACATTATGTTCATAAAGTAATTAATATGTACATAATCATATAATTATGATTCATCTGGATTTAATATTCAAGCAATATGATAAATGAAATAAAATATAAATTAAAATATTATTAAAATGCATATTAATTTACCTTTAATTCAAACAATTATTGGAATTAAATATGGTAATCCCCTTCTTTTCTTGGTCATCTGAACATAAAATAAGCTATAGGTATCTTATTTTTACCTTTCAGAAAATTAAATTTTCTGATACCTATCTTTTTCTTTATTTTTAAAAAATAAATTACTTCAATATTTAAACTAAACATATTTCTAATAAATATGTTAACTGAATAGTATTAATGTTAATAATAAACACTATTAATAATAAAAAATATATAAGAAATAAAATTCAAAGCTACTAAAGTCCTTCTTTACTTTCATTCTTTCAGCACCATGCTTCTATTGCTATGAATGACAAAAAAAGTTTGAACAAAAACTTCTATTTTCCTGCCATCACTAAACAAACTCCATAAATCACAAGGTTAAATCTTTGAAAATCTCAATGAAATATTGTTCATCCATACTGAATAAATATTTCACTAAGTTCATTTTTTTAGCATTTATCAATAGAATGAATATTTCGAAAAGAAAACATTCACTAATATAATTTTCATATTAAGTAATAATTTTTTCGCATATATATATATATTTCAGGCTAGTTCAGACTATGGCAAAGTATAACACAATTAATATTCTTTAATTGGTTTGCATTTATAAAGCATTTTATAGAATAAGATTAATTTATCAATTAATTTTTCAGCAGACAATTTTCATTTTTATTTTCTCTAAAAAAAATGTATATGTTCATATTTAAATGATAATAATTTATCACAAGATATTTCTTAAAAATTCAAAATTTTATCTTTTCACATGCACACATAATAATCAATAATTTCTTATAAAATTGTAAAGTTTCTCCATTCAGGCAATATATATAACATAATGATAATCTTTAAAATCATATCATAATTCATCTCACTTTTAATAAAGAAAAATTTTTAAATTTACAATTCATTCATTTTTCTTTCAATAATAAAATCTTTTAAGATATATAGTTCATTCATCTTTCTTTCAATAGGGAAATCTTTTTTTAAAAATATTAAGTCCAAAAGATATTTTCTCTTAATCTTGCTATGCACAAATTTAAAAACAAATAATATCCATTCAAGCCTTCTCGTAAAATAAACTACTATTAAAGTATATTTATTCGCATTCACAAATATAAAGTATTTTCGCATTTTATAAGATTCCTTCATACTATTTTAATTCAATTTCATAATATCATCTGTTCTTTCTTTTCTTTTTAAACATAGCTGGTTAAATAATTTTCAACAAATATCATTTGCATACTTATAAGATATATATTTCTCAACAGTTTATATTTATAAGAGATTATCAAAATTTTTAAATGTAAATATTCTTTCATTCCACACAAACTAAACATATTAAACATAAAGTTCTTAGGAGGCCTTAAGTTTCCTTCAGTTATATGGTTCAAATTCTCACAACTTATGAGATACATTAAGCTATTGGTTTCCATAAAATTATTATAGTTTTTTTCAAGTTTCAATGTAAAATTTTACTAATTTACTCAGACATTGAATACATTAAAATAATTATTTAAAATTATACTTTTAACTTTTTTAAAAAAAAATATTTTATAAAAATTTAAATTTTAAAACTAGACCAGATTAGATAAATAAAACAAACAAGATTAGATAAGACATATTACTGTCTAGACTGATTAAACACCTATATTTATAACTCTCCAATCCAGTGATCTCATTGGTTAATCCAAGTTCTTATCAAATACCAATTTACATATAAACTAAACTATTTTATCTACAAAATAATTTTCTAGATTATGACTCATCACTTTTTAATTATATTAAATTTATTTAATATTTCTATAATCCATATAAAAAGAATTAAAACTTCTTTTATGTTGTTATTTTTAAACAATAAAAATTTATTATTATAAGATATAAAATATCTATATATACAACAAAAAACATGAAAAAAATAAATTTTCAATAGAAAAGCTTTTTTCGATACATACAATTTGTATCTTTTTCAATATGTCTGCTGACGATTACTGTTAAATACATATAGCGACATCTATTCATAATAAAACCAACTAAAACAATATCAACATCATTATTTTACAAATATATACAATACAATATAAAAATTATATATATTCCTTCATTGAGTATAGGATATTCAAATATACTCAAAAACATATAAAACATATTAATATTGATATTTTGCCTATCTATCTTTCCATTCATCTAATTTTAGCCAATTATTAGTCAAATTAATTGAACCTTTATAAATAATAGGTAACTATAAAATAATGGATAATTTAAAATATAAGAAAGGAATGGTTTATAAAATTATATGTGGTATTTGTAAAAGAGTATACTATGGATATACATGTAAACAATTAGAAATAAGAACTAAAGAACATAACGCAGCAATAAATAGGAGAGATGATAAATCCGCTTTGTTTATACATTATTTGGAATATGGTCATAAAATAGATTGTACTAAAAATATATTTGCACTAAATTACTTGAAAAATGTTAATAGATGTAAAGTATATGAAACTAGTTATATTAAAAATAATGGTAGTAATTGCATGAACATTTATAAAGGTTCAATTAATTTGACTAATAATTGGCTAAAATTAGATGAATGGAAAGATAGATAGGCAAAATATCAATATTAATATGTTTTATATGTTTTTGAGTATATTTGAGTATCCTATACTCAATGAAGGAATATATATAATTTTTATATTGTATTGTATATATTTGTAAAATAATGATGTTGATATTGTTTTAGTTGGTTTTATTATGAATAGATGTCGCTATATGTATTTAACAGTAATCGTCAGCAGACATATTGAAAAAGATACAAATTGTATGTATCGAAAAAAGCTTTTCTATTGAAAATTTATTTTTTTCATGTTTTTTGTTGTATATATAGATATTTTATATCTTATAATAATAAATTTTTATTGTTTAAAAATAATCCTCGTTACTATTTAGATATATAAAAAAAAGAGGATATGAAGCAATATACTAGAGATTCCGGCGAAACGACCGTGGGGTAGACAACTCGCCAGTGCACCGCCCTTTCTCTGTCCTAAGCCGCCCAGATGTGACCACACCAATTCCAACCGCCCAGGAGGATGGCCAGTGCCGCCTTACTAAATGGAAGAAATCGTCACCACACAGCCAGTTAACTTGAAGCCCACTCAGCCCAGAGGAGAAGAATGAAGACGCAGATATAAGTTTATTTTAAGATATTTATTAACCCTTTAACTGTCCAATTGTTCATTCGCTGCAGGTGGTATCACTCAAAGCTTTTAATTAGCCGATGCACAAAATAATGTATCAATTTTTCAAAAGTTATTGACCGTTTTTTTAAATATATTCACTTTAGTTTCGTTTTTAAAAAGTATATTAGTAATTTCTCACATTATAAAAATAAACGAAAGTTTGTTCAAAAATAAATTTTGATTTTTAATTTTAAAAATATTTGTTACGGTTGACATGAAAAGAAACGGCAATCATAATTTCACGTTATGATTTTTTTTTCCCGACTTTGCAATAAATAAATAATTCTTGCTAAAATCGTAACTATTTTTGTAAAATAATATTTATTTTTGACATATTATATGAAAATAATTTGTATTTTATTTGTATTTCATCAAAAAATATTTTTAAAATGCTCTAAAACATTCGTTTATCATTTTCAAAATAAAACAAAAGCGTTCGTAAATTTTTAATTTTTGGCAGCCATATAAAAATTTTAACAGCCAATAAGATTCAAGAAAAGATGATGAGAAGGCGGAGCTTTTCCATTTTCTTTTGTTTACAAAATTTCAACAGCCAATAAGATTCAAGAAAAGATGTGAAAAGGCAGTGCTTAGTTTTTGTTTGACATAAATCATCAATTAATTGATTTTTTACTTGTAAAATAATTCAATAGATGGCAGTATATTATAAAACTTTTTGCGTTCTAAAAAATGACGTTAAAACCGTAAACGTAGTCCAAAAACTAAGCAATTTACAGCGATGTCAAATTTACTCGATTAAAACGAATATGTATCAAAAATTGCCTCGATTAAGAACGAGTCAAACAGTTAAAAGGTTAACATTGAAATAATTAACTTTTCTATTTCCGATTAGATATATTTTTTTTTTGTTATTATTATTTATCATTTAAAAATGAGAGAGTCTCTCGCATATGTATAAATTTACGGTTATTGCGGTCATAAATGGCAAAGCTTTTACTTAAATCCTTTGAGTGAATTTTTCTATTTCAAATTAGTATTTTCAGCAAAGATCGCAATGAGATTTTTTTTTTTTGTTGTTGTTGTTGTTGCTATTCGTTTTGCTGTTGTTGTTATTCCTGAAATTTGTCAAATATAAATATGCATGTAGATATATGTATGCGTACATACGCTTATTATATTCGGTAAATATGATATCTCATGCTGAATATCTAAAAATGTATTTAACCGGATATCCTTTTTAAGTTATTTTTTTTTGTGACTGCTACACCTCACGATGAGTGTAAGAAGGGATTGATTTATTATAGGTTCCCTGGAAGCAAGTACTCTAATAACTTTATATTTAAAATAATAGTAAGTGTATAATTTGGCTGCACGTATATACATGTATAGAAATTTATCTTTGGCAAAACGGAAATAGATACAGTACCTTATGGTGAGTACGATATGGTATCTGAGCCAATGTGATATATTTCATTGTGCAGATATGCATAGTTTTCATTATTATATTTCCTATCAATAAAAAGGTTTTAAAGTTATCAGTAAAAGCGTATGCCTGTATGACCGAAAATCTCATATCTGTATATCAAATCACACAAATTAAAATTTATTTCTATTGGGTAAAAAGAGCTCAGACCACTTCCATTACTTATAAACATTGTCAATAGTTTTAGGGAATTATTATTGTTCTTATTTAAATTTGGATTTTATCTATTTAAACGCTTTGAAAATCTATATATATTGGGATAATTAATTATTTAGTATTTTGTTATTATATCATCATTTATATGAAACGGTAATGGGTATTTGGGACTAAATAAATATTTAATCACATTATTAAACTTGTTTAGTTTTTATAGTATTAGTTATATCGATAAAATGTGTTCTTTCCTTATCAACCACATACCTGTAATAATCATTTAACTTACCCATTTGAAGACCCTAGATGTAGAGTGACTTGAGCTAGCCACACGGGATATCGCTCTACCGGGGTGTTAAATCTTATTCTTATGCTCCGCTGAACATATGGTATTGCACACCCTTCTAAGAGGGTGAAAAATTCATTTTTTTGATTCTTTTCTAGAAGTGGCGCGCAAAGGTCTATTTTGTAAATAGATTTTTCAAAGGTGTGTACTTGCCATTGTTCTAAATATTCGGGCATTAAAATAAGAGATCAACTAAAGGGTGTTTTAACTGGAAGATTCCTGTCAACCCACTCTTTATATCAGTTTAGCCGGAAGTACTGATATATATGAGTATAGAAATCGGCTAAATTGATATCCATTTCTTTACCTGTTAGATCTTGGTCACTTCATGCTCAGTGCAAGATTAGGAAAAGAATTCCGCAGGGAGTATGGTCCGGTACAGTAAAACTGGCACACAATGTGTTTTAAATGTAGAAATGGTATGATTAAGGAAAGAACAATTTAAAATTATATAAATGTATAAATTACGGTAAAAATAATTTACGTGCCGTATGTATATATAAACTTTATGTAGGTGTAATTAAAAACTAAATTAAAAGTTTGACTACATATATAAGAGAAATTATATAAAATTCGATCATTGTTTTTAAATATACAGTATAGTGTAATTAACAGGCCGTAACACGCTTGGTTTGTTCTATTTTTTTTTTTATATAAACATATTCTTAGATAAGGTAAAATATTTTACTCAGTAATTTGCAGTTCCAAAATGATAGTGTTATTTTTTGTAGCGACGAATATTTAAATTAAGATATAATTATGATTCAAATTGTTAGCAATAAATCAAATGCTCACACTGTATTCTATAAATATACCGAATAAATAAAATAGACTTCAAAGTTATTTTAAATAAGTTTACATGTAATATATTGACGGTTGATATTTTGTTATATAGAGTATAGATTCTTTCATCTTAATAATTGCTTAACAATTTTCACTTTAAACCGAGTTGCTAACATTTTCATTTTATTGGATAAGTAAAGTTGCCGTTTTAAACTGAGTAAAAACTGTCGTCAACATATGCAATTAAAATAGTAATAAAGTATATATAAAAATTATTAAACGAATGAGTGGGGGAGTAGGTCACACACTGTATATATGCGTATATAAATGGTCGGAGGTTATTACAAATAAAAGTAATAATTTATTATAGCGTAATATTTTAAAATAACTTACAATTGAGTTTATTGTTTTTCCATGTGTCATAGCATCGGCCGGGACGCGAACCCACAACCGTCTGCAACCAACTACTTGCTTGCATGGCGGCTGCGATACCAAAAAGAGAGAAACTAGACATTTTAGACATAGGGATAAAACCTGTTTATTAAACGTAGCAAAATGTTTTAGGGTAACTTATACTTGAATTTGCTGTTTATAAAAATAAAAAAAAGGTAAAAGGAAATACTGTTAAATGATACTGGCTTAACGAATTAAAGTTTCAAAATGATTTGAAATAACTAATAAGTGATTTTAAAGTAACTTTTAGTTGAATCTATTTGTTTTGTTGTTAGTGAAAAAGTAAAATAAAACAGTGTTAAATACTGGCTTACGAATTAAAATTTCGTAAACGATCTAGAATAACTTATACTGGAAGATTTTTTTTTTTTTTAAATAAAAAAAAAGGGGGGGGGAGTAAAATAAAATAAAGTGTGGATAACAGCTAACGAAGTAAAGTTTCGTATGTTAAACTTGAATTTCTGTTGTGGGTGATAAATCGAATTAAATAGGCATAGGTAAAATGGGCACAATAACTGGAACAGGGCATAGGAAAAACAAATAATTGGCGAGTCGAATAAGGCAGAGTTAGGTGTGCGGTGTACTGCGTATTTAAAGTAAGACACATAGTTAAGAAATAGTTTTATAATAAAAATAAAGTATCTGATCAGTAACTGAAAACTATATATACCAAATATAAATAAATATAGGTATTCCGTAACTCCAAAATAAAGAATAGTTATACTGTGTTTTTAAATGTGGACAAGATCCAAATCAAGGAAAATGGATCAACAGCCAATAAGTGATACAATCACCTCGGTTAACGAAGAACCAGAGGAAAAGACTCACCGTGAGCAAAAAGGTGATCAACAAAGAAGCAAAAAACTCGAAGCGGAAAACGAACGCAGGTGGACCATGATGGAAGAAATTTTATGGACTATAAAACAAGAAATAGCCAGAATACCGCAGGAAATAAATGAATTGAGGCAACAACTGTCAGAAAATACATCATAGATACATCAAAGAATAGATGAGGTCAAACGTGAACTAGAAAATGAAATCGAAACAAGATTTCAGAGCATAAAAAACGGAAATAATCCGGAACAAGGCAACAGCAATAGGCTAGAAAAAACAGAAATGCATCAGCAGATGACTGAAGCAGAGCATGAATATGTTCAGGATCAAGTCAAGAAAAAAGGAGAGGATGCTGAAATAACCGAACATCATAGCATTAAAAATGATAGGCATGAAAAAGAAAAGGGACAACTTTACCTGGACAATATAAACCAATTCCTAAAAATAAAAATATTTGAAGGACAAACAGGTGAAGCTCCTATGGAGCACATTAAAAGCTTGGAAAAATATTTCCAGGTAAACCAAATTAATGACTTTAGTAAACTGGCAATTTCCTGCAGTCATTTCCATGGCGATGCTCAAGCATGGTGGGAATCCTTGTTCCACTATCCAGTGACATTTGAGGAATACAAAAAGGAATTATTAAAAAGTTTTTGGAATGAACAGCATCAAGAGATGATACTATACCAAGCCATGCAGGAAAAACATGATGAGAATAATGGTGAAAATTACTTGCAATTTTTCAGAAGACAAGTGGCAACACTTCGGACATTAAACGCATGTCACATATCAGAGGGACAAATTGTCAGAATAATTCGTCATAATCTGCCACTTGGGATTGAACAAATGTTACTTACTGCGAATATGAATACAGTGCAACAAATGGCAGAATTATTAAGTGCAGTAGACATGACCCAAAGAGACACACAAGGGACCAAAGATAGGCAAAAACAAAATCATTGGCATAGAAAGGCCATATCGAGAAATAACAGCATACAAAGGTGCATGCACCAAACTGAAAACAACGGTTACAACCAAGGAAAGAAATATTGGAAAGAAAAACAGTTCAGACCACCCTCGCCGAGGCCGGGGTGTAGTAAAGATGATAATTAATCACATCACATGATTAAGAGTCTTTGTAGTTAAATGTTTATAGGTTTCTGGTGAACTTTTGTCTCTCAGGTATTGTGTGTATGGGTTGATTCGGATTGGCATTTTTTGAACTTGGGCTCTGGAGATGGGGGATGTGCAGGGGTTGTTTGGAGATGTCTGTGTAATCTGGAGTCTCTGTGGCTTCAGATGAAGGAACACTTCACGCAAAAACGCAAGCAATTCTTTTAGCAGAGAAAACATTCTCTAGGACTCATTTGGGGTAATGCAAACGTACTCGTAAGTCTCATATAGAAAGAGCAGAGGAGCATTAACTTCATCTCTTCTTATATATATATATATATAAATGGAAAGCCATGAAGGAACACTTCACCACACAAAAATGCGAGCAATTCTTTTAGCAGAGAAAATATTCTCTGGGACTCATTTGGGTAATGCAAATGTACTCGTAAGTCTCGTAGAAAGAGCAGAGGAGCATTAACTTCATCTCTTATACATATAAATTGAAAGCCCTTCGTTAGGGGTTGCAAAATATCCTGTCAGCCTCCAAAAAGTGAGCTTAAATGCACCCACGAAGTTTGGCACGTTACGCTAGTAGTATTTTTCGTGTTTCATTCGACTTTGCTTGGCTGGTCACAGAGTTCTAGAAAGGATAGATATCTTCATGTTGCCCATCTGTTTGTCTTCTTTTATCTCTGAACCTGGTGATTGGGATGCTGATGTAGTTTTGGCTTAGTATATCGATGTTATGGGGGATGAAATGTCACATTATTACTATTCGACATCGTACTTTTTAGACTTTCAAAAGAAAAATACAAAAATTAGTAAAAATATAATTAGTAAACATATACTTAATATCTATGCAAATAAGAACTTAAGACTTTAAATGGTCATATCCATTTAAAAGTCTCATTGGAGAGGGGGGTATTGTGCCAGGCATTATCAAATGGCCTTGCACAAAGTATGGATTAAGCACAACAAATATATAAATGTGCTATATTGATAATGGAGTGGTCTGAGCATTAAAATACCCACACACACCAATTTAAATAATATGAAATTGACATGGAAAATATTGTAAAATAAGCTCATGTATTTTTTTTTTTTTTCTATTTTGTATATTTTTTATATCACTTTATGTATTGGGCTTTTCTCTGAAAAATTCAAATAGAGAAAGGCAAACTTATTAAACAAGTGAATCAAATGTTGGAACATAGTAGTAAAATAAATAATTAAAGCAATTGTTCCAACGTACTTCTACATTTTTCATTTTGTTAATTACTGCCTCTAAAAACTAATTTTATTCTATAAACAAAGAATGTTAATTGCTTTTGCAAAAATCTGACCAAAAGCAAAATGTTTGATAAGGCTATAATTAAAATGTTATTATTTTTTTTTAAATAGAAATTCTTTTGAAATGAATAGCTGTAATCAAGTGGTCTGAGCATTCAAGATGGATGTCAAGCTTAAAATGTAGAATTTAATCGGAAAAATATAAAGGAATGTTTGCAATCTAAGTGATAAGCGAGATTAAAAGGATTGGCTGATTCATTCTTCTCAGAGGGATATCTGAATTGGTTCTTATTAGTGGGATGGATAGTGCTGTGGGATTCAGTCTTTTGTTGGCAGCCATTCTGGGCAAGTCATTCTTTTCATTGCTCCAGAATTCTCCAAGTGATCAGCTACTTAGAGAGTCATTTATGAATAGTACTATTAGTGACATTCGTTAGAACAAATCCTTTATACAGTTCTTTTAAGAACTCTTATCTTTGTGGATTCGAATAACTATTGGAGACAGCCTATGAAAATTTATTAAATAATCCTCGTTACTATTTAGATATATATAAAAAAAGAGGATATGAAGCAATATACTAGAGATTCCGGCGAAACGACCGTGGGGTAGACAACTCGCCAGTGCACCGCCCTTTCTCTGTCCTAAGCCGCCCAGATGTGACCACGCCAATTCCAACTGCCCAGGAGGATGGCCAGTGCCGCCTTACTAAATGGAAGAAATCGTCACCACACAGCCAGTTAACTTGAAGCCCACTCAGCCCAGAGGAGAAGAATGAAGACGCAGATATAAGTTTATTTTAAGATATTTATTAACATTGAAATAATTAACTTTTCTATTTCCGATTAGATATATTTTTTTTGTTATTATTATTTATCATTTAAAAATGAGAGAGTCTCTCGCATATGTATAAATTTACGGTTATTGCGGTCATAAATGGTAAAGCTTTTACTTAAATCCTTTGAGTGAATTTTTCTATTTCAAATTAGTATTTTCAGCAAAGATCGCAATGAGATTTTTTTTTGTTGTTGTTGTTGTTGCTATTCATTTTGCTGTTGTTGTTATTCCTGAAATTCGTCAAATATAAATATGCATGTAGATATATATATGCGTACATACGCTTATTATATTCGGTAAATATGATATCTCATGCTGAATATCTAAAAATGTATTTAACCGGATATCCTTTTTAAGTTATTTTTTTTTGTGACTGCTACACCTCACGATGAGTGTAAGAAGGGATTGATTTATTATAGGTTCCCTGGAAGCAAGTACTCTAATAACTTTATATTTAAAATAATAGTAAGTGTATAATTTGGCTGCACGTATATACATGTATAGAAATTTATCTTTGGCAAAACGGAAATAGATACAGTACCTTATGGTGAGTACGATATGGTATCTGAGCCAATGCAATATATTTCATTGTTGCAGATATGCATAGTTTTCATTATTATATTTCCTATCAATAAAAAGGTTTTAAAGTTATCAGTAAAAGCGTATGCCTGTATGACCGAAAATCTCATATCTGTATATCAAATCACACAAATTAAAATTTATTTCTATTGGGTAAAAAGAGCTCAGACCACTTCCATTACTTATAAACATTGTCAATAGTTTTAGGGAATTATTATTGTTCTTATTTAAATTTGGATTTTATCTATTTAAACGCTTTGAAAATCTATATATATTGGGATAATTAATTATTTAGTATTTTGTTATTATATCATCATTTATATGAAACGGTAATGGGTATTTGGGACTAAATAAATATTTAATCACATTATTAAACTTGTTTAGTTTTTATAGTATTAGTTATATCGATAAAATGTGTTCTTTCCTTATCAACCACATACCTGTAATAATCATTTAACTTACCCATTTGAAGACCCTAGATGTAGAGTGACTTGAGCTAGCCACACGGGATATCGCTCTACCGGGGTGTTAAATCTTATTCTTATGCTCCGCTGAACATATGGTATTGCACACCCTTCTAAGAGGGTGAAAAATTCATTTTTTTGATTCTTTTCTAGAAGTGGCGCGCAAAGGTCTATTTTGTAAATAGATTTTTCAAAGGTGTGTACTTGCCATTGTTCTAAATATTCGGGCATTAAAATAAGAGATCAACTAAAGGGTGTTTTAACTGGAAGATTCCTGTCAACCCACTCTTTCTATCAGTTTAGCCGGAAGTACTGATATATATGAGTATAGAAATCGGCTAAATTGATATCCATTTCTTTACCTGTTAGATCTTGGTCACTTCATGCTCAGTGCAAGATTAGGAAAAGAATTCCGCAGGGAGTATGGTCCGGTACAATATAAAATATATATATAATGCCACTGTCTGCTTATATGAGACAGGGACGCATATTAAGTAATTGTAGGCATTATATTCCCACAACTGTCAAAAAGACTTTAAAACAAAGTGATGTATTCTATTCCCCGGCTAATAGCATTACGATAATGTGCTTGACGAGATAGGAACATGTGTGAGGTGCTTTGAGCAATTATACAAGTTTAAGAAAATATTTGAAATTAAGTGTTATAAAATATTTATTGATTTCGAGAATAGCACGGACAAAAGCTTACTAAGCAACAAAGTGGGAATGTGATCAAGGCATTTATTTGAGAATAATAATAATAGAGTTACATTGGGAGGTCAGTATTGCTAATAATGAATTTATTAAAGTTGGAGGGTGTGACACGTTTAAGTCACGGATGCTTTGTAAAATAAATGTAAAATAAAACAATATTGAAGATCCGGAATAATTATGGAGGGCATCTCGCTGCTAACCCGTAGGAAAGTATTTTATGAACAGCCGAAACTTAGCGACTGTGTGATGATTGCGTTTAATTCCCAGGGGTGTCATTTGGGACACCCTCTGCCTGGAAACTTGCAATAAGTGAAAAGAATGGACTTTGCTGTGTAAAGAATCCTTGGAAAAATAAAACAAAGCGGTCTCAACAACCAATTCATTTACCAGCAATACGAGACTAGTGTATATAAAAACATACTAAATGGGTTTTACTTGGATTAAGAGAAATGCCCATCAAATTCCCCAAAATTCATTTAAAAGGGTCCGCACATTCTCGATGTCAATGATGAACTTTATAATTAAAGTAGAACACGGTAATTAAAATAGGAAAATGCATGCTTGCGGGTTGCATTTGGGGACACATTTAAATCACTGACCTCGCACATACTCTCATGGTAGATTAAAATCAATAACATGTAGATTTTAAACTATGTGATTATATTATATTAAAGAAAAGAATCGCCCTCGAACGAGTGATTTGCAAGATAATAAAATTGGAAAATTATAAATTTAAAATATGCCTTAATAGCGGCGTCTTACTTTCAATAAAGGGAATAGTTCACTCGGTCAAAGACGATTCTGACACATTATCATAATAAAATAAAAGAAAGCTTTATAAATAGAAAATATTAACCCAAGGATAGAGAGCAAAATGTTGAGTATATTTAAACACGTTAAAAAAATACATAATGAAGTTATGTGAAAAATAAGAAAACAATGTTAAATAGCTATAGCATGTTAGTTAGGAATCACAAGAGCTCTTGGGTTAATTTAGGGTTACCTCTGGAGAAGCATTTAGGTAGATTGATGGTCGGCAGGTTTTTATATAATTTAACAGCAAAATCTGAAAATGTTCATATTTTTGGCAGCAGCAGTTCCGAGGTTCGTGTGATAACTTCCGATGGTCTACGGCAGCAGATGGCCATTCCAGAGAGAAATAGCCTTCTCGCACTCTACTCTGTCATGTCAAGATTTACAAATTACTAGAATAGAACTCAGAATGATTTCTTTTAGAAACATTAGAAAAAAAACTCAAGAACAAAAGAAAACCATTCTTTTTATAGTAGACGTTAACAATAGAACTGCCCTGGAGCATTACAAAAATATATTGGACTTATCAGCTGTAATTAAATCTATCCCAATGTCTAAAGGAATTCAACATTAATTAATTTCTTTTGTTAATTTCCCTGTTGACATTCGGATTAGAAACTAGATTTAATTAAAAATTACTTTTATTAATTAAAGAAAACCTTAAGTGGACATCTGCTGTTTTTAGATAAACTTATATAATATTAACTAATTAAACTATTGTCCATCATTTATTTTAACAGAAATATTTGGAATAACTTTTATTAAATTAAAAAAAATTATTTTACTTTTAACTTGCAATATTTGAATCTATTTACTAAACGAATATTTATTAAATGGATTTTATTTTAAATCAAAATATATTACGACGGTAATATATTTGTAAATAGATTCAAACAAGATAACTTTAACAATTTATAATTTTGATATGTTTTAAAATGCATATCATAGTGTGTGCGCAATTACGACTTATATAACCTACTTTTTAATAAATCAAAATTATGTGAACGTATACAGAATCTATAATCTTTTATTTATTTGGGAATAACTTATATATTTATAATATGAGCATTGTACTCGTGGTTTAAAATTAGGCGGGATTTTCGGTATATAAGCATATTGCAGACACACTACGATAGATTGGGGTTCAAACTAAGGTATGAGGTAGGAAATAGGTGAGAAAAGGTGAAACGAAGATCTGCAAAGCAGACCTTACTGTTTCAATACATATGTGATGTCTAAGACTAACTTATAATTTTCTTTTTGAATGTTTTGACTTAATAATAATAATAATAACGAACGTCAATTTTTAATATATATATATATTTGTTTTGTCATAAATTTCATGTTAAATTGCGCAAACAGATTGGGAAATGCCAAGTTAAGATAACGATTATAATAATATATATATTTTTTAATATCATTAAATGGCTGTATTTGATTCATATTTTACATATATACATTTATTAAATGATAAATGTCATGTATAAATTAAATTGGAAAATAAATAAAGTACACTTATTTGCATAGGAGTTATATAAATATGCAAAATATAATAGAATCATATTTACATATTCTATCATTATTTAATAATTGTCTTAACTCTTCAATTATTTTAATTGTATTGTTAGATGTATTTTGAAAAGTTTTGATCAAGTTATGGTAGTGAATATTATAGTTGTAGATTAATATCCCCACGTCTGTTATTTAGAAGTAGTCTTTTCTATATTTTGCCTATACATAAAGGCTCATATGATATAATATTTATATATATTGTGCTAAGTGTTTAATAAGGCCTGGAGTTGATAAAGTTAAGAAATAAATGTTGAACTTTGTAGGCTAGGATATAAGACTTATATTAATAAGAAGCCCAAATAGCTGATGTTCATAATAAAGGATGTGATTCAAAATAAGTAGAATAAATAAATCCTCATAGCATAGTGGAAAGGAGCTTTTTACATTCTCTTTTGTATCATCTTGTATGTCAATCCAGCTTTAAAGAAATACATCTATAACCTAAATTATTAATTTAGCAAGCTACTACTAATTTATTTATTTATTGATTGATTTATTTATTTTTACAACAGTTTTATAAAATTCCTATGCAAAATATAAACTTCAATTTATGTTTGTTATCAATAAATCTTTTATTTGATTTATATAAAAAAAATTGAACATTTGAAAAGCAAATCAATTTTTGTGTTTTCCATATATATATATTTATGCTATTTCAAAATATCAAATCACAATCTTGGAATAAAGCTTATATCAATTGTTTTTTTATCAAACAATAACTTTGAGTTTTTATTTAAGATTTATTAATATTTTGTTTTCTCTTTTTAATGTTGCAGTTATTAGATAATTTGGTAAATTCACCATCAACTAAATGGTAATATTGTGTTTTAGCTAATTATTTATTTAAGCAATTATTAATTAAAATATTAAATCATATATAATCTTGTTTGTAAATATATATTGGATTCAACAAAATTCCCTTTGTTTCCAATGTATATTTTAGTAAATGATCAAGTTAACTCTGAGAATAAATTATTTGATAGGTCTTTGTTTGTGCTCTGTAGTATCCAGGTTTACTTCACACATAGTTAGTTTGGGGCATTCTATTACATTTCATTTCTTTTATATGAATATGGTTCTCTATTACATTTGATTTCATTTCTCATCATATGTAAATAGTGGTATATTACATTTGTTGTCCAATGATTGGGATGATTTCTTCTTTCTTCATTTGGATACCGCATTGTTTAAGGCAAGTGTATCTTTTCATATGTAGATAGGGCATACTATTACATTAATACTATTACATTAATTTTCTCTCTTCATACATAGCATTTATGTACTATTACAATATATATGCAAATGAATTTATTTCAATTCAGTTTGTATGTACATACAATCCTATTACACACACACTTTATGTTTAGTATTAAATATTTGAGCAGTTAATGCTTCATGTCCAGATTTCTTTTGACATAGATTATCTCCAATCTATTTATGGTTGTTATTATTGTTGTTTCCAAAGTAATTTTATCATCATTCCATATATTCAGTTTAAATATTCAATTTTAGCTAACATACATGTATTTGAAAGTTTCATTACAAGTGAAATAATTCCCTTTTGAATACTAAGTTAAAATATCCTAGGTATTATTAGGTCATAATTTATGTTTAGACTTCACCATTCAAGATAGTCATTAATCTTTCAGCATTTTATCTCTAAGATTTTTTTACATTTGTACATTTTAAATGAATACACCTTTTTGCATTCCCTGTTGTTTAACAATTTTACTTTAGTGAAATTTTCTTTGAAGATAGAAATAGATTTTTTGTATATATAAAATAGTAAATTTTATCTAAAATAATAATGAGGAAAACATTCCTTTCAATGAATTCTAGTTAGTTTTTCAAGCCATTTTGTTCCCAGGTGAGTCCTTTTTTTTTTCATTTTTTCACAGGCTTTATTGTTGTAGGAGAGAATTTAATAAATGATCACTACTAAGTTAAAAAAAATATTTTAAATTATTATATACAGGCCCATATACACATGGTTACATTTAAATACATAGATATATCATATGTGTTTGCTATTTTCATTAAGTGCATGTATATATATATAGTGAAGGTCTTGGGTGATAACTTTAGATTACTGCTTTTATTTTTAAATTTTAAAATGTTATTTTTGGCTTCTGTTAAAAAAGAATCATTTTTGCTGGAGGTTTTAAGTTGTCCCTTAAAATGACATTATTAATTAAATATTACATTTTCTCTTAGAAGATATAAATTATATTAGCTTGTTATTATTTCTTATTCTTAATTGTATAGTTATTGAAATGTGTTTTTACAGTATAGTAGAGTGTAGGTCAAACAATGTGAAGATTGAATTACATGGAGGTTGTAAATATATTGATCAGTTGTTTTATTAATCAGAAATCCTAAGTGAGTAAAAAAAAAAAATGATATAATTTTGACTACAAAGAGGTGACATACACTTAATACAAATAAAATGTTCATTAATTTAAAACTATTGTAATAACAATAAAAATGATAAATATAATGGCGATTAACTATTATTTACTTTCTTTTAATCTGCAGAAGTACATAATGTTAATTCATTAACTCTCTTCAACTGCCATTACATTTAATGACAGTTGAAGAGGGTTAATGAATTAATCAAAAGTACTTCTGTGAATTGAAAGACAGTGTATAAAAGTTAATCATCATTATATTTATTGTTTTTATTGTATAAAAATATTAATGGTGCTTAAGTGGCATTTTAACATAAGCAGACATTACAACAAAGTATTTATACATAACCCAGCATACCATCTAGTTTTGACAGTTTTTAAAACTAGGTGGCATTATTGGATAATGTATGCATAGCTTCTTGTGATATTTATTTATTTTTAAAATACCAGTTTATTATCATGTATATTTGTATTTAATATATAATAAATGAAGGAGGTTCACAATGTTATTAAAATGGTTATAAATTAATTCTGCCTTATAAATAAAAACTTGATTGATTAAAACTGCAATAATATCTCACTTTATTTAAATTCACTACAATAGTTTGTTTGACTAATTTATGATCAATTTAAAATCTTCAGTGGTAGATAAAATGTGGATTTATTTTTTCATCTGTTTGTAAAAAGGGCTTTTTAATTACAATTAGAATGCTGTATAATCTATACACAGATTATTGTAAAATTATATATATATTAATTCAAATAATTTTACAGAAAAATATATATATATGAGAGAGAAAGAAAGTTAAAAAATAAGATTCTCAACTAATATCACACAGAGTAAATGTCATTTTAGAATTTCTCCATAGAAAATTATTTTTAACCCTTTTTTCTAATGAAGAGTTTGGTTATCTATTACCAAGTTGGTAACTGGATAGCTAGAAAGATTTGCTATTGGTCAGATAGCTGAAACTATATTTTACATTAGTTTGAAATTCACTGCTATCCAAAAAAACCCAAAATTTTGTCCATGTTCAAATTCCAAGTTTTGGGAATGAATAAGAAATATAAGATTTTTTAAATTTTAGGTTACATAAAATTGACAATATTTTATAATTTTTAATTATAAGTGAAAAAGTATGTAAATCAGTTTTATATAAATAAACTATGTAACTAATAACATTGCTATTTAAAGATCATAACTAAAATGTTAAATGTTAATTGATTAATTATACTTTTATCCAATTATCCAGCAGTCATAAAATATTTTAATGTGTTTAACATATAATATTTTAAAATGTGTAAAATAATCATCATTTGATGCTTACTTTCATCTAAAGCAAATAACAACAGTTTTATGGGGAAATAATTAAAATATTCAGATTAATTTACAAAACAAATAAAACAATAATATAATGAGATTATACACTTTAAAACGTTTATTATCTGACTACTAGCAAATGTATATTATTAAATTTAACGGTCGTAATATTGAATAGGATTCGTGACAAAATATGTAAAAATTATTTTAGTCTACATATAACATATAAGTTTATTAAACAAGGATTCATAGTAAATGCTATAATATACTGATTATTTATAAAAATTAATGCCTATCAATAGTTATTTTATTAAAAATCGTGGATTTCAAAATAATAAGTTTTAATAATAAAACATAAATATCTTAATACCAAAATGCTTTTAAATGATTAAAATTTTAAAGACATAATTTGGAAAAGGCACACAATTTTTATTGCATCCAACACACACATTTATAAAAATTTATTGTTTTTAGAGCAGTGGTCTTCAACCACTGGTACGCGGCCCGGTGCCGGGCGGTAGAAGTTTTTTGCTAGTCCGTGCTAGACTGGCAAGAAAGTTTTTAATAACAAAATAATAAGATTTTAAACTTCTAATTAATATAAACAATTTTTATTTATTTTTTTCATCGCACTTTTACCTGATTAAAAAAAAAGAAACAGAACAAAATCTAATCAGTTATACATAAATTAATTCGTTTTTCTAGTTATCACAGATGTTTATGGGGGGGGGGGGGATAGAATTAAATTTTTTATCACTTTTCTAAAAAAATTCGAGATTTAAAAAAAAAAAGTTTTTTTTATTATACAAACTCCATATATATATAATTTCATCTAAGGCTAAGCTGTTTATATCTTTAAGAAAATTTATCTATAGACTTCTGCTGGTCCATGAAACCTTATCCTTATTTTTGCCAGTCCTTGAAACCTTATCCTTATTTTTACCAGTCCGCAGGTGTGAAAAGGTTGAAGACCACTGGTCTAGAGCATCATCAATACGCAATAAAAATACTGTCCTAATGTATCAAACAATGAAGGAAAATATAATCAAGCTTATATTGATTTGCAATATTGATTTAAATTAATATATAGATAAAATTTAGAATGCTGTTGTAAATGGAGCAAAAGATTTCAAACAAAGAGTGGCAAGTTTTTTTCATTTTATGTAAATAAAAAATGTTCAGGTAAATTTAAAATTGTTTAATAGCAATTTTTTTAAACTAAAATTAGGTAAAATTCTAAATGGATTACTCAATTGAAAATCGATATTTTAATCCTTAAAAACACTTAAAAATATTATGATTTTATTCTAATTTTTTATTCAGATTCTATAAAATATATTATAATTCTATATAAAACTATTTTGGAGAAGATTAATTATTATTTATCAGAGGTGAAAGAAGATGCTACTTTTCTAAATTTTCACACATATAATATTTTTCTGGGTTTAAATTCTTATAAGAAAATTTGTTTAGCATCCAGAAAATGTCAATTAATAGTAATTGACTGCTTCCTGTACAACACCAAAAAGACAACGTTATTTCTGCTTACATGGATATAGTTTTTTAATTTCCATTCTTTATTAAACTAAAAATCCATAACAAATATAATTCAACATATATATATATATTGTAACCGGACCACCACCCAACCCTTTATTACCTTGGTTGTAACAATTTCCTGATGAGCATGTTGCAGGAAGGAACTACCAATTGGCATTACCCAATGCAGATGTTAACCCCCTCCCCTACAACAATATTTCCTGCTCATCAGAGGATGTAGCACTATAGAGGCTGGAAGCATCTAGACATTTATATGCTTGGTTTTCCAAACGGCACCACTAAAGTTCTATCTCACTACAACCTGATTTACCTAGGTCTAGTTATGCCAGATGTAGCTCAGGAGGTATGAGGTTCTCATGAACAAGTGCAATGAATGATGAGTGGTGCAACAAAAACAAAATAGAATTGGACAACTGGATAACTAAATTTAATTTTTAGTAACAATAATTTTATTTAATAACAATTAATTTGCAAGTTCTAATAAAGTTCATTCCTATCCATGTGATGACTCATTTTCATTTCATTTATGAAAAGGTTGGAAGCAGTTTAGTTAGTTACTTCACAGAGAGGAGTCCATTTATGTGCATAAGTTTCATTATTTTCTTTCCACAAAATCAATATTCAGGTAAGTATTAAGCATTTGCAATTTTATTCAATATGCAGGTAAGCATTTAGAGTCCATATAGTATTTCATTAGATTTATTAAATCCAGTAATGTGGTTTAAATTGCTCCCACAAAATCAATATTCAGATGAGCATTAAGCATTAGTCATTTTATTTCAATATGCAGGTAAGCATTTACATTTATCCTTTATCAAGAATAAACGATTTTCATAATTTTAGTTTCATTCATAATTTTCCAGTAACAAACATATTTTCATGCAGCTACATTTATTCATGATTTTACTCTCATTTATAATTTATCGATAATAAATGTATTTTAATGTAGCTATATTTATTAATAATTCTTTTTTTTATTTATAATAAAGACATTTTGTTTGTCTTTTAAAAAACACATATAATTTTGAATATTTTCATAAAATCATTATCTTTATTTATCCAGTTTGTTCCTTCAAAAAGGGGTCATTTTATTTAAGCTGAATGGTGTTAATCCCTTTCATGATGGTTATCCAGGCAAATCTTGAAAAATCATGGCTTAGAATGAAGAGATGAAGCTGTTGGTTTATTTTTCCATCATTATAATTTTCTTAATAAAGCTTTCTTTTTCCATCATTAACAGAAGTTCTTTAATATCCTTTTAAAATTGAAATCTTTTTTTTTTCAAAATTCTTTTTTAACAGCTACTTGAAAAATATCTCTTTGGAAAAAAAATATAACTATTTGATCTCCTTAAAATCTCTCTGGAAAAACTTTTTAAAACTCTTTCAAAGTCTCTTGTTTTAAAATCAAATCTAATCTGCACTGAACTTGCAACTTGACTATTTATATCTGATTCTTGGACTGATTAAACAGCCTTTCCCCACTGTACCTAATTTACATACTGCTCTCGTTTAAGCCCAATTGCCTTTCTCTTCATAATGATTGGATAATCTATTTTTTTAGTGGGATAGATAAGAAAGCATAAAGATTAAGCCATGTTTTTCAATTAATTAAGACTGCCTCAAGCTGATATAACACTTTATTTAAAAACATCGTTCCAAAAATTAAAAATATCTTTTTTTAATAACTGCCAGCTTTTATTTACATCGCAATTTGAAACTATAAAGTCAATAATGATTTTCTTTTAACTATAAACTTTTTTACTTTATTTCTTTTTTAATTTGATCAAATCATGCTAGTCTTTTTTAAATGGGGGGGGGTCTTTCGCATATATATGCATGGAACAGTATACCTGTTTCAATATATATATATAAAGAAGTTTTTGCTATAAGTGAAATGAGACCTTTAATTCCTCTTCAAGACTTTAAAGTAACTGAACATGGCAAATTCTTAATATTCATTCTATACTTATATTTTATTATATTTTATTTGTGGAGTACTATGTAATTATTCATATATCTAAATTAAAATGGAAGGAATGCTTAATAACATGCATTAATTAGTGTGGTGAGTTTATTGGCTTTTTATCTTTGAATTGAAGATTAAAAAATATGGAATTTTTTTCAGATGCCTAATAATTCTTACTTAAAATATCAGTTGAAATTTTTTGAAAACAAGATAAATGTACATTGTTATTTTTTGTAGATGTTTATATTTATGGAAGACAAAATTATGATGGTACTTATTCGTAAAATACTATAAAGTTACCAGCTAAGGCAAATAGTTATAATAATCTCTTAAGACTATGTGCCTAAATATGACAGCAGGGACCTCTAAAAATCTGCTCTTGTCATTTAAAGTCATTAATCTTGTGTTAAGATTTGTAGAGGTCCTTGCTGTCATATCTAGTTGCATATATATTACTTACATAATGAGTATGCACTTTATAAATTATTAATTACAACTTTAAATAATCTCTTGTAAATACAAGCTGCCATTCATATCAGTTTCAAGTAAATGATCATTTCATGAATTGGAGGAAGTATCTAATATTTAATCGGACATTGTTGGAATTTATAAAGTTAAAAGAAAAGATGAGAAGATACTTGATTTAAAAGGTGGGCATTTATTATAAAGGCACAAATGTTGGGAATACAAGTGGAATGGGTTCCATTATAAATAAAATGTGAAAGAACAACATTATGAAGATTGATAATATATAAGACAGCCTGGTAGGATTACTTATGCAAATTGGTGGAAGATTCCATATTGTAACGGAATAGCGTTACATGGGATTTGAACCCAGGCATATGAGGTTATATTAAACTATAATCAATTGACGAAATGAATGACAGGAACAAAACTTTTAAAAAAGCGGTCTTGCTTTAATAATAAATGAGAAACAGCCGTTTCTAAAGCATGATCGCAGCTATATAAGAGTACCTGTCAAATTTATTGAAATAAAAAAGTAAAAGAGTTTTTTTTTATTATTTTGTGTTTGTTTGTTAAGGATAAATCTATAATCATTAGTTGTAGTTTTTTTTTGCATTTTTAATTAAATAAAGAGAGAGGAATGATTGAATGCAAGTTTAACTTTGTATTAAATCATTTGAATCATTTTGAACAAAAGGGGAAAATGAATAAATTAATTTGCAATATGTTCTGAAATTCCAAGCGATCTAAAATTATTTTAAATAGGGGCAATTAGTAAATGTAAAATTAGAGAAATTGAAACAATAGGCAGGATATGTGCTGGTACGCCTAGATAAAATAAGCCAAATTTAGAAACAGAGGTGAGAAAAAGTGTACACTGCCATTGTACAACTCAGACTTCTGTCTCCAGCGAAACAATACCTGAAAAAATGATCAAATTGAGTGAAATTCCAAGGTGGTGTAAACGATCCCAGAAATCACGGAATTGAGTTAACACTCGATGGACTTATAAGATGAAGGGACTCACAGGTGCATGGGAGTGATTGGGTGAGAAAAATTCAAGGTGTGAGGGCGGGAAGGAAGAGATCAAAAAGGCTGGACAGCACTTTTCAGGATTAGATGATTAGACTATTATTGATTATTATTAGACTATTGAAATCTGACAGAGATGTGTTGCTGAACATAAAATTCGTGGCTTGACTGCCGGACCTCCGCGTCCAGCTCCACTGATTGCTAATAGGATGCTCGTAACACCGGAGAAACTTCACATAAGGACCACACACGCTTTTGAGACCTTGCAAATTGCTGGAATGCTTCGTTAAAGAAGAAACCATCGCTCAGGATCCCATTACAGTCTTTCTACGTCCACAGGTAGCTATCTTTAAATTGTCGTATTCACTTATGCACCAAAATAAAATAACTTTAATAACCAGAATTATTTAAAAAACATTAAGCTAAAATGATAAAGTTACTCTTGACCATTAATGAACAATTCGAGAATCTAACCAAATAAGTTTGCCTACAGATTAACATTCTTTAAAATATGTGCGAAGTCACCTTGAAATCTATATTTAATTATCTCGGCTTGCCGATCATATACCTGCATTAATTGTTAGTAAACAGGTTAAATAAAACATTATTTAACTAGTATTTTTTGTTATTAATTGCTTGGAATTTCAACATAAATTTATATAATAGGAATGAGTGCTAGAGCGATCGAATTTGTTTATATATGAATGAATGCATTTGATATTTTGGTGTTGGGATTTGTTTTTATTTATGCTTATGTTTGTTATGCTCTCTTAGATTAAATTAAGTTTGATTAATTTGTTCTGTGGAATATAGGGCGGGCCCTCATATAGTAAGTCTAATTGATTGTGAGTGAAAGATCACAGATTTGAGGTAATTTGAAGGGTAATAGTGGCTATGTTCGTTTCTTGCTTCCGACTGGAGTGATGCACGGGCATGTTTTGTGATATAGTTGAGTGAGCTTATGCACATACGTGGCGGACTCTTATAAAAGTTCTCCTGGTGCCTATTACTTGGATTCAATCCGAATTTACGTATAAAATAAATAAAGTGTACGTGTATATGTGTTTGAAATTATCTTCACAGAACATTATGTAATCCCCCGGACGCAAGAACACAGCAGATTCGTAATAGTGATGTTATTGAGTGAGCGGGAGCGCGCTCACGCACACCGGGCGGGTTCAATATGCAGATACTTTACATTTATGCCTCAATAAGTCTTATTATGATTAAAAAAGAGAACTTTTATATGAATGCAAAAAATATTTTGGAAGAGTAACATTTTGGATAATGATAGTATATCAGACAGACTGGCAAGGTTACTTATTCAAATTAATAAATTATTCCAAATGAAGATAATTCAGATCGATCCAGAAATAATTATGATTATGATGAAAAAATAGAGAACATTTATGTAAATAAGATATTTATTTTATATAGTGCTATGTTTTTATAAACTGTAACAGTAATAATCAGCCATGAAGCTAATGCACATGTGCTTTGTGGATTTTTAACTATAAATGAATACTCTCACTTCCAAACACAAGATAAAATCTTTGTGAAAAGATAGAATGAATCCATCTATCCTTTCAACCCAAACATTTATGTATGGGAAAATCTTAAGCATCTGGGAATGAGAGCGTGAAGATATTAAGTGATCATTTTAAAGTACGTTTACTATGCCTGAATAAGTGATGTTTGGGTTGAAAGGATAGATGGATTCATTCTATTTTTTCACAAAGACTTTATCTTGTGTTTGGAAGTGAGAATATTTATTTATAGTTAGAAATCACAAAGCACATGTGCATTAGCTTAATAACCGATTATTACTATTAGAGAACATTTATGCAAATGTACCAACTACATTTGTGAAATTGTTATCCAGGATCTTAAGACTAGAATTAGTAAATAATAAAAAGATAAAAATTCTATGGATAAGTTTGTTTAATGTGATAAAAATAAGAGAAAACACATATTTGTGGAATTTGTAGAAAAGAAAAAAACTGTATATAATGAATCTTTTTTGAAAAAAATGCTTTGCAAAAATGGAGATGAAAGTATTCAAAAGAAGGAACAGAAAACTATATTATATTTTGACTAACAGAAGATATTTATTTCAACATTGCAATGTTGTTAGTAGATTCAGTACAAGAAATGATTATCAATTAGGATGATGTAAGATATATGTTACTTTAAAACTAGTATGATTAAAACTATTAAGAAACATAGTATTAATAGTTGTTATTTCTAATCTTCAGAAACACTCCATTGAATTTAAGTTGCAATTTGTTTTAAAACATTAACAGACTGAAAGGTGATTCTGATTTGACTGAAATTAATAAGATGTTAACTAATGCTTTATTAAAAAATTGTAAGAATAATTGATGGAATAAAAAAGCAGCAATTTATGAGTTGATTTTCTATTGAGAGAAGACAGCTTGTCAAGAAAAAAATATATGAAAGTTTTTTAAAATCATCCTTTTAATAGGAATGAGCAACTGAAATTTAAAAAATGGTATTGAAAAAGGTCAATAATGATTTAAAAAATGAAAATTGGGAGTTGACACGAAAATTTATAGAAGAAAATAAAAGTCTAAAAAGTATAAAATAATATATATTAGGTTTAAAAGAAAAGTTGTTCAGAAATAAAAAGAAAAGACTAAACATATAGAATGAAAGAATTCTATAAAAAATATATAGTTTATTACTATTTAATAACTGAAATACAGGCTTATTATACATCTGTATCAATATATGTAATATATAGAGTATATGAGCACAGACTTTCACATGACCCACCACTCACCACTTTATTTCATATCACTGATACACTGACAAGAATCTCAGCCTCAGGGCGGCCTTTGAGTATTCCATCATCAGATTTTCAATTGGATGGATAGTTGAAGAGTTGGAGTGTGGAGTGGATTGAAGCCTGTCCATTAAAGTATGAAGATTGGTTATCTTAATATATATCTGAGAATTATTGCATATATGTGTAGAGATGATAATCTGGACCAGCTGATGATTGCTGGTTTAGCATGAAATACGTACATTGGTGATTATTTATCTTTTCAATATATATGTATTCAAGTGTATCAGTGATATGAGATAGAGTGGTGAGTGATGGGTCATGTGAGCATTTGTGCTCATATACCCTATAGTTTATTACTATTGTAAATCAATCTCTTTTTTTCTTATTCATTTATAATTCAATAGATAGTAAAGGTCTACTATGCTAGAAAGATTATAAAATTATAACTTTTTTATAGGTTTATAACTTAGCCTACTTTCAATTCAAGTTTGTCTTGTCTTATTCATAACAGATAAAACAGAGAACATAATAAGTTAATTAGTATGCAAATTTATGAATTTAAATATACCATTTGCATGGTAATGCACTGCATGTGTTTTTTTCATTTTGCAATAAACCATGCCTCTTTGAATTTTCTCTTTTGATCATTGTGCTCAACACAAACAAAATTGTGGCCTGAGTTAATCTCATGTTGGTGTCTATTTTGGTACATTTATTATATATATTTGTGTTGCACTAATCTACAAAGAGGCATGGTTTTTCTAAAATAACACAAACAATAAATAAAAAAGACTCGTGTACTGCATTATCACATAAGTGGTATATTTAAATTCACAAATTTGCATATTAATTAATCTATAAGTTCTCTTTTACCTATCTTAGTTCTATGAATATGATCAGCCTTGTTGAAAGCAGTGCTAAGCTATAAATCCGTAAAGAAGTTTTTAATTTCATCATCTTTCTGGCATAGGGACTTTCACCATCTATTGAATATCTGACAAGCATTGATATTTGCACATAGATGTGCAGTACAATTGATGGATATATTTCAATCATCATACAAAATAAAATAATGATTAAAAATTTCAGTTATCACATTTTAATACTATGAAAAACTTATACTCAGTTTACTTAAAACACATATATATAATCTGTTCACATATATGCAGTATAGTAATTGATTTAGCATATAAATGAAATTCATCTATCATATTTGAATTTATCAAAATAATAAATGACTTAATTTTTATAATGTATAATCAACATATATTTTTGCGCACATAGAAATATATGTGCACACTGGCATTTATATCATATATTTTAACTTGTCAAAATAATAAAGTTATTAAAATGTACATTTTCATAATTAAATTCTTTGTTGAAAATACATAAATTTCATTAATTTAATAATAAAGGCTTTTTTTCTTTTAAAAAATAAAATCAGTCTTGACAGGTTATTCTAAAAAGATTTGTTTTTCAATTTTTTCCTTTTTTAAAAAAAAAAAATACCAATTAATTAATTATTTACTCTTAGATTTTTTTTTAATCCAAGCAAAATTATTTGTGATTGTTTCACTTTTTAAATGACTTTCTTTTTTAATAAATGAAAAAATAAAATCATTCTATATTTACATATTACTATCAGGATGTTAATTAATTATAATGCCTTTCTTTAGAATATAGAATTGTCTATTAGTCCATTACTTTTTTATTTTTAATCTAAGCAAAATTATTACTTGAACTTTGAGTTATATTTTTAAATGTCATTTTAAGGAATTACTAAAAATTTAAAATCATATTGTTCTCTCTATATAGATATCATTTCAGTTTGCTCTTAATTAGAATGATTTGAAAATTAAAAATATCGATTTTATAATGTCATTTTATTAATGAAATTATTTAAATTTTCTTTATCATTATATATAACATTACTCACTATCAATTGTATAATTTATGTGTCTGTGCATATAGATAAATCCTTTAGCAAGCTGAAAGATTTCTCTTGGTGAGCTAGTTGGTTTTGATGAGACAGGTATAGTCCGGGATTGTCACCATTGGAGAAAATATAATTCAGATAACTGCAGAGATATTTTGTCCAGGATTTCATATTTTTAGGCAAGCAAACTGTCTTGTCCACATTTGTAGCTATGAAACACTTGAAGTTAACCCTTTTCTCTATGTTAATTCAAACTCCACTACTGTGAACTATATAGCAGCTTTTTGACTTTGCAGTCTTATTTTTGTGATAGATTTCTGACCTGATCTGGATTACCTTGATAGCCAACTCTTCTGGCCAGCTAATTGCTACCAACTGCTTCTCAAAAAAATTACTAGCCAAACAAAAACTAATCTTTTTATTACACTTTTTATATTAGTCATCCAGGGTGACAAAACACATTTATTAAAAACTGTTTTTTCTCATCTCTAACAATTAAAAACAATTTCAATCCCTTCAAAAGCATTTTTGATTAAAAGCTTTATTTGGAAATTTTATCAAAGATTTTTAAAAATAGATAATTGAAATTTTTACAATTATCAGATCTATTATCATAATACATGCCTGTTTATAATTTCAAAATCAAATACAATATTAATATTTATTTAGAGCTTTTGAAACTTTAATTTAAAATAAAATTCTATTTTAAATTCAGAATTATTTATTTCCTTATACTTGTTATTTTCACTGACATTAGAAAATATCTACAAAGATTTTTGTCTGTGTTTATTTCTACTTTTCTTTCAACTATATAAGTATATGTGTACACACACTATGTTACTGTGTGCCATGTAAAAGAAGTGTTACAATATATTACCATTGAATTTATATTAATTTACACACACATTTATATATATATGTGTGTGTGTATTATAAGGGACTTAAACTCAGACTTTCAAGCATCTTACATCTACCCAATCAATCATATAACTGATACACATAACAACTTTCATGTGAAAAAGATCAATGATCTCCAACATTCATATTTTGTGTTGAACCAACCCTCATATATTGGTCCAGATCACCATCTTTCACACATATATACAATCAGTGCTCAGCTTATATTACAATAACAAATCTTCAAAGTTTAATAGATAAGTTTTAAACTTTTTCACTCTCTGACTCTTCAGCCATCCATTTTGTTGAAAATCTGAGGATGAAATGCTCAAATTCCATGTTGATGGTTTGATTCCTTTATATATTTATTGTTATCAAAGCTTATTATGTTATAATATATCAATTTGGGGGAACTGTTCTACTTTTGCAATGACTACTTTATCTGTTTTACTGAATTATAGAAGGTGTATCATTTTTGGTAGATCATGTACCACATCTGTTAAAGATATTTATGGAACTTCTAATATACTGGATGTTTTCCATTTGTAGCAGAATAGAGTAATTCTTGATATTTATTGTAGAAAAATTCACTTG
Organism: Epiperipatus broadwayi; assembly: GCA_028023455.1. Classification (NCBI taxonomy): domain Eukaryota; kingdom Metazoa; phylum Onychophora; class Udeonychophora; order Euonychophora; family Peripatidae; genus Epiperipatus; species Epiperipatus broadwayi. The sequence goes on from JAQFVV010000004.1 coordinate 10,693,129, forward strand.
GATACTACATCTTCTGTTGTAAATACTTATTTATCTACTAAATATCAGTTGGCTTTACCTAATATTCTTAAAACTTCCAATAGAAAGCAATTTAGTTATAATGGTCTCAAATTATTTAATATGTTTATACTAGATTGTTCTGTGAATTTAATGAACACTAGTTATTTGATTTTTAAAAAGCATTTATGGCATTGGTATATTATGCTAAACATTAATTTTATTTGTTGTTTATATGTATGGTATATTGTAGCTATTTACTATTGTGGTTGAATTGCCAAATGTAATATCTGTGTGATTTTAATATTTTATGTTATATTTATACTTTATGTATTTTATTCGTGTTTTTGGTTGTTATATTTAAATTTGTCACTCAACATTTTTCTTGTAAGAAATTTATCTCACTGTGTTATACATTTATTGTTTCATAATAAATAAATATTATTGTTGTTGTTATTATTATTATTGCCAGTAAGATGTATATTTATTGACTTGAAGAATAATAATTTTAATATTATTGAATATTTATTGAAAACTTATTTATACCAAATTTTATAATTGATGACATGGAGGCTTATAAGATGAAAAATTAAATTTCCTTGCTTTAAAATTTAGTGATGTATTTTCATAAATACTCAAAATATATAAGCTCAAATACTTTCTTGAACTTTTTTCTATTTATTTTCTTTATCCTTGAACTTTCATTAGACTTTCCTATATTTAACTCTAATTATTTTTAAAGCTATATCTGATTCCATAATTTCATATCAATAAATAACCAAGATATTTTGCTGCTTGATATAACTCTCACTTTGACCCAATGACTTTTTTAATTGTGTAAATTGTCAAACTACTAAAAAAATCTTCTGGGTTTTGTCTTAAAATATCATATAAATCATATAAAAATTCTATTCTTATTTTATACCGCTTTTTTATTTGCTTATAGGTTGAACACAAAAATTTTAATTATATAGCGAGAAATGATGAATCATATACTGCAAAATTTATTTATTTTTCTTTAATAACTGTTACAAGTTCTTAACATATTATATATATATATTGTTATATGATGACCATAATATATATGTTATGTAATATAAATTTAATTAGAAGGGATTTTAATTTAGACTTTTAAGTTCCCTTCAATCATCTACCCCATATTATATAACTGATACACATGACCACATACCTATGAAAAAGATAAATCAACTTCAATATACATATTTCATGCTAAACCAGCACTTATCAGTAAGGCCATATCATCATCTCCCACACACATATACAATCATTGCTCGATTTATATTAAGAAAGCAAATATTCAAATTCTAATGGACTGATTTCAGTCTTCTCCACTCTCCAACTCTTCAGCTATAAATATCATTGAAACTCTGATGACATCATGTTTAAAGCCTTTATTTGCCAATTTTCTTGTCATACCCATATTGACCATAACAAGGGATTTAAACATGCATTATAAGAGCTTCAATGATATTGATGGCTGAAGAGTTGGAGAGTGAAGGAAATTGAAGTCTGTCCATTATAGTTTAATCTAAGCACTAATTGTATATATGTGTGGGAGAGGATAATCGAGACCAACTGGTTTAGCACAAAATATGTATATTGGAGATTATTTCTTTCTCACATGTTTGTGGTAATGTGTGATTGACGGGAGCTTGAAAATCTGGGTTCAAATGTCCTCTAATTACGGCTAGCTTAAGTATATATACTATAGTTTTATTTAAGTAATATAAATTTATAAAAACTTTATTCTAATATTGTATTAAATATAAACAAATAATAAGGACATTTTTATATTTAAGATTGTATGGTGGAGTGAAAATTTTAAATATATCTTAAAACAAACTATTTTATTTCTTCCTTTTTTATTTAAGGAATAAGATTAACGTTCTAAGAAAATATTTTATTCAGTTAAAAACATATTTTTTTTTTTTGCTGTTAAATCCTTAGACATTGACAAGAATCTACTTGAAATTTATGAAGCTGTGAGAATAAATACATTTGCTTTAACAACCCATGGAAGAACAATTAAAGTTTAATAGCTAAAAATATTTTATATATTTAAAAAAGTGCTGTTTTCAGCACAAACCTGATCTACAGTAGAAATTACTTTTCTTCCTCACATGAAGAGAAATGAGAAACTCATTTAGGTCATATATATAATTTGTATTAATTTTTATTAAAGAATAATGCAATATTTACTATTTTTTATTTTAACTTATTAAGCAATAACAAAAATAAATGTATTAAATTTAAAGCAATTATTGTTTACAATCATTTATATGTAAACAGATACAATATATATCTGCAATACCGTGATTTTTCAATCATTCATTTTTTAAATAATTGGATAAAATAAATGACTGAAACATAAATATAATAGAATAGAAGCCTAGATAAAAAACAATTTAACGATTATTCACTGAAATTTTGTATATATAAAGTGTAATTCAACCATGAGACCAATGTATAATTTAAATATCATAATTCAAAATATTTCACATTTATTGTTTGCAAAATATATTTATGTACATAAAAAGTGCAGAATATAATTTTTTTTCCAATAAATAATACTGTTTATTAAAATAAATAAATTTATTACATTCATCATTTATTTAAATACAGGTCAAAATATATTTACACAAATGTAAATATATTAAGCCCGAGTTGTGCTTTTATATAGAAGAAAAAAAATATAATTATAGTGCCTCAGGCGTTTTATTTTTTTTTTGAAAAATGAGTGTTTTTAGTCGATGACATTTATCGCTTGCATATGCCAGCAGTGTTTTTGGGTGTTTCCAAATTCAAAATGGCCACCGAGCGCATACTATATCAGCACCGAAAAATTTTATAGCATTTTATATATTTACATGCAATTTTAAACATAATATAAAATATGCTAATATTAATAACAACAATAAATTATATTTAAATAATATATTATTTTTTTAATAAAAATATTGATTATATAGCATTAGGTACTCATATATATTTTTCTATATACTAATTCCCATCCCCTGTCTTTAATATATTTTTTAATTTGTTTTTTCATTTCCCTATAATGCTGTAAGCTTCTTAATTCAATAGTTAAATTATTAAATAATTTAGGAATTTAACGATTTCTTACTCTAGTTCCATATTTATTACAATATTTTGAAACTATATATTTATCTCAAAATAAGAGTCATAGATCATATGGCCCTATTCTCTTAAGCTTGTAAGTTATAAACAATGAGGATTGCCAATTTCTCAACAAGCTTTGTGATAATTGCTTAGCCAGAGCCAGCACTTTGGGGGGGGGGGGTTTCCTGACAGAGATATTTTAAGTGCTGGCTCTGGCTAAGCAATTATCACAAAGCTTGTTGAGGAATTGGCAATCCTCATTGTTTATATATTTATCTGTTTTTCTTAAACACATTTCAAATTATTTTATATAAGGTTTTTAAAAAGCACTGTCAACAAATTGAATAATAAAATATTTTTGTATCCACTTTTCTTCTTTTTTGATGTATTTTTTTTTTCTATTATATCTTTTTTTTTTTAGTAATGCTAGTCTACTAATATTAGAAAAGCTTGAAAAACCATAAAGCATTATTTGATTTCTCAATAAAAATTTACCCAAAGATTTATATTAAATTAATTATATAATATACGTAAAAAAGATTTAATTGCACACACACAAAAAAATTAAAACATGGTTTCATATAAAAATAATAGTTGCTAAAGTTTATTCAAAAATTTGCCAGGCAGAGTTGACATTGATAAGCTTAGCACAAGGCAGCTGATTTTGCGTGATTAAAAATCAGGGGTTTAAAATAGAGAAGTATTGTAGCAATTATAGTAGGTAACAATTATATTATACATATTTAAAAATTATATATATTTTTTAATTAATTTCTAACATTTTTATTTTTAGTCGAATAGTTTTTTAACTCATGAATAACTAAATCATGGATATGATTGAATTATAGCTTTTGTATTATCGTTCTCTAATGCTTTACCAAATAGAAATATGAATAATTGTAGGCAATTCATTATATCTGTAATGAAATTAGATATTCAAAATGAGCGGGATACTTTTAAAAATACTATAATATTTTTTTTTGTAATATCACTTTTATTAAAAACAGTATTATTTACATTCTTTATTTATTTTAGATAAAAATATTCACAAAGTAGGATTTTGGCTTGATCTTTGTTAAAACCCAAAACTTATATAGATAAAAAGTTTTAAATAGCAAACTATAAGAGAATAGTCCTTAACAGCTCTCAAAAAAATAACAGTATGAAAAAAAAGTATTATTTTCCAGGTTTGATTTTTATATGCTGATGAGAGTGTTTATGATGCTTTCTAGTTAGAAATCTTGAAACCTGTTTGTGACCTGAAACAGGCCCAAATTTCACTCAGTATGGATTCAAATTCAGTTAAAAGGATAAATATATAAATGATATAAGTAAAGCAAAATGCAAAGGAATGAAAACTTTATTTGTATATGGTATTTTTATATAATATTTAATTTCTAAATTGTAGATTAAAATAAAAATTATAAATTATATACATTGTAATGATTGCAAGAACTTAAGTGGAGCAACTGGTAGAAAAAAGAGGATTTAAAAGGTATCACCTGTGACATATCGACAGATTATTGAATCCTTAATTGGAGCAAGTGAACTTAATTATGCTAGGACCTAAGGGGAGCAATTAATTATTGACTGACATATTTATTGCTAGGACTGAAGTGGAACAACCAAGAAAGAAAAAAGTTCTATAGAGTTGAATACCAGAGAAACATCTGGACAACAATTCAATTGATTTGATCAAATAAATTTTATTTTTATTTTTTTCATTGGACATTCTTATCATCGCACTAAACAACATTTTTATTATATTAAAAAGAACTGTGATTACACTGTGCCTCAAACCTTTAGTTTCAGTGTTTTATATAAATTTTTATATAAGCGTATTATATATATATATATATAATAGTTTGGTTATTTTTTATATCTAAATACATAAATAAAAATATTAATTGAGCATTATTGCAAATTAAAATTTAATTAATGCAGATTTTTTTTTGCTTTGCTCCCACAATTATTAAAATTGTTTTTCTTAAAATTAAAAAAAAAGAGACGTTCTTAAATAACGCTAATCACAATTTTATGTTAAAATTTATTGTATCAACTATGTTTCAAAATTTTCCAATTCTCTTGTCAGCTTATATGTCCCAAAGCAACAACATTTTCAGAGATCAACTATGTTTATCTAATAAACGCAAATGACAAACGAGCTTAATATATAAGCTTTAATTGATTTTTTTTGTCATGCTAAGTGATTACTAACAGATTAATGTTTTACACTTTGCTTCTATCGTTTCTATATTTTTTTAAAAAAATGATTTAAACTTGCAATAAAATAAAAATATTAATCATAAAACTGCTATTCTTAGTTAGAGATTAAAACATGAAAACATTGACTAGTTTTGACATATTTTTTTCACTGTAATAATATTTCTACTATCTATCAGTAAATGCTTAATATCTTCTTTACTATTTTCTTTGAAAATGCTGGAAAAGCTTTCACCATGCAATAGTCTATTGAAGCTTGTAAGTTATAAGCAATGAGAATTGCCAATTTCCCAACAAGCTTTGTGATAAACGCTTAGCTAGAGAAAGCATTTAAAATACTTCTGTCAGGACACCCCCCCCCAAACCTCTGACGATGGTTTTGTGCTCTGGCACTTCTCAGAGAGGTGTAGGGTAGGTTTGTCATGAGCATGCACACACATTTATGTTATTTTTTTCTACTTCTGTATTATTAATGTTATTGGCATTCATTATTTTTTTATTTTTAATGTTTCAAACTGTATAAACACAAAATATCTTCAAAATATTTCCTACGTATTCAAAGATTTATGATAATACATGGATAACATATATCATATTCTCCATACACATACCTATTCTGAAGGAGTCAATCTGCGATACAGAGTGAACTTCATGGTTTATCCAACTAACCAACCGACCAACAGGGTTCAAATCCACCCCACATGGTTAAATAATGTATATGTTATATATATCAGCAAGTGCATACACATGCATGAATATAATAAATTTTATGATAATGTATTTGAAAGTCAATCATGTGTATGTGTAATATATATATATGAAAGGGGGGGGGGTATTGCTTTTATCATAAGAAATAAATATTGTAAATTTGTATATATTATTTATTTTAATGTATATATTTTATTTTATATCAAAATGGCAGAAAGGAAAATGCAACTGTCGAGAAGGTTCTGGAAATCATTCGCTATTGAATTGTACAAAAAAGCAGAATCTAACCATTTTAATTATAACCGTTACTTTAATTAAACTTACTTGAAACTTTCATTAATAACAACTAATGAAAATTTTTACATTGTTTAAAAGAAAATTTTAGAAATAGATTGTCAGGCCTTATCGACATTTGCATCTTCTCAAAATGTAACAAATGTATATCACTGTTAAAAGAAGATGGGGTTATGAGAGTCTGTTAGACATCACCTTAGGGAGTTAATTAAAATTATTCTTGAAATGTTTTCTGAATCAGTGTAAATGGGACCAAATTTAGTTACAAAAAAGAAAGTTTTGTTCTACAGTGTTGCCAATATACTCCATGTCAGTGTGAATTTTAAAATGTTCTTTGAGTAGAGGGATCCAAGCCATCTTTCTTCAAACCCTGAGACTGTCTTTTCACCATGCCACAACTTAGCTCCTACCTTTCAAGAGTGCCCAAGCTGTTAGAGAAGTGCAGAGGCCAAGAAGAAATATTTTCCACCTAAATTATAACTTGCCTTCCCTGAAATCAAAGAATTCCACATCAAGACAGGATTTGTCCATACCTTTGCTCTGGAGGATTATGAGGTAATAGTTTCAAGAGTTGTCTTAATTATCTCTCCCTGATTTGTAATTAATTACTTAATCATAACTTAAATGCCTTCTTTAATGTTTTATATATTTCAACTCACTGACTGGTGAGTACTTTAATAAAACTCTCTAACTTATGCATGACGATTCTTTATAATCCTAATTAATCATTCTGTATACTTACTCATCCAACTCATGCTCTTTATTATATATGTAATTAGGTGCAATATGAATTTATATGTTGTTAATATTTTTTTAATATTTCTTGATTTATAAAATGTATAATGCCTATCAATCCCAATCTTACAAGCTTTAATTCTGCTATGGAAAAGGAAGTAAGTAATTAATTATTTGATTTATATTTATTTCCAAAATATCTCATGAGATTGAGTTCTATTTCTAATAAATATGTGGGTTCTTAACAGTTTATTGCTAATTTATTTAAATGTTATAAAAGTAATCTTCCAATGTGGGTGGATTTGGGTGTCCATTTTATTTCATTATTTTCTATATTATATTTTAAACAATCATCATCAAAATGTAAGCAATCAATTAAATGGGATTGATTATTGGAAAATGGAAGAAATCATATGCTTTATTAGTTATAATTTTATTTGATTGTTGATTACTATTCTATATTATATGGGTCATTATTTAAAACATATCATTATGAAATATATTAAACTATTTAAGGTTTTATTTTTTAATATCATATAATTAATTTCATTACCATCGCATTGCTAGCATATGTTAGAATTAAACTTAGATTTATATTTTTCTTGCTTTGTCATTCGGGAGCTGTCGAGATTGCCAAAGTTTCCCTCTTGTTTTCATATTCTTGTTCAAAACAGGGGTATACAGATATGCCCTGGAACAAGCGAGTTAGAGTAGCAGAAGCTCTGCATGGGTTGCCGTACACTGGACCATAGCAACTTCCTACCTACCTCTCCCTTGGGTATCACTCTGCCAGAAGTACAGGCATACCATCACCAGTTAAAGGAATGATGAAGCATTCTATTGGCCAAAGATGCTGCATTCCATTCCACTGCCATTTATTATAGTACTGCAACTCTTTATATTTAATTTTCTGCTTGTTTAATAAAATAAATCATAATGATATGATATAATGAACCATTTATGTATTTAAATATTCTTCACTGGAGTTTCATACCCAATCTTGCTGAAGCTCCTCACCCCCTTTTTAAATAAACCATTCCCATATCTATAAAGTTTCGCTAATAATGTGAAAGGCTAAAACCTTCAACAGAAGTGCCTTAAAATGCTTATGCGACAGCCAATCAGATGTAATAATGCTTGCACATGGAACTCTCAATTCAAGAACACAAGCATTTTAAGGCACTTCTGTGGAATGTTTTAGCCTTTCACAGTATTATTAGATCATCTGCTAGTGCTTAATAAATTTAATATATTTAAAGTTTTGCTAGTTATTATATATCATTAAAATCTGTAAAATGAATAATAAAAGAATTATTTCATCAATCATACAAATAAAGCTGTATTCTTATCATATTTTCTAAATAAATGTAATAATCCTCTGTAAATCTATGTATTATAATGTTAAAGGCAAAATGTAATAATTAAAGAAATAGAGAAACTCCATAACATTATATATATATGTATAACTTCTCAATCTTATAGCATCCATCAACCACCCAAAAAAATAGCTTGTGTAAATATAAATAAAATATGATTTTCGAATGTATGTTGATCTAGTAATACCATGCCTGTGTCTGTAACTCCATAAATAACTTGATTTATTATTCTCAAACACTTGTAAATAAATGAAAGATATATGCATGAAGTTGGTAATTATAAAATCGTATTTAATCACTTTTGTTATAATAAATATTTATATCTAAACTTAATCCATTGTGTTCGAATCCTTATTAATTAATATTAATCTTATTGAAATATATACATGTCTCTTAAATCGTTTTTCGAGTTCACTCAATATCTCACCGATTTAAAGTTATATAATATAATTCAATATCACATAATGTATCATAATCCGTACTCCCACTTCAATATTCGACAATAATATACTAACAAGAATATTGAAGTGGGAGAGTGTATTATTTACTACAACATTTACTATTTAAAAACAATTGTGTTTAAAGTTATATATATATATATATATAATTCAATATCACATAAATGTAGATCATAATCTTAAATAAAGTTAATTTAATTTATATCATCTATACAAACTTTATATAATTTTATACAATAATGTTTGATGGGAAGATCAACTATTCTCTGCTGGGATTATGTTTATATTTCAGTCATAACCAATGTCATAAGAAATCTGGGAACCAATTGACAGTCAGTCAAACATAGTAACATAATCTCTATTTAAACACCCTTACAACATTCAATTTGACATTTAAGTTTGAATGTAATTTAATTGTAATTTATCTAAAGTTTTTTTGTATTGGTCAAATATTAATAAATAAAACAAAGCTTTTACAATTTCTTTTTAAATAATCTTGTTTTCAAACAAACATTTAATTATGTAAATAAATAATTAAACATAACATCTGTATAACAATATTAAATAACGTTAATTTAATTTAACCATTTGTAGAAATTTTAGAAATTTTCAAACAACGAAATTTAATTAAAAAATAAATCAACTAATCTTTGCTGAAATATATTTCTTCTTTAATTAAAATCGTTGGCAGCCTGGAAATGAATCAACACTGTATCAAACATAGCAATATAATCTTAATTTTAACATTTATGCAACATTCTATTTGATATTAAAAAATTAACACTATTTAGTGATAATTTAATTAAAGTATTCATTATATTATCTTAATATTAACCGACAAGGCATAGCTTTTCATCAAATTTGTTTATAAAATGACCTTGTTTTTTAATAAACATTTAAATATATAAATAACTAATTAAACACTTTATAATATTAAGCCCTTAAAAAGAAATTTTATTTAAATACTGCTAACTTACATTCAAAGTTAATATCAAATTTAATATAGTAAAAATATTTAAGTAGATATTGAATTGCTATATTTAACAAAATTTCAATTGTTTTCAGACTTCTGATAATATGGATTATGACAAAACATATTTAATAGAGATTACTCAAGTTTTAAGCAAATATTCTCACTTTAAAGATCATAAAATTCAATAGATGGCATAAGTGAATAGAATATTATTTAATATTATTACATATTTATGAGTTGCTTAATCAATAATTTACTCATTTAAATATTTATTTGAAAGGAAGGTTATTTTAAAACGTGTTTCATTAAAAGCACTGCTTTGTTTATTAACTTTAAGTTGATGTAAAAAAGACTTCAAATAAATTACAACTAAATTATATTCAAACTTTAATATCAAATTGAGTGCTATGAAAGTGTTAAAACAGAGATTATATTTATATGTTTGAGAGATTTTTTTAACTGGTTTCCAAGCTGTGAATAGTCTCAATTATAATAGAATAATATGTCTACTAGATATCGGTAGACTTTTTCATCAAATATTATCAGTTGAAAGATTGTAAAATTTCTATAAATGACATAAATTAAACTAACATTATTCAATATATATATATATTAAAAACCAGTCAACACTTAGACAATTCCAATATCACTAAAAATCAATAATTTCAAACTGTTGTCAAAGCAACCTCCTTTTAACAATATATATATATAATTTTCAACAATTACCACTCTGATGCAGGATGAAGGTCTCTCCAAGTTTACTTCTCTCCAACACAATAAACATCTTTATTTTATCCATCCATATCACATGCAATCTTTTTGTAGATCTTTTATAATTATTTGGGATTCAATTTAGAATATCAGTTGTCCATCTATTATAATCTTTCTAGAAGCACATCCAGCCCAGCTTAATTTCACTTTGCTAATTCTTTTAATGATATCAATGACATCTGTTTGCTCTCTCATCTATATATTTTATTTTTGTTTTCTTCTTGCTATCCCTAACATACATCTCTTCATGTCTCTATATTGTTTTTCCTGTTAAGAATCAAGTCTCACATCCACAAGTAAGTCTAGTAAATACATCTATTAAAAACCTTTTTCAAATACATAGGCATATTTATTTTTAATATTGAGTTATCTCTACTAAAAGCATTTCACCAAAGTTTAATTTTCTGATTAATTTCATACATTATGTTCTCATTTGTATTAATAATCTGATTAAGATATTTGTAATTGTTAACTACTTCTAATTCATGATTATCAATCTTTATTTTCCTCCTCTGAGAAAATTCATTAAACCTTACTTTAGTCATTTTAAGGTCTATCTTTAGTTTTATATTCTTATCTTTATCTCATAACTCTTCATACATTATGTTCTCATTTGTATTAACAATCTGATTAAGATATTTGTAATTGTTAACTACTTCTAATTCATGATTATCAATCTTTATTTTCTTCCTCTGAGAAAATTCATTAAACCTTACTTTAGTCATTTTAGGGTCTATCTTTAGTTTTATATTCTTATCTTTATCTCATAACTCTTCATACATTATGTTCTCATTTGTATTAATAATCTGATTAAGATATTTCTAATTGTTAACTACTTCTAATTCATGATTATCAATCTTTATTTTCTTCCTCTGAGAAAATTCATTAAACCTTACTTTAGTCATTTTAGGGTCTATCTTTAGTTTTATATTCTTATCTTTATCTCATAACTCTTCATACATTATGTTCTCATTTGTATTAATAATCTGATTAAGATATTTGTAATTGTTAACTACTTCTAATTCATGATTATCAATCTTTATTTTCTTCCTCTGAGAAAATTCATTAAACCTTACTTTAGTTATTTTAGGGTCTATCTTTAGTTTTATATTCTTATCTTTATCTCATAACTCTTGCAGCATTTCCTGAAGCTTGCAAAAACAATTACATCATCTGAAAAATCTAGGTGACTTAAATATTTTTATTATTATTTGTATTCCCTTAGAATATTATTTTAAAGCATCAAATATTTGTTGTAAAACTGCAATAAATTTTTTGGGGAAATATGGAATCACCTTGACATATACCTTTCTTAATGTTATTTTTTTTTTAATACCACCATGTAATATAATCATTGCTGTTGTAATTTAATAAACATTCTTTGGAATATAAAAACATCTTAGTTTATATTTTGATAATTCAATGCTTTAATCAACATTAAAATGTTTATAGAATCAAATATGCACTCATAATCTACAATCTATAATATAATAACAACTCTCATTCATTGAATGTTTACATGTGTGACTTCTCTCAATGCTTGGAAATGACCCACGGTTCCAAAATCCTTTCTAAATCCAATTTATTTTTTGGTTGGTCAAAATTTAAAATACATTATAGAAGAGTTGTAATTATTTGATTAAAATTTTGTATAGAAGTAATAGCAGTCTGATATGTCTAATTTTTAATATCTTCTTCATCACCTTATTTATTCTTCCAATCATTTTGTATATTTTTATCATTAATAAATTTAGTATATAAAATTAATAAAAAAATTCTATTTTATAATCTTTTTTTTTTTTTACGATATTAATAATAACTACATTATTTCTTAGAGCTTTTCCCTTCTTTATGAATCTAATTGCATATCTCATTTCTTTACTAAAAGTGATGTAGTAACTGTAGTTGTTCTTTGTTACTATATAATTTTTTATAGAAATCTTTTACATGTTTCATGATATCACTATCTTTTTAGTAAAAAGTTCCATCTATTCTTATTATTTCAGAAATATCTCTTCTTCCAATATCAAAAGGTTGTTTCATTTCTTTGATACTTTTACTTTCTTCTATATAGTTTTCCTTGCCAATTCCTAATTATATTTTCTTACATCATTATTAACTTATTTTCTTAATATTTTACCAAATTTCAGATATTCCATTCTTTTTAATTGATCATTAAAAAAGATTCATATTTCTTCCATTATTTACATATTCAGACATTCTCTTGTCTCCGTAGAAAATTTACTGGAAAATTGCTTCTTTTTGTTGCAAATATATTTATAAAGATGGGGGGGGGGTAATAATAAAAAAAGACATAACAAAAAAATTATGTAATGTCCGCATGAGTTAAGTATAAAAATGATCTATTTTTATAAAAATCTTAATCTTTAAAAATTTGAATAATTAATCAAATAACATATTAGTAAATGAAAATATAAATAATAGTAAAGAAGTTATCAACGTAAAAGCAAGGTAATACTTTTTAAAATATTCTTTTGCAATTATTAAATAAATAATTTATGCAAGTAAAACACATGAAACAAATTATAAAAATCATTAGTTATTATTTATTCAATATTTCATTCAGTAGTGCAAAGATAATTTGTATTTTGTGTTACTAATGTAAAAATTTCAAAATACTTTAAAAATTCACTTGTATTACATCCTTGAATTATTTCTATTACATGGACAATGATATGGAGTGAATTGACTAAAATGTATGATTTAACAACAGGCAAATGCTTGAACAAATCTAACAGGTCCATTTGTTCACAACCAAGTCAGCAAGCTCTAGTTTTTCATGTTCCAAAGGTACTCAAAGTTTAAACCTGGCAGGATAAAAACTTTATCCTAATATATCTTTTTCAATTTCCAATGAGTTGATAATTGTTTAATACTTTTGTATTGTATTTTTCATTCAAAATTGAATTAAAATCAAGTTACCCAACGATAATTTTGAAAAACAATATGGAGATAAATAATCACATGACCAGATGATTACCGCCAACATTGTCAGCAAAGAGTTTCAAAATCCAAAGTTCAGTTAAACGTAAGCCAATTTTTAATTTTATTAATTGCAAAGTCAGATTTTTGTTTTGGAAAAAAAATAATAATAATAATAGTTATATCTTCTATTTATCAAAATCATTTTAAATTATATTTATGTATATACATTCAATGACTGTAAATATATAATTCATGTGTAGCAGATAGCAAAAACTTTTTACTGAAATATAAAAAATATAGAGATACACACAAATTGCAGTTCAATAATATTGGCATGAAGATATTTATTAAATCATCATTAAAGTCTAAATTTTTGAAGTGTTTTTAATCAAATGATAATAAGAAAATACCTTCTGTCAAAGTGCCCAGATTAGTATTTGTGAATGAATTTTACTCATGTTAAATTATCAATTTCACTTTAACTTTATTCTAGATTACATATTAATTTATAATATATATATATATATATAAACCACTAAACATCACATGATCACCATTTCTTATGCTAGCTCATAACTTTTATTAAAACAGGCAAAATTCTCCATACAGTAGTGCCACTCAGTGCAAGCCAGAGTAATCAATGGATTCCAGAAGGCTTGTGCATAAAATCCTTATCTAATGCCTACTCATCCTAAGATCTAGGTATAGTGCTCTCAGATCCAAGATTCCTCACTGATCAAAGCCACAAGCTAGAAATTAGTCTGGGAATATTGGATGAGTAGGCACTAGATAGAAATTTTATGCACAAGTCTTCTGGCATCCATTGATTATTTTGGCTTGCACTGAGTGTCACTACTGTATGGAGAGTTCTGCCTGTTTTAATGCATATGTAGTTAATGGAGTTATTTTTACAGAGATAAAAAATAACGCATATGCTGATAATTAAAAATATGTTAATATTATTTGTTTGCTCCATGGAGGCATGTAAATTTGGACATTATATGTATGATTAATGAAAATAAAATAATATTATATACAATTAATCATATAGTTAGTTACATTGCAGGTCATGTGATGTTCAAATATCCAACTCTCCAGATTGAGAACATTTCCATTCAATTAACCAAAACCATAATTTTTTTTTTACTGTTCAGTTGAAAATTAATCAGAAATCTTTAGTTCTTGAATCTTCCGCTTTGCCACTCAACTAAAACAAGTTATTACATAAAACTTTGAATAATAATAAATAAAAAAATAAAGTTATATTTCTTATACAAAGTACTGCTGTAACAATAAGATTTTATGGTCATTTTTAAAACAAAATATCTCTAAGCATAATAACCTAATAAAAATAATGAAAATAAAAATTAAATAAGTGTCACTTAAATATCCAATATTTTATATAAAGCCATTCAAGGCACCAAATTAAATTAAATAAATAACTAAAAATGCACTTGCAAATAATTATTATGATTCAGTACTAAATATAAACTTTAATTAATAAAAAAGTATGCAATAAAATAGATTATACCTTAATGGAAGTTTAATGTTAAAATTAAATTTAATTATTTTTTAAAAATAAAAACAGAATTTCTAATAATTTAAAATCAATTCATTTAAATTGAATTATACTTTTATTTTATCTCAGTTTAGTTTACAAATTTACAATATAAAAAATCATAAAATATATGGAAATATATACATTTGAAATTATATATAAAACACTTTACACATAAAAATCACAATCCAGATAGTAATCTTACATATGATACAACATGGTAAATTTTTAAATACAATGAGACTTTTCCCCCAATATTGCATGCTTTGAAACAAAGTTTTTTTTAGTTTATTTTTTATTATTGCTGCTGCTGCTGCTGCTGCTGCTGCTGCTGCTGCTGCTGCTGCTGCTGCTGCTGCTGCTGCTGCTGCTGCTGCTGCTGCTACTACTACTACTACTACTACTACTACTACTACTACTACTACTACTACTACTACTACTACTACTACTACTACTACTACTACTACTACTACTACTACTACTACTACTACTACTACTACTACTACTACTACTACTACTACTACTACTACTACTACTACTACTACTACTACTACTACTACTACTACTACTACTACTACTACTACTACTACTACTACTACTACTACTACTACTACTACTACTACTACTACTACTACTACTACTACTACTACTACTACTACTACTACTACTACTACTACTACTACTACTACTACTACTACTACTACTACTACTACTACTACTACTACTACTACTACTACTACTACTACTACTACTACTACTACTACTACTACTACTACTACTACTACTACTACTACTACTACTACTACTACTACTACTACTACTACTACTACTACTACTACTACTACTACTACTACTACTACTACTACTACTACTACTACTACTACTACTACTACTACTACTACTACTACTACTACTACTACTACTACTACTACTACTACTACTACTATTATTATTATTATTATTATTGTCGCTTCAAAGATAAACTTTATTGACATTCAAAAAGTGTTACATTAAGTTACAGGTGAAAACATGAGGTCTTTGATAGAAGTTGCTACATGATATTACATATGCAATAAGAATTTGAAATTGTGCTTGTGATAAGAAAAAAACATGACCTACAGTAACTGAAAGAAGAATTATCATTACATAACAAGATACATGTGTCAAATTAGGTTTACATATAATTTTTAAATGGGATCTTGAGAAAAATACTTGGAAGCACATGATAGTATGAGGGATAGCATATATGGGGTGTGGGGTTGGAGTTGGTGTTAGATTAATATATGATTTAATATAAATTGGGCCTATTTGGTGGAAAGGATTATAGTTTTCATGACTGTCTTATACATAAGTTTTATGTGAAAAACATGAGTTTTTAGATACAATTTGATATATGAGTTTACATATGCAATAAGGATTTGCAATTTTGCTTATGATAAAAAAAGATGACATACAGTTGTTGGAAAAATAATAAGTGTTGCATAAAAAGATATATATTTCAAATTAGGTTTACATAAATTTTACAACAGCATTATGAGATAAATACAAAAAAGCACTTAGTGATATTTGTTAATAAATTTAAGGAGGTTGAGTGGAGTTAGTGTTTCATTGGTATATGGCTGTACATAAATTGAGCTTATTAGTTGATATGCACAATAGGTGTTGAGGCTAAGATTTATTTTTCATGTGCTCGACATTTAAATTTCATTTGAGGTAAGTTGGTCAATGATCTAAATATTTATAATGTAAAATGTAATAAATTAGTAACCAATACTGAATGTAGTCATCTATAACATAAATGTCTTTATAAAATATAAATTAATAAATATATGTTTATTTTAATGATGAAATAGTAAGCAAATTAAACATACAAATTAAGACTTGTAAATTATATCTTTTATATTGATGGCTATGATTATGAGGGCTTGAACCTTGAAAGTGCTTAGCCATTTAATGAATAGATATTAAAATAATATATATTTGCTTTATTTGTTTTTAGCTTTGTGTGCTTGTGCGTGTTAGCACATTTTATATATTTTGATCTTTATATATTTGTTTTACCAGTATTTGTGCTGATATATAAGCTGTTTTGGTTTCTTAGTACATTGTCTGCAATACATGATTGTGAAGTTCTCATAATAATATAATAGGCTAATAAATAAGGAGAAGTTAATTTGAAGATAACTAACTGTTCGACAAGGAATACTTTATTTACTTACTATTTATATCTTATATTTTTTATATTGTTATTGTTGTTTTTTTTATTACTGTTAATAAATTTCACTTTTATTTAATTAAATTGGTTCAGTTATCATTCATAATAGGGCGTCACATGCATTTATTTATTGTTTATTCATATTTTAAAATATTGTAATTGGTAATAAATTCTGTAAGGAAGTTCCTGAGAAGTTTAATATTATAAATTATTAAAATATTTATGGAATAATACTTTTAATATTAAATAAAAGTTTAAATATTTATTATCTATTTAAAAAATATATCTTTAATTCAATAAAATTCCCTGTAATTTATTTTATATTTTAATAATCTAAAGAATTTATTTGTTTATACTTTACTCCACTTTAATTTAAACCTTGAGAATCTATATTTTATATTCATGCATTATTATATTAGCTAGCCTGAACATTAGAAAAGCATACTAAATAGTAAATAAAACAGTCATACATCACATGACCCAATTTTATAAGCTTGTAAATGCTCTAACAAACTATACTGATAAATGCTGCAAAAAAAAAAAAATTTAAAAATCTCTTATCCCCAATCCTCAGACCATTAGTTTCATGCTTTAACACCCCTTAGTGAGACATTATGGTAATTTCAGACACTAGATCTAAAAATACCAACTCAAAACCAGCATTTATCTAAAATGTATTTATTATGTAGAAAATCTGAAATTTTCAGACACCAATATGTCTTCAAACCCAGCTATCTAACTTAAATAGTGAGATATTATTTTACATAGCGCTGTTTTTTATGTAATAGTAATATTAGCAATTAAGCCAATGCACATGCACTTTAAAGATAAATTATAAATGAATACTCTCAATTTTTTTTCCAGACATGAGATATAGTATTTTAGAAAGAATGGAATGAATCCACCCATTCTTTTGACCCAAACGTTTATGTATGCGCAAATCTTAAGTGTGTGGAAATGAGAGCGTGAAGGTGCATTGGCTTAATTGCTAACTTAAATAGCTATAAAAGGCTGAGAAATCTTCAGACAAACCATATATTAATATTCTTAGCAATATAACATTGCTTAAGACCTAAAATCAAAACTATAAATAGTAAATAATCAAAGTCATACATCACATGATCCAATTTTATAAGCTTGTAAATAAAAATAATGAGTGGTGCTAATTGCTCTAACAAGCTTTATTGATAAATGCTGCAAAAGAAAGCACTTAAAAATCTCTATCTAGAAATTATCCCCAATCATCATACTGCTGGTTTCATGCTTTGGCAATTCTCAGTGAGGCACTAGGATAATTTCAGTCTCTAGATCTAAAAATACCAACTTAATGTCAGCATTTGTCTAAAAGTTAACTATTAAGTAAATAATCTGAAATTTTCAGATACCTACATATCTTCAAAAATATCTAACTTATATCAGCCTAAAGCTTCTACTCAATAGTATAAAATTTCATAAGAATTTATAGATTAATGCATTGCTTCATTTTATATTTGTAAAAACTATCTAAAATAGTAAACGAGTATTATAAATTGAATTCAAATCGGTGGATTAATGAATTGTTTGGTCTCACGTTTGTAAAAAAAAAAAAAAATTAAACTCTAGCTAAATAATATAAAAATAACTTGAGACAATAAATTAATGAATCCCTGCATATTATATTGGTAAAAAACTATTTAAAACCCTTGGATATTCTATGAAAACTAATTTAACTTATAGATTAATATTTTATTTGATACTACAATGAATACAGTAATCCAAAAGATAATGGATTTATATTCATCGGTACTATAGCTTCATAAATATACCTAGAGACATTATAACTTATGAAAGCTATTTTTTAAAAAGTTTAATTGCTGTATCAACACTAACGAATTCAAATAAATAATTGGTGAAATGTTGAATGCTTTTAGAAAATCAATATTAATGAATTCTGATATAAAAACTCAGTCTTCAAAATTAATTATGCCCTTATAAAGATAAAGTGTGTTAGATTCATCTTAGTGGAACTTTATTACATTATAAAAGGTCAAATGATATCTATTATCCAATTGGAAATATTTAAAGTGCACCTGGACAAAGTTTCTTGGATGTTTATTTAATGACTGTGGAATATAACTTTTTGTATATCTTATATTTAATTAATTTGTTTAATTATTTTCATATTTTTAAAGTTATTATTATTATGGTTTAATAAAAGTTCTCCAAGAATAAAAATAATATAAGGAACATACAGAAAATAGAGTGCTTTTATCAGTGAAATCAGGTATAAGTGTGTGTTCTAATTCTAATATGCATTGTTGATCAGTTGTTAAACTTCAAGCTAAATCCATGTTGATGGTTAATTTCTCATATGTTTTATTGATTCCTTAAATCAACCTCACATTTTCTATAATAAAAGATATCTAGAAAATAGTTTTAAGGTTACCCTTCTTGTTTTGCCAAGAAGTACTCATATGAGTTAATACAAAATATATAGTATATTGAATTATCCTCATGGCATTGCTATCCACAAATATTGTTTAGTTGATTTCAATTCCTAACAGTAAGGTGTTAAAGAAGTTTTAAATGAGTATATTATGTCATACCAACAGCTTCAGAGATGGACAGGTCTCAAGTGAGGGTTAAGTAATAAGCCTGATAACTATAAGAAGAGATTGTTTGTATTACAATTATTATTGTTAATGTCTTTACGGATGCAAAAAAATATTCTTGCATTTTATCTATAGTTAATGCTTAGGTTGAATAAATACTATACACTTTTCTCCAATGGAATATTTTATTGTCGCATCATATTTTTGATACAACATGAATATTTATAACTTAAGTTGAAAGTATTTATCAAATATTATAGAGCAAAATGATTGTAATTTTTTCAGAGAACTTATTATGATTACGTTTTTTTAAATTTTATAATTAATAAATTGTTATATATTTTTTATTATATAGATCTTTGTCATTAATTGAAAATCATCATCATCATTTACCTCTTATAAATAAATATGGTCACAAATTTTAATTTTTAAGAAGTAATTTTTTTATAATTAATTTACATGCAGCATTTCTATTTTAATATTGAATTTGCTGATATGAGTAGATACAATAAAATTTCTTTGCTATTTAGTCATATCGAGAGTAGACCATTCTAAATTCGCTGAGAGTAATAATTTTCAGAATAGTAATTATTATATTTCATTAAGAACCCTGAGACAATTGTTGGATCTAAATAACAGGCAATCTAAAAATTAAGAACTAACTTGATAGGCTTTTTAATTTTAACTCACATGAAATTATATTAGAAGAGTTAGATATCTATCATTTATATAATTATATACTTGGTGTCTGCATAAGAATATTTGTTATTAAGATATCCTGAGATATTTCTGATTCTATTATATTTAGAATTGCACATAGCTATGTATGTTGATGGTATTTGTTTATTATTAGTGATATTGGTAGAGTAAATATCTCTTTGTAGATATTAAACTTTATATATAATTTTTGTTGATCACATTCTCTCTTATAATTAAATCTTTGCATGCAGGTCTAGTTTTAGTTTGGTCCCTTGCTCAACCTCTTTTCTGGTCTCATGCATCATGGAATAGGTGTTAATTTTTAGTACCTCAACCTGTGATCTGATAATATTTATTCTGAAAATGTTTTGATTCAAATGCATAATATTAAAATTTTTACTTAAATGAATGATTATATATATATATAACCATTAAAAACCAGTCAACACTTAGACAATCACAATATCAATAACAATCAACAATCTCAAACTCTTCTCAAAGCAACCTCCTTTTAACAATAAAGGAGATTGCCTTGACAACAGTGTTATTGCTAAAAGGAGGTTGCCTTGACATCAGTTTGAGATTGTTGATTATTATTAATATTGGGATTGTCTAAGTGTTGACTGATTTCTAATGGTTACTTATAAATCCATTTAGCCTTAAGTAGTATTATACACACATATATAAATAATGTAGTCAATACAAAATATATTTTGACTTTATGTGAGAATCCATGTGTATATGAATCAGGTCATTAAAGCAGTCCCTACTGAAATTTGAGTAAAATAAGAATATTTAGTTAGTCTAGTAGGTCTTATAAAATTATTATATAGATGATTCTAATTTAAAAGTTGGTTATATTTATTTATTATCTCATTTCTCCATGAACTCAGTAGAGAACATTTTAGTGATCTGATTCCCTTATATTTCTTAATTTTTTAATCTTATCAGTTGTAATTAATTATAATATCTTTATATAAAACTTACTTTTAGTTTTGCCATTATCTCTAATTTGCAATAAATAATGAAGAAAATTATCAAAGTCATCAAAATTCCAAGATGATATCTTTTTAGATTTTTCTTCATTTTCAGTTTCTGTTTCTAATTGTAATTCTGAGTTGTCTAATATATTTCTCTTTTGTCTCATAGGATGAGGAAAGTGACTAGAAAAAGGAGGAACTGTATATGTCAAATAACTATCATCATATGGGTTTTCTTTAAAAGCATTTAAATCATCCAATGTGTAATCACTTTCTTTTTGATCAGAAGATTCATCTCCTGTTTGAAAAGCACTGTGAAAGATTTGAGGTGAATGAATTCCATATCCCATTACATTAATTGTATTAGACACTTCTGGATCTAAACCAATAATATCTACAGCTTGCCAACGTGACTTTTCTTCATTCTCCTATAAACAAATAAACAAATATATTATTAAGTAGTAATGAATTTTTATATGAGATTAATTTTATATTAAATAATATTTACTTTCGTTATTTATATAAGTTTCTATTTAAAACAATATATAAAATAAAACAAAAATTTAAAAAATAGTTCAAATAGTAAACTACTCATGAAAGAATAAATAACTTAAAATATTGCTAATGATATTTCAAAACACCATTATATGTAAAAGGAATAATGCTGGCTTTATGATTAAAAGTTGTGTTACTGATGGTATTGTTCACAAAAGGAAAAACATTTTCACATATATTGCATTATAGTAACAATTAGAATTTAATGTAAATAGCAAAAGTAGACATTTTAATGTGCAAAATAATTATTATTACATATAATTTTTAAATTAATTTTATGGTTTTATAAAGTAGAATGTTTATTTTTTAATTAAATAAGTGTAATTGCCTAGTATAATAATTTAATAGGTCTATTTTACAGTATTGTTTCTTATTAGCATTTATTAATATTTTGGTAAGTTTTTAGATTACATTTCAAATATTTGTATATTCCATTGAAATATTTAAATCAATATCTCTGATGTTGGATTCTTTAATTTCATTTTTCATAAAATCAGTTTGACTTATGAATGTAAAGATAAATTTATGTGCAAGATTGTTATTAGACAATCCAGCAACCCTTCCCCACTTCAAAGTAAAATAGTAGAAATTTATAAAGTTGTATTTTATATTGGGAAAATATGAAAAGTTTGATTATTTGTAAAAACATTTAATATTTCAACTAGATAATAAAAATACTCTAATTTATTATTATAAATATTTTTTACAAAACTTGTCAGCAAAGTTAGTTTCTAAAGAAATAAAAAGTTGTGAAATAGTATAGGGTAATGAGGGCAAAAAACATAGTAAATAGGTCAAGTAATTACTAATTTATATGAAACAACATCGATCTAAACCAGGGATGGGCAATTGTTTTGACTCAGGGGGCTACAGAGGTTGGTGGAGGGCTGCAGAGGTTGGCAGAGGGCCACATTGTGGAAGCGAAGATTATCAGAGGGCCGCACCTTTTTTATGACACAATAAACACACTGCTTTATTCCCTGTATTACCAAAGAAATATCTGTTTGTCCATTCTTCATTAAACACATGACATTCATCACCGATTTTACATTTTTTCAGAGGGTTCATGGTTTCACTAAAATTGGAAATGTATATATTTGCTAATGCAAAGACAAAATTGAAATTAACCAGATCAACTGGAAAAGCACTGCACATCATATCTACACTACACATGGGTATTGACATGGCCAGCCTAGTTAAAAATATGAGATGAATCTTCAGTTGTGCATGGGAAGAAAATCTCAGTTCAAGGCAGATTTTTGGGATTGTCTTGGAGGGCCACATAAAAACTCTTAGTAGGTGCAGTGCTCTCAGATCCAAGGCTCTTCACTGATGATGACCACAAGCCAGAAACTAGTCTGGGGATATTGGATGAGTAGGCACTAGATAGGGATTTTATGCACAAGCCTTCTGGCATCCATTGATTACTCTGTTTGACACAGGGTGGCACTACTGTATGGAGAGTTTTGCCTTTGTTTACAACAAATTATGTGCTAGTATAGAGATGGTGATCATGTGATGTTTAGTGGTTTAACACCAATCCTGCCTAATAGGATAGTGGTGGCTATGGTTATTTAAGAGCCAAAGACACCAAAATGTATATGTGCTGAATTGAGTTCAGACCCATATGACTATATAAGCTATTGAGCTTAGATTGAAGATATTAACAATATTTTCAATTTCATTCTCATAGTTTTGTAGTAAAGTAGAGTTAAAAGGTGGCTGCTGGAGGGTTGCATTAGATCCTAAGATCTAGGTGCAGTGCTCTCAGATCCAAGGCTCCTCACTGATGATGTCCACAAGCCAGAAACTAGTCTGGGGATATTGGATGAGTAGGCACTAGATAGGGATTTTATGCACAAGCCTTCTGGCATCCATTGATTACTCTGTTTGGCACAGGGTGGCACTACTGTATGGAGAGTTTTGCCTTTGTTTATAACAAATTATGTGCTAGTATAGAGATGGTGATCATGTGATGTTTAGTGGTTTAATATTAAGTATTGAATGCAATTGGTTAGAGCATTACGTTAAAATTCAATATTCAAAAATCTAAGGGTCGAGGTTTGATTCCCATGCTAGTACTGTCACTAGTCATACCAGCACACCTGAAGAAGAGAGGAGAATATTACCTTTCAAAACATTGTGCATATATTAACCTGTGTGCTATTACTATCAGTTGAATGTAATTGGAATATTTAAGTAAGGTTAAATTTTTCTAAATACATTCAATACTTAATATTAGATAATGGAAATAGTCCAATGTTTAAATACCACTAAAATATCATCACCCCAAATCTTCAGGAAAACATTATGTAATTAATTACCTAATGAGAATGACAATAACAAATAATGAAATACTACTGACCAATATAACTTATCAGTAAAATTTCGAAATAATCATAAAATTAAGTTCATTATTATATCTTTTTACTTTGATTAATCTTGTCTTATACTTTAATGAATTTGTTGAAACGTTTGTATGTCAGATACACATCATTTTCTTGATAAACTCTTACTTTAAACGAATTACTCAATAAATGAAAATATGTAAGTAGCAAATATTCTTTGAGTAATTCTTAGCAACTGTTAAAGACAGATTTCCACTGTTTAAAGAAATATCAATCACTCAATACTCTCTTCTCACTCATCTAGATGATAATTACTATCATATATAAAGATAAAAACACTTACTGGTAAAATATAATACAATTGGTCGTATCGCGATTATTAGTTTTGATTATAAACGATCATCTTCACTTACTACTCAATCAACCAAAAATATGGATAGAGATAATAAAAAATTACTCTCAAAATTATTCATCTAATAACCTGATGCACTAATATAGACAGCCGAGATAAACTTTCATTAGTTTTCTAATTTTTTAGCTAATTAAAGAATAACATCTACTTTTTTAAAATTTTACCGATGCAATTACAATTTTCTTAATTGCTCTTCTAGATTGATTATCTAATTATTTTGTTTTCATTCTAACATATGTTATTCTTATTTCGGAAAAAAAAGGAATCCATTCATCATCTAATTAACTTTTTTTTTTCCTTGTTCAAAACATATTATTACATTTTATAATCCGTTTACAATTAAACATTACACTATACGATTTTCATTTTATTGATTTTTTTTTTTTTTGTTTTGTTGTTCATGTTAAATTGAATTAAATTTTTTTAATTAAAAATTTTAATTAGATGTATCATTATTTACTTTTATGAAATGTTTATGTTTGCATTAAAATGTAATTTTATTTATTTATTATATTTGCATTATTCTAATTTACAGTTTAGAGAATTTCATAAAATATTTATTTATTGTCTTTAAATAACTAAATAAAATGCTTTTCTTTATCAACATTATTATTATTTTTTAATTTTAATATTGATAGATTATTTTAAAAATTTTCAGATTTATTGGTAGAAAATTGAAAAATTATATTTTTGTAGATGCTTATATACACACTTGATAATTCTTTATTTCCTTAGGATATGATCATATCTTAAGGACCTAGTATGATTTAATTAAAATGTCAGACTTTGGAAATTAAGATTCACAACTTCTAATCTTAGACTTCTTATAAATTCTCAAGCAACAAAGCTATTCAGTTTTTTTCATATGTCAAATGCGTTGGCCGGGAAGCGAACCCGGGCCAGCTGCTTGGAAGGCGGCTATGCTAACCGCTAGGCCACCAACGCTTAACTTCTGGATCCAACCAATAATATATTAGCATGAAACATAATGGTAAGGTATTTAAAGTTATAAAAGAAGATATAAATAATGTGTTGTTAACTGATTTCAGAATAAATAATGTAAATTATAATAAGTATATTAAACTTTTTATAATAAAAGTAGCTTAAATAGCAATGAAAGAATCATTGTAAATATTAGCCATAAATAACTAAAAATGTCTGAAGACAAAATAATTGTTTTTATTATTATCTTTTGCATTATATGTATTGAAATCTATAATTATTTATATTATTGATAACATTTAATGGTCTTTTAAAATTTTCAATTATTTCTTTAACATAAATAATGGCAATAATATATATAATACAAAAGATAATATTAAAAAAATAAAAATGATTTATTCTGAGTAATAAAAAGTTGCAATATTGGGTTTTAATCAATATAAATAATGTATTTAGTCAAGCATTGGTAGCCGAGAGGTCAGCGCAGCAACCTTGCAAGCTTGCAGATGGTTGTCACAGGTTCGCTTCCTGGTCAATGCTTTGACATATGAAAAAAAAAATGTATTTAATATTACCCAATTTAAATAGGCTTTTTAATAATACTAAAGAAAGAATTGATAAAAAACAAAAAATAACATATGTAAATTAGTTTCCCTTGTGGGATGTCATACATTGGTGAATCTTGGAGTTAAGGTAAGAAAGATATTTAAAGAACACATTATGTGAGAGAGTTAAAGCACATTAAACAAATACTCTGATCAAATATCTTCTACATTTAATGATTTTGAAATAAAATATAATGAACAGTTATATTCTTGAATAAAGCAAAAATATTACATGAAAAAAAATAAATAAAAAAATATCAGTCTATTTACTCATAAGAAATGAACTTTTTAAACAACATATCGGAAAAAATTAGTAATGTATAATACATGTTAAAGATTTTTCACAATGTGAAGATCCACAACAATGCAATCACATGTCAACCCTGTAACTTGCCTGTGGTTTTCTGTCACTATTCTTCACAGGTGAAACTTGTGACAAATGTAACATAGTTTTAAATAAAAGTCTTTGAAACATAATAAGAAAATAATAATAAAAGAAGATATTTAATTAAAACATGGAATAATTTGTTTAATTGACAAGGAATTAATGTAAAAATTTATAAGGCATGGAGAATAATGTGAATGCTTTATGGGATATAATTTATTCATTTTAAGTTGTATGAGGAGGGACCCAAAAAAGCAGAATTGTTCTCTTGTAAGTATTCCTGTTGTACATGCTTCTACTGATACATACCTTTTGCAAGAATCCTTTTGCATCAATCTGTCAAATTATGTTAGCATGTGAAATCATAGTGCCTTGAAGCATATTTGTGGTTTTATGTATTTGGTAATTTTGGGAATGATTGAAAAGTTGAAATAATGTGAAATTCAGTTTTCTTTTAGGGAAAATGGCAGGGTAAATAGTTGTAATGCTTGAAACAGATTACAAGAAAGCTGTTTTGGGAAAACCCAATTTTATGAATGATTTAATAAATTGTCAAATTCATCATGTTCCAAAAATGTGGGGAGTGAAGTCCAATCTTAAGATAATGGTACTATTTTTTATTGATGCAAATGGCATTTTTTCCTCAGAATTAGTTTTTAATGATCAGACATTTTATCTACAAGTTCTGAAATGTTTGCATGATGTGATAAGGTGTAAACATCCCATTTTGTGACAAAGAGAGAAGTGTAAGATTCATCATAACAATCATCTGTGAGTGAGCAGTGTTGAATGTGAAAAAAATTAATTAAATTTAACATGATTATCTATCAATCATATTCACTTGATTTCTAACCATGGGACTTTTTTTTATTCTCTCGAATGAAAAAAGTACCTTTTTTTTACCGGCTTAGAAATGGTAATGGGTTATTCAAGTTATTATAGTAAATGGTGAAAAAAACAGAATATGAACTTATGGACTGGGGATTGATATCAGAATAGGGGCCAAGATGGTAAATCACACATTTCAGATAATGCCGGGTCTAATCCAAGACATACTGTTGGGGTACAACTTCTTGGAGAAACATCACTCCAGAATAAATTATACAGAAAAGACATTTCATATTTTATGACAATGAACTTGTTTTTTGTAGTGAGAAAGGCCAAGTTACTACCAGCACAAGCTGCATACAAAAGACACTCAATCCAGTGTCTATAGAATATGAAATAAAAGGCCAGAAGAAACTAATGGTGAAAAATCAGTGTGGATCTTGCCCCTTTTAAGCAGTTTAGATGCTTATTTGTCCATCATGATGCATTTCAAAAATGCATTACAGCAAGCCATGTATTACCATCTCAGTGAGTGTCAACAAAACTCTATGATTAAAACCACCCACTCTTATACAATATATTCAATGATATTTTAATATGTATTAAATTAGAATGTATTATCATTTCATAATAAATTAAAATTAATTCATTACTCAATGATGAAAAGAAAATATTTAATAATTTGGAAACTTACATGAAGCTAATTTATGTAGGATAACATTTAGGTTTCAAAATGGAACTTTATTGTAGACCATTTACACTGGTTTTGATTTATATACATAAACTTACATTGATGAACACTAGGATTACATGTGCAAGTTTACTGTATTTAATATATAACTAGGGGGGGGGGTTAAAATTATATATGGGATAATATTAAGTAAATAACCTGTAGATTTATACTTTACGTTTGTCTTCAATATGATAATATTAAATCATGCTATCACACTTCCAACATAAAGCTGTAACAACAAATAGAAAACTAAATTAAAAGTGCTCAGCCATTTAATTTAGTTTTCTATTTGTTGTTACAGCTTTACATTGGAAGTGTGATAGCACGATTTAATATTATCATATGGGATAATAGATTATATTGCTTGGCAATCCCAAAAGATCATAATTACATATCTCAGAATTCAAATTCAGGTGGATATCAGCTCAACTAAGGCTCCTATGGACATTGGGGTAAGGTTTTTATATAATAATATTCATGTGTGCATATATATTGTAATGGTCACTCAATCCATCTCTGATCACAGAGGGTACACCAGATCACTACATATCTGGAAAACTTATTTACAGTGATCAAAAGTGGATGAGGATGATGGTTTGTGCTGACTAGACACAGGAAGAAGCAAGAAATCTTAAATATTGTTCAGAAAATTGGGAAATAAAAGCACTAAGACAAACATCAACCAATTTAAGTTTAAACAATTTTTAAATTTTATTTCAAAGAAATATAAATTATAAAGTAAAAGTTTATAATACAATGAATGGGTTATATCAGGCATGTACTAGAAATAATTAAATTCAATGCTCTGGGAGACAGACTAATTTTTTAATATTGAATTAAAAAAGTGGGGGCAAATTTCTTTCAGCTGAGAATAATAATTAACAGTCCCAAGAGGAGACAGGTAAGTAATTAGAAAATCAGTTATGTCTGCCCAAGCATTTCAAGAAAGCAAAATAATTAAAATACAAATAATTTTACAAACCCAATTTTTAGTACATGCTCTGACAAATAAATTTAAAGCAATATGTAAAAGACAAAATAAATCTAGCAAGCAAAATATAAACATAGATCCAAATTTTTATAAGTTAATTTATCAGAGAGTGTATATGAGTAGAAAATAATAAAATATTAAATAATTTAGCAGAAAAAAATGTTCTATCACCTATAAATTTAAATGGGAATTAAGAGAATCTTATTGCTGGTGATTTAAAAAGAACAAACAATTCCAGTTTTTCCAATTCAGAGATATATGTAAGATAATACAGTCTTGTAGGAAATCAATAAAACCAGTGTGAACGAGCTCACATTAGCTTATTGACTGATGTCATAATGTTTGCAGGACTGCTGCATGTTATACTACGTTTAAAGCAAACATGGTTCATTCACATACAAGATGAAAGAAGAAGATGAATATGGTCTTATATAATCTAGGAAATAAAAAAAGAAATCTCTAACTATAGAAAACCAGAACAATAAACATGATAAACCACCAGCCAAAAGATTTTGTGGTTCACAAAAATCGCAAACTAAACATTTAAAATTAATTATGGGACTATAAAATAAGTACAGGGGAGCAAATTAAATTTACACAAGACTTCCAAAGCATTTAGCACTTGTTAACAAAATAATGGGAGGCCTATTACGAATATAAAAGATAGTCTCACAATACACTCTCTAATAAACAAAATGGGAAATAAATTTGGAATCTTAAAACTAAGATTCCAAGACACACTATAAAATACAATGAAAAGCAAATACAGATAATAAATGTAAAATTAAATAATTAATAAAATTTTATTTTAAATTGAGTGGAGATTTAATTAAAAGAAATTTATTTACCCTGGCAAGAATAAGAAAAAGTTTACCTTACGGTAAAGCAGAGTTCACGTAGTTTTCTGAAGAGTGTGCACTTTTATTATAAATTCATCTGTCAGGTGTCTTTTCTTCATAACCACAGCAAGTGCAGAGGCAAATTTAGAGACCCAGTTTACTTTAAATTTTCATAGCATGATCAAAGAGCAGCTGGAAGTTGGGAATCCATCTGTTGGTTTAAGTTAGCAATGCATGTTGGATGTTAGAATATGGATGGCAGTGAATTTTGATATCATGAAGAAACAAAATATTTTAACAACTGCAAATTTTTAAAAGAAATTAAATGTCTGAACCGCTAACAATATGGTACGAATCTCAGCAGGCTATACTCAAAGTGGGAAAATGAATATTGAATCTATCACTTTGAAGCAGTCTGTTCTAGCCAAGAGTAATCTATATTGTCCAAAATTTGCAGGGTTATTTATACCCACACTCCAGTTTCCACATAAACTTTTCTTATTTTCCAATTCTATGCCTTAGGGCAGGGCAAATCTCAATCTCGTGTTCAAACTAATTTAGGAATTCTAATCAGAGATTATTTTCAACTAAAACAACAACACAAAATTAAATCTCTGCTATTAGAATTAAATTAGAAATGATTAAAATAAGAGACAGTAATGTAATTAACAAGTTTGCTTGTTTTTAATCAATTTGATTTTTAAAAAAAAGTAAAAACAAGCGGTAAAAGAAAATTATTTTAAAATCAATTTTATATGAAAAAAATAAAAAAAAGATATATTTTAACCATAAACGAGTATGTGTGTTAATATACTACTCTTATAAACAATTTTTAAATGGCTTTATAGATTTAAATTTAATCAAACCGAAAGTTAGTTTTATTTATTTATTTTTGGTTTAAATGACTATTGATATGGACTGCTCCATCACAATATATATGATACATTGTTATTTTTACATGAGTTTTAGTAAGGTTTATGGTCTATTTGCACTGATATGTTCTAATTTGATACAAAGTTCTTATGGGCAAGTTCCATATGTTCATGTGTCATTATCATTTGATTACTACATATACTAAATGTTATGGGACCTATTAGAGTTTTCTCATCATCTGTGAAATATTGGCCCCATTTACTGGTTCACATTGCTTGATAGTTTGATTGTAGGTAATGTTCATAGGAGTGATGTCTTTTGTTGGGAAGCTAATGACCATCTGTGGATTAACATTTATAGGCAGTATTGCATTTAGAAAACATCCTGATAAATTTGTTATTGATGTAACTGTTGACATCTATATAATCTTTGGAAATTAATCTGTATTATAGTCATTAGTTGAATATATTGATCCCATGATTTATAAGCTGAAAAAATCTGTGTTTTCATTGACTGAGTTATATATGTAGATTATAATATTAATTAGAGTATGAGTAGATTTAATCCTCTATTGTTACAAACAGTATATTATGGTGCCATTGATTTTCAAATATTCTAGTGTTTTTTAAAATACACAGGTATCCATCAGTACCTTTCTAATTATGTCTTTATTTTGCAAAAATCAAATTAGTTTGAATTTAGCTTGTGTAGTATAAATTTTATGTACCCCTATTCCAATTAGTGGTATCTCATTCCACTTGTAGTCTAAATGGCTGTATTTTTTTTTCAAAAGATATATATCTTCTTTTGTTCTACTTTTTAAGACAAATATTATAAAACGTATTAAGTCAAATAATTTTTTGCTTTGGGTAAATATATATATTCTAGCACATTTGTGTGTGTAGTGCAATTGTCTTCAAAGCTGTAAAGTGTTGCTATGAAATAGATAATAAAAATGAACAAGCTGAGCACTTTCAAAGGATCTTGCCTTCATAATCATAGCTTGGTTGCTAATATGGTTAACGATATGCAAATATGCTAATTATGCTAAACATTTAAGACACCACAAACAGGAAGGACACATGCTATGCTTTATCAAAGAAATGGAATGTCTAGCATAATTAGCATATTTGCATATCATTAACCGTATTAGCAGCCAAGCTATGATTATGAAGATCTTTCGAAAGCACTCAGCTCGTTCCTTTTTATTTATCTATTTCATAACAATGTTTTACACCTTTGAGGACAATTGCACCACACATGCAAATGTGCTAGAATATAAAGCTTATTGTAACTAATGGCAGCAATAATAAAAAGCAAATTTATTTCATTATAATGTGATTATAAGAAATCAAACAATTGAATCCAGTTGAACAAAACTAATTTAGTTCTTCATTTTTGCAATGTTATGACTATATTTTTTGTATAACATATATTATAAATAATGCTTATAATAAAAAATCAAATTGAAAAAAATATTTATATAAAACAAATGCTCTTTTTAAGGGTTGTATGAGATACTGCTTACAGTCTGTAAGTAGCATTGTAGACTCTATGGATTAAGATTAGTTTCTATTTTTAGAAGGTAGATGAGATGATACCCTTCAACATTTGCTACATATATTTGCAAGAACATATTTTGACCACTTCTTTATACTGTAAAGAATATTCATCAAACCGGATCATATTTTGATATACCAACATGTCTATAATGTTTTTGCTGTCATAAATATTCATAACAGAAAACATTAGCTTGTATCCTGGGGTTTAAATCAAATATTTAGTTAAGGCATTTGACTCAGTTAATTGAACATGTTTTATGATATTGCTCGAAAATAATTGATCACCCATAAAAATTTATTAGCTTCTATATGATGGAATGAGAAGAAATGTTATTAATACAGATGGAAAACTTAAGACATTTAAAATAAAAATTGGTGTTAAACAGGTGTGAATACTTTTTCAGACATTGTTTTTGATTTTTATGGTAGTAGTATTTGGAACTTTTTGTAACCAATTTAATAAAACATATATCAAGGTTTGATATAGGCTTGATGGTGGAAATTGTAATTTGAATAGATTAAAAGTGAAACCAAAGGTGGAGACAACGAAAGAGATATTGAATTCTATCTCGCTCAGCGTTTATGTAAACAAAAGCTTGTTAGGAGTTATTGGTAAAGCTCCATCTAGTGATCAAAAACTTCATTTTCTTGAATTTTGAATTTACAATAAACTAATGATTGTGCTATTTTTCTTTAGCAACCAGTAAAGAAAGAAAAATTAATAGTAACTTTTTTAGCATCCATTGTTATAAACTTGAAAATACAAACTTTTTTTTT
Source organism: Epiperipatus broadwayi (assembly GCA_028023455.1). Classification (NCBI taxonomy): domain Eukaryota; kingdom Metazoa; phylum Onychophora; class Udeonychophora; order Euonychophora; family Peripatidae; genus Epiperipatus; species Epiperipatus broadwayi. The sequence goes on from JAQFVV010000004.1 coordinate 10,726,644, forward strand.
TTTTAATTTTGATATGTTATAAGAAAAAAGAGATGTGATGCAGATCTTACTGTACTGTTGCAGTTTTCAATTATAAAAGATAGACATTTATCATAGACAAATAACTACTGCAACAAAATTAGTTATATGTAGAGTTGCTTTTGCCTAATTTATTATATAAAAATGAGATTTGAGCACCCTATCAATGGAGCATAGCAGTTGAAAGGATTCAAGGAGACTCCATAAAATATTAAAAATACAATGACAAGATTATAAAACCAATCAAAACATTTTGCACTTTATTAGTATGATACTATATAGTTCACTACTACAAAATGACAATTTTTGTTGGATTAAACATGCTAAATAAGTAAACAATACAATATTTTCTATAAAAGTGTTTTATGGTGAACATGAGTATAGTTTTTATAATAGATGTAGATCTCATTTCCTTACAAGCATTATTTCAAAATCAATCTAGTAAGTGCATAGTTGGTTGTTTTCGATGGAATAATATAACAGCAAATAAAATACATTGGAAATCTACAATTAGATGTAATGTTGAAGTATTAAAAAGTTTTCTACAGAAAAATTTAAAAGACAACATCCCAAACATCAAATACAGAGAATAATGAATGAGTATGATCTATATGTGGACATTTGTGATTCATTGATGTCATCACAAAAACTAATATCTAGAATAATGATTTTTATCTTCTTTTTTTTGGAATTGAAAAAGTTATATTTATTTGCAATGACTGGTAATGATGATGATGATGATGAAAAATCAAAAAGCTTTATGTTAGCTGTAAGCTTTTAAGCAAGCTTAGAATATTTTTTTCAAATAACTGACTCATAATTAGCAATCAATTATTTATTAGCAAAATGAATAACAAGTTATTTTTTAACTAGAAGGAAAAACGTAGGAAAAAAATTTATTAATTCACTAATTTGCTGCTGACCTTTAGTGTTATACTTTGAAAAAAATTGAAAATGTTTTGATAGGCAGTTTTAAATTAATCAAACGACTCATTGTTGGAAGTTCATAAAAAAAAACAATCACCTGACGTTAGGGTAAGTTTCAAGGAACTTGAGCTCTAGAAACCTGCCATTCTATCTTTACCAAAACTATGTAGGCTACCCTGCAGTGAATATTTAAATTTTTTACATACATATGAGTGTGTGTGTGTGTTATATTAAGGTATCAAGAAGTTTGTTTGCTAAATTGTGTGTGTGTGTGCAGTCAAGTGATACTGCCTGAATGTAAGTTAGATAAAATTTGAGTTTTTTTGAAGTTCAAGTTAGATATGATTTTTCTTTTTGATAACTATTGATTAGAGCTATATTCAGCGTTAGCTAACTCGTTTTATTTTTCTTTACGCAATAAGATCTTCTTAAATATTTAACGATTTGTGAAAATGTTAATAATATTGCTACAATTTTAGAATTAATGTACAAATAGAGATATGACATTTTACATCACACGTTGTTATTACATTGTTAATAATGTTTATTTATATATATTTTTTTGTTTTCTGCTGTAATTATAACGGGTTTGTTTCTATATATACGAAACAATTATATATCAATATTTTTTAATATATATATATATTTCTAAGTAATAATTATTGAAGGAAAATATGGCTACCATTGTGTTATTGTGTCTGTGACAGTGATTTTGATAAATTTAATATTATTACAAAATATATGGATGTTTTTTTAAAAGTATGTATATATGATTTTCTGTAAAGCATATAATTTATTTTTTTGGAGAAAGATTTTAGCACAATAATAGAATTTGTCAAGGTTCTTATTATTTCCAATGTTCAGAATTGAAAGGATCTATTTATAAAAATATGACCAAGACTAATAAGAAACCCTGGAAATTTCTAGAATGCAAAAAAACAAAAAGGTGACAAAATTAAAAATCAGATTGATAATTGCCTAGGAAAAGAAATGGTAGATATTAAAAAGATAATACCGAAAATGAAAATAAAAGTTAATCTGACTAATGATTTGAAATGTTACTTTAATCCAATCCAAAGAATTTATGGAATTTTTATTAGCTAAATGTAATAAAATAAATGTAAAAGTTCATGAAAAAGAAAACATGGAAATAAAAAAAAGATATAAAATAATTTAAAAAATTTTTAAAAATTGAAAATAGACTACAAATGCTTGAGAATGAATCTTTATTGAAATAAATAGTTTAATCTTTCAAGCAAATGAATATAATCTATTTAAGAATAAACTGGATAAGACGATTTTAATAATGCAAATATAACTAATATATATATATATTACTTTTTATAAATCTCCATATATACACTCTAATGCAAATTTTTTTATATAATTACTTTAATTTTCTAACAGTTTCGACTGTCCTGCAGTTTTCATCAAAGCTACAACATTTAATCATATAATCATCTAACCATTATTTTATATACATATAAAAATACATAGCTTCCTAATCATTATTTTTTTATTATTTCTTATTACTTCTACTTCCCTTTTATTTTTATTTCTTATTTTTCTACTTTTTCTTCCATCCTGTCTATCATTCTACTTTCTAATATATGTTTATGACCTTTTTATTTTATTTTTAATACCTATTAATCTAATTTGTTTTCTTCCTTTTTATTATTTATCTATACTTATTCTTTTATAAATAATTTTTATTCCTATTCCTATCTTTATTCTCTTTTATAATTTATTTATTTATTTTATTCATCTTTTATAAATTATAAAAGAGAATAAAGATAGGAATAGGAAAATAAAGATAGGAATAAGAATAAAAATTATTTATAAAGAATAAGTATAGATAAATAATAAAAAGAAAAAAAATTAGATTAATAGGTATTAAAATTAAAATAAAAAGATGATAAAGATATATTAGAGAGTAATGTAGAATGATAGATAGGATGGAATAAAAAGTAAAAAATAAGAAATAAAAATATAAGGGAAATTGAAGTAATAAAAAAAATAAAAAATAATAATTAGGAAATAAGGGAAGTAAAGATATAGGGTTTTGATTATGAATAATAATGTAAAATATGCACTTTTATATGTATATAGAATAATGGTTACATGATTTGCTTAAATGTTGTAGCTTTAATGAAGACTGCAGGGCAATTGAAACTGTTAGAAAATTAAAGAAATTATATAAAAAAATTGCATTACAGTGTATATGCAGAGAGTTATAAAAAGTAATATATATATATAAAGGAATGCAAAAAAAAATAAAGGAGAAGATATATATATATAGATTTAAAAATAATTTTGTTAGAAATTGAATTTAAAGATATTAATTAGGCTAAAGAATAGCTAAATAAAGAAAAATATTATTTAAAAAAATAAAGACAATTATAATGACTTGATTATTCAAGATAAATGAGATAGAAGAATATATTAATGCAGCATTAACAAAAATAAATAAAAAAATATTCAAAGTGAAACAAAAAATATATAAAAATATATGACTTAAAAGTAAACAAATTTTCTATTTAAAAATGGAGAGAGAAAAAAATACATATACATAATAAAGATAACATTATTAATATTTTGTGAGTAATATTTTAAACATCTTTAAAGACATTTTAATGTAAAATTGATATGCTTATAATATTGTTAGACATTAAAAATATGTATGTAACAAACAATAATACATTTGAGGATTGGGAAATAGAAAAGAATGTGAGATATTAAATAATATTTATAACATAATTCATGTTAAGCTTAGAAATATACAAAAATGGATAAATTAATTGCAACTATATAGTCATATTAATCTAAGTGACTTTCTAAAATTAACTGGAACAAATATGAAAAATGAAGAAAATTTATAAAATATTACATATTACTAAAAAATACATATTGTAGAAATTATATATTGTAGACATAAAAATAGAAAAGTTATATTAATTAAACAAAATATAATTTATAACGTATAATAATTAAACAAAATATTTTTGTTGAAAATTTAGAACTCAATTTCAATAGCTTTGAAGTGATCTATATAACTTTTGGATGGAATAGAAAAAGTTATTTTAATAGTACTGTCTACCAGATAATAATTATAAAATGCTTATAGATAAATTAAAGTCATGGTTAAAATATTTTAGACAAATTAACAATAAAATAATATTAGTTGGTGATTTGTGTAAAAATCTTAAAGCTGTTGAAGATAATATAGATTTATTAGTTAGTTACTATGTAATTTGTCATATTAAAACATACACAAGAGAAAATATTATAATGAATAATATACTTTTTTCATGTAATACTCACATTAATGTAAACCTAATAAAAATAATATGTTCACTGTTGTTATTAAAGAAAAGTTGGCTGATCATTAATATACAAAATACAAAATAATAAAATGATATCATAAATAGTTACAAATAAATTGATATTGTATAATAATAATGATGATGATGATAATAATAATAACATTTAAAAAATGCAACATCCCTCACTTTATGCCTATTGGTGCACCAGATGCACTTTTGCTCTTGTTAATAACCCTCGATGCCACCCAGAAACATACTCAATAAAACTAGAATTGTTCACAAAAAGAGACAGCATTCTAGCTCAATCAGATGCGTTTGCAGCCATGTGGTCACACTTGAAATCAAGATCCAGTCTATGACATATGTGATGTGATGTGATGTATTTGGCTTCTCCTTAAACGAAGTCAAGAATATCTCAGCAACTATGCCCAGATAAACCTGTTAGCCACTTTATTTTCCATTCCCCACTCTAAGTTTTCCCATATTCTGCCCATCCCATTTCCACAACATAATCTTTGTCAACTCTATGGTCGTTAAATCTAAATCCCCCTTATCTTTTCACAAACCCAGCATAAAAACTAATAACTCACTTTCTGTATAGTCACTTTGTTCATACCTATTCTCCCATAACTTCATTATCTGTACCCTTTCTGCTTTCAAGCATTTACATTCAATCAATAGATGCCTAATATTTTCTATACCTTTCTTACATAATTTGCATGCTAAATCATCCATAGTTTTCCATTTACATGTATATTCTCTTGTTGCTAAAGATCCCATTCGAGCCTTAAACAATAAACTACTTTCCTTACTATTATCATAAATTAACTCGCTTCCAATATTCCGTTTACTTCTATATATAGTTAAACTCTTCTTACCCTCCATACTACTTCTCCATCTCTCCAACTCCCTATTTTTTTATTAATGCTTCTATTCTTTTATCCCATTCCTTACCACTATAACATTCAACAATCCTCCTAACACAATCATCCCATCTTTTATACAAGTATACCAATATAAAATCTTTATCCAAATCTTTTGCATACTGCATTACCTTTCTCACCCATTTTGTTACCTGCCCTTTACTCATAACCCAATTAAACACTATTTTGGCTATTCTTTTACTATCCATAAACTTCAACCTACCAAACATTTTCATTTTACTTTTTGCATCTCTCATATAGAAACTTGACCATCCCATTTCTCCTTGAATTGCCTCCTTTGCTGTCCAATGCATGTCTTCCTACTTCCCTTTGTACTTTCTCTAAATAATCTAAAATCCTTTTACTAACACAAAATGCATCATTACCATATGTTAACCCTGCTACTGCAACTCCCTTCCATACAATTTTAGCTACATCATATTTATTATATGAAAATACTGTTAGTTTCTTTACCAAACCCTTTCTTTTCTTTGCTTCATTAACCAATTTTTTCTCCCATTCATCCAAGCAATTTTCCTGATTACATAAGGTGATTCCCAAATATCTATATCTATCCACCACACTTAACTTTATATCCCCCAATAAAAAATCTACATCCTCTCTTTCCCCAGTATTAACCATCATTATATTTGATTTTTCTTCACTAAATTTAATCCCCATCTCTTTACCCACCCTTGCACATGTCCTCAACATAATATCCATATTTTCTCTTCTTTCTGCACATAAAAAGATATCATCCGCAAAAAAAAAGACCTGACAAAGTATATACTCCTTTGCCACCTATTAACAGTATCTCTACCCCTCTTCCTAGTCTTTCTATTGCTTTCTCCATTTTACTCAAAAACAACAAAAACAAAATCGGTGACATAGGGCATCCTTGCCTTAATCCCACCTCATTTTTAACTTTAACTGATTTTATATCCCCTAATTGGTAAGTATAATAATTATTTTTATATAATTTCTTAATAATATTTACTAAAGCTTCATCCATTCCCAAATTGGCTAATCTTACCCATAATCTATTTCTGTTTATTCTATCATATGCTTTCTCTATATCTATAAAACTCATATATAATAATCTATCTGAATTTCTACTCATCTCCATAAGTTGTGTAACTACAAACAAACTCTCTCCTATATGCCTATCTGACCTAAAACCTCCTTACATTTCCCCCACTATATTATTCTCTTCCATCCATTTTACAACTCTTCCAGCTACCATATATGCGAAAACTTTATATAAAACTGATGTTACCACTATCAGTCTATAATTATTTAACTTTCTATGATCTTTACCCTTTCCTTTAAATAATAATCTTATTCTTGTATTACTCCAACTACCCGGAAAAACTGTCTTCTGTGCTATCTTATTAAAACATGATAATAACTTTGCTTTTGCTCTATGCCCTAAATTCATTACCATCTCTGCTGCCCATCCATCTAAACCTCTCACCTTTCCACTTTTCAATCTCTTCCCTGCCTCATTCAGTTCATTTTTTGTGAACCTAATATTTCCATTACTAACTGCTTTCATGTTTTCTATCACTAATTCCTTCACATCTAACATCTTTTCTATATCCATTACATATCTATTTAAGATTTTCTCTAGCTCACCTCTAGAGCTACATTCTATTCTCTCATCATCTATTAATACTATCTCTCTTTCCCCTACATTTCTCCTTTTAATGTAATTCCAAAATTTTTTACTCCCCTCTCTTCCACTTTTATTAATATCCTCCAACAATTTACTATTTAACTTCATCCTCTCTCTATAATTATCCATGTTAGCTAGCTTCTTTTTTCTAAGTACTTTCCCCATTTAGCAATATGATAGATGGTGACATCTTCAATATCATCAATTTTCAACATTAAAACCAAGCAGTGAAATGCAAGCATAAACTGAACTAAATAGAAAACCAGACTCTAAAGCAAACAAAGAAGTATGCAGAAATGATAGACATGTACTGAAAAGTTGTTTTAATTGGTCTCCTTGCATAGTTGTAATTTGGTTTGCAATTGCTAATATTGGCAATTGTAATAGAAATCAATGTATAACTAGATGTTTAGACTCAATAAAATTTTGCTTTGAAACATGATGATGATGATGATGATGATAATAATAATAATAATAATAATAATAATAATGTTTTACAAGAAACTGAGTGGAAGTCAAAAAAATTAATAACATTAAATTTATGCATAAGAAGTTTGTAGAAATATTCAAAGATATATACAAAAAGTAACAAGAAATTGTGAGTTTAAAAAAATAATAACAATTGAATAAATAAAAAAAATTTGAAGTTACAACATGAAAAAAAAAATCATGGAAAAATATATATAATAAAATAAATAAACAAAATCTTGATTTATATTTAAAAAATAAGACATTAAGAAATAGAGTTAATTCTATAATAGTTGCGGAGAAATGATGTTGTTATATAATAAATTTTTTAATGAAAATAAAGATAACAAAAGCAAATTAAAATAAAAAAAATTAAACCATTTAAACATCACATGATCAAATTTTATAAATGATAAAATTTAAAAAAAAAAAAACACTTTAATATAAATGATAGTTTTCTTCTGCCGAAAATATTTTTAATATCCTATTTGTAATACAAATAAACAAACTAAAGAAAATTTAATTATGATATTTCAATATTTATGCCAAATTTAAATGCAGAAGATTTATATGAAATAAAAGAATGAATTTAATCTTAAGTATACATAAAATCAAAATGGTAGGCATAAAAAGTAAAATTGATATTCCATCAGATATTATAATTTTCGTAATAAATAAAATAATGAATCGTAGTGAATTGCTTGCATTACTAAACACATCTATAGTAAGACCAGTTTTAAACCTGATAAAATTAATTTCAATAATCATAAAACTATATATCTACTCTTTTTTCAATGTTAAAATAATAAAAGATATATATTTACAAAATAATATAAATAAGTAAATAAAAATAACTGTTTTTAACAACAAAAAACATTAATATGAATTCATAGAAGAAAGAATCACAAGTGTATTTTTTTTTCTCATATGTCATAGCATCGGCCAGGACACGAACCCACAACCGTCTGCAACCAACTACTTGCTTGCAAGGCGGTTGCGATGACCTCTTGGCTATCAGAGAATTTTGCAGATAAACTTAATAGTGTATTAAATGATACAAAATATGTGATTTTTATAAGGCTTTGGATATTATTGAAAATAAACAATTGATTTAAGGTTTATAAAAATGTAGAATTAAAAAAAAATATGTTTCCAAAAATTATTTAATTAATAATTATTGCATAATGAGTTAATTGTTCTTTCTAATTTTCATAAATAAACTAGGAACTATTAATATTGAAGATTCAATATTCATGTGATACTATTTTGAGTGTAAATACCAATACTGATATTGCAATTAAAGAAATGTTAAAAAAGCTTGAACAAAATTGTCTACTGGTGTTTTTACAAAGGAATTTATATACTGGAGAAAAAAAAAAGTATGTTCACACATGAAATATAAGACTATTGATATATTTTTACATTCACGTGATTATATAAATAATAGTAATGCAATCTGTCATAATAATAAATGTATAAAAGTAGAAAATGTAAAATATATTAGATATCATAGAACCATAATTGATGAAACAAATGTATAAAAGTAGAAAATGTAAAATATATTAGATATCATAGAATCATAATTGATGAAAAAGGGTTTTTAAAACATCATATTAACATACTAATTAATAAATTTAGATATTTCATAACAAAATCAGACGTTTTTTCTTTAAATATTCTTATTGTAATATATAAATCTTATATCAATTCTTATTGAGATATGAAATAAATCGTTATGATTTTACAAGCTTTTTTGATATTAATAGATTAGCATTACTGCAAAAAAGACTTTAAAAAATGAAAAATTGACTACAAACATAATATTTTACTATTCAATAAACATCAATTATAAAAAAAAAGTTTTTGATTGTACTATCTAAAAATCTTATATAAAACGGTTTGAAATGTGTCTAGAAAAATTAGGTACATACATAGTTTCAAAATATTGTAATAAATGTGGAACTAGGTTAAGAAATCAGTATGTCTCTAGTTGAATGAAGAACCAAATTAAAAAATTATTAAATTGGGGAAAGGCTGGGGGATCAAAAAAACCAATAACTTAGTAAATAGTAATATATATATATATATTGTAATGGTTGGTTGAATATACCCGGATGTTCCAGTCCACAAATACACTTGACTACATCTATCAACTTCAACAATCAGTTGGCTCGACTACAACGTATAATTAACTTACATCAAATCTAAAAGTGCTGGTACACCTATCTTTCATATCCTAAAGTTGATAGTGCCAAATGCAACAGTCTGGTCCATCCACATATATAGGAGAAAGAGAGCAAGTTCACATCTAACTACTGTCAGACCTAAGGTCTTCAGGTAGGATGCTAGAGATAACACGATGAAACACCTGACTCATGATTACATCTATCTTTAATAGACTAGCCTAAGCATTATCCATCAAATCTACATGTAATTTAAATCAGTTCATCTAACATCTCACCACTCCTTTTTCAAAACCGTTGCTTCAGATATTCGAACTCAGGAAGAATTCGTGTTCGACTCTCTTAACAGGGATGTATCTATGCAAACTGTTAATCAACAACTAAAATAACTCATCCTATTTATTAGAAAGAAATAATCTTTATTTAACATTTTCTCACATACCTATCAAACAATAATGTGGGTGTGTGCATGTATAAAATATTGGTTATAAGATGGAATGTAAATGCTGGATTGAATGTAAATGCTGGATCAACAAAACTACTGAGACCTTGTCAATTAATAAAACTTCATAATATTTATTTACAAAACAAGAAAAGATATTAAAACATAAATTCTCAATCAATGTAGAAAAGAAAAAAAATTCAAACAAAAAAAATATTTACAAGTGCAAATAAATTATTTGGATATATCCCTATGTACTTATAGCTTTTATGTCTATGATGAGTATCTATCATTTTTCTACTTAAACAATTTGAAACTATTCACCCTTACTTCCCATGATAGACTCCCATAATATAGACATCTATATATCCAAGATAATAAAAAAATTATTAACCAAAAATGAGATTGCTAACTCAATGAAAATTTAAATGCAACTTCAGGTATAGTATGCAATTTTAAGTATGGAAAAGTATAATAATAAACCATCACATGATATGATAGAACAGAAAATTATAAAGAATATTAATTTAAAAACATTAATCATTCATTCTCTTAAGAATACTGTTAGTAAAACATATACTATAATTACAAGTAAGTCATGTCATGTTGTAGCATTGTTTATTTCAGTGACTTAAAAAAAATTCTTACTGTTTAAGTATTCTATTGGAGCACTTAATTTTATGTTCATAGCTGAAAATCAAATATCTTGGTAGAAAATAAATCACCTAGATTTTATGAAAAACAAAAAGAAAATAGACTTTTCAACCTTCCCCCCTATTCTCTTGATATTTTCTTATGTTGGACTGTTACAGGTTGAATTATAAGTAGTACTCCCAAATATAAGATCAAGATAATAAATAAATAAAAAAAGAATACAAATCTATACAAAAGAAAATGAAACATAATTTACAATATTTTATGAATCGATATAATCAGGCATTACTATTTTTCAGAGTCCTTCTTTCATAAACAGTTCTTATAATTTATGTATTTTTTATTATAGATACTGAGCTTCTGATTGATCCTATTTAGCACATTCTGAATTTATTTAAGTTGGCAGTCGGTAGTTTTGTGTTAATTCTCCCATAGATTTTCATCTTGTGTGGATCCAGCTTATCAGGCACTTAAATTGTAGACAGTTAAATATTAATTTTCACATGGCCATAGTGGATAAAAAAATGCTCCACCCCAAAGACAATTAATTGTTCTAGCCAATGTATGTCATATTTTAACTATATACACAGGTTTATATAAATATATATGCAGTTTGCATTTAATAAGAATAGATTTATAAAGTACAGCTATTTACTGTTTGTAATATTAGCTCTATAAACTTTAAATTAAATAAACTGTTCTGATTTCTTTTTTTTTTAGTTTTTTTTAAACAAAAATCATAATACTTTTTTAAAATTTAAATTGATAAATTATTTTAACTTATCTGATTATTGAATTAGAATAAGAATATTCCATTCATTTCCTTGACTCTTTTTCTGACAGACAAATAATTAGAAAAACATTAATATTTGTTGAGACACTGCTTTAAAAAAATGTCCATTTTGCAGAAAAATATTAAAATAATAGTTGCTTCAATAAGATGTCTTTTCCTGTCAAATGCTGAATAAGAAAGAAGAAATGATTTTTAATTGTTTTTCTTGGTATTTTCTATTGCTATGATTATTTTTTATTTAAGTCATTGTCTGTTTAATATAATCAACACAATACAATGATATATATAACTATGTACAATTTTTTATCAAGATTTATATCTTCTTAAACAATAAAATTTTATTACTAATATATATGTGTGTTTTTTTCACTGTAAATTAACCATCATTCCCAATACTTAATATGTAGTTATTACACTGTTAAAAATATAAAAACATTTATATTCTCCAAAAGTGTTCTAGCAAAACTTATTTTTATTTAATCTTTACATGCTAATTAAAGAAAAAAAACAATCCAATATTTCAGGTGGCTAAGGTTAGTTGTGGGTGCAATCTTGATCTACTTTCACAATATATATATAAAGAAAAAAGAAATTAATACCGTAGACAGTATGTAGTAAATAAGCAATTTTCACATGAGTGTGTAGATAATAATTACAGCAACAAAGTTACTTATAAGTATAATATTTATTAACTGCTAAGCCAGGTTTTGGATGCAGAGTATCTTTGTCAAAGCATGACTGACATAGGGAGATACTTATTTTTTTGCCGTAATTATTATCTACATTCATGTGGATATTGCTTATTTATAATATATATTGTATTGATCAAAATTGTATATCCATTCAAAAAAACCTAGAATCTGAGCAAAATATCTCAAATCCAATCATGCCTGAGATATACAGGTCAGAAACAATCATGGATTCTAACCTATTTTCCCATTCCCCAGATCTACAACACTATGAACAACATTCCTGATGATACAGTTCTGGAGACACAGTGGAAAAATATATCTTAGTGATTGGGCCAACCTATATAGAGCATATATAGTGTGTATGTGTATATATGTGACATATATGTGTGGCCTCAAGTAGCCCAGGGCAAATAAATATTAATTATGAAATATTATACTTAACTAAGCATAAAATAATAGGAGAATAAGAATGATTTGAACAATTGAATTACATATATAAAGTGTAATTTAATATAAAAGACAAAATTATAATACAGGTGGGGTTATTACTCATTTCACGCTCAGCGCTTTGAATAACTAATTAAAATAGCATTTGTTATCATTATGGGAATTCATAATGATAAGATTTATAACTATAAAATAAATATATGTGTGTGTGCATATATTTAATGTCAGAGTGTGGTTTAATCATATGCCAATTATCAATTAAATAAGATTTTACAAAATAGTTTTAAGAATAGAAATGCTATTTAGAATCAAACTACAATTAGTCGAATGACCTAAATAAAATATACTTTTAGAAAATCAGATATATTGCTGTCTGAAATATAATTCAATTAATAGTCATTCAACTCAAGATATGACTGAAGTGATTCCGAACATATGTGGACTTTCAGGTATTGATATAATAATAATAATGTCAGGTAAACATGATTTCTGGCATTTATATTTTGCATTAAAAGATCGCAATATTGTTTGTGTGAAATGATTTGAATATGAGAATGTGTGCATACTCAAATTAACAAATTTATAATAATAAAATATGCAAGTTATAATCTCAAATAAAGATTGAATTTATATATGCATCTGGGAATCACTTGCCCCAGGGAACAAGCTTAATGTAAGCTTGACTCTCGATATTCTAAATGCCAAAACTTAATGAGTAAAATATAATTGGTTTAATGAACTCACAGCATTACAACTTATAGATTTATTTAGGTTTAATTTTAAAATATTAAGAAAATAATGGTGGTACTGGCATGAGGTAGCAAATATGAAGTTCAGGCCATTTCCAGCTGATAACACATTGTCACTGATCTTTAATAAAGGAGGGTATGCCCACTCTTCTGGTGATGCTATACCTGGAGAGGAAGGTAGGAGGATGCTTTGTGCTGGCTGTTCCAGGGTCATCCCACACAGAGCACTTGCTACTCTTTCTGAATGTGTTCTAGGGCACGACGAATGCCATACTAAAAGATTTATATGAGAAGATGGGAGATTTGGAGTTTCTGGTGATCCCATATCATGACAAAGCAAATTTAAAATAAATAAGAAAGCTGACCTATGCTGGAAATGCTAAGAAGAATAGTATGTCATTAACGATGTGTAACTAATTGTAACGTAAACATTCATAAGGATCAGGTGTAATGACATGAATAAAATATTAAACCACAACTAATTATTATATAAAACCAAATGAATGTCATAATAATGTGATTAGATTTCCATTTATTAAGCAGCCCTTATGCATTTAAATTAAACTATGCAACATTAATGCCTACACTCGCGGCAATACTCAGCTTACAAACTACAGAGTGGCAGTCATTACTAATATTGAAAATATTATAAATAATCTAAAATTGATAGTGTTCTATAATAATAATAAATTAACCTTTACTAAATATCAACTGTGGTAGCCTTACAGGGATCTGCCTTTAAACACATATAGCATTATTTAATCATTCCCTCAACTGAGCGAGTGGAGGCATTATAATAATGATTTAACTTTAATTAAAAAGTATTCCTTGAATGATTGGGATTTATAATATACTAATATATATATATATATATCCACAGATGGCGTCCTACCAAGACTGCCAATCAAGCGTATGTTTTGTTTACATAAACGTCAGAGTAGTTAGTATTCACTATCTCTAACTATAATTCCACTTTCAGATCATGATTTCAAGCTATTTGCTATCGTCAGTGAAAGACAGGAATAAAGAAACTAGATCTGAATACAAACTCTGAGCGTTTATGAAACAATTTCTATTCAGCTTGCAAGCGTGAATTTTTTAGACACGTAATGTCTTCAAACTCAGCATAGCAAACCAGATAGCTACATGGGTCTGATCTCAGTTCAGCATCACCACATAGTAGAAGCCTCTGCAATCTATATCATTGCAAGAAAGACCTCAAAGGTACATTTATGATAAACAAAAATGCAAGTTAAAAAACTTGCTAACGCTTGTATTTATGTCCACAGATGGCGTCCTACCAAGACTGCCAATCAAGCGTATGTTTTGTTTACATAAACGTCAGAGTAGTTAGTATTCACTATCTCTAACTATAATTCCACTTTCAGATCATGATTTCAAGCTATTTGCTATCGTCAGTGAAAGACAGGAATAAAGAAACTAGATCTGAATACAAACTCTGAGCGTTTATGAAACAATTTCTATTCAGCTTGCAAGCGTGAATTTTTTAGACACGTAATGTCTTCAAACTCAGCATAGCAAACCAGATAGCTATATGGGTCTGATCTCAGTTCAGCATCACTACATAGTAGAAGCCTCTGCAATCTATATCATTGCAAGAAAGACCTCAAAGGTACATTTATGATAAACAAAAATGCAAGTTAAAAAACTTGCTATGCTGAGTTTGAAGACATTACGTGTCTAAAAAATTCACGCTTGCAAGCTGAATAGAAATTGTTTCATAAACGCTCAGAGTTTGTATTCAGATCTAGTTTCTTTATTCCTGTCTTTCACTGACGATAGCAAATAGCTTGAAATCATGATCTGAAAGTGGAATTATAGTTAGAGATAGTGAATACTAACTACTCTGATGTTTATGTAAACAAAACATACGCTTGATTGGCAGTCTTGGTAGGACGCCATCTGTGGACATAAATACAAGCGTTAGCAAGTTTTTTAACTTGCATTTTTGTTTATCATATATATATATATATATATATATAATGATTCTCATGAGGCTGAGTAAGATTGGCATATAATTACATATTAAAGTAGAATACATGAATAGAAAATAAATATATCAATAAAATTCTACTGCACTAGACTGGAGATAGAAATAAGTACATGGAATGGATTAAGACAATTATATATAGATTTTAAAAGATTATAGAGTGTTGACAAAAAGGCTAATTACAATCATATAACTGGCATCAGGTTACCAGTGAAAATAAAGATAGAATACATATTTAAGAGCTAAGTAGAGCTTAATAAAGGAATAAAATGAGTGACCCTGAATCTTTAAGGTGGTAGGATAGATTACCTTCTGATGCACTGGTGTGACAGTTTGAAAGATCCATGTTCCTTGAGGGGCAGTTCATGTTGAAACATAGCAGTTCAGATTTCATTCAAATGGAGGTAGCATTGTTTCCAAATCATTTTTACTATGGCATTATAGGCAGTCATTTATTTGATATTGGAGCATGACATTATGGCATGGGGTTAATCTTAGAAAAGATCAGAAAAGGTGGATTCCATCCCTACTACTCACTAGTCATAGTGATGAAAAAATTGACAAGCATGGATTCGGCTTAGCAACTGAATTTAAAAAATAACTGTGTTTTTATGTCAGTGGAAAAATAAGCCCTATTTAAACTCATTTACATGTTCTAGAGGAATGCTTTTGGAGACTCTCCTAAGGCAATGTGGATATGAGTTTGCCCTGTGTGATCTCTATCAGTAGGAAATATATATTTGTCTTCATGCAATAGAAGATGCTAAGTCTTTATGAAATCCTTGAAGTTATTGTTTTTAATCTATTTCAAGTTTAGAAATAGATTCACCATAGCTAATAATTTCAATTAATATTTTAAAACCAAACTAAATTCAATAGAGTGAATTTCTAGTTTTCGCTAATATAATTCTCTATTGTTTAATAAATTTTGCATTTACTTAAAGTAGCTTTGAGAACCTTCTCAAATATTGAAGCAGTCAATGTCAAATCACATCGAGCTTCATGCTTCGCCAGCTATAATGACCTCCTGTGGAGCCTGCAATTCAGACATCACCATAGATATATGCCATTTTACCCACACATTCTATTGTAATAATTAAAGCTATAAAAATGTTTAGTAAAGTAAAACAGTGGTGTGTGTGGTATCGATGTATATACAAAGCAATAATCTTAGCAATTTTATTGCTGAAAATTAGACATTTTCTTTATATAGTTTTCACTATATATTTATGTATTTTAATTAAAATGTTGGAATTTAAAAACAAAAAAAAAAATGGGGAAGGCTTGAAATACTTTTGAAATCGTTAATAAGCTGAAATGATCTTTATCTGTAGTCAGATTATTTTCATTAATTAGAACTAAAATTTAATTAAAATTATGAGGAATCTTTTTGTTAGTTCATTCGCAAATCTTTACAAATATCTAAAAAGATATTTTGAACCTTATTTCTAAAATTTTGTTTTACTAATTAAATATTTTAATAATTAGAATTAACATTACAGGGATAGCTGTGATTGCATTCTTGGGGGAATTAAATTAATGTATAAAAGAACTCACAGAAGAAAAGAATTCATCCAATCAAAGGTTTTTTATTCAGTCAGTAAATTTCAGAGAAATTGAGCCATCATTCCACTTTAAGAAGTCAGGAAAAGTTTCACGATATGAACTTTGAGTAGAAGAAGCACTTTTCTCCAGACCTCTCAGAAGACTGTCTGCCTGTTGCTGCCATGTTCTCTTCATCTGACCAGCCACACAAGATGACCATCTGAGGGCTGACTACCATGCCATACCTGCCTGCAAATTTAAAAGCACTAGAAGAAGTGGATCTATCTTCATGCATTCACAATAGTTCTTGAGGTGACCTCATTTCATAAGATGTAATTAAACTTTTGTACTTAATTTGTATATTAATTTATAAGTTTCTGTTAAGTATGCTCTTAAACTCTCTCTCTGTAATTCCTTACTGGTATAATGTAATTCTAACTATGCCCTTTCATGCTTAATTATGTTATATAGCTTTGTGCGGTTCCATTAAATATTTAACTTATTTTGTTTTATGTATATATATAATTTATTTTCTTTAATATGCCAATACTACCCAAAGTGTGAGACTGAAAAAAAGAGAATAATTGTTTAATTTGAAAAGAAGCGGGGGGGGGGGGGCTTCATCTAAAATCTAATAAAGTTTTCTTTATTTTAAATAGAAATCGCTCACTAGTTTGGTTTCATTTTAAATTCATTATTTTTGGAGTTTATTTAAAATATTTTACTGTGGATAAATGATGCTAAATTTATTGCTTTGAATTTGTCTTTAAAATTTCATTTTTAAAAGGTCATTAACTTTATAATTAGGACCATCCCTTCTTGCTGTTGCCTGGAGGGCTAATCCTAGAAGTTAATGTGTATATGGGAATCAAAATTAGATATAAATTTTGTTAGTTTAATGTTATAAGTAAAAGAATTATTTATTATTCATTATAATTTGTTAAATGACTAATGATTAAAACAGATTATTCCATAGAGGTTAGACCATTTCCAAGCTTTAAAATAATGTCTATTGATTATATTAAAGTCTAATAATGTTGTTAGCCGAGAGGTACCGTCAGCCGCCATGCAAGCAAGTAGTTGGTTGCAGACGGTTGTGGGTTCGCGTCCCGGCCGATGCTATGACACATGGAAAAAAAAAAAAAAGTCTAATAATGTTGCTGGCATACATTTTCTTTTATTATGATATTTTACCTTTTCCATTTCATTGTCATGTGGGAACTTTGTAAGTCCGAAGCTGTCTACTTACCTTTCTCTGAATCATTCATAATCAGAAATATATGCTACTTTCTGTGGAATGCAAGGTGTGAGGTTTTGATTGTGCTGCGGAAGTCCATACTATTGGCTCCGGGAATTCAAACCCAACCTTTCCAATTCGGTATCGTTCTGCCAGAATGCACGGATATATCAACCCTAAGTTACTTTCAAATATTCTTTTAAAATGATAAAATATCCAAAACTGCCATGATAGCTGGATTTCTTTATTGTATGCTAGTGCCACTACTTTTCTCATTAGTTTGCTCACCACCTATCTAACCTTAGTTAGTCGCAATGGTGTGTTGAACATAATGACTCATTTCATAAAATACGCAATCATGTTAATTACTCATTTGTTGATTTAAACGGCTTTCGCTTAAAATCATTATCGATTCCCATAGACATAAATCAATTTGTATTAATGATTGTACAACTTACTTATTCTTGTAAATGTAGCACATTGTTGTTCCTTATGTATATGTTCCAAAGACGTCTTTTCCAAACAATGCCAGTAAAACATATATAATGATTTTCATATTGTCGATAGATGATTATCTTCTTGCCTATTCACAAAATCATTTACTGCTAAATCGCGAAGTACCCTTTATATTATTAATCATCCAAACCTGTCACGATCTTATATATTTGTTTTATACATCCACAGCATTATATCTGTAAACATCTTTAAATTGGCATATTAACTCCACACAAGCTATAATACACTCCATAAAAATTATATCTATTAAATAATTAATGTAGGGGGATTTTATAAAAACAAATCCCAAGGTTGTAAATAGACAACATCACCCCAAACGTGAAACAATATTGTAACATATATATGCATTTGTTTAAAAGTCTATTCATCATCATCAACAACCATTATCAATCCACTACAGGATGAAGGTCTCTCCAAGTTTAATCCATCTTCTCCGATCTTTAGTTTCTCTTCTCCACAACACCCCCTGCACATTTTCTTATTTCATCCATCCATCTCACATGTGGTCTCTTTCTGGGTCTTTTACAATCTCTTGGAATCCAGTTTAAAAGTCTATTAAATATCTATATTTAATGTAAATCGTGGTTTTTTAATTATTATTTTTTTCTAGTTAATATTTAAAATTATTTTCTTTAGCTAATACCTTAGCATTAATAAATATAACTTAATAAATGTAATTCCTGGTCTAATCTTATCTCAGTCATCATCATCATCAGTCTGATCCTATGCTCTACCACTGTGTTTCCAGGCCTGGAATTGAAATAATTATGCTGTATCATCAGAATTGTTCATAGGGTCAGAGACTCAAATAATAGGCAAATAGGTTAAAATTCAGGATTGCTCCAGACCTGAATATCCCGAGCATGATCAGATTCGAGGTGCTTTTATTTGGATTTTTAGTCTTGCTGCGTGAGCAGACTGTTTCAACCGTACAGTGTTGCATCACTCTTTGCAGCTAAGCTATATTAAATAATAAATATATATAATAATAAATATTAAATAAATAATATTTATATCACATATATGTATCTGCTGCATATATGTGGACACACATATATGACTGTACATATGATTTACGGGATATTAATTAAAATACCAAATATTTAATAATACATGTAAATAGTTAGTGGAGGATCAGCAAGAGTTACGCGAATGTGCGTGTTGATTCTATATAGTCTATGTGCATGGAGGAGTGGGTTTGAATCCCACTTGGTGGTTAAACAGGATTGCAGATTCATCGCTTCAATATAGTATGATGCAATCAATATTTTTATTATGTATAATTGATATTAAAATATAATTTTAATCCAAGAAGCTGTAAATATATAAACTGTTTATGAAAATTTTTATCATCATAAAAGCACAACTAGCGTTTAATAGAAGAAAAACATTTGTATAAATGTATTAAACTCTATTTAACCTATGTGAATGAATGAATAAAGAATAATTAAAAAATTTCAATGAATATCGATAAATTAAAAAAAAAATACGAACTAACTTTGATACATCAGACTTTTCATACACGCTAGTGATTCTCCAACATATGTATATATATACAGTTTAAAATTATAATAACAGCATATAATAAACAATAATAATATAAATTAAGCAGAGGTACTTTCGATTACATTGTATTGATTACCAACTTAACTAATGCAGATATATATAATAATAAAAAACACGTATATATGTAGGCATTTCATAAACTGAATGCATAAAGTTTTTTTAAATCCTGAGGCTTACAGGAAATATATGTAGGCATTTCATGAACTCAATGCATAAAGTTTTTTTAAATCATGAGGCTTACACGAATCATAAAAAATCTCGACAACCTGTATAATAGCGTTATTTTTTTACTGAAGAGTACTTATCTGTGAGATTAAAAATTCCAGTCTTCCCGGAGGGTTTTTGAGCGCATGCAAATTCTTATTTGCTAGGCTTTTCAGTAATGAATTCTCTACAATGCAGATATACCTGGGAGACTAATTAGATTTTTTATCTGTTTATTAACTCTATACTAAATACTTGTTTTATTTTTGCTTTCGGGTATTTTTTTTAAATAAGAAGTGCTAATTCCTTTTAATTGCAAATATTACAAAATTAAGATTACTAATCCCGTTTGATTAGAGATAATTTTGTGACAGTTAAAATTTTTATATAATCAGTTTTTTATATAACTAATATAAATCCTTATATATTGTATTCTCATTAAAGGGAAAGTAAGATCGACCTTAAAACAGGCAAAACTCTCTATACACTAGTGCCACTCAGTACAAGCCAGAGTAATCAATGGATGCCAGAAGGCTTATGTATAAAATCCCTATCTAGTGCCTACTCATCCAATATCCCCAGACTAGTTTCTGGCTTGTGGCCTTCATCAGTGAGGAGCCTTGGATCTGAGAGCACTGCATCTAGATCTTAGGATCTAATGCAACCCTCCAGCAGCCACCTTTTGTCTCTACTTAACTACAAAACTATGAGAATAAAATTGAAAACACAAAAATATTTTCAATCCAAGCTCATTAGCTTATATAATCATATAGATCTGAACTCAGTTCAATACTCATATATTTTGGTATCTTTTGTTCTTTAATAACAATAACCATCACTATCCTATTAGACAGGATTGGTATTGAACCACTAAACACCACATGCTCACCATTTTTTATGCTTGCTCATAACTGTAATTACAACAGGAAAATGGCAAAAGATAGGGATTTTATGCACAAGCCTTCTGGCATCCATTGATTACTCTGACTTGCACTGAGTGGCAATACTGTATGGAGAGTTTTGCCTGTTTTAATAACAGTTATGAGCAAGCATAAGAAATGGTGATCATGTGTTTTTTAGTGGTTTAATCCCAGTATTGCCTAATAGAAAAGTGGTGGCTATGGTTATTAAAGAATCAAAGACCCAAAGTATATGGG